>BSBK01001976.1:0-697500 GCA_027943335.1 Chamaecyparis obtusa
TTTTTAAAAATGTAATCTCGATAGGTGGTTTGGTGAGTTAGTTGATTGGTATGTGATAGTGAATTTTGAGTTAGTTTACTTTGTAAATAGAATCTTGAAAAATAGAATTTTGATAGGTTCTACTTCAGAAAATCCAAAAAATGGTTCAATTCACTTTGGCTAAAATTGTTTATGATGAAATCTGGATAATGGGTAGTGAATCATTGTGATTAATTAAAAAAGTGGATGGTCTTTTATGATAAAATCTTATTAATGTAGGAGGTATAAAATAGTAAATGGCTAAAACTAACAACATCTTAATATGGATATTATTGTGTGTGTGATATATATACATATATACATACATACATACATACATATATATACATATATATATACACATATATACACATATATATATATATACATATATATATACATATATATATACATATATATATACATATATATATATATATATATGTATATATACATATATATATATACATATATATATACATATACATACATACATACATACATACATACATACATACATACATATATATATATATATATATATATATATATATATATGTATGTATGTATGTATGTATGTATGTATGTATGTATGTATGTATACATATACATATATATATATATATGTATATATGTATACATATACATATATATATGTATATATATGTGTTATACACATATGTATATATATGTATATGTATATGTGTGTGTGTGTGTATATATATATATATGTATATATGTATATATGTATACATATATACATATATACATATACATACATACATACATACATATATACATATATATATATATATATATATATATATATATATATATATATATATATATATATATATATATATATACTATTTCTATGATATGGTAGATTTTTTTCAGCAAAGATGGCACATTCAAGGGCATAAGGAAAATATGATTAAAACTCCTATGGGTATTTCTCTCTTTCATTTGAATTGCAATGATTATACTAATTAGATGAAATGTGTGTATGGGCTAAAATAATTTGGGCCTAACCTATCTTAGGCAAAAGGTAACATGGATATTATGGAGAACTATCCCCCTTTTAAAATTATGCAATATGTTCTCGAAATTGGTTTTTTTGTCAATTACTTGTACATATACACAAACACAAATTATGATATGCATATGCATACCCTCAATGTATGTATGTATGTATGTATACACACACACACTCACTCACATATACATATACATTTATACACAAGGAGTTACATTTGTTCATTAGTATAAATATTCAAGGTTCCTAACCATATCATTGAATTAGTATGTCATTTTCTCCAGTTTGGTCATAGAGAATATATTAATAAGAAAGCCATCTCACTTCATCTGCGAGAGTTATTTGGCTGAACCTTGGTCACTTTTTCATTCAAATAAACTCAATCTTTTAATAGTATAGTAATATATTTGTGAATAATGATGTCTATTAATTCCATTAGGCTAGATCTATAAAGGTAGGAGTAGTCATTGATGGGAATTATCATGTTTGCTCCTATGAACCACCCTTCCTCCAATACATACTTGAGCATAATAAGAAATCATGTTATCTTTAGATGTGATACTGTATTTAACTTTGGATATGTAGAGTAAGTTGCTAATTAATAATAGGGATCTTATTCATTAAACTAAGGATGATTTAAAATACAGTATATGATTTGTTCTTGGTGGATACTAAAAAAAATGGAAAGGTTTTGGAAGTTGTATTAATGTCTCAAATAGGAACACATTAGAGGGTCAATAATAGTGCATGGGTCCTAATAAAAGATGAAGAAAACATGGATATTTATCTAAGGGATCCAAGCTATGAATTATAGGATTTGAAGACATCCACCCATGCCATGAGATGGATAGCTAGATATATTCCAAACTTTGTATTATAAGCTATCAAATATAACAAATAAATAGATGTAAGGTTTAACTCTATTCCTTATGTTGAGGGGAGTGTGAGGCCACAATAATTGCAATGTATCAACAAAATTCTTGTAATGCTACTAGTACAAGTATGTAAATGAGGATGCCTAATCCCTCATAGCTACCTCGCAGCACATAAATGAGAAATTTATAAAAGACTAAAACTATAAAAATAAATTGGGGGCTAGACTGGAGGTTTTCTCTGTGTGACTCTTTCCTACCAATGCCCCTGAGTCAGGTTGTATATAGGGTTAAATATTAACAAAATTATTTGGCTATGGCCTTTTACCTATCAATTTTTAAAAAAAAAATGTATTTTTTTAATTAATTCGCTTTCATCCATTTCCTCTATTTTGGAATTCAATTAATCAATTTAATTTAATTTGAGCACATGGCTCCTAATATAAACCATCCTCTAACCTCACCCACTAACTAACTCCAATCTAAATAACCCTTCTTCCACATCACCTTATCTACTTAACCTCCCATTAAACCCAATCTTATCTTCTTCACCTCTTTTCTAACTGATTCTATCTGAATATGTGCACATTCCTATTATTTAATAAATATGAAAAAAATCTAAATTTGGGTGGAAACTTTCTCAAATAGACATTTGGCTTCCCTTCCACATGCCACCATTTGCATTGCCACTTGTCCCCCTCCATTAACACTTGTTATCTCATATATCTCCATTTTGGACAAGTGGTTCATTTTATGAGCCTCCATATTCCCTAAAATTCTATTTAATCCCTCCATTTTCCTTCACAATTCATCCATTTTGATCCATAGTTACTACATAATTCTAGTTTTATTTTGGAATCCATCAACTATTTTAGTAACCTCATAATGTCATTTTCCATCTAGATTTTAGCATCCATTTTCCTTTGCATTTGTATTATTAAATCCATCTTTCACTCATCATTAACTTCACCTTTTGCATCCATTTTATCACATCATTTGCACAATCATGGAGTACCATTGAGAGCCCTTGACAATGAGCTGAACACACATCAAATAATCAAATCAAAGGACAATCTTCATCAAAAGATTCTTATATTTTTCTTTAAATTGCGTACTTATTTTATTAGTTTTTTTTTTTTTAACATCCTTATCTTGAGTGTTTGCTAGATCTTTGTTGTGTTTAGGTTACTAATATTTGTAGGTTGATCTATTTTATTTATTGCACTCAAATTTCCTTCACACATTTATGGTGTGACTAGTGGGACCCACTTCATAGATCAATCTAATGTGTACATGTTTAAATATTTTTATTGCATATTTTGAGTTCTTGCGGGTAAAAATGTGATGCCACAAGTCAATTTCCACTTAGAGGGAACTCATTTTTTCCTAGGTCAAATTTCAACAACTCATGGGTTTGGGTTGAGGATTTGTGAGTTTTCACTAATAAACCATTGGATCACACTTACAACACTTAATAATTATGTATAATATTTTGTGGCTCTTTTCACTGATCTATGATTTTGAACTAGTATATCATGGGAATGCATTGGTAAAGAATTATACTCTATTTTCATGTGCTCTGTTATGTAAATTTTACCAATTTTTAATAATATATCAATTTGAGATGACAATATGCAAGAATACTTGTATTAGTTAATTTTACATAAACTAGCAGTCCAATGAACTAGTAAGGTATGGGTTTGAGGGCATTTAGTAGTCTAAGTAGAATTAGTAAGTTTGAGTTTTAAAATTTACGTGTTTGTGGGTATAATATTTTTTCCTACATTCTACTTTTGTTATTTTATCATTTTTATAATGTTGCAGGAATGAACTGACATCCAACAAGTTTGCTGGAATTTTTATAAAGTTGTAGGTTTGAAATGTGGAGCCTCAAGAATATTATTTGGTGTTTTCTCTACATTTTTTTAGCTTTTCATTTTAATTAGATTGCTAACCTTCTAACTTTGTTGTGTTTTTTGGTCTCACTAATGATTTTTTGTAGCTGTTTCAACTATTGAAGACCCTAAAAACACTAACATATTTATTTGTAGGACCGCCAAAGATAAATATTTTAGTTATCAAATAATGGTTAATAAATGAACCACATATTTTCTTTATCTTAGGACCACTTCATTTTCTAAAGGAATTAACCATTGTCTTGCATGCTTGAAGAATTATAATTGATGTATGCTCTCCCCTTTCCTTCTATAGACCGTGGGTGATCAAAACCCTTGAAATTTATTTAGATTAGATCCCAAAAGGTGTTATGAAAGCATTCTCTCCCCTTGCACCTTGTGCATCCTTGGGTGTACGATAAATGGTAACATATTTTCTTTAGAGAGCCTACCTTGGTGGGAAAAAGTACTCACCCCAAGGAAACTCAAAGCGGTGCTATCCTTTGGTCTACTATATAAATGGTTGAAGAAAAATCCATAGACTACTTCGTGATGTTTACCTATACCAATTATTCCCCAATACCCACATTTATGTAAGGTATATAAAATCTTTAACCGGTTGAGATAAGGTCTTAAGTGAGTTACCACCACATGGATTGGCATCAAGCTCTCGAATTATGACTAAACACCTTAGAATAGTAGCCAACCTTTTTTTTTTCAATAGTTCGGTAGTTATAATTCAAGGGGATTGTGTTTTCCCTTGAAGATACTCACCATATTTGTTTCCTTGGACAAGAGAGATACATTATTATCTTTTCTTAAGCTAGTTATATCTTTATGGGAAGAGGGTAGTTATCACTCATTTGTAGGTATATTTTTTTCCCTTATCCTCATGAGACAATATTTTATATATACCCTCCTAAAGGATTGAGCTCTTTGCATTAGATGAAACATCATGTTGTGGGCCTATATCATGTCACATTGTAATCTATTGGCCTTATGTAGAAAAGTGTTTGATCAATTGTGCTAGACTTGTGTAAACATATTGCATGAATAATAAATGGTCTTGAAGAAATTAAATATAATAGTCAACCAATCATATACCTATAAAGAATCTAATCCACTTCTAGAGATTTCATAGCTTTTCTTAAATTAAAAACAATAACCATAGGGATACTTACTACTTTAGAGTTCTCCATAAAAAAATTCTTCAACATCTTTTCAATATACTTAGTATAAGAAATAAAAATATAATCATCTAACTGAGTTATTGAAAAAAAAGAAAAAATGGAAACTCACAAATGATACACATCTCAAAATCTTTCTACATATCTTATGAAAACCTCCTACACATCTCATCATCTTCACCAAAAATGATATCATTAACATACACAACAACTATCAAGAGTTTGCCTCCTTCAACATTAAAATAAAGATTACTATTTGTTGTGTCTTTCTTGAAATCTTATTGTAATAAACACCTATCCAATATAGCATGCCAGGATTTGGGAACTTTCTTGGGAGTATAAATAACTTTTTAAGTTTATATACCATGTCCATGCCATCTCACAATTGAAAACCAATTGATTAATCGATGTAAACTATTGATATTAAAAATGCATTTCAATAAGTTAACCATACTTTATGGGAAGTTGAGTAATCATAGGACTCATATTGCATATTACTGAATGACCTTTGAGATTTTAGAGGTTGGATCTTAATCTAGTTTCTATTTTGGAATAAAAGGGAAGAAGGAAAATAATGAAACAAAATCTATTTAAGGTGATACACCAATATGATATTTGGTAAAACACTCCAATACTTAACAAGAATAATGCATAGTGCAATAGCAAATTGTATATACCATAAAAAGAGTCATAAACATGATTCCAAAATTTAAAATACTATAGTCAATTGGAAAATCCTTAAATAAAAACAACATCTATTATATCCAATGATGATACAAAATATAATATGGGAAATAGCCATAGAATATTCAACAAAATATCAAAAGGTCATTGGCATAGTTGATCATAAATTTTATATTAATGATAGGAAACAAATTATAGTAAGATCTAAATAAAATCAACTGCTACTACTATCTACTTCTAGAGTTTTGTATTGAAAAGTACCAATCAAATAAAAGAGTCCAACTCTCTATTTATAACCCCTAGGGTTAGAACTATTCTCAAAACCAAGAAGCCCACAATCAAGGCTAAAGAGTAAATGCAACTACTTGCTTCCCTCCATGGACTCTACTAAAGTAGATGGATCGACCTATAGAATGAACTTTTAACTAAATAAATGTAGGATGTTCAACAAAATGCAACCAAAAGTGATAGATCGTTGAAATACACCTTGTTAGATTTAAAAATTAGAGAGAAGTGTCTACATAGGTAAAAATAGATAGAGGTTGGTGCCATCAAGAAAGGTAGTTTCTTCTTAATGAAACTATCACATTCAATTCTTGACAAGGCTGCCAAAGAAAACCACAAAATAGGAAGAGTGTGGTCATGATAGGTTTGAAAGGAAAATGATTGGCATGTGTTAGTACAATAAGCTCTCTTAAAAGGAGAAAAGGAAAAACCTGAGACAATGCATGAGCACAACCCATGGATACCTTTCATCAAGAAAGAGACTCCAAGGCCAAAGAGGAGGGGCCCATAGTAAAAAACTAATGAAGGGTGCTCCCCTTAAGACCACAAACACATAACAGAAATAGAGAAACAACAACAATATGCAAGAATAAAAGAAATTGGCTTCTTATTATCTCCACAAATGTGGAATTACAAACTTTCAGAATTACAATATGCAAAGCCACATGGGCATTCCCTTACAATATTTTGTAGGACAAAGCCTCAAACTATTACCCAGATCTACTACCCAGAACTATTCTGAACTCCTAAGACAATAATACAGCCTTCCTTATATAGGCAATTTTCCACCACCTGGGAAGGTTCCAAAATTTTAGCCAATAAGGCCGACCAAACTTAGAATTATTTTATTTTACATTTTATTACATCATAGTCGGCTCAAGGTAACCTTTGAAACCCGAACAGAAATTTTGAAGAAAATTATTTTCTGCCATTTCAGGTGGCCCAACTTCCGAAGACCATAAGTCATCACCAGTTGACCCGCTCGGCTATTATAACCCCATTTCGGAAACGCCACGAAGCGCTCTACAAGCTTGACTAGTGCAAGCGCCCATCACCCAAATTTTCAACCTCATCCGGGGCCTCTAAAGCCTTCAAAACTGAGTTCAAAGTTTCTGTACCCTGCTGCCAATATCAAAAATCTTCAATATCTTCCAATATACACTTGATCTGGCAATGAAACTTTACTGGCAGACTTATACGACCAAAATGAACCTCCAAGAAAGAAATCAGATCATTCTGAGCACATACAAAAATTACCAAAAATAGTAACTTTCCATAAATAGCAACTCTGCACAAAATAACCCTTATTGAATACAAAAACAGAAATATTTTTGGGTGATGCAAGATTGCTCTTACACCCAGGATGCTCCTGCATCAGACACCCAGGGTAATTTGAGAAGTGACCCTGTCACGACTCAGGTGTGCAGAGGAAAACCAAGATGGCTAACCTCCTCCTTTGTCAGCCATGATGAATCTTCAACAGGTCATCCTTTCCACTTGACCAGATATTCTTCATATGTCCTATTCCTTGTGCTTCTGCCAACATGACTGTCCAGTATATCTTTGATCTCCTTAGTGTCTAAACTAGTTGCTGGAATACTCCACTGTGGTGCTGTGATCTCATTTTCAACACCTCCTTCATGATACTCTGTCAGATCTGAAATGTTAAACACTGGTGAAATATTTAGCTCGGTAGGCAATTCTACCTCATATGTGTTTCCTAAATCATGTTTCTTCAGTATCCTACATGGTCCAAACTTCTTCATTTTCAGCTTGTTATATGTACCAACTAGAAACCGCTCCTTCCGCAAATGAACCATGACTTCATCACCAACCTAAAATTCCTTATACCTCCTTTTCTCATCTGCCTTAACCTTATACTGTGCATTCATCTTGATAATATGCTTCCTCACCTCCTCATGGATGTTCTTCAAGTGTTCTGCAAAATCCTCAGCTTCAACACTACTTATTTCTCCTTTATCTATCTTCCTCAATTCAGATGCATTTCTCAGACTACTTCCATATACAATCTGGAATGGTGATTTACCAGTGCTCTTGTTGATAGAATTATTGTATGCGAATTCTGCCTGTGGTAAAATCAAATCCCATCCTGTTGGCTTATCTCCAACCAAACATCTCAGCAAATTTCCCAAACTCCTATTCACCACCTCTGTCTGTCCATCAGTCTGTGGATGATGTGATGAACTAAACTTTAAATCTGTCTTCAACTTCTTCCACAATGTATGCCAGAAATATCCAACAAACTTAGTGTCCCAATCTGAAACTATGGTCTTTGGCAAACCATGAAGTCTCACTACTTCTCTGAAAAACAATTCTGCTACATGAACAGCATCATTAGTCTTCTTGCAAGGAATAAAATGTGCCATCTTTGAAAATCTGTCAACTACCACAAAAATTGAATCGTGTCCCCGCTGTGTCCTCGATAAACCAAGAACAAAGTCCATGCTGATATCCTCCCAAGGCTTCTCTGGTACAGATAATGGCTGATACAACCCTGTATTCTACTTCACTCCTTTTGCCATCTGACATACTCTACAACTATGTACAAACTTCTTCACATCTTGCTGCAACTGTGGCCAATAATAATTCTCACTAACCAAACCAAGGGTTTTGTCACGACCAAAATGTCCAGCCAATCCTCCGCTATGCTTCTCCTTGATGAGATTCTCCCTCATAGAACTTTGTGGAATGCACAACTGACTCCCTCTGAATAGCATATCATCCTAGATGATGAAATCCAACCATTTCGTCCTGTCTAGAGTAACAGGTTCTGTACAAGCTTTCCAAGCTTCACCAAAATCAGGATCCTCTGGATACAAATTCTTGAGTTCCTTGAACCCAACCACTTCAATCTACATTTCTGTCAGCAATAGTTGCCTTCTGCTAAGAGCATCTGCAACCCTGTTAGACTTTCCACTCCTGTGTTTCAAAACAAATGTATAACTCTGCAAAAACTCAACCCATTTCAAATGCCTTTGATTCAATTTTCCTTGGCTATTCAAATATTGCAAAGCTTGATGATCAGTATACAAAACAAACTCCTTAGGAAGCAGATAGTGCCTCCACTTTTTCAATGCCTGAACTATAGCATAAAATTCCTGATCATAAATAGAATATTTTCTCTTGGCATCATTTAATTTCTCACTGAAATAAGCAACAGGTTTACCTTCTTGGCTCATAACAGCTCCTATTACAGTACCACTAGCATCACAATCTACTTGAAACACCTTATTAAAATTTGGAAGTGCTAAAATAGGTTGTTCTGTAACTTTTTGTTTCAACAATTGAAAACTCTTTTCTGCCCCATTAGTCCACTTAAACTCTTTTCTATCCCCTCTCATTGTTTCAGTCAAGGGTCCACAAATACTGCTAAAATTTCTGATAAACTTTCTGTAAAAGCTAGCTAGACCATGAAAAGATCTTACCTCAGTAGCACTCCTTGGAGTAGGCCATTCAAGGATAGCCTGTACCTTCTCTGGGTCCATTTTTAGACCTTCTCCTGAAACTACAAATCTCAAATACACTAACTCTTTCTTCACAAAACTGCACTTCTTCAAGTTAATCAACAATTTCTCATCTCTCAACTTCTCAAACACCATACGAATATGCATCATATGTTCCTCCAATGTCTTGCTAAAAATCAAAATATCATCTAGGTAAACAATGACAAACTTACCCAGAAATTCTTTCAGAACCTCGTTCATGAGCCGCATGAAAGTGCTCGGTGCATTGGTTAGCCCAAAAGGCATGACTAACCACTCATACAGTCCTTCCTTTGTCTTGAAGGCAGTCTTCCATTCATCTCCTTCTCTGATCTGAATCTGATGATATCCACTTTTTAGATCTATCTTTGAGAAATACACAGCTCCACTCAAACAGTCCATAATATCATCCATTTGTGGCAATGGAAACCTGTACTTGATTGTGATCTTGTTTATTGCCCTAGAATCTATACACATCCTCCACTCTCCATTCTTCTTTGGTGCTAATACCGCGGGTACAGCACAGGGACTCAGACTCTCACGGATCAATCCTTTCTGTAGCAGTTCATGTACTTGTCTGTTCAACTCCTCACTTTCTGCAGGTGTCATTCTGTGTGTTGCCTTATTCGGAAAACTTGCTCCTGGGATCAAGTCCATCTGATGACTGATCTTTCTGACTGGTGGTAATCCATCAGGCACGTTATCGGATACAATATCCTGAAACTCATTCAACAAATCTACAACTTCTACAGGAACATCTTCTACTTCCTCTTTACCAGCTTTTGGAATTAAAGCAAAACATACATGCTCATGCCTCATACCATCTAGGAAATTTCTTCCATCAACAAAAGTTATCCTTGCATTACCACATACCTTTTCTTCAGTCTCCTTCAATGGTTTTAGCTTATGTCGCACTCCATCCTTTGTCAGGGAATAGGTATTCACATGACCATCATGTACAGCACATCTGTCAAACTGCCATGGTCTACCCAACAACATATGACATGCATCCATAGATATGATATCACACAATACCTCATCTTGGTATCCACCAATCTTGAACTTCACCAGGCATTGTTCATTGACCATGACCCTGTGGTCATCCTGTACCCAGGCAATCCGATATGGATGTGGGTGTTTCTATCTCTTGAGCTTCAACTTTGTCACCATCTCTTCTGACACCAAATTGTCAGTGCTTCCACTATCAATGATCACATCACAACATTTACCTTCACACTTGCACCTGGTGCGAAACAGGCTCCTCCTTTGCTCAGGTTCATTCTCACAACTCAACAGGACTCTTCTGTTAATCAACGTTTCTCCTCTTTCAGCATCTTCAAAATTTGATGATCTGGCATCTTCATCTACATGTGCGACTCTGGCCTGGCCTTCATTTCTCCTGTCTGTTCTTCCTTGGCGCTGAGGACATTCAAATGCCCTATGACCTTCTTCTCCACAGTGAAAACATGTTCCACAGAAGCCACCTCTTCTAGATCCTTGTCCTCTTCCTCTTCCTCTCTGATCTCTATTATCCTGATCCTGGAAGTGATTGGAATTATTTCCTCACTGATTCTGACTGCTATTGGCCTCATCCTTCTTTTACAGATCTTCATTTCGGCCACCATATGACCGTCCACCAGATCGTCCACTGCGACCTCTTCTATTTTGTCTATTCTCAAACTTCTTGTTCAGCTTTTCCTCTACTTTTAGGGCAAACTGGTATGCCTCTTCAATACTGTTCATTCGAACCAGATTCAGCTCCTCCTGAATGCTTGGCCTTAACCCATTAAGGTATCGGGCAACTTTCTCCTTATCAGCTTCTGCATGGCCTGTTCTGATGAGAAGTCGGTAGAACTCCTCTGTATACTCCTGAACAAATCTTCCTGCTTGCTTCAAACTCTGCATTTTCTTCAGTAGGTCAAGCTCATAATCAACAGGAATGAACTGTCGCTTCAATTTATCCACCATCCGATCCCATCTTGTGATTTTATCTTTCCCTCTTCTATTTCACTCTAATTGAATTTCTTGCCACCAGATCTTCGCATGACCTTTCAATCTGGCTTTCGCAAATTTGACCCTATCAGGATCCTCAACATCTTCATACTCAAAATATTCCTCACATTCATTGATCCAGTCGATCAATTCCTCTGGGTTAAGATTTCCAAAAAATGTAGGTAGGAACCTCAATCTTAGGTCTTTTCCCAATCTTGGAAATCACTTGAAAAAGTCTTTCTTCCTCCTGGTTCACAATTTCAGCTTCTCCTTCTTGATATTCTTCTTCGGCTTCATCCTCGCTTTCATCTCTGACATTAAGATTCATTCCTCTGTGAATCTCTTCTTGTAATGCTCGCACTTGTCTCTGCAGCTCTCTAACCTCAGGTGTTACAACACCAGCTCTTCCACCACGTTCCCTTCGTGGAGGCATTTTCACGATGCGCGCTGAAACCCTAGCCACCATCCTGGTGCAAACTGCCTCACAGTCGGCGATCTGTTTACACACTCAAGAAATCCTGCTCTGATACCACTTGATGAAGGGTGCTCCCTTTAAGACCACAAACACATAACAGAAATAGAGAAACAACAACAATATGCAAGAATAAAAGAAATTGGCTTCTTATTATCTCCACAAATGTGGAATTACAAACTTTCAGAATTACAATATGCAAAGCCACATGGGCATTCCCTTACAATATTTTGTAGGACAAAGCCTTGAACTATTACCCAGATCTACTACCCAGAACTATTCTGAACTCCTAAGACAATAATACAGCCTTCCTTATATAGGCAATTTTCCACCGCCTGGGAAGGTTCCAGAATTTTAGCCAATAAGGCCGACCAAACTTAGAATTATTTTATTTTACATTTTATTACATCATAGTCAGCTCAAGATAACCTTTGAAACCCGAACAGAAATTTTGAAGAAAATTATTTTCTGCCATTTCAGGTGGCCCGACTTCCGAAGACCATAAGTCATCACCAGTTGACCCGCTCGGCTATTATAACCCCATTTCAGAAATGCCACGAAGCGCTCTACAGGCTTGACCAGTGCAAGCGCCCGTCACCCAAATTTTCAACCTCATCCGGGGCCTCTAAAGCCTTCAAAACTAAGTTCAAAGTTTCTGTACCCTGCTGCCAATACCGAAAATCTTCAATATCTTCCAATATACACTTGATCTGGCAATGAAACTTTACTGGCAGACTTATACGACCAAAATGAACCTCCAAGAAAGAAATCAGATCATTCTGAGCACATACAAAAATTACCAAAAATAGTAACTTTCCATAAATAGCAGCTCTGCACAAAATAACCCTTATTGAATACAAAAACAGAAATATTTTTGGGTGATGCAAGATTGCTCTTACACCCAAGATGCTCGTGCATCAAAAACATTACTATATAAAAAAACACAGAAAATAAAACATAATTTGGAGTGAAATATGAAGTTCAAAGGTCACACAACTTATCATAGTAGAAGGGTCTATATCTTGGAGACTCCTAGGGGCATTTTTTTGTTAAGAGTTGAACATATAACTTTAGATATTGACCAAAATTTTTGATCACATGAGATGAGGGTCAATTAAAAATGTGTTATGGAAGCCTTAAAAGGTGTCGATTCCTCACCTGACGGTCAAATTAGTCCTTGAAAAAATATAATATCTTGATCTAGTTTCAACATATCCTTGAATGAAATATTAGTCACCTTTTCCAAGGTGGATTCTATGTTGAGGTTTAACTTGACCAGGGGCCATATGATGTCCCAGACTTCTGATGTAATGAGGGAGATCTCAAAAACTTGAAAAATAATTTGTCTTGCAACTTCTCATCCAACATATTTTGAATGTGAGACTCCTCAATAACCCTTCCATATGTAAGGAAGAGAGGAGGAAGGCCTATCCACATGAATTATTTAAAAAAATCTCTTCATAATTTCCATTTGGACATCAAGAGTGTGGAGGCATTTGAGTCATATCTATGTTCCAACTTTAGAGAGTATTCATACCTTGATATTAATAGAGGCTCATCATACACCCTATTCAACACACCCTGGTCATGTTACAAAGATGTACACAAACCTTTGACAACTCTTCCATTGGTCAAGAATGAAACACGACATCACATATTTTGTGGAAAGGTTCTTGGAATGTTAAAGGGTTAAGGAAGAACATCAACATCCAACAGGGATTTTACAACCAAATTATCCAGAGTGGAAATGGGATATCATATTGATGGATTTCATCATGGATCTTCTTGTTACTCCTTGTAGACACAAAAAAAATCATGGTCACCATAAATAGGTTGACCAAGGTGGCACACTTTTCTCCCATGTGATCATCCTGCACAATAACTTTAGTAGCTAGAGTCTTCATGGAGGATATTGTGAGAGTACATGGCATTCCTCATAAGATAACCTCATATGAAGATCCTATGTTTACTTTAGCATTGAGAAATTCATTGCATCATGCTTTAGTGATGCCGAGGCATCCGGTCCCAAATAATATCAAGAAATAATCCAATTTATTTGCACAACTAAGACTTCAAACCATAAGACTTACTAGGCTTTCCTCCTTCACAAGGCTACACCAAACCACTCCATTATGGTTCTCAACTTCAATGGTTTGTTCCAACACCTTCTAGGGTTTCAAAATACCCCAAGAAACATGACTTAAAGGTCTGCACTCACCTTTAAAACTAATCAAACACCAACTTACCTGAGAAACATTCTAAGCTTGTTCTTAGTAGCCCTTCAAAATGGGTTATTCAATAATAACTTCAAACTTATCCAAAACACCTGATAAAAAGATGATACTTATAGATACCCATTTAGTAATACTATGGCATATCCAAAACTCACCTATGGTTACTTTGGACCAAATGTCATGACCAGTACCCTACAACCTTCAAGTTAGGCCTAATTAGCCCTCTTTTCCAAAGAAGCTATTAGAAATGATTCTTCTCGAGTCCAAAAACTATGAAATAATCTTGTATCATGATGCCAAAAAAAGGATTTTCATGGCCATTCAATGTGCCATGCCCATTTGACAACCCAAATATCAAACCCTCCTTTTTAGGACTCTATAACTAAGGCTTCCTCAAAATAAATACTATAATAAGTTCCAAAATTAAATAAAGGTTTTATCACCTTGTAATCAACATGTCTAAACATGTTCCATTAGAAAATCATATCCTTATTAAAGGAAATCCTCAGATCCAATATATGGTACCATGCACCCTAACCCTTCAACATGTCAAGTTTAACTTCAAATAGTGATCACCAAACCTTTAGGCCTGCACTCTTGCATTCTTCATTTTAGAAAATACTAATATAATTTTGAAAAGACCCATTATAAAATTTGCAATGAGGACATAAAGTAGAATGGGTCAAATTTCTCGAGACCCTCAAAATAAAGTAATATGATCAGTCATGTTACAAATATAGATCAACAGTTTAAAGTTAATGCAAATGAATTGAAGAGTATTTCAAATGGGTTTAAAAGTATGTTATACTCTTATAAAAACACTAAATCACAATCCCTATTACATTGAACAAAGAACCAGCTGATCTAGAGATAGTAAACTCATAAATTTATTAAAAAGTGTAAAGAATTTGTATATTATTATTGTCAAACCCGATTCACTACATTATCCTCTTGTCCATGCTTGGTTTCTACAACCTCATATAGGTGTGATCAATGTATTACAAAAAAGTTTCTAATCCAAAACCAACCATAACCATCTAAACTATTAAAACTACCCTTTTCGGCTCACTATCCGTTAGTACTTAAATTCAAATTTGCTAATTTCTAACATATTGCCTTTTAGACTATCTCACCAATTCAAAAGGATTTCTTTTGGCCTTCTTACATAAAATATAATTAAAATAAGCTAATCTATCCCATGGTGCCTTATTAGTGCACTTATTACCTATTTAGGTCATATGCCCCCTATTAGGCCAATAAGGACATTTGGCCTTAAAACCCCAAACTATTACATCCATGAACCTTAAATAGCTTTAAAACATCATTTTAGGTCACATTTTACCTTGAGTACAAATTCATGCCTTAATGGAATCATAGACCTCCTTGATCCTTTAGGTTCTCCTACACCATTTAGGATGTAATGCCCCACCAGGGAACCCGAGAGATATGTGAGGCCTCACTACGTACCATCATTTCATAGCAGATTTTTCCACCTCATGATTCTCATGATGATACACTATATTGATACGTTAGACTATTTTGGACACAAATTTCATATTTTTGATATTATGTGATCACCTATGATGATGTGGATGATGATTTAGGGTATATTTCTATGCTTTGATTTGTAGGCCTTGTTGTTATGACATTTGTTGAATTAAATAATTTTGAGTATTATGTTTTAATTTGATATTGATGTGAGAAATGTGAATCAGATGAAATGTTTATATGACATGAACTTGGTTAATGAATTAGGTTAATTGAGACATATGTGTTCTTGAAATATCTGAATATAAATTAAGTAAATGCATTCTTGAGATTAAGTGAATTTTTTATGATGTAATGAAAATGTAGTTAGATTATATGATGTATTTTTATGTGATCATTAATGTAGTATTTATATATATATGTTATCTGATCTTTCATGACCTACTTATATTTTTATCTAGTGTGTGGGAAATTAACCATGAAATTAAAATGAGGGGAAATTTATGATGGATGTATGTGAATATCATGTAAAGCCAAGGTTAACTCCAAAGGGAGAAATAACCTCTTTGTTATGTACTAATGTAGTAAAAGTAATGTTTGAGTGTATTATTACTATTGTGTTTATTTTAATTTATGTTTATGTCTACTTGGCATGCCATGTGTGTAGTGATGTATTGTGACTTTATGTGGTGTCAATTGACACATGTGAATGTGAGTTGGCATGGCCAAGTAAATTGTTTATTGGTTATTTTTCACCTTTGAGTCACCTTGTAGAATTCCAAGGTTAGGTATATTGGTTGTTGAGCCATGTGAGGGAATTTTATATTTTTGTAGGTCAACTCTTAGTGGACTCTTGAGGGGTTAAATGTATCCCTAAAAGTTAGTTAGGGTTAAAATAAGATAACCCCATAAGTGCACTTTGGGTTGGGGGTCAAATTTTGACCAATATGATGATTTTATCCTATTTTTGCCTCTTCTAAAACTGCCTTTTTAAAAAGTGACGAATTTGGGATGTGTGCCATGTCTTCCTCTCTTGCAAATTTGAATTTCCCTCTTGTTGGAGAGAAAACCCTTGGATAGTATGTTCAATTACCTTTGGGGTTAGGTAGGATGTTAGGTAGGGTTTTCCTTTTAGTGGGATGGAGAAGAATTTGGTAGGTTGATTTCCCAGTCTCCAATTTTGGAGACTTCTAGTGACCTTAGCAGGTTTTGGTGGACTTAGCAAAGGAAGGAAGGCTTGTAGGAAGGGAGCTCTACTCAAATTTTCATTGTCATAGCTTGGAGCAAGGTTGGTGCTCCTTTCATGGAAGGATTATTTTAATTTCATGTTGTATGTGCAGATTTTTGTGAAGTGTTAGTAGGTGTTTTTGTGAAGATTTCAAGCTTGATTTTCACGGCTTCTTATTTAGTCTTTTTCTAGTTTGTTTTGTTTATTTTATTTATTTTGTTGGGGTGTGCAAGGCTAGACTCACCCTGGGGAGGGAAGAGAGCCTTGAGGGTGAAGGGTTTTAGTTGGGAATGCCCAAATAGTGTAGAGTCCTTCCTCATGGAGGAAGGGGATATGGCATGGATGTATGGGCTTCATGTTGCCATCATATTCTACTACATATTTGGGGGCCATAAGGGATTTTATTTTGTACAAGAAAATGGAAGGAAATTGAGGTTTTGTGATGGCCTTGTGAAGTCATTATTATATGGTTTTAGAGCCTTGTTGAAGGCATGATTATATCTTATGGCTTCTCCTATTTTGGGTATATCTCCACCTTCAACCCTTTAATGGGTTCAAGGTGACCCAATGTGAAATCCTTGGAAAAAGAGAATTTTGTTTTAGTTTTACTTGCTGATTTTTGTGTGAATGTGTCTTTTTGTGTATGAGTGTAACCCCATCCATCTTTATTTTCCCAAGCTTGGAGGTGGCCATATAATGGCCTAGGTTGGGAGGTGAGCCTCCATGGTCAAAGTTATTTTATTTGCAGATTTATTTATGGCGGAGTTTGATGATTTTTACTAAAGAATATGGACTTTTGTTGATTCTTTATTTGCAGATTTTTACTTTGTAAAATGGCTAAAAGCCTTGTGTGGAAAAAGTTAGTAGATTAAACGTTATGTAAATGCCTAAATGCTTGTTTCATGCTTGTAAAATTATTTGCATAAAAAAAGTGATAGTGACTCTTCTATATTGCTATGTACTAAAAAAAGAGTAATGAGAAAAGTAGATTTTCCTTTGATATTTTAAAGAAAAACTCTAGTTGTTGTTTTCTTTTTACTTCTTACTTGCATGAAAAGAAATTTTGATTTACTCTTGTATTAGAAAAAGAACTATTTTTAAAGGATTAGGCTAGTTTGGTTTTCCTTGTATCCTATTTGAAATGTTAGATTATTCTCTTCTTATTTCTAGTCTATGCAAGAAAATGTTACACAAGAAATCATGTTAATATATTAGGTCAATGTATGTATAAACATCATGTATATACTTGTAAATTCATAGATGTATACTCCATCTTTACTTACATTTTCAATACGGGTGCTTTAAAAAATAATAGACTTAGCTATTTTGCCTCTTTCTTATTCTAGTTGAAATGTATATAAGCCATATATATCCATATATATATATGAGTATATATATATATATATATATATATATATATATATATATATGTATGTATGTATGTATGTATGTATGTATGTATGTATGTATGTATGTATGTATGTATGTATGTATGTATGTATGTATGTATGTATGTATGTATGTATGTATGTATGTATGTATGTATGTATATATGTACATATTTAATGTGTGTAATGTCCCTACCAGGGAACCCATAAGGAATCAGGTCCTATGACCAAAAATTGCAACTAACAAATTTTTTTCTAACATTACATCATTACTACTTCACATTTACATTCCTTAAGGTTCCCTTAATGAATTCATTTTCTAACATAATTACATTAATTATCCAAATTGAAATTCCATTTCCTTTCTTTACTTTCACATTTAGAACTTAAGAGATAGGGTAAGAAAATAACATTTCATTTACAATTATATTCCTTACTTTATATACTAATTTCATTTCTCCGTCCTACACAAATTACATTTTTAACCTTAGCATAATAAACATTTTCTTTCATTGAAACAAAGGAGAGATAGAAAAGATAATTTCAACATGACATAATATATTTCCAACTTTGATCTTTCAAATAACAAACCTTGAAACAAAAGCCTAAAACTATCCTCCCAATTACATGGCTTTGCTCTTTCAATTACATCTTTCTAATAATAGATCCCATTACAATAACAAGTACATGCATGGCCCAAAGGCATTACAAACATATCTTTTCATCTTTCCTTTTTGAATAAAACATATTGCAAAATACAAATATCTACATCAATGCATAAATTTGAACGCATCCAAGTCACGAGCCACGAACAGGACCTCGAAAGATTTTTGCCACCCAACCATGTGGAACTGATGAGGTTCCACCCCCCATGCTAGGAGATAGAACCAAGATACTGACAAAGCCCTAAGTAGTCTAAGGCTCAAAGGATAAAGAAATCCAAGACTCAAAAGAACATAGAATATCATCATACTATAACATAGAGGTCAAGGTTCTAGGATACCACCTAAGTGAGTGTCATCACACAACCTATATATTGGGATCCTTCCTGGCAACCATGTAACCCCAGTCCCCCCTTTATGAATAGGGATCCATCCTGGCAGTTATCCCTAGTCCCGGCACTCCAATTAGGTCTGTGTGGCCATTATTATATTCTCTTTCATTATCTTTTGCATCCCCCCTTCCCAGGTAAATTTTTAAGGTTATCACTTTTTACAAACCCACCCATAGGATCCTCTGGCAACCACTTTAGGGTTCCAACACCTATGGTGAGCCACTCACATAAGGTTTCTATTCCCTTACCCCACACACACACAAGCCATGAAAACCTCAAGTAATCTCAAAAAGATCCATCTCTTAGGTCTAGGGAACCCTCCGGTGCACTCAGGCCACCTGAACAAGTTCTAACCTTATATTATGGACTCTACCAAAAGCCAAGTATAAACAAAAGCTTAAAATCAAAACCATGTATAGAAATTCAGTAAACACAACATAAAACCTCCCACATGCATTTACACAACATTTCATAGCTTATTTCAAAAATCTAAGGAAATCTCATGTGGCTGAAATTTGGCTAAGTCTGAATTTTTTAAGAAATCTCAAAATTAGAAATTGCATCATAACTCCCATGAATCTGAAACCTATCCCAATCATCTTAGAAGGTACCTAAACCCTTTATACAAGTATAACTTATACTTAAATGTTATAATTGTATAAAGCCTGAATCCTGCAACTTAAAAGCACCTAAAACCATTAAAAAAAACTCCAAATGACTTTCCACACAGACTTGTATGACAGTGTGCATTTCCATATGAAATTTGACCAACTGTCATATGGGTATGGCTAAACTGTCGAAGAACAGTGTAAAACACTTACACAAAATTACACTTTAAACCACCCCGAAAACACTTAAAATTGATTTTTGACCCATATGAGTTTGCATTCATTCCCATATGACATTTGCCCAAGTTTCGTATGAGTATGAACACAATGTCATAAGAGTATGGACACAATGTCGTACGACTCTACAGAATACTTTACGAAAATAAATTTTCAAACTACTTGAAAACATTAAAAATTGGTTTCTTTAGGCATGGAGAATGCCTGGGAAAGGTTCCCTGAGGTCAACCTAAAGCAGGGACCTCAGCACCACATCCATAGCACATACTCAACATTACCTAAGCCTTAGATTAAATAAAATAAAAACAACCATTCACAAAGAAGCCTGCAAATGGAAAAGAGTATAGAGAAAAAAAAACTGTATCTCAATCCTACACCTTCATGACCCTTCCTGATTCTTCCTAGACTTCCCTATTTCATTCAATACTAAATAAACACATTCTCCCACATGACCACAAGTGTTCCTAACTCCCCAAGAAGATTTTTGAAATACAAAGTAAATAGAAACTATATAATCATACATAAATTAATTCCCGGAAACATAGTAGAATACACAAAGCATAAAACATTTACATATCATTTTGGATACATAGAAAAACAATCATATTACAATTTAATATCATATCATCTACACACACATTCATACACAATAGAGGAAGAATGGAGATTCTTCCCAGTTTAGACCCTACCTTGGGTCCTGCGGAGAATCCTCTTCCCTTGGCTGGAAAATCTCTGCAAAGCTTCAATCCTTGAGTAGATATCCTGCTGGAAATCTTCCTCCAAGCAATCCTCACACACTTGACTTCAAAAACCAGAGACTCTCAACTCACATAAACTTTTAATAAATTTTTTTGGAGAAATCAATTACAGACAACTCAAGCAAAAATCAATCCTCCAAAATTATCATCTAAAATTACCATCCCCCTTCACACCAAAATCTACAATTATTTATCCTCCAACTATGTAGTTGGAGGAGTTGCTTTATGGGAAGCAACTTCTCCAACTTCCATAGTTGGTTGGAGGGACAACCAAATAATTCCTGTAAAGACTTAATCAAAGTTTTAATAAAATTTAATTAAAATATCCTTCAAATAAAACCATAACAAGAATAATAGACAAATACCTTTCAAGAAAGACACATAGCACAAATGGAAAACAAGTAGCCTAACTTCTAGGAGGTCTCAAGTTCAACTCCCTCCTAGCTAGTTTTACTACAAAGAGAATTTTCTTTTTATTATTATTTTTACTTTTTATTTAATACATTCGTCAAATATACTTTATTTAATTCACTTTATTTATTTATTATAAATAACATGCCATTAACACAATTAATGAAAACATACAATTTTTCTTATTTATATAAGCATGGATATATGTGTGTGCACGCACATATACACGTACCTATATAAGATACAAACAATTATAACATATTTATAATTATTATACATATAAAATAGATTAATTCTAACTCATAACATACACTCAGACCAACATCAAATCAAGTCCATAACCTAAACTGCACTCTACTTCCCAACTAGGATAAGTTCCTAAATAGAATTCTAAGTCCACGGGTAACCTTGAGAGTATCTTGGTTAGATCTCCATACATCAACAGTTCGAGGATTTTGAAGGCATGCTTAGACCTGTGTAGCCAAGTGGAGACAATGCCTAGTACCTACATCCTGCATCACCAATTGATATGCATATACAAATATCTATAAATATAACCAAACAATGGAAAACAAGGAGGGAGAGTGCGACATCGTGTGGACCTCCTGTAGGAGTAACTATGACTGCCCCTCCTCATCCTACACTCACATCAACCATTGAACATCAAACCACAATAGGGTCAGTAGGTTAGATCATAATATAAACATCATAACACAAATCAATGTAAAACATTTTACTAATAGTTCATTTCTAGCCATTCATCATTAAATTAAAACTCATTTAATATGTCCAAATAACTACAGTAACCAAATATATATGCTCAAATGTCTCATAAAATGCCAACTAAATAATAATCATAGTCCATCATAAAATCCCAAAGTGTCAAAGCAATAGTCCTGTCAGTCTAACATAAGAAGATGCTAGGGTGGGCATTACAATGTGTATATATTTTTTTGGGTATGTGTACATACCTCTTATTAATTCTTATCTTATGCCCTTATATATATATATATATATATATATATATATATATATATATATATATATATATATATATATATATATATATATATATATATATATATATATATATATATATATATATATATATATATATATATATATATATATATATATATATATATATATATATATATATTAATATAACTATATTAATAAATAAATAAATAAACTAGACTATAATAAATTTTTTATTAAAAGAAACTTTAATAAAAATAAAAATTGTTTTAAATTTTTTTTTAAGGCAAGTCACCAGGGGTTATGGCTGCCACTGCATCCCCAAAGGGGAGCAAATGGTAGTGCCACCGCGTCCCCAATGGGGAGTGGTTGGCAGAGCCCTTGCATCCCCATTTAGGGTGCACTAGGCCTTCCATGGCCACCCCAATGGGGGTGCGATGGGCAAAGCCTCCACCACCCCAATGGGTGCGGATGACTTGCCTTCCACAGGCCCATGGCCACGCGCGAGCAGCCGACCCTTCACCCATGTAGGGATAATAATAATTTATTTTTAAAAAAAAATTCCAACCACTATTTTAACATATAAAAAAAGGGAAAAAATGTAGACTTATCCTTCATAAGAAATATTAAAGAGTAATGTTTAAATAAATAGAAATATGCTAACTTTTTCGAAGAGATTTTAATAGATGAAGAATAATTTCAGACTGCTGCATATGAGCAACATTTTTTTTTAAAGAAAAAAATTTAAATAGATCTTATGAGAGGATTAATAAATCTAAATATTTTCCTAATGATGTTTTTACCTTTTTGGGTTTATTCTAATGAAGTAATTTGTTGCAACCCTTGTGGATCCTTTCATTTATGTTTTTTTAGTTCTCCTTGTTTCTTGTTGGACATATACATGAGGATATATTTGTGTATATACACACCTTGGTGTGTATATACACATATGTATACTTAGCTTAAAAAATTTCTTCATCCTTGTTCATGCCAAATCTGCACATCAAAATAAGAAATTAGGGTTTTGGTAGATGTTTTATCTTTTAGCCTAACACTAATTTCAAATTAGGGTTAGGGCTGGCCTTTTGGGGGCCTTTTTAGTTTTCTTAAGTTTAATTAAGTTCTATTTGAATTTTAATCTATGTTTTATTATAATTTAATGACTGTTGACTTTTCACAGTCACTTTATTTTGAATTCTATTTTATTATTATTTTATTTTTCAATGGGATTCTGAAAATATTATTTTAAATATTCAGTGGGATTTAATATTTTATTACTGGATGCTACTTTTGATATATTTTGAATTTAGTAATGATGAAATTATTATTGTAATTGACCCTTATTCTTTTCAGATTTATTCTCAAAGTTTGTTATTTTCAAATTTAAAATTTAATGTTATTTCTATTTAAATATTAATATATATTTTATTCTAATGTGGGGATAATATTTAATATACCTTTTACCAATATTAATTTAATGGTTTATTCTAGGGAAATTTATTTATTGTCCGAAGTTAGGACTTAGATAAATAGATTTCCCCTAGCCTTAATAAGGATAACATTTATTATTAATGCTTAATTATGGTTATTTTAATCTTTTAAATTTTTAATTTAATTAATTAATAAACTTTGAAAACATTATATATTTGAATCAAAATATAGTATATTCAATTAAATATTACAACATTATAACATTTAAATGGGTTTTTATATTGTAACCCTAGGTTTCGCATAGGGATATCTTTATGATCTTATTTTTTTAGATTAATGTTTTTCTTGCAATTCCTACCCTAGTTAGTAACCTGGTTTGCATTGGAACCATTAAGGTTATTATCACTTTGATTTAATTATTATTTTAATAATTAAACCTTTTTGGGTGTGTTATTCCAACCTTTGACTTTATATTATTTACCAAGTTTTATTTTCCCTATTGTTTATCTCTTTTTATTAAACACTTGGTTTGAACCATGTTCACGTTTCTTAGAAGCCTAGTTAGGGTTTTGAGTTAACTAACACAATTATCAATCAAGGGATGTTGGAAAGATGACACATGCCATGATACCTCTTGAGAGTTAACTTGTGTTGATTTGTGCATTTCATTCATGTTGAGTTTTCCTTAATGTGTTATCTTAGTTGTCTTTTATGTTTTAAAAAAAATTGTTGGTGTGTTTTTCCCTAAATTTTATGCATGACATTTTGGTATCAGAGCATAGTTTCAACTCTAGGAACCTAAACCCATTGCATTTTCAACTCATATCTTGTTTTACCCTTGTGTAGGATGCCTCTAGTCACATGAAATGGTCACCAATATGGACAAGGTGCTAGGGGTTTCCACACAATAATAGAGGGTGTTGAGAAGATAAGAGAGGGAGTAGCTGGTGAGAAGGGACCTCCTCCTGTACCACAATCAAATCCCAACTAGGATATTATGAATTCACTTCATAATATCATTGGTATTATCATGGATAGATTTCCTCCAAGGGGTCAGTAGGAAGAGGCCCGAGAGTAGAGTAGGATTCATCCTCCTAGACATGTTGAGGGTCAGGCAGAGCATGAGAGTGAGTCAATTCATATGCCAAAATCACCACCAGGAGTAGTGCATAGAGTGCCCCATGATGTAGGGGATTAGATTAGGGAGCTTATTAAGCTTCAACCACCACCATTCATAGGATCTATAGATGGAATTGAGACTGAGGCATGGCTCTTGATCCTTGAGAGTTTCTTTTGGTTGTACCCCTATGAGAGAAACCTAAAGGCACACTTTGCAGTGCACATGTTGAGAGGGATTGCTTCTACATGGTGGAGGCAAGAGGAGTATAAGAACCACTTGGTCATAGATACCCTCTCATGGGAGACATTTTTAGAGTGGTTCAAAGCTAGATTTATGTCAGATCACTTCAAGCAGTATTGGATTGCTGAGTTTCATGACCTTCAGCATAGGGGTCTCATAGTGGCTCAATATGAGAGAAAGTTTCTCCATCTTCTCCCATATATCAAATACATGAAGGAAAAGAAACTATAGGTCAACCTCTTCATTAAGGGCTTGAACCACACTATTTAAGATAGAGTGCGCATAGTACCTCTAGGAGATCTTTGATATACTATAGAGAGGGTTATGATAGCCAAGGAGATCCATAATAGATCTCATGATACATATGATAGCTCTTAGAATTATAATCCCACACCCCAGTCTTCTAGTTTTTAGAGACCCTATTGGAAGGGGAATTAGAGGCATTCATTAGGATCCTTTAGATTCCTTTAGCCATTACAGTAGTAGTTATAGCAGAGTCAGAGACAAAGGCCTCCTCAAGGTTAGCCCGGCTCCAAGCCCAAGTAGTGGCAGTCACAGGGTTCTCGACAAGATCAGAGATCGTAGATATAGTATGCACCTCTAGCTAGGACTCAGTAATCCTCTAGAGGTGTTTTCAATAGATCTAGCATGACAGGGGGACAACAATAGTCTAGGCCATAGGGGATTCAAATCCAGGCATGAGGCCCATGTTACACTTGTGGTACTATGTGACACATTACTAGAGATTGTCTGATAGGTTAGCCAAATGGAAGCTAGAGGGTGGCCACTTCAGAGCCTACAGTGGGAGACATGGAGGTAGGTAGGATTGGAGGTAGTAGAATTTCCATTCTCTTTGATTCAGGAGCTATTGATTCTTTCATTACTCCTTTTATAGTGAAGCATTACAGGCTAGTGACAGCTAGGTAGGATGTGAGTTGGGAAGTTGAGTTAGCCTTGGGTGCAGGGTGTCAGTTAGTTCCTTGGTGAGAGGATGTCAATTGAAGATAGGGGACATGACTACCATAGTTGACCTCTGTATCACACCACTCAGATCCTATGATATTGTTCTTGGCATGGATTGGCTTTATGCCCACAACACCAAGATGGATTGTAGGTAGAAGAGAGTTGAGTATGTGGATGATTTTGGTGTGTCCTCAATGATTTTAGGGGTTTAGATGTCCATATCCCTTTGTGTGATATCTTCTATGCATCTTAAGTGGTGCATGAAAAATGGGTGCTAGTTGTTCGCTATCACTATTAGTGACAGAGAGGAGGAGGTGGAGAAGGAGCCTTCCCTTGATGACCATCCCATTTTGTAGGATTTTGCAGACATTTTTCCTTCAGAGATACATGGTATTCTACCACCTAGAGGAGTTGATTTTCATATTAACCTTGTGCCAGAAGCTGAGCTTGTATCTCGAGCACCTTATAGGATAACTACCAATGAGATCAATGAGCTTAAGATTCAGCTGGAGGAGATCTTGGAGAAAGGCATACTCATCATAGTGTGTCACCATGGGGTGCACCTATCATATTCTTTAAGAAGAAGGATGGTTCTCTTAGGTTGTGCATATATTACCATCAATTGAATAAAGTGACCATTAAGAATTGGTATCCACTTCCTAGGATTGATGAACTGTTTGATCAGCTTTAGGATGCCTGTGTATTCTCTAAGATAGATCTAAAGTCAAGGTACCATCAATTGAGGATTGTGGAGAGTAAAATCCATAAGACTACATTTTGTACATGATATGGCAACTATGAGTTCACCATGGTTCCTTTTGGACTCATGAATTCTCCAACTATATTCATGAGCCTCATGAATGGAGTATTCTACTCATTCTTAGACATATTTGTGGTAGTGTTCCTATAATACCCCAAAATTGGCACCTTACAATTCTAATCAATTTTGGTGCATTTCTTCAAATTTATATATCATCAAAGTTCTATTGTACTAGGCAATTCTATCTCCTAATTGACTTTATTTGACTTGGTGTCAAATGTAAAAAACCCTAAATTTGCATTAATTATACACTATATTTAATTCCTAAATTTTTGACATTTATTGGCTAAAAATCCCTATGATTAATTAATTTAATCCTAAAGTCCTAGTGCTTTAAATTAAATTAATTCCACCCCCTTTAGCTAATACACATCAAAGGAATTAAATATTATTTGGTTATTTGAATGGATATCTCTATTTGAATTTAATTATTCAAAATAAATTGAAAAGCCACCCATGTGGCAATATTCATTCATTTAATTAAATAATTCATCAATTTGTCTCACCTTCATCCATGGAGATGAAGAGTCAGCCATTTCTTTCCAATAAACTCTTCGTCCTTCTCCCAGGCTCTTCTATATTATGAACCTCCTTTTCTTCATTTTGGAGAGCCGATTTTAGAGTACCAAAACTATAGTGGATTTTTGTCTCAATTTTCATACTTTCAAGCTTTGTTATTGCATTATTAGAGTAATTCTCATTTTAGTGTAATTGCACTTTCATATTAACTAGTTTGCTTATTATGTTCTAGATTAATTCTCACCTTTCTTTCAAGCTTCATAGATTAAATCTGTACTTTCATTCTTAGATTACAATTGCATATTCATTTTAGATTAATTGCAATTTTGATCATTTCAAGCTTTCAAATCCTCCATTTTAGCTTGGTCTATGGTTTTTGGCTCTCCAATCTGAGAGTAATTCAAACACCCCATCTAAAAAGGAGGCAACAGGTTGATTCAATTGAGTGTGTGAATTGGACAATTTATGTTCACTTTCATATATGATGATTAAGCAATGACTATGTTGTGTCTATGGCTGGATTAGAGGTCCATGTTTAGCTATAAACATTTTGGCACCCACAGTGGGGCAGAAAATTGATTTCTGGCCTCAATCTCCAAAAAATTTTGATAAGAATTTTGCACTCTGCCCATACGGTCCATACAATTGTGTACAACATCTCGCGCAAGCTTTCTGACTATGCCGCACAAATATTTTCTCCCTACAGTACTTTCTCATGCACATGTTTTCTACCTATAGCATTTTCTTGCATGCTTCACAGTACTTTCTCATGCATAGTGGTGTACTTCCTCATGCGAGACTTGGTCTCAATTTTTTTAAAAATCTTTTAGTTTCTGCAATTTCCTGTTACTATTTTCTAACATTTATTATTGGTTGTTGTTTTTATATCTCTAATTTTTCTAATAGCATAACAGTGGGCTGTAGGATGCTTGACCAAGACATAAAAACTTGCTAACGGTTTTCTTGCAGGATGGTTGTCGAAGACTATTTTAAATGTTGTGCTTGTTTACTTTTTTTACTCATATAGTATAACTAGGGCCTTGTGAAGATTTCTTAAGGGTCTTGATAGTGAGCTAGGGTAGTAGGCTCTTCATTACATGGAAGTGATGCCCATGGATGAATCTGAAACCTAGATCTTGCTAGCATGATAGATACCTAGGGAAGCAAGGAAAGGTAGTGAATCTTTAGCACATCTACTTGTTAGGGGATTATGCTCTTCTCTCTTGGAGAGAACCAACAACCCAAAAGCTTGTGGATTGGTTGAAGAGGAACTAGCTTGGTGATAGACATGTCTTGTGTGTTTGGGTAAGGTGAAGAGGTAGAGAAGTACGCTCTTCTCTCTTTGAGAGAATCAAAAAATTTTACCCTTGGATCTAAGCCAAAGTCTGTGTCACCTTTAAAGGGCCTGCCGGAAGTTGAACCTCCAGGAATGACCCAAGTGAGTACACACCTATTGTTGATGATTCCACCTCACTATTATAAAGAATGCCTTGTTGAGTCTAAAGACTCCAAAGCCATGTTAACTTCCTTCTCTTGATTTTGACTATCATCTTGAGAAGGCTTTGTCTGTTATACTGAGTGGCACCACTCCTAGCCTTGCTTGCGGGGGTGTATGACTTTCAAGTCAGTGTGGCCATGAGGCCCTAGCCTTGTATTGGGGGCACCAAAGATTAGTGTGAGTGAAATCCCACTAAACACTTTCTTAGTTATTTGCCTACCCAGATCACCTCTTAAACTAGGAGACATAATCTTTGTGGAGGGAGAGGGAAGAAACTCTCCCCTAGATTCTCACCATAGGCATGCACCTAGACATTTGAAGGTGGTATATGACACTGGCCCCTGCTTCAAGGGTAACCTTTGAACATATACTATTGAGTCCTTGGAAACACCAAAAATATGGGCACCCTCTAGGGGGGTGACACAGCTGTGTGAGGTGAACGCATGCACATAAGCTGTGAGGCACAGATTTTGTCTTCTCTACCATTTTTTTTTTGTAGGGATAACTAAGTGATTTTTTTGAGTCTTAAACTATCCGTCATGATTAAACAAAGACTCACATGATTCTTCCAAGTTGCTTTGTCCTTGGTAGAACTATTTGTGACTACTTCTTGCGTCACCATTGCTTGATCTAAAACTTCATGCTTGTAAACGATTGCTTGCAACATTCAAACTGAGATTTTTGATTCAAACTATCCTGAAACTGTTTGAAAACTATAAATTCTATCAGAGAACAACCTATGATGTGTCTCAAAATCTGATTTTTACCTCGAAAACTATGTTGATCTTTCAAAACCTGGTCTTTTCCCATGCGAGATTTCAGAACTTGAGCATTTCCTCATATGAGATTTGATTCTCTCACATGTAGTCAAGCACTTTCTCACATGAATAAGCACTTTCTTGCATGAACTTGTACCTTGATTTTCAAAATAATGAGCTATTTCCCGTTGATTGGTTAATTTTCTGCCTGATCTAATTTTTGTCTAAGGTCTATTTGCCTATTCTCCTATTGTTCACTGTCTGAAACTGAGTGTCTTGAGCTACAAACCAAATGATTACTACCTAAACTCATATTGTCTCTCTGTTACTTATCCTATCTCATTGTACTTTTATACCTTGCGACATGATAGTCACATCTCATTTATTCTAGCCATACTCTTGATGATTCATGTCGGGTGCATTTCACATCTTGGCTATTCTAGCCTCTTATCTCCTTTTTTAGCTATCTTAGAGATAGATTTCTAGCATAATCCCAAGTCCTCTCTCATTAAATTTTCATCTATGCTTGTTACGACTAGAAGCGGCAACACATTCCCCATCTATGGAATCAAACAAGGTAGAGGTAAACCTCGTAATCAAGAAATAGGTTGTTTGAAACCCATTATCCAATCTGAGTATTGTAAGGGATCCACAAATTCCTCTTCATTGAGTATACTAAAAGATAACCCACCTCAATCCTCTTCTCTAGTATTCTAGGCATGTAATAATCCATTGTTTCAAGTACAACTCAACTTATTGTTTCAAGAGCAAGATGACCTATTATTTTGTAACTTTGGAAGACCACTTCCTCAGACCAACCCTATTCATCTTATCAAACCTATCGATCATTTTTATCCTATTAATGCACAAAAATTTACCTTAGTTTCCCCCTTTTGACATCATTCATATCATTTTATTGAGTCTACACACGTTGCACAATCCTACATTGATAAGATGGGATACCCCTTCGACTTCCAACTAGGCTGATACAGTAAAAGTCATGACCAATCTCAAAACAACCAGTGTCATGATCAATCTCAGAATGACCAATGTCCTAATCAATCTCAACATGACCAAAATCAATCCCAAAAAAAATCTCAAGGTGACCAACAACCATATCACTATCGCCCTCCTCCACATGACCAAGACTAAGATGCAGCAACAAGATCAAGTCCCAAGAATTTATGAGATTCTTGGTAATGAAGATGAGGTAATAACCCAAAATGACATAGATGTGGTGAAAGCCAACAAGGGTCTTATCAAGATGATGGAGATCCTCCTTCTAGAGGAGAAGGATAGATATTTTCTTGAACTGGCCAAACAAGGGGCCAAATTACCTTCGGACTTTAAAGTAGAAATGTTTGTGGCCAAAGAAGAAGAGACTAAGACTGCCAAGTTACAAAAGATGATTCAAGATATGCAAGACCAGATTAGATAGCTTGCGAAGGATAAAGATAAACCTATACAACAATTCACAATGGAAAGCATCTATCCTTTCCCCTTTGATAAGAGTCTTCACATGTCACCTTTTCCCAAAGGTGTAGAGTTACCTAAATATGACAAATACTTGGGTACTACCGATCCCCATGATCACTTGAGAGAGTTTGGCACTTTATCCATGGAATTCATACATGATTAGACATATCTTATGCACCTCTTTCCTCATAGTTTGGGTGTGTCAACTATGGAGTGGTTTTCTCAGTTACCCGCTGGAATTGAATCTTTTGACAAGATCGCTAATCTATTTATCCAATATTACTCACACAATATTCAACATCCAATCAATATCTGAGATCTTTTTAACCTAAAACAAAGACAAGGGAAACCTTTCTTGGCATTTCTCCAAAGATGGAGACAACTCTATACAAAATATCCCCACAAACTGCATGAGTCTGAAAAACTCAACATCTTTTTGGACAATCTTGTCCCATATTTTTGATATCAAGTACAATTAAAAGGTCCCCTAACTTTCGATAGCATGATTAAAAAAGCTATGAGGATAGAAGCATTTATGATCAAGAAAGGAGAGTTGACTTTGCAAAAGGATAACAAACAAGGGTCTTCCTCCTAAAACAAAGATAAAGGGAAGTTTGTTAACAAGAATAGAGATGTTGTAAATGATGGAGTGGTTGACAATGTGACCCCAAAGCCTATGAAATCTATTTTCAATCTTTCCTCTAGTATACAAGTAGTCAAAGCAACTGAGAAGGCTACAACAGACACTCAACAGCCTTCGATATTTTCTAAAAACAAGCCTTGGGCATCCTGACCCAAGCGTGAGTTCACATCCTTAGGAGAACCACTTGATGTGGTTTATAAGACTCTTGTGCAAAACCAAATACTCACTCCTTTGGAAAAGAATCTCTATGATCCACAACCACGACCTCATTGGTGGAATGACAACACATACTATTACTATCACCAAAATAAGGGTCATAAAACTTCTACTTGTCTCCAGCTGTGCCATAAGGTCTAAGATTTGATTGACAATGGTGACATTTTTATGGAAAACCATGACAAGAATTCAAATCATCAGGCATTTAAAGATCCCTTTCCTCCTCATGAGAAAGGTGAATCTTCCAAGACTAAGAATGCCAATGCTAAGGTCAACTACACGTACACTACCAATGACAATGTCATTAACATGGTTGAACCTATTGAGATTGAGTATTGGGATGTGATTACTATTAAGGGGAGAAAAGATGCTCCTAAGACTAAGACTCCATTTGTCTTGCGAGGCCCTGGGTCTCATTCTTCCAAACTTAAATTGTCTCAGGATTGTGCAAACATTGTTACTCGCTCTCATGTGAAAATAACCATTAAGGGTCCCGATCCTTCTATGTCCACTCTGAAGCAACCTGCAGATAAAAAAATTTTTGGTCCTACCAACAAGAACTTGAAATCAGTCCCTACACCTAGCATAGCTAATTATAGCATTCTAGACCAGCTACAATGTACCAATGCTCAAATCATTGTCTTTGAGTTGTTGAAGATCTCACCTTCCCATAAGGAGATTTTGGATAAAGCCATCACTGAGGAGAACATCCCAAAAGATTTGGATCTTGATTGGTTTCAATCCATGGTGGGTCACCTGATGTTTCCACACTATTTGTCCTTTTTTGAAGAAGATGACCATTCACTGAGCCATCTGCACAATGCTCCTTTGCATATAGAAGTCATGATAGGTCCAAAGTGCATCCGCCGCATCCTCATTGACAATGGTGTTGGCCTCAATATTTTCTCTACTAAGCTGCTCACCCAATTAGGCTATGATGAAGATTTCATAGATGTTCATAAGAAAATCACCATTAAGGCATATGATGAAGAAGAACACAAATCCAAAGGTCTAGTTGTGCTGCCCATTCGAGTTGGACCTGTTGAAAGAGATGTCATTTGCCAAGTTCTAGATATTCCTCTAGCATATAATATACTATTGGGTAGACCATGGATCCATGAAATATAGGCATTTCTATCCACATATCACCAATGTATCAAGTTCCCATTCCATGGAGCAGAAGTGACGGTACCTACCTATACCAATTATTCTTGCAACACACTCGCACAATCTACAGACAGTCTTGTCCCAACTAATAGAGAGTCCACTAAATTCTATGATGCCAAGCTCAAGGAAATGGAACATACTCCGAAGCTTAAAGATATAGACATGGGAGGGTATCAAATTGAACCTATGTTATCATTAGCATCTCTACCTCCATCTCTGCATTCCTATGAGAGACCCTCTAAGAACAACAAACCTTCTAATAGTTCTCCCCAAATAGTCTATGATGGTGCCTTTGTTAAGGCCAAAATGCCATTAGAGGATGAAGATGAGGAAAGGGATATTATAGCTTGTCTTTACAAAGGAAAAGAAACATCTAAATAGATCACTCCTTCTCATGACTTAGAACAAGAACCATACAGTGAAGCCTTCAAAATCACAAAGCGCTTTGGTTATAAAGGGAGTGGCCCTATAGGGGTAAATGATATTGGTTTTCTTAAACCAATTGAAGCCATAGGTCATCACACCAAGGACACCTCAGGTCTAGGCTTCAAGAAAATCCTATTTCCTCTAGGGATTAACAAGTTTATACTAGAGCCAGAACCAGAACCAGAATTCTGGCCAGAATTTGAGGACATTACCACAGCTAATAAATCAAAGAAAAATTCTAATGAGGATACTTTTCCATATCCTATTCCTCTAGAATCTGCTGCACTCTTTGCAGAACTAGATGAACCTATTATACATGTCCACCTGGTAGAGACTGATAGTGATTCTGATGACACCACTTCAATGCATCAACTCACATATGACCAATGGAGAAAAATACAAATGGCTGATTCAAATTTTCAGGGTGAATGGTACATACCACCGCATTTCCAAAAGTGGTTCGAACAAGATCAACTTTGGAAAACCATTAATACTACAAGAGATGAAGATGAGTCAGATGGCACAGCTAGTGTTGATGGAATTCCCATATCAAGCATCACTGATTCACATGAATATGAATTTGATTCTCTATCTAATGCAACTTTTGATAAAGATATAGATGTTGTTCATGTGTATGAAAACCTTTTCAAAGTAGGTGAAGGATCTAGTGTCAGCAGGACCGAGTGTGAATTTAGCAACACTAACATTCCCTCTACTTCTATTGTGAGGACTCAAGAAGAATCAAACACACCTTTGGATGAGATCTCTCTAGATCTTGACTTACTCATCCACGCCTTTGATTTCTATACTGTGAATGCACTTGAACTTGCCACTTCTCTTTCACTCCACCATCCCACACTTATCAACTAGAACTCTCCCTCTCTAGCTAGCAAAGTCCTTATGTTCTAGAATGACTACACTCTTTCCTATTATCTTAACATTGTTGAACCTGCAATGTTCCCACTAGTGAAGATAGTATCAACATGACCAAAGCTGATATCAAGTATCTTAGTCATAAAATTAAAAGAAAAAAGAATAGGTGCTATGATGGTGAAAACCACATTGTGGCAGTGTCAGAGCTAAAAAAAGTAAAAATAAAAGATGTATCCAAGGGTGAAAACCTCTCTGAGGTGCCCGAGGATGAGATACTTGATACACTTCTGAGTCATTTTCAAGAGAGATCATTAGTGTTGATTGAGCCAACCCAACCAATGAATTTGAGTATAGAAGCTACACCTCAGATTATTCATTTAGCACAATCACTATCTGCAGAGGAAAAAGAGGAATTCACCAATTTCTTTTGAAGAAAGAAAATCAATTTTGCATGGACTTACTCTAATATTCCTGGATTGGATCCCAATCTAATCATGCATCATCTATCTATTTCACCAGGCGTCAAGCTTGTCAAACAAAAGCTTCGAAAGATGCATCCACATGTGGCATTGTTAGTTAAAGAAGATTTAGAAAAACTTCTCAAAGTTGGTTTCATCAGAGCTATTGACTATGCAGAGTGGATCTCTAATATTGTTCCAATTACAAAACATGATAAGTCTATCCACGTGTGCACAGACTCTAGAGACCTAAATAAAGCATGTCCTAAAGATGAATTTCCATTACCCAATATTGACATGATAGTGGACATGATAGATGGTTACCAAATGTACTCTCTAATGGATAGCTTTTCTAGTTATAATTAGATAAAGATCATTCTAGAAGACCAAGAAAAGATAGCCTTCACATGTGCTTGGGGAACATTATGTTGGAATGTCATGCTCTTCAGACTGAAAAATGTCGGAGCTACATATCAAAGAGTTGTCACCACTATTTTTCATGACATGATGCACAAAACAATGGAAGACTATGTAGATGAAACTTTGGCTAAGAGCATGTAGTGGAAAACACACCTTGTAGATCTAGGTCCCATACTAGATCAAATGGAACAATTCAGTCTCAGACTCAATCTGAAAAAGTGTGCATTTGGTGTCACTTATGGTAAATTGTTGGGTTATATCATATCTATTAAAGGCATAGAGGTAGATCCTGAGAAAGTTCAAGCTATCATGGAGATGCCTCCACCAAAGAACATCAGTCAGATGAGAGGACTTCAAGGTAGACTACAATATATTTAGTGCTTCATTGCACAACTGGTCGATAAGTCACAACCATTCACCAAAACTCTACATAAAGGTGTTACTTATGAGTGGAACAAAGAATGTGACAAAGGGATCACTCAAATCAAGCAATATCTTGAAAATCCACCAATCTTGATGCCTCCTATTCATGGGAAGCCACTCATCCTTTATATTTCAGCTACAAACACATCTTTGGGTGCTTTGTTGGCTCAATAAGACCAAAATAATAAGGAAAGAGCCATTTATTACATCAACAAAACTCTGGTCTCTTATGAGATGGACTATTCAGTCATTGAAAAAGCTTGTCTAGCAGTGGTGTTTTCTTCACAAAAATTACAACACTATATGCTTTCTCACACTACAAGACTTACTACTAAAATTGATCCATTAAAGTACCTACTCAGCAAAGCTGCCCTTATAGGAAGACTGACGAAATGGGTCATGATACTCAGTGAGTTTGACATTGAGTATGTAGAGAGAAGAGCTATTAAAGGACAAGCTATTGTAGATCAGTTGGCAGAAGCTCCTCTCAAGGATCATCAGCCCTTGAAAATTGAGTTTCCAGATGAATCCATAATGCTTCTTACACACCAAACATAGAACATGTTCTTTGATGGCTCATTTACCCAGCAAGGGTCGGGTGCTGGAATACTGTTTATCACACCATAGAGATATTCTTTACCAAGGCATATAAGATGTTGTTCCCTTGCACAAATAACATCGTTGAATATGAAGCTTTAATCAATGGTATGAAGATAGTGATAGAATGGAGTATGGATGAACTTAAGGTCTTTGGAGACTCCCAATTGGTCATCAATCAAGTTAATAATATCTATCAAACAAAGGATGAGAAGTTGGTGCCTTATAAATGAATGGTTGATGATCTCAAAAGGTACTTTGGACACATTGCTTTCCAAAAAATTCCAAGAGTAGATAACAAAGTAGCTGATGCCATGGAAACTCTTTCCTCCATGCTATAGATACTAGAAAATGACTTCAGACATGAATTCCTGGTGGAGACATTACGCTACCTAGCCTACAATACCCCTGAATCCAAGATGATCTGTTCAATCATTGGGCATGATTCATCTCGCTACCATCATATCTACTCCTATCTCCAGGACCAAATTATTCCAGACACTTATACTTGAAATGAAAAATGCCACCTAATTCGTAGTGCTTCATGATATGTCATAGTAGCTAACGACTTGTATAGATGAGGTCTAAATGGTACCCTCCTTAGGTGTATAGAGCCCGACGAGTCCAAATGTGTGTTAGCTGAGGTGCATGAAGGCATCTATGGTTCTCATTCAAGTGGTCTAACATTAGCTCATAAACTTATTAGAGCTAGTTACTACTAGCCGGATATGGAAAAAGAAGCTATACAATATGCCAAATCTTGCAAACAGTGTCAGCTTCATAGAAATTTGATTCGCACTCCTACCAAGGAGTTCATTCCCTTCATTAGTTTCTAGCCATTTCAGCAATGGGCCTTTGATTTGGTGGGTCAGATACATTTGTCTTCCTCAAGAGGACACAAGTTCATTATCACAGCTATAAATTATTTTACCAAATGGGTTGAGGTAGTGCCTCTAACTATAGCTGATGGAAAATTTGTAGCAAGATTCATACTGAATTACATCATCTGTAGATATGGTGTACCCTCCTCAATAATTACTGACAATGGGGGGAAATTCAAGAACAAGGATCTAAAGGAATTATGTACTAAGTTTAGAATCATTCAGCATTGGTCCTTGATCTATTATCCCCAAGGTAATGGATAGGTAGAAGCTTCCAACAAGACAATTCTCAAGATCCTGCACATAACAGTTCACAAATTTGGTAGAGATTGGCACCTCCAGATTAATCTGGCTTTATGGGTCTATAGAACAAGCATTCAAACTCCAATAGGGGCTATGCCCTTTGCCTTTGTCTATGGTGTGGATGCTGTGTTGCCTATTGAGGTTGAGATTCCTACATTGTGAGTCTCTCTAAAGAACCTCATTACTGATGAAGACATTAGAATATCTCAGCTACAAGAGCTAGAGTTACTGGATGAACATCAGAAAGTGGTGTTCAATCATCTAAGAGCATACCAGAAAAGAATGTCTAAGAGCTACAATAAAAAATTTAGACCAAGGGAATTCCAAGTGGGTCATCTCGTCCAGAGAGAGAACCCTAAGAATCAACATCAGCGAATACAGAAGGGAAAGTTTGAACCAAATTGTCTTGGTTCATATGTTATCACTATAACATTTGGATTTGGTTCTTATCAACTATCTACTACTCAAGGAGAAAAAATCAAAGAGCCAATCAATGCTCTACACCTAAAAAGATTCTATAGCTGAGACATTCTCTACATGCTCATGTACATACTTTATTCTGAAAAATCCTAAAAAAGGCAAAATGTCCTTAAAAAATGATCATCTTAGTGAAAACCTGGTAAATAGGTGCTTTGATGTATCTATTATCCTGTGAAGACCTGGTAAACAGGCACCTTGATAATAATCAAAAAAATTGAAAAATTGAAAAATACAAAAAAATTAAAAAGAGAAAAGTACAAAAAAATTGAAAAAGAAGAAAAATGTGCCATTGATGAAAACCTGGCAAATAGACATCATGGTAGCAAAAATAGAATCTCTGCCAAGATGGTGAAAACCTGGCAAATAGGTGCCTATTGTTTCCTAATGCTATACCTATTGTAGCACCGCTTGACTCTTGCTTTCCTGCTTTAGTTTTCTTTCATATTTCCTGCTTTAGTTTCTTGGCTCATGCATTCACTCTCAGCTATCTCTCAAGATTTTTCTCAACTCTACATGGATTGAAAATGGTCACACTTGGGGGAACCTTCCTAGTCTAGGGGGCATTGTCCTATCATTTTTAGAGGATTTTCTCTTGCTTCAGTCACCAATGGTTCTCACTGTGCCTGCCTACTGTGCTTAGCTACTTTTGAGGTATCTCTCCTTAAGGATCTCTGGTATCAGTCATCGGTGTTTCTCACAGTGCCAGCCTACTGATACTTCATTAGTACTTTGATATCTCCTTGAGACTTCATCTCTTGCGATAGTCACCAGTGGTCCTCACTATGTTTTCCTACTATCACCATCTTGTTGAGACTTCTCACGCTATGTACTTCTGATCTGACTTCAATCCGCTAAAACCAAAATTGAAAACTGGATTTGTAACTCTTTGAAGCATGCTGAGCTTTTCCTTCGAGTGCTTGTTTTGTTGCTTTACCATTTCCCCTCAAGAGAATCTAAGATGTTTGCCTTGATTGAGAAATGTGAAGAATGGGGGCATGATCCTCTCTTTTACTTTTTGTTTGGTTGTTTAGTTCCAATGATCCAAAGGATTCACATAAGAGGGGTGTCCACTATGAGAGCCTTCATCTCATGTTGGATGGCCATGTGTACCTCGACTCCTTTTATATGGAAACTTTGGTGAGGTTGGTTCTTCTACTTGTTTGTTTGAGTGACTTCTTTCTACTACAAGTGAAATTTCAAATGCTCATCCTATGAATTGAACGTAAGGGTCACTACGAGCACCTTGATATGCTTATCATTCACTTAGCAAAAGGAGAAACTCTCATGTGTCTAGCATGTCTGTATGCAAGAAACATTCAGGTCATTCTAGCAACTATGCTTTAATGCTGATGTTAACTTGCTAAATCAAAAGGAATAGGTGTTCAGTTCATTGTGGCTTCTTGTGCCTTAATGCTTACACCTCATTCTGACAAATCAAAGACTAATGTCATATTCATATTCTCATGATTGCAATATTAGTGAGGGTTGTATGGCATCCTACGAATGTCCATTACTAAAAACTCTATGATGATAATAAAATGGGTCCAACAACCAATTCCTAGGGTTTGCATCTAGCTTAGGCTTGCATTTTCATTCTAGGCTTGCATTGAGATGGTGTTTTGGTGCTCTCTTTATTGTCTCCTCAATCTATTCACCAAAGGTTCTCATCTTTCATCCCGACTTCATCATAACTGCACAAGTCCTCCATTTTGCATGAAAACTTCACACTTGGCTAAATCGACTGCTCTGAATCCATTTTCAGGATTGAAATCGAAATCTAACATCTCTAGATAGCTCAAAATCACATTTTAAATTTCTAGGACCATCGAGATTGGACGCTTGTGCAATCAACCTTCTGGTGGCATTTTCTTGTTGGAATCTTATCTCATCATCATTTTCTCAGGATCTTCAATATTTTCATCAAAAGTCAACTCTAGTCAAATCTAATCAACTATGGTCAAACTTGGTCAACAGGACCTCTAATCACTCCAAATCCCTCTTGTAGCTTCTCAATCCTTTTGTAATCTATTCTGAGTTCCTCTGGATCTCCGATCTCATCTCTATCTACAACCTTTTGCTATCAATCATCTTTCTGACATGTCATCTTTCAATTTCACTCTCGAGGGGGTAGGATGATTGCATCATTGAATCTTGTTGAATCAATTCTCAAATCAGTCTGGTCTAAATCAAAAGTCCTCACCAGTTGGGGCATCTCTTATCTCTAGGGGAATCTTTGTGCCTCGCATCTTGTCATCTGGTCATCTATCTTTTGGGTATCTGAGCAATCTAACTCAGATCCTTGAGGATCAAGCTTTGTTCTGGAGATGGTTCTTGAAATCTCATTAGGTATTGGGGTAATCTAACCCTCATCCCTAAAATTCAAGCTTTGTTCTAGAGATGGCTCTCAAAATCTCTTTTAGACCGTTATCTGGGAAATCTAACCTGGGTCTCAGAGGACTAAGCTTTATTCTAGAGATAGTCCTAAATCTTCATCGGTTATCATCTTATCAAAGGGTATTGGGGTAATCTAACCCTGATTCCTAAATATTGAGCCTCATTCTAGGGACATTCTTCCATCAAGTGGTATTTCAATTGTTGTCTTCTCAACCTAACTTAGACTTTGGAGAATCATGCTTCATTCTAAATTTGGTTCTGCATCTCGATCCGATCAATGTCTTGGCAATCTAACCTTGACTTTCGAGGGTTAAGCTCTATTCTGGAGATAATCCTAAAACCTCATCATCTGTCACATCAAACTATTCTTTGAATCAACGTGTTGCTCGCACATCAATTCAAAGAGGGGAAAAATGTAATACCCTAAAATTGGCACCTTACAATTCTAATCAATTTTGGTGCATTTCTTTGAATTTCTATATCATCAAAGTCCTATTGTACTAGGCAATTCGATCTCCTAATTGACTTTATTTGACTTGGTGTCAAATTTAAAAAACCCTAAATTTGCATTAATTATACATTATATGTAATTCAAAAAAATTTGACATTTATTGGCTAAAAATCCTTATGATTAATTAATTTAATCCTAAAGTCCTAGTGCTTTAAATTAAATTAATTCCACCCCCTTTAGCTAATACACATCAAAGGAATTAAATATTATTTGGTTATTTTAATGGACATCTTTATTTGAATTTAATTATTCAAAATAAATCGAAAAGCCACCCATGTGGCAATATTCATTCATTTAATTAAATAATTCATCAATTTGTCTCACCTTCCTCCATGGAGATGAAGAGTTAGCCGTTTCTTTCCAAGAAACTCTTCATCCTTCTCTTGGGCTCTTCTATATTATGAACCTTCTTTTCTTCATTTTGGAGAGGTGATTTTAGAGTACCAAAACTATAGTGAATTTTTGTCTCAATTTTCATACTTTCCTTATATAGGCAATTTCTCCACCGCTTGGGAAGGTTCCAGAATTTTTAGCCAACAAGGCCGACCAAACTTAGAATTATTTTATTTTACAATTTATTACATCAAAGTCAGCTCAAAATAACTTTTGAAACCCAAACAAAAATTTTGAAGGAAAATCATTTTCCGCTATTTCAGGTGACCCAACTTTTGAAGACCATAAGTCATCGCCAGTTGACCTGATTGACTATTATGACCCCATTCTAAAAAGGCCACGAAGCACTCTATAGGCTTGAATTGTGCAAGCACCTGTCACCCAAATTTTTGACCTCATCTGAGGCCTCTAAAGCATTCAAAATTGAGTTCAAATTTTTTGTACCGTGTTGCCAATACCGAAAATCTTCAATATCTACAAAGCTAGACTTGATCTAGCCATGAAACTTTACTGGCAAGCTGATATGACCAAAATGAACCTCCAGGGAAGAACTCAAAACATTCTGACATCAGATGACCAACTTACTAAAAATAGCAAGTTTCCATAAATAGAAGCTCTGCACAAGATAGCCCTTATTGAATACAGAAACATAAATTTTTTTTGGGTGATGCAAGATTTCTCTTACACCCAGGATGCTCCTGCATCAACCATAGAATTAAAATGAGGGGAAATTAAAGATGGATGTATGTGAATATCATGTAAAGCCAAGGTTAACTCCAAAGGGAGAAATAACCTTGTTGTTATGTACTAATGTTGTAAAAGTAATGTTTGAGTGTATTATTAATGTTGTGTTTATTTTAATTTATATTTATGTCTACTTGGCATGCCATGTGTGTAGTGATCTATTGTGACTTTATGTGGTTTCAATTAACACATGTGAATGTGAGTTGGCATGACCAATTAAATTGTTTATTGGTGATTTTTCACCTTTGGGTCACCTTATAGAATCCCAAGGTTAGGTATCTTGGTTGTTGATCTATGTGAGAGAATCTTATTTTAAATTTGCATAGGTCAACCCTTAGTGGATTTTTGAGGGGTTGAATTCAGCCCTAGAGGTTAGTTAGGGTTAAAATAAGATAACCCTATAGGTGCACTTTTGGTTGGGGGTCAAATTTTGACCAAGGATGACTTTATCCCATTTTTTACTCTTTTAAAATTGCATTTTTAAACAGTGACAAATTTGGGATGTGTGTCATGTCTTCCTCTCTTGCAAATTTGAATTTCCCTCTTGTTGGAGAGAGAACCCTTGGATAGTGTGTTCAATCACCTTTGAGGTTAGGTACGATGTTAGGTAGGGTTTTCCTTTTAGTGGGATGGAGAGGAATTTGGTAGGTTGATTACCCACTCTCCAATTTTTGAGACTTCTAGTGGACTTAGAAGGTTTTGGTGGACTTAGAAAAGGAAGGAAGGCTTGTAGGAAGGGAGCTCTACTCAAATTTTCATTTCCATAGCTTGGAGCTCCTTTCATGGAAGGCTTATTTTAATTTCATGTTGTATGTGTAGATTTTTGTGAAGTATTAGTGGGTGTTTTTGTGAAGCTTTCAAGCTTAATTTTCATGGCTTCTTCTTTAGTCTTTTGATGGTTTGTTTTGTTTAAGTTCTTGCTTTTGTTGGGGTGTGCAAAGCTAGACTCACCCTTGGGAGGGAAGAGAGCCTTGAGGGTGAAGGGTTTTAATAGAGAATGCCCAAATAGTGTAGAGTCCTTCCTCATGGAGGAAGGGGATATGGAATGGATGTATGGGCTCCATGTTGCCATCATATTATACTACACATTTGGGGGCCATAAGGGATTTTATTTTGTATGGGAAAAATAAGGAAATAGAGGTTTTGTGATGGCCTTGTGAAGACATTATTGTATGTTTTTAGAGCCTTGTTGAAGGCATGGTTATATCTTATGGTTTCTCCTATTTTGGGTACATTTCCACCTTCACCCATTTAATGGAGCCAAGGTGACCCAATGTGAAATCCTTGGAAAAAGGGAATTTTGTGTTAGTTTTACTTGCTGATTTTTATATGTGTATGTGTTTTTTGTGTATGAGTGTAACCTCATCCATCTTTATTTCCCCAAGCTCGGGGGTGGCCATGTAATGGCCTAGATTGGGAGGTGAGCCTCCATGGTCAAAGTTGTTTTATTTGCAGATTTCTTTATGGTGGAGTTTGCTGATTTTTGTTGAAGAAAAAAGTGAAGAATATGGACTTTTGTTGATTCTTTAGTTGCAGATTTTTACTTTGTAAAATGATTAAAAGTATTGTGTGGAAAGTTAGTAGATTAAAGGCTATGTAAATACCTAAGTACATGTTTCATGCTTGTAAAATTGTTTGTAAAAAAAAAGTGATAGTGACTCTTCTATATTGCTATGTACTAAAAAAAAGAGTAATGAGAAAAGTAGATTTTCCTTTGATATTTTAAAGACAAACACTAGTTTCTATTTTCTTTTTACTTCCTACTTGCACAAAAATAAATTTTGATTTATTCTTGTATTAGAAAAATAACTATTTTCAAAGGATTAGGCTAGTTTGGTTTTCCTTGTATCCTATTTGAAATGTTAGATTATTCTCTTCTTATTTATAGTGTATGCAAGAAAATGTTACACAAGAAATCATGTTAATATATTAGGTCAATATATGTATAAACACCATGTATATACTTGTAAATTCATAGATGTATACTCCATCTTTACTTACATTTTCAATATGGGTGCTTTGAAAAAATATAGAAAAGTTATTTTGCCTCTTTCTTATTTTAGTTGAAATGTATATAAACCATATATATATACATATATATGAGTGTGTGTGTGTGTGTGTATATATATATATATATATATATGTATGTATGTATGTATGTACATCTTTAATGTGTATATGTTTTTTTGGGTATGTGTATATACCTCTTGTTAATTCTTATCTTATGCTCGTATTATATATATATATATATATATATATATATATATATATATATATATATATGTATATATATATATATATACATATATATATATACATATACATATACATATATATATGTATATATATATATATATATATATACATATATATATATATATATATATATACATATATATATATATACATACATATATATATATATATACATATATATATATATACATATATATATATATATATATATACATATATATATATATACATACATATATATATATATATATATATATATAACTATATTAATAAATTAAAAAAACTATAATAAATTTTTTATTAAAAACAAACTTTAACAGAAATCAAAATTTTTAAAATTTGTTTTTAAGGCAAGTCATCGGGGGTTGCAGTTGCTACCGCATCCCCAATGGGGAGCGATTGGCAGAGTCATCGCATCCCCATTTGGGGTGCGGTAGGCCTTCCACCACCACCCCAATAGGGTGCAGTGGGTAGAGCCTCCGCCACCCCAATGGGTGTGAATGACTTAAGCCTCCGCAACCCATTGTGGGTGTGGATGACTTTCCTTCTGTAGGCACATAGCTACGCGCGGGCAGCCGACCCTTCACCCCTACGGGAGATAATAATAATTTTTTTAAAAATTTCCAACCACTATTTTAACATATAAGAAAGGGGAAAATGAACACTTATCCTTCATAAAGAAATATTAAATAGTAACGTTTAAATAAATAGAAATATGCAGACTTTTTCGAAGAGATAAACAAAGATTTTAATAAATGAAGAATAATTATAGATTAATGCATATGAGCAACATTTTTTTTTAAAGAAAAAAATTTAAATAGATCTTATGAGAGGATTAATAAATCTAAATATTTTCCTAATGATGTTTTTACCTTGCTTGGTTTATTCTGATGAAGTAATTTGTTGTAGCCCTTGTGGATCCTTTCATTTCTATTTTTTTTAGTTCTTGTTTCTTGTTTGATGCAGGGGCATTCTTGGGTCCTTAGTGAATCTACATGGTGGTGTGTTTCTTGGCTGGTGTTACTCGATTGCAGCCTTAATTGATGGTCTCGATTATTGAGGGAAGCTCAGTCACTGAAGGAACTCAGTGAAGCTTGTGGTGTTCAGTGGAACTGGTGCTTGGTGATGCTTGTGTTGCTCGGTGTTCCTTGGCTTGGTTGGTTGTTTCACTGGTGCTCGGTAGTTTCTCTAGCACTCCATAGTCTGGTTTACCGACTAGAGTTCTTGGTGATTTGGTTGGCCCGCTTGGTGCATTTATTTTTGGTAGCTGATGTCACATTCTCATATGTGGATCTGGAGATCGACATGTTGAACTAAATAATTGTAAGGCTCTTTGAGAGCCGACTTGTATTACATTTAATATTTGTTTTTAGGAGTTAATTATTTCATCTAATTGACTTGTGGCTGATGATCAGTATTTATAGGATGTTTGGGTAGTTGTTTGAGGTATTCAGAGAGGGAGCTTTTGGGAGTAGATTTGGGGGTAGTAGATAAGTGAAGTTGTGGAAAAGATCCTGTGAGATCTTGTAGATCAAATTAGTTTCTAATAGTTTGTAATAGAAGAGCTAGTGGTTTGCATACTTGGAGACAAGGAGATTGCTTGGTGGCTTGGGAGCACAAGTTTAGATCTGCCTTAGGTTTTCCATCAGTTTTTTATTTGTCTCTAGAATAAACTAGCTAGATTTTTATTGGATTTTGTTGATCTTGTAGAATTACTTATTGTTTGTAATTGGCCCTAACCTGGAAGGCCTTATAGTTGGGCATGTTAATGGAAAATATGTTTTGAAACATATATTATTGTGTTATTCCACTATGTTTTTCTGAAGTTGTAAGGATGGACTATCCTTAATTGGATCCACCATCCTTGACCTGCATCAGGTGGTATCAAAGCTGAGTTGATCATGTGGAGAAATGGTTGACCTAGCAAGGCTAATCTTGCAAAGTTGATCTTGTTGGTGAAGAGATCATATGATTTGAGTTGCGGATCCATGGCACTAAACTTGTGGAATCTTGGCCTAGTTGTTTGTGCGAGGTGGCAGGCTAATCTAACTTGCATACAACTTGGAGGTTGTCACAAGGTGGCCAGTGTAGGGTTTGTTGTAGAGGGTTTCTCTTATCTTTAAGGATGCCTCTGAGAAGATTGGACCCTAGAGTGATTGTGGATATCTATGATATGGTGGAATCTAGGATTACAGAGAAGGTGAAATTTGATTTTAGATCTGAGATGGAGTTGATGAAGAATGACATGGTCACCGAGATCATGAGAGTTGTTATTGGTGTACCTCAAAATGTTGGTACTAAAGATGGTTATGAGGAAATATTAAATAGTAATGTTTAATTATTAAATAGTAACATTTAAATAAATAGAAATATGTAGACTTTTTCAAAGAGATAAACAAAGATTTTAATAAATGAAGAATAATTACAGATTAATGCATATGAGCAAGATTTTTTTTTAAAGAAAAAAATTTAAATAGATCTTATGAAAGGATTAATAAATCTAAATATTAAACAGTATTAAATGTTACTAGAGATATGTAGAAATATTAAACAATAACGTTTAAATAAATAGAAATATGCATAATTTTTCGAAGAGATAAACAAAGATTTTAATAGATGAATAATTACAGATTAATGCATATGAGAAACATTTTTTTTTAAAGAAAAAAATTTAAATAGATCTTATGAGAGGATTAATAAATCTAAATATTTTCCTAATGATGTTTTTACCTTGCTTGGTTTATTCTGATGAAGTAATTTGTTGTAGCCCTTGTGGATCCTTTCATTTCTATTTTTTTTAGTTCTTCTTGTTTCTTGTTTGATGGAGGGGAATTCTTGGGTCCTTGGTGAATCTACATGGTGGTGTGTTTCTTGGTTGGTGTTACTCGATTGTAGCCTTAATCAATGGTCTTGGTTATTGAGGGAAGCTCGGTCGCTGAAGGAACTTAGTGAAGTTTGTGGTGCTTAGTGGAACTGGTGCTCGGTGATGCCTATGTTGCTCGGTGTTGCTTGGCCTGGTTGGTTGTTTCACTGGTGCTCGGTAGTTTCTCTGGCACTCCGTAGTCTGGTTTACTAAATGGAGTTCTTGGTGATTTGGTTGGCCAGCTTGGTGCATTTATTTTTGGTACCTGATGCTGCATTCTCATATGTGGATCTAGAGGCCAACATGTTGAACTAAATAATTGTAAGGATATTTGAGAGTCGACTTGTATTACATTTAATATTTGTTTGTAGGAGTTAATTATTTCATCTAGCCAACTTGTGGCTGATGATTAGTATTTATAGGATGTTTGGGTAGTTGTTTGAGGTATTCAGAGAGGGAGGTTCTAGGAGTAGATCTGGGGGTATTAGATAAGTGAAGTTGTGGAAAAGATCTTGTGAGATCTTGCAGATCAGATTAGTTTCTGATAGTTTGTAATAGAAGAGCTAGTGGTTTGCATACTTGGAGATAAGGAGATTGCTTAGTGGCTTGTGAGCACAAGTTTAGATCTGCCTTAGGGTTTCCATCAATTTTTTATTTGTCTCAGGATTGAACTAGCTAGAGTTGTATTGGATCTTGTTGATCTTGTAGAATTACTTATTATTTTTAATTGGCCCTAACTTGGAAGGCCTTATAGCCAAGCATGTTAATGGAAAATATGTTTTGAAACATATATTATTGTGTTATTCTACTATGTTTTTTTGAAGCTATAAGGATGGACTGTCCTTAATTGGTTCCACCGTCCTTGACCTAAGTTAGGTGGTATCAGAGCTGAGTTGATCTTGTGGAGTGAAGGTTGACCTAGCAAGGATGATCTTATGAAGTTGATCTTGTTGGTGAAGAGATTGTATGATTTGAGTTGCGGATCTGTGGCACTGAACTTGTGGAATCTTGGCCTAGTTTTTTGTGCGAGGTGGTAGGTTGATCTGACTTGCATACAACTTGGAGGTTGTCACAATGTGGTTAGTGTAGGGTTTTTTGCAAAGGGTTTCTCTTATCTTTAAGGATGCCTCTGAGAATATTGGACCCTAGAGTGATTTTGGATCTATGTGATATGGTGGAATATAGGATTACAAAGAAGGTGAAATCTAATTTTAGATCTGAGATGGAGTTGATGAAGAATGGCATGGTCGCCAAGATCATGAGAGTTGTTACTGATGTACCTCAAAATGTTGGTATTAAAGATGGTTATGAGGAATCTATTGAAGACTTTGAAGCTATTGGATCTAGTGGTGACGACTGGAGGGATAGATCTGGTGAAGACATAACTGCTTGGTTGCATAGATCTAGAGCTCGATTAAGTAATAGTTGCCGAATGGAAGTCTCTACTTTCTCTGGTACTTTGAAACTTGAGAAGTTGATTGACTGGATTGGTGAACTTGAAGATTTCTTTGAGCTGGAAGAAATTGAACATCCTCTTCGGGTGAGATTGGCACAGACAAAATTGAAAGGACATGCTACTCTTTGGTGGAAAGAATTACAAAGAGATAGAGAAGATGAAGGTGAAATGAAGATCAATTGGTGGAAGTTGATGGTGACTAAGTTGAAAGCTAAGTTCATACTTCCTAACTATGAGCTTGACATGTTTAAGAAGTTGCACAATGTTAAATAGAAGGATCTAACTATTGAAGATTATATCGAGGAGTTTTACAAACTTACTATTCGGTCTAGACATGGAGAACTTGGTAAGGAAAAGGTAGTTTGGTATGTGAATGATTTGAGATTCAATATCCAAGATGAGCTTAGTATGTTGAAGATTGATTCTATTGAAGATGCTTATTAGTATGCTCTGAAGGTAGAAGATAAGTTGAAGAGGAAACAACATAATAATCCCTGAGGGAAGGAAAATATTGATCACTCGGTGAAGGATAAACTAATTGCAGAAGATGAACAGAAACTTGTAGAATCAAAGAAGAAGATAGGTAGAGTTATCTTTAAGGGTACTTGCTATAACTGTGGTGAAGAAGGACACCATTCTTTTGAGTGTACATAGAAGAAGCTTGGTAACCAATGGACTACTGTGGTGAATGAAAATGTTGAGAATGAACCTGAATCTGAGAACTTGCTGGTTCGATCAACATTGCTCGGTAAAAAGGAGGAACCTTGTTAGAGGAGTAACTTGTTGAGGACTCGATGCAATTCTAGAGGTAAACTTTGTGATGTTATTGTTGATAGTGGTAGTATTGATAACCTTGTTGCTGAGGACATGCTTTAGAAACTTAGTTTGAGTAGAATGAGACATCCACATCCTTATAGGATTGGCTAGTTGCAAGATGATAATGCTCTAGAAGTAAGAGAACAATGCTTTAGATGTTTAGATTGGCCAGTATAAGGATCTTGTGTTATGTGATATTATGGAGATGAATAGTTGTCCTATATTTCTTGGTGGATCTTGAAAATATGATTGCAGAGCTATGTATGATTGTATGAAGAATGTGTTTACTGTCGAGAAGGATGACAGGAAGTTTTCCCTAATGCCTTTGCTGGATACAACACTCGATAGGAGAAGTCTGAGTATTGGTAGACAAGTTGAGTTGCTAGATCCTAAGAGGATGGATGATCAGTTTAGAGAACAAACCTGTGTTTTATCAAAGAAAGACTTGAAGAGACAGAGGAAGTTGAAGTGGAAGCATATGCAAAGTGAAAAGGTAGAGGACATGTATGTGAAGAACTAGTTTGGGGTTTATGTGCTAAATCTCAGAAGATGTTCTTATCACATATGAACATCTTTTCAAACCTGGGATGTATGATGCAGGGGCATTCTTGGGTCCTCGATGAATCTACATGGTGGTGTGTTTCTTGGCTAGTGTTACTCAGTTGTAGCCTTAACCGATGGTCTCGATTATTGAGGGAAGCTTGGTCACTGAAGGAACTTGATGAAGCTTCTGGTGCTCGATAGAATTGGTGCTCAATAATGCCTGTGTTTCTCAATGTTGTTTGGATTGGTCATTTTTTTCACTAGTGCTCAGTAGTTTATTTGGTGCTCAGTAGTGTGGTTTACTGACTAGAGTTCTTGGTGATTTGGTTGGCTGACTTGGTGCATTTATTGTTGCTAGCTGATGTCTCATTCTCCTATGTGGATCTGGAGCCCAACATGTTGAATTAAATAATTGTAAGGCTATTTGAGAGCCGAGTTGTATTACATTTAAGATTTTTTTGTAGGAGTTAATTGTTTCATCCAGCCGACTTGTGGCTGATGATCAATATTTATAGGATGTTTGGGTTTTTGTTTGAGGTATTTAGAGAGGGAGGTTCTGGGAGAAGATCTAGGGGTAGTAGATAAGTGAAGTTGTGGAAAAGATCCTATGAGATCTTACAGATCAAATTAGTTTCTGATAGTTTGTAATAGTGGAGCTAGTGGTTTGCATACTTGGAGACAAGGAGATTTCTTGGTGGCTTGCGAGAAAAAGTTTAGATCTACCTTAGTGTTTCCATCAGTTGTTGATTTGTCTCAGGACTAAACTAGCTCGAGTTATATTAGATCTTGTTAATCTTGTAAAATTACTTGTTTTTTGTAATTAGCCCTAACCCAGAAGGCCTTACAACTGGGCATGTTAAAGGAAAATATTTTTTGAAACATATATTGTTGTGTTATTCTATTGTGTTGTTCTAAAGCTGCAAGGTTGGACTATCCTTAATTGGATCCACCATCCTTGACCTATGTCAGGTGATATCAGAGGTGAGTTGACCTTATGGAGTGAAGGTTGACCTAACAAGGCTGATCTTGTGAAGTTGATCTTGTTAGTGAAGAGATCATATGATTTGATTTGTGGATCTGTGGCACTAAACTTGTGGAATCTTGGCCTAGTTGTTTGTGCGAGGTGGCAGGCTAATCTGACTTGCATACAACTTGGAGGATGTCACAAGGTGGTTGATGTAGGTTTTTTTGCAGAGAGTTTATCTTATCTTTAAGGATGCCTCTAAGAAGATTGGACCCTAGAGTGATTTTGGATCTTTGTGATATGGTGGAATCTAGGATTCCCAAGAAGGTGAAATTTGATTTCAGATCTGAGATGGAGTTGATGAAGAATGACATGGTCATCAAGATCATGAGAGTTGTTACTAGTGTACCTTAGAATGTTGGTACTAAAGGTGGTTATGAGGAAGTTGCTGAAGACTTTGAAGCTACTAGATCTAGTGGTGATGACCAAAGGGATAGATCTAGTGAAGACAAAATTTCTCGATTGCATAGATCTGGAGCTCGGTTAAGTAATAGTTACCGAATGGAAGTCTCTACTTTCTTTGGTACTTTGAAACTTGAGAACTTGATTGACTAGATTAGTGAACTTGAAGATTTCTTTGAGCTGGAAGAAATTTAAGATCCTCTTCAGGTGAGATTGGCACAGACAAAATTGAAAGGACATGTTGCTCTTTGGTGGAAAGAATTACAAAGAGATAGAGAAGATGAAGGTGAAATGAAGATCAATCAGTGGAGGTTGATGGTGACTAAGTTGAAAGCTAAGTTCATACCTTCTGACTATGAGCTTGACTTGTTTAAGAAGTTGCAGAATCTAAAATAGAAGGATGTAACTATTGAAGATTATACTGAGGAGTTCTACAAACTTACTATTTGGTCTGGACATATAGAACTTGGTAAGGAAAAGGTAGCTTGGTATGTGAATGGTTTGAGATTCAATATCCAAGATGAGCTTGGTATGCTGAAGATTGATTCTGTTGAAGATGCTTATCAATTAGTATTCTCTGATGGCAAAAGATAAGTTGAAGAGGAAACAACATGGTAATCCCCAAGGGAAGGAAAATATTGATCACTTGGTGAAGGATAAACTAACTACAAAAGATGAACAGAAACCTATATAACTAAAGAAGAAGATAGGTAGAGTTATCTTTAAGGGTACTTGCTATAACTATGGTGAAGGACACCATTTTTTTGAGTGTACACAGAAGAAGCTTGGTGACCGAGGAACTATTGTGGTGAATGAAAATGTTTAGAATGAACCTAAATCTGAGAACTTTCTAGTTCAGTGAACATTGCTTGGTACAAAGGAGGAACCTTGTCAAAGGAGTAACTTGTTCAGGACTCAGTGCAAGTCTAGAAGTAAAATTTGTGATGTTATTGTTGATAGTGGTAGTACTGATAACCTTGTTGCTAAGGACATGGTTCAAAAACTTGGTTTGAGTAGAATGAGACATCCACATCCTTATAGGATTGGCTGGTTGCAAGATGATCATGCTCTAGAATTAAGAGAACAATGCTTTATTGTTATTCAGATTGGCCAGTATAAGGATATTGTGTTATGTGATATTGTGGAGATGAATAGTTGTCATATATTTTTTGGTAGACCTTGGTAATATGATTGCAAAGCTATGTATGATTGTATGAATAATGTGTTTACTGTTGAGAAGGATGACAAGAAGTTTTCCCTGGTGCCTTTTCTGGATACAACACTCAGTAGGAGAAGTCTGATTATTGGTAGCCTAGTTGAGTTGGTAGATCATGAGAGGATGGATGATCAGTTTGGAGAACAGACCTATGCGTTATCAAGGAAAGACTTGAAGAGATAGAGGAAGCTGAAGTGGAAGAGTATGAAAAGTGAAAAGGTGGAGGACATGTATGTGAAGAACCAGTTTGGGGTTTATGTGCTAAATCCCGGAAGATGTTCTTATCACATATGAACATATTTTCAAACCTGGGGTTGTGTGTGTGAATTTTGTACCTAGCTGTAAACACAACACTTCAGTAAAACATTAGAGCTTAGCAAAAATTAAAATATACAAATAAGAACAATATAGCTAACCAGGTGATTTACTGCCTTCTAGTAGGTGCGAGTATGGTATTCTCATATTAGACTGAGATCAGTGACAATGCAACACCTAAATGAAGGATTTAAATGATGAATGCAAAATAATCTATTTTTATTTTTATTTTTGATGCAATAAGATGAGAAAAATTGATAATAAATTAATCTAAATGGATTGAAATGATATTCAAATTAAGCTAACAATGATATGAAATATCAAACTAGAATGAATTGAAAACAAGATTGATCTCACAAAATGCTAATTCACAAGAAGCTTGATGATTCCTCTGATGTCAATTCTCCAGAGTAAGTATGCAAATTCTGTGGATGGATCCAAAATGAAGAGTTGAGGCTTTAATTTATAGAAATCCAAGACTTTGGAGGTGCATGGAAAAAGCCATAAATCACTCTTGATGAACTTAGGTTGATTTTTGAGTTAACAAGAAATTAGAAATAGATAACTCATAAAATCATGCAAAATCATGCAAGAACAACTTTTTAACTCAAATCAAAAGTTTAGATCAACTTTGAACTCAAAATAGATGTTGAGTTTCGAAAAGATAACAACTTGAATTGATTTTCTGATTTAAAGTTTAACTGCTCTTTGAATGTGCACAAATAATCATGAATTAATTAAATAAATAAAGTGATTTACTTTCAACTTAACTGATTTTAAATTTAAAAATAACTGATTTGTGGGTTAATCAATTATTTTAATCAAACTTTTATTCAAAACTATATTATTAAATATTGACAACTTGGATTTAATCAATTAAATAAATATCCAATTGATTGTTTGTAGGAGATTTGATTTATTGTCAAAATTAAATAATATAAATTAGGAATAAATAGAATTAAATCTAATTAAATAATTAAGTGGCAGTATTAATCTAATTAATTAAATATTTAGAATATTCAATTAATCAAACTTTAGGAAAAATAGGATTCATCGCCAAATAATAATTAAATTAAAGATAATCAGAATAAATAGGAATATTGCTAAGAATATTCCCCGATGCAGAATTTATGATAAAATCAATTAGGATTCGATGATGTGTAGATGTGCCTTAGGTTAGGACTTCGATGTCAATTTCATTCGAATTGAAGATGTAGGAGGTTAATGAACCTATAGCCCATTTTTGAGGTATTACATTTTGCCCCTCTTTGAATCACTGTGCAAAGCGCAGTGGTTCAAAGAATAGTCTGTGTTTTGATATACGTATGAAACTAATTTGAAAGATTAAAGATTGAAAGATATCGACCCAGGCCCAAAATGACCAGGAATTGAGATGATGCTAGATATATCAACAATGAACCGGTGATTATGAAAAAGTGCCAAAACGCCTGATTCTGAACCTTATGATTGCAAAGAAGTGAGTGACCGATTTCAGACCTCAATGTCCTTGTATGAATCATATTGGTATCACATCCTGAACCCATCGGTTATGAAGAACCAAGGAAATAACACTAATGAACTGATAGTTACAAAAAGCTGATACAGTTTACAAGATAGATTTGGATACTAGATGAATCTGATATGCCCCAAGAGATGATAGATTTGCCCCAAGCGATGAGGACTTTAGATGAATCAGTAACTAGACATGGTTGTTGTCTTGATTACTAAGGAAAGATTAATTGATAGGATTGAGTTACAGACTTTGAATGATGTGCAATGTCATGCCCCCTTCAAGATTAAAATTGAAATCTGATAAGAAAAGTCAATGTTTATAGTTTAGAATCATGTTAATTGATTTGAGAAGTGGTTATACACGTTCGAGAATGCGTTCTACATCATTTAGAGGTCTTGGAGACCAAGTTTGACTAGGTTTGACCATGAGTTGACCATGGTTGACCAAGTTGAAATTTTGATAGTTTGATGTGAGATAATCAGTTAAGTTGAATACTAGATTTTTATGATGATTGAAGGTTGATTGTGCAAGTAGTTGACAATATAAACAATCTCAAATTTTGATTTTGATCCTGAAAAAGGATTCTACTTGCTATTTCATTGGATGGACCTTCGTGTAAGATTCAGCTCTTGTAGTCATGTTTAGCATCTTTTTTTTTTGAAGAATCATTTAAGTGTTCAAGCAATTTGTGAGATCATGCAAAGTGCAAAATTAAATGCAAACCTAGGACCTAGGACCTAGTCACTGATCATGTGTCGGTCATTCTCATCATTGAATTTTTAGGTAACTGGATAAATCAATACAATGCCCACTAGTTATGAAACCATAGACATATGAATATTGATTTTTATGCTCAAGAATCAATACAACGCCCACTAGCTAAACAACCATAGGCATATGAATATTGATTTTGTTTTCAGAATGTCAAATTAGATATAAGCACCAAGGCATAAGCTCCAGGATGACCTGAATATCATGTCCATTTTGATATAGCAATTTGTATAAGCATCAAAACATAGACATCATGATGACCTGAATATGCCTTGCATTACAAACACATCAAGCAGTCAAGAGATCATTCTAAATCCAATGTGAATTACCCTTAGTGACCCTTTATCATTCACATCCTTAGGTAAGATCGCATTTCACAATAGGAGAAAGAACTTACTCAAAAAAGAAAATAGTTAGATCAAACTTCCTTGAATTTTCCAAGTATCAATGGTCGAGGTACGCATGGCCATCCAATTCAAGATAGAGGCTCTTATAGTCAGACACCATTTCAATCCAGAATTTCCAAAGTTGTTAGATTTTCACATACAAGAAGAAAACAAAGAAAATATTATGCCCCCCATCATCACTCTCTATATCCTATAAAGGACATCATCGAAGAGCTCATGGGAACAGAATATGAAAAAATCTCAATGTGAATCAGTAAGCATACAAAGAGATAAAAGCATGTAAAAAGAATAGATTGTTTTCAGTTTGTGTTTGATGTTTGATTGCATTGTTGTAGATGCAAAATCCTTTCTGGAGAGGAGACTGACTGACTGACTCGGACAAAGCTTCAAAGGACTCTGACTGGATATGATACATCTAAGATACATTGGAGGCCATAGGATATGACATTGATTTCCCCCAAGTGTTAAGCATTGATAGGATATAGACACTTGAGCTAATTGGTGTACATATCAACTTATTGAAAATAGGAATGCAAAAACAAACCGAGAAATATGTACAAACTAAAGAAAGACTAAAAGCTGGGAAAGACCAAGATTGCACTGATAGATGGAGTGTTTTGAAATAAGTGGCACCCCTTTGTCCGGTTTTCACCATCTTGGCAGAGATTCTATTTTTTCTACCAAGGCGCCTATTTCCAGGTTTTCACCAAGCCACTTTTTCTTTTTCTCATTTTTTTATATTTTTCATTTTTTTAATTTTTTTGTATTTTTGATATTTTTTACTTTTTTTGTGAATCATCAAAGCGCCTATTGCTAGGTTTTCACCAAGATGTTCATTTTTTTTTAGGACTTTTTTCAATTTTTAAGATTTTTTTGGGATATTTTACCATAGACTGAATTCCTTAGACGTAGAATTTCTTTAGATGGAGATTGTTGATTGGTTCTCAGAGCTGTTCTCCTTCAGTCGTTGAGAGTTGATAGGCACTAGAGCCAAAAGTAGTAGTGATAACAAAGGGACCCAGCCAGTTGGGTTCAAACTTCCCCTTGTGCTCTCTATGTGATTGATTTTTAGGATTCTCTCTCAAGACTAGATCGCCAACCTAAAATTCTCTATGTCTGACTTTCTTGTTGTAGCCTCTAGACATTCTCTTCTGATATACTCTAAGATGATCATACGCCACTTGTCTGCACTCATCCAGTAGTTCAAGTTCTTACAACCTAGACACTCTGCAGTCATCATCAGTTACTAGACCATGCATTATGATTCTTAGTGATGGGATTTCAACCTCAATAGGCAGTATCGATCAGTATGTAAAAAGGATGCCCCCTTACAGAATGGGAATCAAATTCTCAAGAAAGATCACATTGTGTAGTCCCAATGTCTAGCAAGGTGGAGAACAAGAGGGATTAGCAAGCTAGTGGAAGAGATGGAAGAGAAGAGAATGAATGAGAATGAAGGGGAGAAATCCTCAAGGGAAAACTCCTCAAGGATACCCAAGCTAGGGAAAAATTGTCATGTAAAGCACATTTGGAAAAGCAATGAAAGGGAAGCATAGGATAAGTCACAAAAGCGTAATGCCAAAGGATAGGATGCAGTCCAAAGGAGTAGACATGTCAAGAGGTTTCAAAGCATTGTGTTCTACTCTTTTTTTATTAGATCAAGACCAAAAGGGAAAAGGATAGCGAAAGGCTAGAATGAATGGAGAAAAATAAATATGAAGGCTAAACAGGAAGGGAATGAAAGCAAGATCATCATAAGATAGCTCACAAGATAGCCAAATGTTCATGTATAGATCAACATTGTCAAGATCAAAGAGAGAAGATGGAGTGGATGAAATATGTAGAAGAACTATGCATGATGCCTGATTGCCAGGTTTTCATCACGGTACTTATCCAAGGCCACAAGGGAGTGGTTTTCACCATAGGATGAATTTATTTCTCTTTACTTTTGCTACCAAGGTGCCTATTTCTAGGTTTTCACCAAGGCACATTTTCAATTTTTATTTTTATTTTTCCATTATTTTTTTTGGAAGAAGGCAAGATTTTTAGATAATGCTCCTTGAAAGGATAAAACTATGATATGCCAAGGATTCAAAATGATATGATCAAAGATATTGATAGGGAAAGGAAGATGGAAAATAAAAAAGGAGGATAAGGTTTTATGTAAAGCGAGTGAGGTTGGAAGATAGGAGGAATAGGCAAATGAAGAAAAAGGATAGAAGGTAGAAGGATAATGAATGGAAGGATTTTGAAAGGGTAGATGGAAAGGAAGGCAAGATCAACATCAACACACACCTTGGAGGGTGGTGAGAGGATGGAAAAAATGTGAATGAAGGAATATAGTGAATGGATAGCAGAGGTTGAGGTTTAGGCACATGGAATGGAAGAATATTTTTGGAAGGAGATGAAGTGGAAGCCTTTGGAAGCTTGAATGTCAATTTCACTTTTTTCTCAACACCAAACTCTTTCAAGAGACACTTTGGAATCCATATAGCTATAGGATTTTTATTTCCTTTTGATGATCTAGAGAGAATATCTTCAATAATGGATTTTGGAACCCATACTTGTCTTGTAGTTTTTTTCTTAGATATCTCTTTTGACTTTATGCTTCCATGTCTATTAGAGGAGACATGGTGATCTTATTTATTTGATGGATTCTTTTATTGCTTATTTTTCTTGTATTGAACATTTAAGCTACTTCCAAAAGAATTGGGACTTGTGGAAGAAAAAGGAGGATATGACTGGTTTAGATGGGTGGGTGGATGAAAAGGATTCAAGGGTATGCATCTATGTTGATCTTGAGGAATGATAGGAGATGGAGGGATGTAAGGACCCAAGATGGATGGTGAATTAGGAGAGTTAGGAGGGATGTAAGGACCCAAGATGGATGGAAGACATGAAGCTCTTAGTATTGGTGGAGGAAGTCCAAGGATGGATGTGGAAGATACAAAAGGATAATCAATAAGTTCATTAACATCCATATGACAACCAAGGATATCAACATCTTTAAAGTGAGCATTAGGATTACCTTCTTTGATAGGATCATTCAAAGCTTGCAAAGATATAGGAAGAGTAGAAAGTGGAAGTGAACATGGAGTGGTAGAACAAGAAGATGGAATACTTTGATCTTGACAATGAGCTTTGGATGGCATAAGCATATAATTTTTCTCTTGATTTTCAATAGGCTTAACATTGGAAGTAACAACACCATTTTTAATAACCTTAATGGAAGTATCATCTTTGAAAAGTGCAAGTGTAGTAAGGTTACTCTGATTGTCAATAAGCTCAACAGTGTAAGTAGTAGTTTGATCTTTCTTAGGAGAAGACTTAAGACATGGTGGGATGAATGAGAAATGGCGTATAGGGTCAAAAGAACCATGGAATGGATAAGAGACAACATGAAAAGGATTGAATGACATGGAGGTTTCTTGATCTTGATCTTTTTTTATGTTCTTTTCTTTATCATTTTTGGAGTCCTCTTGACATGGAGCCACTTCTAACGACAAGGAAGCATGTTGGAATTATATGGAAGACTTTGGAAGAGATGGTGAAGGACTAGCTGAAGTAGGCATTATAGTGTATAAAGGCTTAGGCTCTATGGGTTTAGTATTATTGAAAGTATTTGTAGCCAAGTGAAGGTTAGCTTGAGTTTCTTTAAGAGGTAGCCCTTGAAGATAACTATAGGAAACCGCATGAAAAGTATTAGGACCTTTGGTGGATGAAGGACTTGTGAAAGATTTGATAGGCTTGCAAGCTTTAGGAAATGTATGGGTATTGGAGGAAGTAGGGCATGGAAGGGAACCATCACATGACAAAGGTTCAACATTAACATGATCTTTCTTGATAGTGTAATCTTTAGTTTTAGCATGAGAGTTCTTAGAGGAGAGATCCTTATAGTATTGAAATTTATAATTAGCGCAAAAAGCTTTCTCTTCTTCAAGTGAAATAGATGGATCATCTAGGTATTGTACACAGAAATCATCAAAGCCTCTTTCAAAATTAGAATCATATGGATCACCATCATGATCTATCCAATGTGACGTCCCATTTTTAGTAAGCACGAGCACATGACAAGGACTCTTAAGAATAGAGGTGTCATAGGTATCATTATATTGTCCATCATCATAGTCATCATAGTCTTCAAAGATGGGCATGTCACTCTCTGTGGAAGAGGTATCAAAAGGGTTATCACATTGCTCATTATGGTATGTCTTGAGAAGAGAAGTAAGACTCTTGGGAGAATTAGAAGAGGAACGAGATCATGGGGAAGAGGAAGGTGAAGACCTAGCAAAGGAAGAAGATGTGGATGATTAGGAATGATGAGAAGGCTTATAATATGAAAGATGTTTGGAAGAAGAAGGTCGTGACATGACCATGCGTATGATCCTAGCAAAGGCATCTAATTCAATCAATTTTTTCTTTATTTTCATCATAAATTTATCACTCATGGAATTTTTGGAATAATACTCTTCGAATTGAGCAATGAGTTTGAGATCATCCATTTTCAAGAGAGGTTCCATAACAAGATAGCTGAAATTCATGGTTCTGCAAGAGGAGGAATCAAGCATGGAAGTGACAGAAGAGATGAATAGAAGAAAGAAGACTAGATAATAAGAGGAAAAGAATCAAGAAGATGTGAAGAGTTTAGGAACAAGAGAAAGGATGGAAATGGGAGACTAGAAAGACATGGGAGATGTGGAAGAAAGAAGACCAAGAGTCATTTTGTGCAACTTGATACCATTTAAGTTCATTTGGAAGTTGAGCAACATGTCATAGCACCTAAGATTTGACCCAAACTGACCAAGGATGACTAAAAATGATAAGAATCAGTTTGCTATTTTGACAGAATTTGGAAATATGCTGTAAAAACTAGATTTCTAACAAATTTGACCAATCTTTGACAACTTTGACTTTGGCTTTGATATGATTTTTGAAATTTTAGGATGACTTTTGACACCAGAAAAGATTTTTGCTTCAGATTCGCAATTTTTTAGTTTTTCAGTATCAGTTTGTTATGCAAAGTTTGAAGATCTATGTAACAGTTCATCTCAAGTAACCAAGTAGATATCAAGCACACAGAATAGCAAGCAAGGAGAGCAAGCAATCATCTTAAAATAATGAACAAGGGAAAAAAACAACCTTGTACATGAACAAGAAATAGTGACTTATTGTGCTAATCCCTAGAAATACTACTTGTGTATGTTCCAAAAAGTTTTTCAATAACGCACATATTCCTAGAAAATGAAAAATTTGGCCTCACTAGGGTTTTTAGTAATGGTCTAACTCTACAAATTTTGTGATCTCAAGAGGGTGAACTCCAATCCAAGTGCACCGGGGTTTTGACATAGTTTGAGAAATTAATCAATCAAGAGCTGCTAGGGAGATCTGACAGCCCAACAAGAGACCACACCTGTGAAGATTTCCTCCACAAGGACATTTATATAGCAGCTGCTGCTACCACGAAGAAAATGGCTGTTATCACTTAAGGTTCTGTCCATGTGGTTGACCTAATTAAGGGAATGTCCACTATAGTTAACCCTCTCTAAAGGTGACTCACAAAAGATACCACATGGAGATTGGTTCCAGATTCAAGGATCTGAGTTTCTAGTACTATCCAAAAAGAGAGTAGAGCATAGTCCTCTAGCCTTTTCACTTTTAACCAAAACAAAGAAGAAAGATTAATTTGACACACTAAGACCAAGATTATCTCACAAAAATCTATGATGTCAACAACTTATGATCTATCAACCTCTCTGGAGAGAGAATGTATCAATCAGAAACTAAAGACGCAAAAATCTAGTAGAACGTGAGACGCTCTTAGTAACCTCCCTACCTACAAGGGTTCCTTCATTGAGAAGAGTTTTTTTGGAAACCCACTCTCTCAAGAACCACAAATAGTGTTCATAGGGCCTATTTACTATGTGTAACAAAGATGTTGAAAAGCAAATCTATGTTCATTTTTATAGCCCAAAATGAAATCTGTGATATGAAAGCAATAAAGGTCACACAAGCTTGACACGTGAGAGTTCATTTTAGTCCAAATCAAAATGTTTTCAGATGTAGTAGAATACCTGAATTCCCTCGCAACGTGCTTAGTAGATTTTACCTAATTTTTAGCTTTGTTAAGCAATCCCATGCAAGCAAGCCACAAACTCTCCGACAAGAAAATAAGCAAACAAGATATGCAACGTATATTCAACTTATGAAAACCCTAGGGTTAGATCTAAAAATCAATTATTAGGAGCAATAATAACCAGCAACTAATCCAAATGACAACTCATATCATTCATTGAACCATGTGAAAAATAAGTGCATATCCATCACAAAATTTTATTTTTTTGTTGCATTTGACCTGGTTAACAAGATCTATTTTTTTGATATGATTTCGGCCATAAAAATAGAAATGCAAAACAAAGACCCTTGCTAAAAAATAAAGAGCTTTCCAAAAATGTAAAATTTTTAGAAAAATCTTTTCATTTGTGCCCTAGAGACCCATTTTACCAAAACAGACCAATTTTTGTAAATTGACTATTTGAGCTATTATATTGCATCCAAATTTAAAACACAGAATGAACCCCTTATATAATTGCAAGAGATTTTAAAAAATGTAAAAATTTTGGAAAAATATGCTGATTTGTGTCAAAAATTAATTTTTTTTGGAAAATCAAGAAAAAATTATTAAAAATTCAAAACATCTCAGAAAATTCTAAATTTTTTATTGAAGCTTTCTTGATATGTGTCCAACCTAAAAAAACATTTTAGACCAAAAATATAAGCTTCTTGGGAGATAAAATTAAATCTTTGAAACTTTAGGGTTTTAACTCCAAAAAAAAAAAAATCAAAACTAGCATGTAAAGGTGGGTTGCCCCATGTTGGGTGCCAGAAATGTGTGTGTGAATTTTGTGTTAGAGTAATCATACTTTATGCTTATTAATTAAATCACTTTGGTTTAATTAATTAATTCATTTATTACTCTATTTACTTAAGCTATCTTTTAGGTGCATTATAATTAATATATTTATTAATTATAATGTGCAACCTAGCTTTATTTTTTGCTTTATTGCTTTAGGGTTTTATTGTTCACCTATATGGTTGAACCCTTTGTACATTCTTTTTAGATAATCTTGGAATACAATTGCTCTTTACATGTCCATAAGATGTCTTTGGCTTTTTGGCCTCCATAGATTTTTCTTGCTTCTATTCTTTGCTTCTTCCATGTGACAGGGTTATGCATGCAGGTGTTCTTGGGAGATTAGTATTTCACCTAATCTAACATGGTATCAGAGCCATCTTGCTTCTTGTTGTTCATGTTTTGTTGAAGTCTTTCAGAAGCAGGAGGTTTTCTATATTTTTTAGAAGCTTTTTATGTGGATTTAGGGGGGACCTTTGTTTCTGGTCATTTTGGGCTCAAACAGACATCACCATTGCGCTCAGAGCACCCAAAAACCCCAGAATCCATATAAAATTTGTCCATTTTGGACACCTTTGCAATTTGAGGCAAAATTTTTTGGGTACCAAGCCGTACGGCCTGGCACGTGGATCAAGACGACGATTGTCAAAAAAATAAAAAAATTTTGGTTTTTGGTGCAGCCACCAAGCGGCCACCTAGGTGCCACCCGGTGGCCACCACCACCACTTGCACCGCGCCGCCGCAGACCGTGCCTCCTGCAGCCCATCCTCCGCACTCCCACGGCCCCCACCGCCGCTCACCGCTCTGCGCAACCACCGCCACTACCAGCAACGCTGCCGGCCCCGCCGCCCACGGGCCCTCCACTAGGCTGGTCCTATGGGGGACTAGCCCTTGGCCCCTAGCACCTAGCACCAGCCCCCTAGTCCCCACGTGACCAGGGGCTTACTGATTCAGCCCCCAGGCCCCCTGCTGACGTTAGCATGACGTCAGCAGGCATGCTTTTTAATTTTTTTTATAAAAAAACTTGCATGTTTTTTTTAGAGCTCTGTTTTTAGGGGTAACTGGGCCCTTTTTGCAATATCTTGAGCATACGGAGGTCTTTTTTGGACTTCTTTATATTGTCGGAAAGCTCTTTCTGAGCTCTTTCCGATTATGGAGGTTAGAGTTTTTGGATCTGCTATTTTGATAATGTTTTTTTCTGTCAAAGGTGATGTTTATTTTTTGCCTTCCGGGAGCCATATCTCGCTCATCCGGACTCATTTTTGGGCTCACCAGATATCGTCGGAAAGCTGGTTCAGTGAGTTTTTCAGTTGCAGGGGTCTTTTATCTAGATTCTACTCCAAGTTTTCTCTCCTCTGAGTTTTTCACTTTCACACTCTGGCGGATTACTTGGGTTCTACAGGTCCTGGGATCTCTTCTTCTGTTCTTCTAGCTCACTCTTCTTTCTGACTTCTGAGCATTGTATGCTTCTCTTCTGTTGCATTCTTTTTTTCTATAAATGCACTGAGATAAAGTGCCTGCTTTTGCATATTTGGGATCTTGTACACCTTGTGTTTGTTTGTACTCGCACTCAGTTATAAACTGCCATGGGGGCTTATGATGTTTTGCCTTTTGTGCTCATCCACCTTTGTCAAGTGAGTGTACCTTCCATGACATTATCCCATGTTGTGTGTCTGTGACACCGCCCTTTATCTTGTGCTTGTACTTCTATTGCACTATTGGTGTTCCTGATTCTTCTTCTTGCAGATATTTCTGGCATTGCATTTCAGTGTTCCTGTCACCCCTCTCCTTGTTCAACATTATGAGGGGGGTTCACCTGTTGGTTCTATTGCTTCCTTGGTTCGATTGAGTGATCTACGTATACAGTTTTTGTTCCTATGTACTAGGTGGATGCAGTGGCTAGGTACCTATGCATTTCGGTGAAATGGATCATCTACTATATAGACACTCATTCATTCCTGCTTTTGGAGGCCACCTCTTCGATTGATCAGCTCTTCAGACTTTGTCTTCTCTACCTGGTCATGCACTATTTCAGTGGGGGTTCCAGCAGTTTCTTCTGACAGTGTTTGCAACTTCATGTTTCAGAGATGCTTCATGCTCTTTCTTGTTCCTTTCTCTGGGACATTCCCTAGATTGGAGGCTTTGTTTCCTTCATCTATTTTATTTCTTGTTCTGGGTACCTGATCAGGCCTTGTTATCGGGACCCATTTTCTGCTTTCATAGCTATGCTAGGTTAGCTTCCCTCTTGAGCTACGCTTAAGGGGGGGTTTTAGAGTAATCATACTTTATGCTTATTAATTAAATCACTTTGGTTTAATTAATTAAGTAATTTATTACTCTATTTACTTAAGCTATCTTTTAGGTGCATTATAATTAATATATTTATTAATTATAATGTGCAACCTAGCTTTATTTTTTGCTTTATAGCTTTAGGGTTTTACTGTTCACCTATATGGTTGAATATTCCCCGATGCAGAATTTATGATAAAATCAATTAGGATTCGATGATATGCAGATGTGCCTTAGGTTAGGACTTCGATGTCAATTTTATTTGAATTGAAGATGTAGGAGGTTAATGAACCTATAGCCCATTTTTGGGGTATTACAAGGTTGTCTGATGCAGGGGCATTCTTGGGTCCTTAGTGAATCTGCATGGTGGTGTGTTTCTTGGTGAGTGTTGCTCGGTTGCAGCCTTAACCAATAGTCATGGTTATTGAGGGAAGCTCGGTCGCTGAAGGAACTTGGTGAAGCTTTTGGTGCTCGGTGGAACTGGTGCTCGGTGATGCTTGCATTGCTTGGTGTTGCTTGGCTTGGTTAGTTGTTTCACTGGTGCTCGATAGTTTCTCTGGCGCTTAGTAGTCTGGTTTACCAACTAGAGTTATTTGTGATTTGGTTGGCCGACTTGGTGCATTTATTGTTGGTAGCTGATGTCACATTCTCCTATGTGGATCTGGAGGCTGACATGTTGAATTAAATAATTGTAAGGCTATTTGAGAGCCAACTTTTATTGCATTTAATATTTTTTTGTAGGAGTTAATTGTTTCATCCAACTGACTTGTGGCTAATGATAAGTATTTATAGGATGTTTTGGTAGTTGTTTGAGGCATTCAGAGAGGGAGGTTTTGGGAGTAGATCTAGGGGTAGCAGGTAAGTGAAGTTGTGGAAAATATCCTGCGAGATCTTGCAGATCAGATTAGTTTCTGATAGTTTGTAATAGAAGAGATAGTGGTTTGCATATTTGGAGACAAGGAGATTTCTTGGTGGCTTGCGAGCACAAGTTTAGATCTACCTTAAGGTTTCCATCAGTTGTTGATTTGTCTCAGGACTAAACTAGCTGCAGTTGTATTGGATCTTGTTGATCTTGCAGAATTACTTTTTGCTTGTAATTGGCCCTAACCTAGGAAGGGCTTACAACTGGGCATGTTAATTGAAAATATTTTTTGAAACATATATTGTTGTGTTATTCTGTTGTGTTGTTCTGAAGCTGCAAGGTTGGACTGTCCTTAATTGGATCCACCATCCTTGACCTGCGTCATTGTTGGACATATATACATGAGTATATATGTATGTATATACACAGCTTAGTATATATATACACATATGTATACTCATGTGTATACTTAGCTTGAAATTTTTCTTCATCCTTGCTCTTGCCAAACTTGCACATCAAAATAAGAAATTAGGGTTTTGGTAGATGTTTTATCTTTTAGAGCTGGCCTTTTGGGGCCCTTTTTAATTTTCTTAAGTTTAATTAAGTTTTTTTAGAATTTTAATCTCTATTTTATTTTAATTTAATGACTTGACTTTTCATAATCACTTTATTTTGAATTTTATTTTATTATTATTTTATTTTTCATTGGGATTCTGAAAAGATTCTTTTAGATATTCAGTGGGATTTAATATTTTATTACTGGATGCAACTTTTGATATATTTTGAATTTAATAATGATGAAATTATTATTGTAATTGACCCTTATTATTTCAGATTTATTCTTAGAGTTTATTATTTTCAAATTTAAAATTTAATGTTATTTCTATTTGAATATTATTATATATTTTATTTTAATGTGGGGATAATATTTAATATACATTTTACCAATATTAAATTTAATGGTTTATTCTTGGGAAATTTATTTATTGTCCCAAGTTGGGACTTAGATAAATAGATTTCCCCTAGCCTTAAGGATAACATTAATTATTAATGCTTAGTTATGGTTATTTTAATCTTTTAAATGTTTAATTTAATTAATTAATAAACTCTGATAACCTTATGTTTTTGAATTAAAATATAGTATATTCAATTAAATATTAAAATATTATAACTTTTAAATGGGTTTTTATATTGTAACCCTAAGTTTCACATGGGGCTATCTTTATGATCCTATTTTTTAAGATTAATGTTTTTCTTGCGATTCCTACCCTAGTTAGTAACCTGGTTCGCGTTGGAGCCATTAGGGTTACTATAGCTTTGATTTAATTGTTATTTTAATTAAAACTTTTTGTGTGTGTTAATCCAGCCTTTGACTTTATATTATTTAAAGTTTTATTTTCCCTATTGTTTTATCTATTTTTATTAAATGCTTGGTTTGAACCCCTGTTAGGGTTTCTTAGAAGCCTAGTTAGGGTTTTGAGTTAACTAATGCAATTATCAATCAGGGGACGTTGGCAAGCTGACGCATGCCATAATACCTCTTGAGGGTTAACTTGTGTTGAGTTATGTGTTTCATTCATGTTGAGTGTTCCTTAGTGTGTTATCTTAGTTGTCTTCTGTGCTTTTAAAAAGAAAATTGTTGGTGTGTTTTGCCCTAAATTTTGGGCATGGCAAGATATTAACCTAAAACATATTACTAAGTTTGCAGAATATTTTTTTTCTCAAGTTTTTACAAACAATACTGAATAAACAAGTGGAATTAAAATGTAAAGTCTATAAGTACATACACATAAACATAATCTCCATATAGACTACACATCTCAAGGGTTCCTTGACGTAGAAACTATGAAATTACAATTACATCTATCAACTAAATCATCTACATATTACATCTTAATTACATATGAATAATAAAGTATACATAATCATCAATACCCACTGCACATGTCATAGGGTATGTAGTTATAGTAAAAACAAAGTACGAATAGAGAAAGAACAAGAACAAGAATAAGTATCAAAGAAGATAAGAAATGAAGAAACTACAACAAGGATCATCCATCACTAGATCATGGACATCAAAGTCTCAAATGATAAAAGAATCACTATCTCCTAACCTCGTGGAAACCTGTGGTTCCACTCCCACCGTGCTAAGGAGATAACATCATATCTCACTCAGGTAACAATACCATTCAAATTAGGTAAACTAAGAAAGGATCCTAGAAGATCCTATCTCAAGGGTACAACTCATAAGTCATAGGTACACATACTAACCTAGAGGCAACCAACACATGTAGGAAACCTAGAATGAAATCAGTGAAGTGTCATCACATATGTCAACACCTTGGAATGATCTCATTGGACTCCAACTTTCAAGTGTGATCATATGTGAAACCTAAAATCCTCTCATGAAGAAAAGGATAACCAGTCATGCCAAACTCACCATCACTACTAGACAAGCAAACATCTTCTCCCACTCCCATCCTTAGCCTATACTAGCACTCAAGGCATGGACGAGGAAACAATTATCTTATTAATTCATTTTAACCCTATTTAGTTTAATATCATCACTTAATAAGTAACCTACTAAGGATACCCATGTAGCCATTTTCGAGCTCTGGCACCTTCAAATTAAGTCACTTCCCATTTAACATCTAGATAACCTACCCTAGGTTCATAGTCTCAAAATCATGACTCAAGGTCAACATAAACGATAATTTCCAAATCTGGTTCCAAAGAGTAACATGAACACACAACAATAAATTTCCATCATAAAATCAAATTCACAAGGTTGGGTCACATTATGAGCAACTACCATATAAGTATGCAAGACAAATACAACAAATACAATATCTCTAACCCCGCCTTTGGTAATAATACTATTAGGCTGACATAATTATTTCCCCTCTAATCCCAAACACAGAAGGAATAAAATAGACAAACAATAGAATTTAATAAAATAAACTAGTTTGTAAAATTCCATCACGAAATTAATCTATTAATAATCACTAATAAAGTATAATTATATTTAACAAATTAAATTCTAACCCCAACAAATCAATTTATTACGTTAATAGAATAAATTAAGTTTAGGAATTAAAATTGCTAAAACACTATAATTTCATAGTCTAATTCAGAAAATAAATAAAGTTACCCAATTTCATTTAGAAATAAACATGCCATAAATTTAGTTCCCTCAATTAACTAACAAAAATAAATTATTTAAATATTCAGCCAAATTGAATTAAAAGAAAAATCATGCCCAAATAAACTATACACAAATACTAAAAGGTGTATACATAATTTAACCTTATAAATATATGTATATATATAACAAACTGTATTTAATATTTTAAATAAAATAATCTTTTTTTTTTTTTTTTTTTTTTTTTTTAATAATTTATAATTTAATATTTAATATTTTAAATTAATTTAAAATTTTAAAATAAAAAACACAAAACATATATCAATGTTGGGGTAGACCCATTGGCCCCACCCCCGGTTGCTGTCACGACAACCTAGATTGTCGCACGTCAATCCAAGGGTTGTCAATGACAGCCTTTGTTGCCATGAGGGGGGAGGTTGGGGGATGGCCCCTGCCTCCTCCAATATATATATATATATATATATAATTTTTTAAATTTTATTTTATAAATTTTTTGCCAAAAAAATATTGTACCCAACAATATATATATATATATATATATATATATAAACACACACACACACACATATACAAAGGCTAAATTTTTGCTTGAATAAGAAATAGACATACATATTGTCTTTTTTTTAAACAATAATTTGAAAGTCTTTGATGCACAAACTATTCTTGGTATTTTCTAAAACTTTTTTCTAAGGTTTAATTGATTCTTTCTTTACAACCCTATACAGTTTTGAATTCTCCTAATTGATTTATTATAAATTTTTAACCTAGGGTTTCCAGACAAGTTTTCTTTCACAAATATCTCAACAATCAATATTCTAAATTCTAATAATTCCATTAATTCAAAACCCTAATTGAATTCAAGAAAAATGGAATCAAGAATTGCATGCACACACACCTAGTTTCCTACAACTATTTTTCTAGAATTCTAACATGGGAAGAATCATAAACACCCAAATTATCTAGATCTGATAGGTACAAAGAAGACACTCATTTTAGAAATAACAGAAATACAATCACAAGGATTTCTAAATCCTACCTCAAACCACCAAATGAATAAATGTGACAAAGACCAGAAACAAAGACAATCCAAGATCTCATAGAAATTTCCTCCAAATTGAATCCTTCACCCAAAATTATCCAAACTTATGTGTTGAGAATAATGGCTAAACTTCCCCAATATAGGAATTGAACTCCACTCACAACCTTGTTTTCATCAATTCCCTAATTCCTCCAATTTAAGATTTGAACTCAAGTCTCCTTTTCTTCTTGTTTTTGTTAACCCACTTAACTCAAAATTAACTAATTCTTTTCATTTATTTATTTCAATTTGATTGTGTAACTAAATTTCATATGAATTAAATTAAACAATAACATTTAGTCTAATGTTATTTAATTTTTCACTTAATAAAAACCTTTTATTCAAAAAGTTGAATTTTATAAATAATAAATTCTAAAGTGAATGTATTTAATTAATTTTAATTAATTAAATACCATTAGATCCGCAATAAGCCTTTTTAATTAAATCATTAAATTTAATAAATGTATCTAATTAATTTTTATTAATTAAATACACTCACATTTAAATAGCTAGAAATAACAAGATCTAATTTATTTAAATTACATAATTAATCTAAATAAATAATCTAATTATAGAAATCATATCAACCTACTGGAAATCAACTGAACTTTAAGAACCATAACCATGCTCAAGGAAGGAACTATAAACTCACATCACCTGGATGAATTCAGGAAGGGTAAAATATCAGAATCTTGTCCACTATTTCAGGACAATAGAATGGCTTAGGTTGGGATTTTTATTTGAATATTATCCCCCCTCTTTTACCATTGAGGCTTGTGATAGGGCACACTCATCCTAATGATTCAAGGAAGATGATGCCTAGTACATACAAACCCGCATGAAAGACAAACATGTACATACATACATATATATAACAAGCAATGGTAGGGATTGAGACATCATGTGGATCCCGCAAGAAGGTAACTATGAATCCATCCATCAATCATATCAAACATGTCAAACAGGAAGTAAAAGAACACATGATAACCATACATATGCAAGTATGGGGTAAGTAAAATCATAACCATAAACATCATTTTAAACATATAAATAATCATCATCAAAGTAACTTCACATATATAATATCCATAATTATCCAATCATCAAATCACCATGTAATGTCATATATCCAAAACCACATAATAATTTAAATAATCAATGCACACATAAAAGTGGCCTAAAAGAGTTTGGCAATGTAAAACTGAAAAGAAACTATGGGTGGGCACTACATAGGAGCTCAGTTGAACTTCATTTCAACATACTATCTTAAGACCCATGGATAGACCGAGTGGGTCAACTAGGAGTTAGAGGACATGGATTAGGACTTGTAATTGTACTTTTGAAATGTTTAACTTGATTAATGATTTTAATGTGAAACATTAAATTAATTGCTTCTTTATTTATTAATTTTTTCATGCATTCATTAATTGTACTTTATATGTACTTTTATTTTAAACAAAATAGTTTCTACATCAATAAGGCTAGTTTAGATGTTGTCCTCATGGGTATCTACCAACACCAAATATTTCTTTTCAATTAGAGTCCTTGACCGACTTGCTCTTGGGATAATTTCTTGCAAGGTTTTCTCAATCATATTACTGACATCAATGCCTAATTTATGGGCATCATCAAGGAACTTTAGAGTATCATACAACAAATCCATCAAGATTTTTATTTTTTTACAACATGAAAAGTACAACTACTAAAACACTAGGAGGAGGTCTCCTTGTGTCTATTGAATGGATTGCATTGTGAGCTAGCATTGTAATTGTTGATCCTTGTTACCGATTTCATCCTACAAACTATTGATTCTTGTTGAAGTGGTAGTGAATTTCTTGCACCTCTCTTTTATTTCTTCACGTAGGGACTCTTGAACCTCCTAAATCCTATGATAGAAATTAGCTTCCTATTTTTTGTAAATTTTGTTGTCTTAGATCTGGTGCTTGATTCATTTCTGGATATTGGGTCTCTACCAATTTTGCTTTCCTTTTTTTGTCAATTTCATATGCCAAGGCATTATTCAAACTATTTTGAATTATTTCTCTTTCAAGGGTTCTCTCCCTCATGGACCTCATTTATTATTCCTAAACTATAGCCACATGTCGCCAAAGTTGTGTTACTTCTTCATTTCTCATCTACAGAGAGACTCTGGTACCTTCCATATATTTTTTATGGTCCTCAAAGGATGACATGAGAGCTTGGGCCTCTTCTCAAGATACTTCATATTCCACTCAAAGTATCCAAAACCAGTCCTCTATCTTCCTCTTTTCTTCACGTTTCACAAGTATAGAAGTAGCATTTATTTCTTTCTTCTCCTTCTTGAGATGGAAATTCTCCATTTTTTAATCTCTTGATTTGGACCTTACATCTATCCAAATTTAAAAATACACTTTCAAAATTCCTCTACATCTTCTCCATTTTTTGGCCCGCCCTTATGAAATTAGAACTAACCACCCTTTGTGATTCTTATAGGAATTCCACCTTCTCTTGTGGGTGGGCACTTCTCATGTTAATTCCAACAACATGCATTGTGTAGTATTTGATTATCATCTTGCCCTCCTATTTTTGTACATTTAGAGTCATAGATGCCAACATAAAGGTCTTTTGTTTATCATCATATAATATTTCAATCCTAGAGGTGACCACTTTGTTAGTGTCTCTTTCCCTCATCCTTTGGATTCTTTTAGCATGGGCTTCTCGAGTAGCATTGAATTGTATCTTGATCTCCTGGGGGTAATAAATTTGATTCCCTTTTTTGGTATAATTCATTGGTATCCCAAAGGGTTTTGTAAAAAATGATGTACTCCCTTTGATGATAGTGTTATGTTTTCTAGGAAAGGTAAGGGTGGTGGGTGAGAACAAGGGAATTATTAGGATCATTTGACCTATTATAGCTAGGTTGTAGATGTTGAGTAAGTATAGGTGGAAGTAGGTTGGGTTCTCATTACCATTTTGACACTGCAAGGGTTTCTATAGAAACAAAATTTGACTAGACATTATATTTGTAAGGAAATAAGGCTTCCCAAGAGTGTCAGTCTTTGGAATAAAAGGATGTAAAGGCCCTTAGGAGTGTGGAGTAGTGACTATTTGTGGGGAATTCATCAGAGTGGGAGATAGTCATGACATTGGGATAAAATATTGAGCCATAGACTAAGAAGAGTGAAGAGGTGGAGAAAAACTTGTTGGTACAAGGTTCTAGGTGTTGTGAAAGTAACCTCTTCTTCCTCATCCTTGTCATGAAGATTCCATATATTGAGTCTTCTTGTTCTCTTGACCTTCTTCTTTTGTGGTTACAACATTTATTTTTCCACTCTAAGATCTTCACTTTGTCTTTTCTTCAATAATTTTGTGTGTGGATATTTTACAATGGATATGGCTAACACCATATACATGGGTGCTTAAGGGGTTATAGGTATTTTTATGAGACTAACTTTTCTATATGATGTGCACTCCATTACTCATTAATAATCATCACCTCTAGTGTATATTCATTATTTTAAGCTCACTAAGTTCTTTCAAATAGGTGTGCATCATCCTAATTCTTTCTAAATGGAGCATCACTATCTAGATCACTAGACTTGAATGTGATGTCATCTATCTCATTCTAGTAAACCCAAAAAGTTATTATTTTTTACTCAAGAAGTTATCACCTATAGGGGGATTCCTAACATCTTTAGGGACCTTGCTACTTGTTATTTCTTCTAAAATCTTTGGGTAAAAGATGAACTAGGCTAGGAAATCATGAGTAGGAAGTAAGGTCAAGTCATCTAGAATTTATTTGTTAATCAGGGTCAAAAAGTGACATTTCTCTAGGTAATGTTGTGACTCATGTGTGAAAGGAATTTTAAAAGTGGTGGTTAAAAATTCATTAGGGTCATAGTTCCTTTTGTCACAAATGAGGTTTAAGGACAAATCTACTAGCTTGCATTGAGCACTTGTTCAACTTTCTTCGTTAGAATTGGGATTTCATCTTAGGTCCATGTGCAAATGAATATGGTTGTTTCCTTCTTGTAAAACCTAAAAGATGTATCCATGGTCAATAGTTTTCATAAAGCCTCAAGGACCAAGACCTAGTTCATTACATTTAAGATTAACTGGAGGGGTTCCCTTGAAAATAGAAGAACTCAAATGAAATTGAAATTTTCCAAAAAAAAAAGACAATCACAACTAAGGGACATGTGCCTCATAAAATATGATGCAGGAGCATCCTGGGTGTAAGAGCAATCTTGCATCACCCAAAAATATTTTTGTTTGTTTTTTCAATAGGGGCTATCTTGTGTTGAGCTGCTATTTATGGAAACTTACTATTTTTATTAAGTTGGTCATACAATCCTGGAATGTTTTGATTTCATAGATGGATGTTCATTTTGGTGGTATCAGCCTGCCAATAAAGTTTCATTGCCAGATCAAGTTTAGTTTTGAAGATATTGAAAAATTTTGGTATTGGAAATAGGGTACAAAAATGTCAAACTCAATTTTGAACACTTTAGAGGCCCCAAATGAGCTCAAAACTTCAGCTGAATGAAGCTTGCTTCATTCAAGTGTTGTAGAGCACTTCACGCCCTTTCTGAAATGGGGTCATAATAGTCAATCGGGTCAATGGGTGATGACTTATGGTCTCTGAAAGTTGGGCCACCTAAAATGGCAGAAAATAAATTTCCTTCAAAATTTATGTTTGGGTTTCAAAAGTTATTTTGAGCTGACTTTGATGTAATAAATTGAAAAATAAAATAATTCTAAGTTTGGTTGGCCTTAAGGACTAAAATTTTGGAACCTTCTCAGATGGTGGAAATTGCCTATATAAAGAAGGCCCTAGTGTTGTCTAGGGAAGTTCTGGGTAGTAGTTCTGGGTAATAATTCAAGGCTTTTTCCTACAGAGTATTGTAAGGGGAATGCCCATGTGACTTTGCATATTGTAATTTTGAAAATTTGTAATTCCACATTTGTGGAGATAATAAAAAGCCCATTTGTTGCTCTTGCAAATTGTTGTTGTTTCTCTATTTATGTTATGTATTTGTGGTATTAAGGGGAGCACCCTTCATCAAGTGGTATCAAAGTGAGAGTTCCTAAGTGTGTAAATAGATCATTGATTGTGAGGCAATTTGCACCAAGACTGTGGTTAGGGTTTCAGCGATAAGCATGAAAATGCCTCCATGAAGGGAACGTGGTGGAAGAGGTGGTGTTGTAACACCTGAGGTTAGGGCACTGCAGAGACAAGTGCAAGCATTGCAAGAGGAGATTCACAGAGGAATGAATCTTAATGTCAGAGATGAAAGTGAGGATGAAGTCGAGGGAGAAGGAAATTCTGATCAGGAAGGAGAAGTCAAAATTTTGAATCAAGAGGAAGAAAGACTTTTCTGGGCCATTTCCAAGATCGGGAAAAGACCTAAGATTGAGGTTCCTACATTTTCATGAAATCTTCACCCAGAGGAATTGATCGACTGGATCAATGAATGTGAAGAATATTTTGAGTATGAAGATATTGAGGATCCTGATAGGGTCAAATTTGCGAAGGCCAGACTGAAGGGTCATGCGAAGATCTGGTGGCAAGAGATTCAATTGGAGTGAAATAGAAGAGGAAAGGATAAAATTACAAGATGGGACAGGATGGTGGATAAATTGAAGTGACAGTTCATTCCTGTTGATTATGAGCTTGACCTACTGAAGAAAATGCAAAGTTTGAAGCAAGCGGGAAGATCTTTTCAGGAGTATACAAAGGATTTCTATCGAATCCTCATCAGAACAGGCCATGTAGAAGAGAATAAGGATAAAGTTGCCCGTTACCTTAATGGGCTGAGGCCAAGCATTTAGGAAGAGTTGAATCTGGTTTGAATGAACAATATTTTAAAGTAGAGAAAAAGTTGAACAAGAAGTTCAAGAGCAGAAAAAATGAAAGAGGTCACGGTGGACGATCTAGTGGACGGTCATTTGGAGGCCAAGATGAAGATCTGAAAAAGAAGGATGAGGCTAGTAGCAGTTGTATACTAGGGAAAGTATCTTCATAGAATTAAGGTTAATCAATAATTGAAATAGTAACTAAATAAACCACAAAGTAATAGAGAAAACTATTTAGCAAATTAATGATCAATTGAGCATCCTATGGCTCTCTAACTAAGATTGTTAATGCAAAGCTCTTAGCAAGCTCTCATTAATGATAGTCCTAGAATGAGAATGATAAGATAAAAAAGTTAAAGCTAACAATTATATCAAATTAAATGCTAATTAAGCTCTCAAATGCCTTTCTAAACTCAATTTGCAAGAGGTTCAATGCAATTCTCAGATGTGTGGTTGATTATTATGAAGGATTTAGGCCTTCCTTTTATAAATTTTCCAATGGTAGGGGGTGTAGTTGTATTTGATCTTGATTAAACCTTGGTTGAGTCTTTGGTTCCATAATTTGAAGACAATGTAAAGTTTGTGTCCTCAAAGCTTGGGACAAGTAGACAAGATCAATGGTCAAGATTCTCTTTCACTTTGAGTGATTGAGATTCACTTTCACTTGATCCATGTGAATTCCTTTCCTCAAATCTCATTGGTTGCTCAAATTTCCTCTCCTTTTGGGTTGTTGAGAGTAATTGAGATTTATTAATTGATTTATTTTAGCCATGTACCCCTTGAATGGGTTGAATTTAATTTAATCCAAGACTATACAATTAATTGATTTAATTGTATTTTGATTTGATTGCACTTGATTAAAATGCTCTCAATTTTGATTGATCTTGAATTAAGACTTGATTTTAATTTTGATTGGCTAATTATGCATTGTGATTCAATTAATTCAATTATGTCCTTGATTTTCTTTGATTTGACTTCATTTTCTTTGATTTGATCTCTATCCATTTTTAGGTGATTACAAATGCCCCTCTTTGAGTTGACGTGTGAAGCATGTCAATTCAAAGAATACTCTGATCTTGCTTTGATGATAGGTCCTGATTCATTGATGGTCGATCTATGATGTTCGTTTGATATCTTTTGATGGTCGATCCTTGATTTTTGATATGAGATTGATGCAAATATGATCGATATGAAACTCTCCATTGATATGGTTCTGATGATCATTCTGATATGATGATCATTCTAATGATTAATCCCTAATATGATGTTTGATCCTGATGAAAAATCCTGATATGATATCTTTTTTGATGATTGATTTCAATGCGATGCCCCATTCATTTGATTATGAAAAATTTCCTGATAAAAGATTTTTCTTTGATTCAATGATCGATGTCTTGATTTTCAATGATGATGCTACTGATGTTGATCTGATTATCCAATGGTATGCCCCCTCAAAAATAAAACATATTGATGATTGATTTGAAAATTTTTATTGATTGATTGATTGATACAATATGTTTTCATTTCTAAAAAATACTGATGATATGCCATGATTCACAATTTTCCCTGGTTGAATTGATAGGTTAATATAGGTCAAAGTCAAAATTTCACCTCTAAATTAGGTCAAATTAGCTTAAATAGGTTGAAAAACCTTGATTTACTATTCATTTTCACTTTTGACTTGTGATAATTTGCTCTGGTCTTCCTTTGATTTTTGAGATGGTTGTTCCTATCAGAGAGCATCATTATGAGAGATGTCAATTGTATCGGAGACCACCTGACTATGGACCTCCAGTGAGTCATTTTTACCTTCGTCATTGCATTTATTACTCATTTATTACATTTATTGTATTTTTTCTTGTTGTCATTGTTTTAAATTTGCAAAGTCACGTGTAGGATAGTTTAAATGTCACGTCAGTCCTTAAAGTGTCACATCCATGCTTTTTACTCATGCCTACGTGTAGTAAACTGTCGCTTAGCAATTTTTCATTCTTGTCTATCAAAAGTTTGATGTCGCATAGCCTTAGGATTTTAATGCCTATTTGCATATGATTTTCCGCGTGTGAAACCCTAGAATTTCATTGTTGCCTAGGCTTTATTAGATGTCACCTAGCATCATTAAGTGTCACCTGATACTTGAAATACTACGTAGAAGAAATAAAGTGTCACCTAACATATTTTCTATATCGCATGTGATGAAATGTCACCTAGTATGAATGAAATCACACCTGCAAATTTTTTTAAAAAAATTTAGTTGTACTTGATTTTTCCTAATGAAAATTTTGATAACTTCAGATGTTCAATTCTGATGATAAGATTAGGTCTGTTGCATTTAAACAAAAAAATTGATTAGGATATCAGGATAATGGTACCAATGAATATGATTTGTCAATTTGATAGCATAAATCAATCAGTGTGAAACTAATACGATTGATATTGATACTTCATTCTCAAGATATAGAGACATGAACAACTGGTGTGATTGCTTGATACTTGTGATAAAATTGATTGACTTTAGATGATTCCTTGATATAGAATACTGATATGATTCCTTTATTTTTCCAAACATGCACACTTCCCTATTCTATACATACAGTTTGTTGCATCATGGGTTATTGATCTCGGTCAGGCTCTGACTGCGACAAAGTATCATGTTGTTGAGATGTCTGGCCTTAGTTTTCTGCTCGACATGCCTTGGTTCTAGCTGAACTGGGGTCTTCTAACTGTTGTGGTGGAGAGATGGCACTCCAACCATAATAATTTCCATCTACCCTTTGGAGAGATGACTATTACTTCAGAGGATGTGTATAGATTATTACGCATTCTTTGCCATGGAGAGCTAGTATACTATGATTCTATTTATGATAGTACAATCTACAGATGAGTGTTTGGAGACAACACTATTGATGATGATACCATTACTTGGCCACAGTTTGCTTCTTTCCTGACATTACCAGCAGTTCTTAGTGCTCTCATTGATGGATTCTTGCTTCCCGACCAGCGAGGTCATGGTTTCTCAGTTGGATGGGGTAGGATCCTTGAGGATTTACTAGCATAGCCTCAATGATTTGATTAGGGCTCCTATGTTCTTGCTCAGCTGTATCATGATTTACATGAGGTTTTCTACAAAGAGAGCACTACTTTATTTTCCAGTGTAGTGGTTTTATAGCTATGGGTATGGGATCATCTTCCCATTACTAGGCCTATTTATGACAGGATTCATGGTCGTGGGTTTCCATATGCTTTTCTATATAGTAGCATGGTTGTCCAACATCATTTGGGCAAGATTGAGTATCGGCACTGATAGATTGATGAACTTGATCAGGTACAGTGGTGGCCATATATAGGTTGTGAGCACTAGTGGGAGGATGATGATGAGCTTCCTTATATGTTTGCTCCTCAATGGATGATCAGCAGGTCTACTACTATTATTGAGCATTTCTTCTTTGGTTGAGTATCTCGCCAGTATGGTAGAGTATAGGATATGCCTTAGGGTGCAACATTATATGCTCATGTATAGGCAGAGCGATCATTGTGGGGTCCTCTAATTGATTACCACTTTGCATGTGATTAGATTGCTCATTTGGGATATTGCAGATGGGATATGCTTACAGGTGTTGTAGATGCAGGGATGTCTCATGAGCATCAGGACTAGTGGGCTTGGAACAATTTTCCTTGATTTACTAATCTGGTAGAGCATATCCCAAACTAGGATGAGAGAGATGATGGTGGTGGTGGTGGTAGGAGACATCAGAGATAGCAAGGAGACAAAGATCCTTAGGCTATTAGTAGAGTAGGTGATGGACCACGAGTGAGAGGTGGGCATGTCCATGATAGGGATAGAGCTAGAGGATAGGATGATGTATTTGAGGTATGTCCTAGAGCAGCAATAGATAGACAACATAGATCTCATCGATAGAAGAGACAGTAGAGATAGGTACATATAGATGTTGCTCGACAGATTCCTAGTGGATAGGATCCCTTAGTTTAGTTATAGAGGGTTGCTTTAGCACAACGGGATAAGGTTCCGGCATAGTAGGTGCCTCCACAAGATCAACAAGTACCTCCATAGGTGCAAAAGTCACAAGATATGGGACAAACTTCATAGACTACTCCTAGCATTGATAGCCTATCACAAGATGTTTAGGCGATGAGGACAAATATATCTACTATTGTGGGTAGACTGGATCAGGTTGCTCTTTTGATGCAACAGTTTATGACTCATGTGATTCAAAGACCTAGCACAGCTAGCACTTCTTAGGCTCCTCCCTCATAGGATAGATAGAATGACAGGGGTCTAGATGGATCTAGCACTGGGGATGTATCTTGATGATTTCATAGAGTTACTCATTGTTGATGTCCTTTATATCACATTTTCATGATGTTTTATTGATCGGAACATTTGATGTATCACTTTCATGACATTTGTATCTTGATATGCTAATGTACTTGGATCATTTGATGCGCACTTATATGATGATACACTTCCTTGATTCTCTTGATGAGTTTATGAAATTATCTTTATATGGAGCTATATGGTGTTTATGATGCATTTACTTGTGATTATGCTATGGATGCAATGTATCTTATTTTATTATATAAATAGATGAATGCATTGATGTATGGATTTATTGAAATCAAGATAAGACATTTGAATTAAACCCCCCATTTCTTTAATGCTTTGATTAACCAAGTTTATTGATATCCCACCTTGCAACTTAAGCTAAGAAAGGAAAAACAATATATACAATGCACTTAATGTATGATGTATGTAGCTAACTGTTGTACACACTAAGATGTGCACTTCTCTAAATCTTTACTTCCAAGGGAATCCATGAATGGGAAACCTTGAAAAATGACCTAGAGCTCCCTAGGCATGGAGTGCAAGGATATTAAGAGTGCTCTTAGCTAGAGCTATTAAGCCTATGACCTTGATAGTAAACCATGCAATGGGAGATTCAATGGAGACAAGGGAAAGAATGCCAATATCCTCAAGAATCAAGATGAGAATGGAATGCAACTATGCTAGAAATGAGAATGAAAGCTAAGCTATGAAAAGAAAGATGCAAGTGTTACAATCCAAGCTAATTAATCTATGTGAGCTAATCTAGAGCATAAAAATGAAGCTAATCTAGGAAAGCATAAACATGAAGCTTATGATGCAAGAAATGAAAGATGGATGCAAGAATGTCTTCAAAAAGCTCCAAAATCTCCAAGCAATCCTGCAGCATAAGGTTAGTATTCAAAAGATGGATGCTCAAATGAGAAGAGAGCTCTCCTTTTATAAGAAATGAGAAAGAATGGACCATGGAGATTGAGAGGAAAAAGATTTAATCAAGGGTGGAGCTTGAAGAAGGGACAATCCATGTGCACAAGATTCCTCCAATGAGAAAATAAGAGTTGAATTTTGTGCCCCATATGTGACAAAAAGGCCTTTTCTTATTTTTATAAAATAAGAATGATGCTTTATTTGTGCAACTTAGGATAAGAGGAAAGGTGGGGGCTTTTTATTTATTAAAAGGGGAGGGAATTCCTCTTTAAATAAATAAAGACTTTAGGATAAAATGGTTAGCCCATAGAAAATAATCGAATAAATGATAAAACCAGGATTTGATCAAGAATAAGCAATTGATGATTTTAGCTAATAATGCTAGCAAGGGGCTAATAGCCTAGGTGACCATTTTTGGGTGATTACATTTGCCCCTCTTTGACTAAATTGTGATTGATCTGGGAACACATTACGTCAAAGAATAGATCAGCCAAGAAGGTGATAGATAGAGATCTGACTCCAAAGAATGAAGTGCAAAGAGATAGAAAATCCTGTATAGTCAACTTGGTAGCGATAGTACTAAACACTTAGGAAAGAGGTGGATAGTATCAGAACTCAAGATGAGAACTAACATGTCAAGTGCAAAGATAGATCGATCAAAGAAAATGGAATGGTCAAGTATATGCTCTGGAGAATAGCTGATAGGATATGATGTGTCTGCCCCCTCAGGATCAAAATCAAAACTAGGTAGAGGGAAGGAAAAAGCAAGAGCAACATGATCAAATCACTAGAAATCATAATCGAAGAGATGAAGAATGATAGGATAACCATCAAGTAGTAAAGAGATTCCCTAGTTTGACTAGGCTTGACTAAGAATGATATGGGATTAGGATGAAGTCAAACCTCAGAGAGATGAAGTGAATGAAAATGAATGAAAAGAATAGAAGGTTGAAAGAGATGGGGATGAAGAAATGAAGATGCCTCAACAAAGATTGAAGGATCAGGCCTCACATGGTCAGCCAACTACACAGAAGAAGGGAAAATTTTAAAACATAATTTTTACTATCAAGATGAACTCAGATTTTGATTTCGATCTTGAAAATGTATCCAAGACATCAAAATTAGCTAGGGGTGCAATTTTTGCAAAATTCTGAGATGTTTTGAAAATTGGTCAAAAAGTCAAAATGCTATATAAGGGGTAAAAAAGTCATTTTCAAATTCATTTGTCTTTTTTGATTTTGAGAATCTTAAGAGCTAAGAGAGAGAAAATGGCCCAACAAGGAGTAGTTCTAATTCACCGTCATCAATTCGAGCATGGTCGGTTGCACAATTGGCCTCCTCAGTATGGTGTCGTAGTAAGTTTTCAGAAAAACCTTTCTTTTTTGAGTCATTAATGAGAATTTAATGTATTTTAAACATGTTTTTAATGTTTTTGAAATATTTCAAATTTTCTTGGTGTGAAAGTTCACACGATACTTAAAAAGTATCGCACACTTTGAGAATCTTTGTCATGCAATAGTTCACAGGACCAAAAAGTATCGCTTGACTATTCAATCCAGTGTCACATGAGACTGGATGAAACATCATGCGATCCTTAGTGAAATATCACATGGGAAAAGATTATCGCACTACTGTTGAAGAAAGTATTGCACAATACTTTCCAAAAAAATAGTGTTGCACTAGTTAATAAGAAATATCACATGTTTAAATTTTGAGCAATATGACATGGGTCTAGACAATTTTTGTGTTTAAGTTTCCTTGTACTGATTTTGATTATCCATCATGATATGTTCTGACATCTAGATTAGTTTATGGCTTGCAGGAGACTTTCCCAACATTACTGATTAGAGCACCACAAGTGACTGGGCTATGGTGTGTGAGGGATTTGGACGATCCCAGGAAGGATGATTTGGCTAGCATGGGTTTTGGGTTCCTCCTTGATATGCCCCATATTTGGGAAAATCATGGGTTGTTGACTGCTCTAGCTGAGAGGTGGCCCAGTGAGCACAACACCTTCCATCTGCCTACTAGAGAGCTGACCATCACCTTAGAGGATGTCTATTGGATCTTGCGAGTGCCTAGTCATGGAGATCCGATGAGTATAATCATGTTTCTAAATATTTAGAGATGTAAAGTTTCTATATGATAAGAAACTAACATGATTTTCTATTGGCATAGGTATATTATGATCAAGATCTAATTGAGGGATGGCAGGCCATCCAGGACCTATTCTAGGATGTTACCATTATCAACAGACACCTCAGCTGGGAGTGGCTAATGGAGGAGTATGGCAGGGACTTCCCAGTGCCTTGCATTGTTTTCTCTATTGTTGCATAGACCCTTATCACTGATAGGAGTCAAAAGGGGTTTCCACTAGGATGGGGTAGGTTAGTGGTGGATCTAGTTGCACATCCACAATGGTTAGCATGGGGCCTGGCCATATTAGCTGATATGTATCATGAGCTCCATGAGATTGTGTACAGAGATGACAGGACATGGGCATGTGGAGCCATTCTGGCTCAAATGTGGGTGTGGGAGCACATTGTTGTAGTGCACCCACATGTATAGCTGAGGGAGTAGAGGCACCCCTACATTTTCAAATATATGGGATTCATATCATATGCTCATAATGGTGACTTGACATTTTACAAGAGACTCTTTGACGAGCTGACCACTTTTGAGTGGAGACCATACAGGGCTTGCGAGTAGTGGAGGGACAAAGATCATGAGCTGGGATATATGTTATGTAGCCAACCATTGCTAGGCTTCTATGCTAAGGTTGTGGAGAGATTTTTCATCACCCGCATCTAGAGACAATTTGGTTGACAACAGAGGGTATCCATAGAGACCACCACCTATGCTAGGTCTTGAGATGAGGAGGGGCATGGATGGCTACTGATGCTGGCCTACCAATAGGCCATATAGGAGATAGACAAGATATAGAGGGAGCCATGGGACTACCTTATAGAGATAGAAGATGTAGGTGCAGATGCATCCTATAGGGCAGAACAACAAAGATGTCCTTTCCCAAGGTTTACTATGCTAGATGAAGACCCACAGGCATAGGGTGGAGATAGAGATGACGGGGATGATGGTGATGATAGGGGAGATGGGGAAGGGAGGGGTGGAGAGAGAGGATAGGGTTCTAGGTCAGGTGGCTAGTGGTGGGCATGGAGACATAGGTCAGTGAGCCCTAAGGAGGAGGATGTAGAGAGAGTTGTTCATTCCAGGGTGGATGCAGGGTAGGATCAGCTTGTAGGGGGACATGATCTGAGAGAAAAGATCGAGGCTCTAGAGACAGAGATGCAATAGCTATAGATCACCATAGCTATCAGAGACTAGTAGGTATTGGATCTATGAGCTGAGATAGAGTGGTGAGAGAGGGCCATACAGGTTGCCACTGCAGAGACCCAGAGAGAGGTTGCACGAGCTACATATTATCATGGTCTCTATACAGGCTGTACTAGAGGATCAAAGAGCACCACCCTACTCTATGATAGATAGGAGATCCAACATGGTACCAGACATAGTGGTAGCACCACCTCCTCCACCACTAGCTCCACATGATGGTGCTAGCGAGTCCTATGTTAGGTTAGATAGATGTATAAAGACATATCCTGGGACTTGATCTAGATTTTTGTATCCCACCTTGTATCATGACATTTATATATATATGAGATTTATTAGATGTTCGATATATCTTGTGTACTTGTCCCACTTGTGATGGATGTTTCCATTTTTATATTGTCTTGTCATATTGCTCAAAATGTATGTTATATGCTCATATATAGTCTCTCTCATAGATGTATGTTTAGTTCTCATGTTTATGATATAGACTCATGTTTCTGAAAATGATTTTTTTGATGATATAGATATGATGATAAGATTAATCCCTTGTGATGACAAGAATAGGATGTGATGAAAAAGACAAGGACTGGAAAGACATGGTCAAGAAGAAGAAAAGGTGAGCGCAGTTGACTAACAGGTCCACGAAAGATAAAAGGATAGCTCTCTCCAAGTGCAAGATGCAAAACTAACTGACATGAACCTAAGAATGCAAGCTACTATGAAAAGTGGTTTACTTGCAAGGTCACAAAGCTTTTAGACTCTAATATTCATCATCGAACGTTATTGGTAGCATCATGAGATCATACAATGCACACTAGTATGACTATGTGAATCTGAATATGATCTATATCAGATGAAATGTGAGAATCCCACCTAAGCATCAAAGACATATAAGTCAAGATGACTAGTGCAATGAGATTTCCTAAGTTTAATATGGCAAGATTATATTTGGATCAAGACATAAGGAAAGTCAAGATGACTAGAAGTATGCACTTGGAAAAAATAGTCAAGGACAATACCTTGTAAGTCCTAATGTCAAGTGGGACAAGCATAACTGCTAATGATAGTTAGGACCAACAAAATATACCCACAAGTAGAGAAAGAAATAAAACATGTCCTCATGCCCCCAGTCTTCTAGTTATGCATCATCAAAAACTATTAGGGGGAGCACACTCAGCAAAGAAAGCATCATAAATAGCACACAAAGAAAGAAAGTCAAACAAGTCTCAGCAAGTCAAGTGTTTTAAGTGCGTGTGTGTAGGTCATAGAGTCAATCTTTGAGTATCACCTCTGCCCGTGGAAATATCACATCATTCTGGACTGTGGGTAAACATCTAATAAGTGTTAAAAAACACTTGATGCTAGGGTAGTGTTGAAAAACATAGTTTGGGGAGTGTTGAGAAACACTATTTGAACTAAGTGGCCTAAGAAACCCCCGCGCAAAAAGAGACCCAAGATGAGCTAAAACAACATGTGCCCCCTAGACTAAGATAAGAGTCAATTCCAGGCTAGGAGAGGCAAAGCAAGAAGTGAAGTGAATGAGCACCATGCAAGACTAATAGACATAGGTGTAAGGGTTTCAAGCAGCACCTATTTCCAGGTTTTCACCACTTGATAGATTTTTTCAAGACTTTTTTCAATTTTTTTGTATTTTTTCTACCAAGGCGCCTGTTTCCAAGTTTTCACCAAGGCACTTTTTCTATTTTTTTTGAATTTTTTTTATTTTTTTATTTTTTTGGGGAGACATCAAAGTGCCTATTGCTAGGTTTTCACTAGGATGCTCATTTTTTTAGTAATTTTTATGCTTTTTAGGATTTTTTCAGCATCATATATGAATTTTTTTGAATTTTTTTCAAGATCAATAAAAATATGTATAAAGAGCTCAAGAACCTTAGGCATAGAACTTTTTCAGATGTAGAACATTAATAGGCTTAGTAAGCTCTTCCCTCTTAGGTGTAGATAGCTGATAGGCTCTGGACCCAAATGTCACTGTGATAATGTAAGGCCCTAACCAATTTGGCTCAAACTTGCCTTTCTACTCTTGATTTTGCTAATTTTTGGGATTTTCTCTAAGAACTAGCTCACCCACTTGGAACTCTCTAGGATGAACTTTCTTATTGTAAGCAATAGACATTCTCTTCTGATAAGTGCACATGTGTTCAAAAGTGGCCTTGCGACATTCTTCCAATGTGGTAAACTCATACACTCTCATGGCCCTTTGGTCTTCATCGGTAATCAAACCATGGAGAGAGACTCTTAGTGAAGGTATTTCAACCTCTAATGGTAAGATAGCCTCAGAACCATAGACCAAGGAAAAAGGTGTTGCACCTATAGGAGTGTGGATAGAAATTCTGTAAGCCCATAGCATAGGATTGATCTGCAAATGCCAATCCTTGCCTGATTTGTGTACTGTTCTATGGAGGATTTTTAGTAATGTCTTATTTGAGGCCTCAACTTGCCCATTCCCTTGAGGGTAGTAAATAGAAGACCAATGTTGTTTGATTTTGAACTTTTTGCACAAGTGCTTCAGGTCTTTGCTCTTAAATTGGCCGCCATTATCTGTGACTATGGAGGAAGGAATACCATAGTGGAAAATGATGTGATTCAAAATAAAAAAGGCAACATGTTTGCCAGTAGCTACAGATAGTGGGACAGCTTCAACCCATTTAGTGAAATATTCAATAGCTGTAATGATGAACTTATGCCCACTCAAAGAACTAGGACAAATCTTGCCTACTAGGTCAAAGGCCCATTGTTGAAATGGCCAATAAGTAACAAAGGGAATGAGCTCACATCTAGGAGCATGAATGAGATTCCCATGTAGTTGACATTTTTTGTAGGACTTGGCATATTGAATAGTATTAACTTGCATAGTAGGCCAATAGTAGCCAGCCCTAAGCAATTTCTAAGTGAGCGCAAGACTGTTAGAGTGTGAACCACATATTCCATCATGAACTTTGGCTAGCACCTTTTATGACTCCTCTATTTCTAGACACCTAAGGAGAGTTCCATCTAGACTCTTCTTATACCAGTCACCAGAGACAAGGGTAAAGTGTGAGGCATTATAGATGCGCTGGTGCTTCTCATTGCACATTAGATTTTTAGGGATAACTTGATCATGGAGATAGGAAAAGATGTTGGCATAGTAGGAGGAGTCATGATCAACCATAGTGTAAATGACATGGTCATCAGGGGAATTATAGGTAGGATAGCGCAATTCTTCCACTAGGAACTCAAAGCATGATTCATGCTCTTCCAGTTGTAGAATGGTTGCCAAATTAGCCATGGCATCAGCAGCCTTGTTCTCAGCTCTAGGAATTTGTTAAAATGAAACAGAGGTGAAATAAATCCTAAGTGAGTCTATCATCCTCTTGTAGGGAATCATCTTTTCATCCTTTGTTTGGTAATCATCATTTACTTGGTTTATGACAACCTGAGAATCTCCAAAAATATGCAACTCAAAAATCCTCCATTCAAGGGCAAGCTTAACACCATTCAGAAAAGCTTCATATTTAGCTATGTTATTGGTGCATGGAAAGAGAAGTTTATAGGATTTAGGAATGGTGTATCTATGAGGGGTAATAAATAGGATTCCAGCACCAACGCCATTCTATGTATGAGAACCATCAAAAAACATTTTCCATGTACGCCCTGTGATATTCATGATTGAGGCATCTGGGAAATCTATCTGGAGAAGAGCATTATCAATCATGGGAATCTCAGCCAATTGATCTGCAATTGCTTTCCCTTTAATAGCTTTCCTCTCAACATACTGAATGTCAAATTTTGAAAGAATCAACATCCACTTGGCAAGTCATCTTGTAAGCGTAGCTGTACCTAGGAGATATTTTAAATGATCAATTTTGGCAACCAACTATGTAATATGTGCAAGCATGTAATGTCTAAGTTTTTGAGATGCAAACACCATAGCTAAATAAGCCTTTTCAATACTATTGTAATTGAGTTCATAAGCAACCAGAGTGTGACTAATATAGTAGATAGCTCATTCTTTTCCCTTATCATCATGTTGTGCAAGGAGAGCCCCTAAGGAATTTGTTGTAGTAGAAATGTATAATATCAAGGGTTTCCCTTGGATAGGTGGCATAAGAATAGGAGGTCATGCTAGGTAATCCTTGAGCTGGTCTAGGTTCTTTTGACACTCCTCATTCCATATACAAGTAGCTCCTTTATGCAAATTCTAATTGAATGGTTGAGCTCTATCAGCTAGCTGAGAAATGAACCACCTGATAGATTGGAGACGGGCTTGAAGACTCCTTAATTGTTTGATGTTATGAGGAGGTGGCATCTCCATGATAGCTTGCACCTTTTTTGGGTCTACTTCTATTCCTTTTGCTGATATGATGTACCCTAGTAGTTTCCCAGAAGTGACACCAAAAGTACATTTTTTAGGATTTAATCTGAGTTAGAATCATTCCATGCCATCTAATATCAAACTCAAATCAGACAAATGAGTGCTTCTTTGTTGTGATTTTGCAAGCATGTCATCAACATAGTCTTCCATGTTTTTGTGCATCATATCATGAAAGATGGTAGTCATGGCTCTTTGATAGGTTGTACCAGCATTTTTAAGCCCGAATGGCATGACATTCCAGCAAAAGGTACCCCATGCACATGTGAAGGCTTTCTTCTCTTAGTCCTCAGGGGCAATCTTGATCTAGTTATATCTAGAGAAGCCATCCATAAGGGAATACATTTCATAGCCCACCATCATTTCCACTATCATGTCGATGTTTGGAAGTGGAAAATCATCCTTAGGACATGCTTTATTCAGGTCTCAAAAATCAATGCATACACAAATAAACTTGTCATGTTTGGAAATAGGGAAAATGTTAGAAATCCACTCAGTGTATTCAATAGCTCTGATGAAATAGGCTTTTAGGAGCTTCTCAAGTTTAGCCTTAACTAGTAATGCCACATGGGGATGCATCTTTCTTAGTTTTTTTTGATAGGTTTTACCTTTGGAGCAATAGAGAGATGATGCATAATAAGCTCAGTATCTAAACCCAACATGTCTGAGTATGTCCATGCAAAATTGATCTTTTTCTCTTGAAAGAATGTAGCAAATTGTTCTTTTTCTTATGTTGAGAGGGACTGAGCCACATGTATGATTTTAGGAGATTCCTTTGTCCCTAAGTTGATGGGTTGTGTGGGTTCTATTAGAATTGAAGACCTTTATTGAAAATAGCTTGGTAGACTACCAAGTACCTCATCCTCGAGCACCTCAGTGAGGTTTTCACCCTTGGATACATCTTTATTTTTACTATTTTGAGGTTTGGATACCACAACAATGTGGTTTTTTCCATCTAACCATTGCTTTTTTCTTTGAATTTTATGACTGAGGTACTTGATATCTAATTCAGTCATGTTTGTTTCTGGTCCACTGGTGGAAGAAGCAAAAGGTTCAATGGCATTGAGGTAGTAGGCGATCTCATAGTCATTTTGAAAGGAAGGCAATATAGGTCTTTGATCTTGGGTGGACCAATCTCTGAGATCTGAGTGTATGAGGGAAAGCGAAATGACAAGTTCAAGGTTATTGATGTGGGGGGTATCATCTCTAGTAACAAGAGAAGTCGAGCCTATAGGGTAAGCTCCAAAAGTATCAAGATCTAAATTTTTCATGGAAGGACCAGCATGGTCCATTAAAGCAATATGTGGATTGAACTCGTTAGACCCTACGTGAGACTCATCAACTATGTTGGGTTGGTCACTATAGGTATAAATCACATCAACATCCATATCTACTATGGAAGATCCATCTAAGAGAGTGTCCCATTCATACTCATTTGAATCGATCGTGGAACTTTTGCTAGGATGTTTGCACCAAGAGGGCTTAGGACACCTAGAAGTAGAGGTACTCATGTCATTATATGTGAGATCTCCTCTTTCCATCAACCATGCAATATTTCTACAATGTCTATCAAAGCTCAATGACTCATTAGGCACAAAATTTCTAGATGTGGAGGCTTCAGCTATGTCATCGATATGCATGCATTCTCCTCCCCAAAGAAGTGAAGTCAAAGGAAGACAGTCTTCCATTTGGGCCATAGTGCATAGTGGTGATTCCTTGATGTCCGTATCTGAGTCACTAAGTATGGGAGTATTTCTAGAACATTTAGGGATGTCATCTTCAACACCATATCCTAGACCTGTGGTATCCTTAGAAGGCCGACCATCAATGTGACTCAAAGGTTCAACTAGAGTGTGCCCATTGTTATTTAAAGGTCCATGACCTTGATAGCCCATTTACTGCAGAAATTTATAGCCTTTACCATAGTGTTTAGGAGAAATGGGAGTAGCAACTATCATATTGTCTTCTTCTTCTCTATAAATCCACTCCCTAACATCTTGTTCTTCTTTTTCAGCCTCTAGGGGTACGGATGATTGAACAAATGTACCAAAAACTATCATGGCAGAAGTGGAAGGCTTTGTCTTGTCTGAAGGTCTACCATAGGACTTAGGAGAAGCAGGTATAGCAAAAATAGAGTCCAATGTATATTCCCCCATACCAATACTCATCATCTTTAATTTTTTCTCGGTAGCAATAAGGGACACATTATGATCATGAGAAGGTTTTTTGTGAGGAACAAACATCTCAGCAGTAGTTAGAGTATTGATAGCGATAGCATTGTCCCCAGGAATCATAATCTCAGCTCCATTATGAGGAAACTTGACACGCTGATGATAGGTGGAAGGGACAGCTTGCATTTCATGGATCCAAGGTCAACCCAAAAGAATATTATATGTGAGTGGGATGTCCAATACTTGGAAAACAACATCTTTCATGATAGGACCCACTCAGACAGGCAACACAACAAGACCTTTGGAAGATCTTTCCACCTCATCATATGCTTTTATGGTAATCTTTCACCTAGGATCTATGGCCAATTTAGACAATCCAAAATGTTGCACCACATGGAAAGAAACAATATTTAACCTAGCACCATTGTCTATCAGGGCTCAACGGACTTGGGTATTGTAGACTAGAACTTCAATGTGTAAAGCCAAATTATGAGGGTGACTAAGAGATGTGTCACCTTCTCCAAAAAGGGATAGGTAGTGGGGAGACATAATGTCATTGACCATAGTCTGGAAGTGATCTGGATCAATATCATTGGGAACATTTGCTGTATGAAGAGCTTTCTCAAGGATCTCTTTGTGCAAAGGGGATAGCTCAAGCAACTCAAAAATGGATATCTAAGTGGGTGTCCATTGTAATTGGTGCACAAGGTCATAGCTAGACAAAACTAAAGGAACCACTTGTTTGGGAGAAGATGCTTGCTTGCGATCATGCACGGTTTTAAGGACAATATTGGCTTGCCCCCTAGTAATAGCATTAAGTGTTTCACTTCGGGAAGATGAACCATTCAGTGTTTGCAAGACCAACTTTGGCATACCATGATTGGCATTATTATCATCTTGAGATCTCATCATAAGAACACTCTCAATAGGCTCTACCATGTTGATCACAGGTGAATCAAGAGTATATGTATAGTTGATCTTTGCATCATGATTCTTCTTATTTGCTTGAGAGGATTCTGCTTTCTCATACTCGAGTAGAGGAGTCTTGAAAGCTTTGTGATCAAAATTTTTAACTAAGCCATCTATGAGAACCATGCCTCCATTAATAAGATCTTGAATGGCATCTTTAAGCTTAAAAAAATTGTCTGTCTTATGTCCCTTATTTCTGTGATAATGGAAAAAATTATCTTCTTTCCACCAATCAAGCTTAGTCGGTGGGTCATAGGGATGAGAATTTTCAAGAAGCATAAGATACTTGTTGGCAACTAAAGTCTTAAGAATCACATCATATGGTTTAGCCAACTTGGTGTAGACCTGTCAGTGGTATTGCTTCTTTGGCTTGTCTACATACTGAGGCTTAGGAGCACTATGAGCATTGGTAGCCTCTTGTTGTTTCACTACATATATAGCATTAGAGAGGTTGAAAGTAGGCTCTTTGGCTTTTGGGACATCCACAACACCATCATTAACAACATACTTGTTTTTATTCCAAGGTTTTCTTTTGTCCTTGCCATTGCCCCTAGTATCTTTATTAATAACAATATCCCCCTTTCTTATGGCCACATCCTCAATCTAATATGCACTTTCAACCTGTTAGGGATTTTTCTTGTAGGATCAAACTGATGGTTGAAATTATGTTCCTTGAGACTGATTCTAACAAGAGAAAGACCTAATTACTGAGGATTGGATAAGATCCTCCTTCATTTTTGAGCTCCACATACTCAAGTAGGTATTACCTTTTAATGATAACTGATTATACAGTTCTTCATGTGAGTGGACATTGATCTGCTATTAACTCTTCTAATGCATCAATCTATAGAATACTCTACATATGACCATGATCAATTTAATGCAGAGTTTAACCAGGCAAAACATGATTGTAAATAAAGCAAAGATCAGTGATTTAAGGATTCTCATCCTTCTTCCTTTTAAGGAGGGACAACCTATATGATTCTCTCTTCAAGGAATCATGAAATATGGACTGTAAGCCTTAGGAATAGTCCAATCTATTCTGTGCAATAAACATGAAATGAAAATGTACTAGTAAATGATGTAAAAGTTTCAACTTCTCTTCTAAGATCTATGAAAGATAAAACCATAAGAAACAAACACCAAACTAGTACCTTATCTAATGGGCAACAGAATCAAAATGTAGATCAAAAAGTAAATTCTAAAAGAAATACAATAGTATGCCTTACATACCAACTACAAATTGAAATAGATTGCCTTACAAACTATTCTATTAACCAAACATTTTTGTCATCAAAAAATCCATACAAATATATTTACTCTTCAACATGAAATATGAGAACTTTTAATTCTTTCCTTGAAAGAAACTCATAAATCAATCAAGCAAGTCACTTTACAACTAGTATATTTTAAATGCCTAACATGTAAAACATACAAGAGTACAATATAAAAGCAAAGAGACAACAACAATATATGGTAGAAGTTGCAGTGTATTTGTATTTATAATCAACTTGCCAACTACAGTCAAAATTCCATTACTCAGAAGATCGGGCACAAAACTTGGAAATCTGCTTCAAAACAATTATGTTTCAATTTTCTATTATCTCTTCGACCAACCCAAAAAATGAGTCTTCAACTCAATATATACATCCCTTTTCAACCACCTTGGAATCCCCTTATTAATGGGAATGCAACAAGCTTCGGATGGTTGAAAAACCTAACCCTAAAAGCATAAGGGACATAAATTAAAGATAAAATACAACAAGCCCTTAGGTGGTGGAAAGACAAGACTTCCTTGGACTATTGTACATCCTTGGCTGCTTGAAAAATAACACCTTCAACTGCAAATATTTATGATAGCTCCTTGAGTTTAATGAGATATGGTGACTATCATTTCAGGCTAACCCACACCATTCTTAAATGATAGCTTATCATCCTTGTATTCTTAGATCAGGTGTTAGGTGTGTCAGATGTCCTTCTCATTCTTCATCCAAAATGTCTAAGTCAACTGGGGCAGATCTAACTTTTTTTGGCTTGTTCAATTCATCCCATGCAATTACCTATTCATTTGATGGCCAACTAAAGTCTTGGACAAGTTGCACTTGTGCCTTTTTTCTCTCCCACCTGGCATCTGTAATTGCCTTGACATCTACCACAAATTTGGTGAGATCTGTCTCTGCCTTAATAGCTTCATCTAAGGTTTTGTTGAAGCCTTCCAAATCAACATTATTATCTTCACCTAAAAATGCCTCTTTCCTAGGCAATAGAAGATCAGCATCTGATCTCCATTGATCAAGACTCTTTATGACTCCATCTGTACTCAAAATTGAGGGGATGAATTTATTGGAACAAGAGCTGAGCATGGCTATCTTAGCCTCAATCAGATTTTCCTTACCCTTGAAAAGTGGTAATATGGCTTTAATTCTGTCAATCTCCTCACCAACTTTTACAACTGTCTCTGGTATGTCACTCCCCAAAGATTGAGCCAAAATCAATCTTTCAAAAAGTGGTACTCTAATAGACCACACTGTATGAAATCCACTCAAAATTTGCACATAATTATTGACCTCCTTTTGCAATTTAGGGAATTTTCCATAAGCATTAAAAACTAGGTCAAATTTATCCTTGATTATATTCATTCTATGATGCAAGATATGAAAAAGGGCGTGTAATATAGCCTCATTCTTCTCCTTATTAATCTTCTTCAGCTCTGTTGCCACCTCCTCATCTATCATTTATTGTGCTTCTATTAATGCAGGCTACTCAGGAGGTGCAGGGACTACTATAGGAGTATTAATTATTTGTAATTGCAGTTCCTCTGCTCATTTTTCCAATGTTGTAACCTTTATTATCTGTAAATCCCTATCCTTTACAATGGAACTATAATCACTTAAAAGAGAGCCATACCTCTTAGATATCTATTTTGTTTTGTCTTCATTCAATTTGGCAAATTGGGTCAAGACCTGAGATATCTCAAGGTCCCCACTATTGTGGATAGACCACACAATCTTATCACCTTCTATCTTCTCTTTTACATTCAAAATTTGTCACTTCTTGTCTTTAGGATAAAGACTCCACATAGCCAATGCCTAATTCTTTGGGCTATATCCAAATCCTTTGATTATATCCCCTACTTGGGTCTCTGATGATAGAGTGACATCTTCCTGTCTCTTTATTTGATCTATAATAAAATTAGAATACAAACTCCATCTAGGCACAAGTAGCATGTTACTCTGTCTAACTAATTTTCTGGCCTCATCTAGAGTAAAGCTTTCAGCCTCTAGGTCATAGTCTCTTAATTGCTGCACTACCTCATCAGGCACTTGACCCTCTTCAGTTATTTGTACATTAGATGCAACCTATTGTTGCTTGTACCAGATCAAAAAGCTTTTAAATTCATCAGAATTGAAAAAATTATCATCACTTAGGAATGCATCCTACTCAATTATTCTTTCATCCTGGCCTAAAGCCAGAGGAAACTCAATATCCTCAGTTTCATACCTTTGTTGTCTTTTGGCCTCTCTGACTACTTTCCTTATTTCATGGTGATGAAAAATAGTCCCTATGTAGAGGGCACTTAATCTATCTTTCTTCTTCTTCTTTGATGGCTCTCCAGCCATTAACTTCCTCTTCTTTTGTAAGGGCTCAGGGGTGTCCTCTGAGCTAGGTAGCTCACTGAGGTTGATAGTCTCACCTCCTACTTTAGGTTCTTCAATTAATGGCTGCTCCATAGGGGGTGGGCTATATATTGGGTAGCCACCATCACTATCTTCTTCACATTTAGAATTAGAATGGGCCTTTTTAACCTGATTAGCATCATCAATTTGATCCTTCACAGATTCAACTAATGTGTCAAATTGAGCCATCATCTGCTCAAGTCTCTGGAGGTAAGGAAAAGTGGGAAAGAAACCCCTAAATACCAATCCTTTTCCTTTTAACTCCCTTTCAATTTTATGTAACCGATCCAATTGTTGAATTATTTTCTCTACCTCATCATCTTCAATGATGTTTCTGATCACATCCTCCTCAGGATACTCTTCATGTTGCTTATTGAAAGGAATGGTAGGCATGTAATATCTCCTTGCAGCAGCCATGAAACCTTCTGTATCTACATACTTATGTGGAGCTGCAAACATCCTGTATTTCTCTAACCAATCATTCACCTTACTAAAAGCTCCCTTTCCAATTTTAATATAGTGCACTCTGAAGTGCCAACGAGTGAGAGTCCCTTTCTTGTGGGGAGCCAAGTGTTCTTTATCTATCAACATGAGTTTCTAGATAAAATCTAGAAATGCAACTCTTGGTGGAACATAAAATAGAAGTAGATGAGGAGGTTGAGGTCACCCATAAAACCTAATCATTGTATAGCCCTTCTCATAGTAAAAATCCCCCCAATTGTGACCCTTGGTCCACTTATCAATAAATTGCTGGGGTCTCACCAATTGTAGGACCTTGGTGGATAATCTTGTACAATTAACTCCCAAACTCTGGAGAATGGGGTACACAATCCAGTTCTCAAAGGCACCAAAATATTGCCTAGGGAAAGAAGGGCTCCAAATTGCTAACCATAACTGTACTGGGTTAGGCTATCCATTCCACATCATTTGTGGCTTGAGATCATTCAAATTTATAAGATCATCATTGTGATACACAATGAGGTGCATCAACAGGGAGTAGTCCATGAATTTGGGTGCAGAACTAGATGTGAAGTTCTTCAAAGATAGCAAACCCTCATGCAACTTGTTTATCACATAACCAATAAAGTCATACCCTCTGTTCACCAGACGGCTCTATGAATCCATCACTAACATCAAAATATCAGAGGTAATCCTCTCAAGGCCTACATCAATTCCCAACACCTGGCATATCCCATATGCAATGTATTTCATGTAAAACTTAAGGTCCTTGTAAGCATATGGAATCAACCCATCCATAGGTGCAATATAATTTCTATTTTCTTTAGGCATGTGGCTCTTTATCTCCTTGGAGACTAAAGTAGCCTCTCTAACATATCTATTTGCCTGGGCCTGTAAGTTAATCTTCGTGGCCATTGGAAACTAAATTCTGAATGCCCTCATGAAAGAGTTCTGGTCTAGGGTTACCAAGGGTGAACCATCCTCCTTTCTAATTGTCTTAGACAAGGGATCATATCTTTGGGATAGCATAAGAAGTGCATCTACATCTAGAAAGACCTCTGGGACAATCAATTTGGCTAACCCTGAAGTCCAAGGGTTTGAAACCGGTATAACACTATCATGGTTTTTTATAGAAATAAATAAAAAGACACATGCCTATGATTTCAGGCATCTTGGAATCTTTATAGTAAGCTAAATCATCCACAAAGATATCATCACTAACCTTCTTGTTCTGAGATGAACTAGGTAGAAGGGTGAGAAACTCATCTAAAAAACTCTCCTTTACTTTCTGTTTGGACCCCCAACTAGTAGAAGCTCCGCTTTCTATTGCCTGACTCATTCTGACTGAGACTCTAAAAATTCTCTACAAAAATCATTAGACACACTATAATTCTAGAAAGCTCTAAAAACCTAGCACTTTGTACTCTTCAATATGCTCCAAACCTTCAAATGAGTAGCCTCTAACTATTTTATTCTGTAGAATTGAATGCACCACCATTTCTGACATTTATAGCTATCAAAAGGTCACTTCCCCCATTACTTCAGCATGAACAGGGCTCCAAAATACTAGTCGTAGCTCAAAAAACTTTAAATTCAAATATTCAGAGACCTAGCGATTGGAGAAAAGGTCTCGCAATCATTTTATAACATTGGTGCCTTAGAAATGTTTCTGAGATCTAGCAACTAAGAGGGCTTCTCGTAGTCACAGAAAGATTTCTAACCTTTTGAAATCATTGTGAGATTTGGCAATCACAAAATTTTGATCTAGATACTTGGCGACTATAGGCTTTCTCATAGTCGCGGCAACTTTATTAACCCTTTTAAAACATTCAGTGATCACCTGACTTGGAGATCTAGTGACAAACATGGAGTCTCTTAATCGCTAAAGCTTTCTAACTTTTCAACTTCCTTTCTGAGATCTTACGACTATCATTGATCTTTTTCTTCACTTCATCCTATGGTCCACATTAAGTCATGAGAGCTTTTCTCACTTAACTGTTTGATTCAGCAACTAGGAGATAACCGTGTAATTGGATTGCTGGAGGATTTTCACTTAACCATTAGGAACCTAATATCACATGACCACATAGTCATTGTATCATTGAATAAACAAATAACTACTGGGCTAAACCACAACCTTAATCTTAACTCAACCCTGGGAAAATCTAGAGACTACGCAACAAAGAGGTTCGCTGAGTCTCACAATCTTTTTCTTAACTGGGGTTAAGTCATGAGAGCATGTGACTAAAACAATCTCTAAGTCATGGAAACATTTCTTAACTCTGAGTTGTATTTGGAGATTAAACACTAGTCATTGATCAAAACTTCATTCTACAGTTGTCGTTGGATCTCATAATCCTTTATCACTTAACCGCTGCATCTGGAGACCTGGAGACAACCACATCACTAGATCTCTAACCGCGTAGGAGATAACCACCACCTTTGGGAGATAACATGACCATTGAAAATCATAATTTCTGAATGAAACATCACTTTAATAAATTATCCTAAGATCACGTGACCAAACATAAATTCTATCTAGAGACCACATGACCATAGTCTATTTCTTATAAAACCTATCGTAGTAGTCACTAGATCTCGAGAAAACATTTTGAGACTTGGAGACTAAAAGGGAAAATGCTAAGTCATTTGATAATAAGGAATATTCCAAAGTGCTCATGAGATCAGGTGATAAAGGCTTTCGGGTAATCGCTAAAAATGAAGGAATATTCCTACTTCTCTAGGAGACTAAGCGACTAAGAGAGGAAATTAAAAGTGCACATGCTTATTTTGACACTTAAGTGACCCAAAAAAGTAACATATAAATAGAAAGCCAACAGCTTAAACTAGGGATTTTTTATTTTCAGGATATTTAGACCTAGAAAACCCTAAAGACTATAAAATTTTTCAAAAACATCCTGTCTTTTGGGGAAAAAAAAAAAATTGAGATTTTTAACCAATAGTGGCTCTATCTGAGGATGTTAAAATGCAAGTTTGAATAAGAACCATAGATCTCTGGGATGCAGACCAAAAAATGCACTAACCTAGAACAAGAAGAAACACACAACCTAAAAGGAAACAAACCTATACAAAATTTACAAAGGATTTACACATACATGAAAATCAAAAACTTAGTTGAAGAAGGGTTTCAAGAATTTCCCATGCACTGGAAACTCAAAAAATTCATCATCCATATTCTTCAACAAGTAGGAGTCTTTCCTGAAACCCTCATGAATCACAAAGGGACCAAGCCACAATGATTCAAACTTTTTGTGTTTCCCTCTATCTTCTGCTTTCACATTCCATTGAAGTACCAAGTCATCTAGTTTGAATTTTTTGGTACTTTCTCTCTTGTCAAATAGGTACTTCATCTTCTGTTGCAACTTAATGTTGCTCTTCTAACTTTCCCTTCTCATTTCATCTAATTCAGTCAATTGCATGACCCTATCCTGCATTGGCTCTGAGACATCCAATTCCTCATCTTGAATAAACTTGTAAATTGGAATCAAATTGTTTATAGGCAACCTTGACTGTAGACCATATACAAGCTCAAAGGGAGACTTCCCAATGGCCTTCTTCACTATGATCCTATCTACCCACAAGGCTAACTTCAACTTGGAATGCCAAGCTCTCTTATTTTTCTCAAGTGTTTTCTTCAAAATTGTCAAGATACTTTTGTTGCTAGATTTAGCCTGTCCATTTTCTTGAGGATGATAAGGAGATGAATAAGATGTCATGATTCCATTGTCTTTACAAAACTCCTTGAATTCATCTTATCTAAAACACATTGCATTATCTATAATTAATTTCATGGGGACACCAAATTTGGTCAAAATATTGTCAAGTAAGAAATCACACACTACTTTACTTGTTCCTTCTTTGTGGGGATGGCCTCTATCCATTTTGTGAAATAGTCGGTAGCAACAAGTAGCCAACTATGTCCTCCACTAGATTTCTCAGCAAACTCACCTATAAAATCCATTCCCCACATAGCAAATGGTGCCTCAACAGTTATTGGGTTTAACAATAGTGCTCCTGAGTATTTTAATTTAGAAGCAAACCTCTGGCAAGCCTCACACTTCTTATTAAATTGGAAAGAATCCTTAAAAAAAGTAGGCCAAAAATAGCCAGCCCTTAAAATCTTATGGGCAGTGGTCTTCACTGAATAATGCCCTCCACAAACACCAGCATGCATTTCACTCAAAACTTTCTCTGCTTAACTCATATCAAGGCAAAACAAAAAGATCCCATCTCTATTTTTCCAATACAAATCACCTTGTACTAATGTATACTTCTGAGCTTACAATTTTAGGGATCTCTTTTGATTATCTATCATATATTCCGGGCATCTAGCATTTTTAATGAAATATACAATGTCAGCATAGTATGGTTGCAACTCAATACTTGTTATTGTCATATCTGAAATTCCTTCATTTTTAACCTGGACTAAATCCATATTTTCTTTAGTCATTAACTTCGCCAAGCCCTATCCTCTCACAAGCTTAGTGATATGGATTTCTAAACTGAATTCTTGAATCCTGGTGATCCACTTACACCTTTTACCAATAACTTCAGAGTGAGTAAGGACATCTTTTACTACTGCATGTGGGACATATGCCACTACCTTAGCACAAAATAGATAAGGTCTAAAAGATTTTACCACTTTTACCATTGCATATGCCTACTTTTCTATCATCTCATAATTCAATTTAGTAGCCTGTAAAGATTTACTAAAAAATGAAATCAGATGCTCAAAACCCTCATTATCCTTTTGTAATAATACATCAGCAATAGTGTGAAATGATGCAAAAGAGAAAAGAGAAAAGGGTTGGGTATAATCAGGAGACCTAAGCATAGGTGCTTGTTGAAATACCTCTTTAATTTTATCAAATGCACCTTGAGCTTCTATAGTCCATTAAAACTTGACATCCTTCTTTAGCAACTTTACTATGGGTTTGACAATTTCAACAAAATTCGCAATGAATCTCCTAACAAAATTTATTTTTCCTAAAAAGGATTGCACCCCTTTGAGGTTTTTGGGTGTTGTAACCCTCTTGATAGCTTCAACTCTCTCTAGATCAATTCTTATTCCTTCTTTTGATACAATGTGTCCCAGCAACTTTCCTTCTTTGACTGCAAAGTTACACTTCTTTGGATTTAGAGACACACCATATTCTAAAGCTTTGACAAAAATCTTTTCTAGATGTGAGAAATGATCAATAGCCCATTTAGAATAAGTAGTTAGGTCATCTTGGTACACCACCATAAACAAATCTATATACTCTTTGAAAGCAACATCCATAGCCCTTTGAAAAGTTGCTCTAGCATTTCTAAGACCAAAAGGCATTCTAACATAAACATAAGTTCCCCAAGGTGTGGTGAATGTTGTTTTGAATTGCTCAGACTCTTTTACTAACACCTGGTTAAACCCAAAGAAACCATCCATCATAGACAATAATTCACATCCAGTGACTTTATGCAACATTGCCTCCATGTTGGGCAGTGAATAGTTGTCTTTCAATGATGCAACATTCAAATTCCTAAAATCCACACACAATCTAATATCACCATTTTTATTTTTGACTGGGACTAAATTAGATACCCAAGTTGAATGCCTTATAGGTTGGATTATTCCTGCATCACTCAACTTGACTAGCTCCTCCTACATTTTAGGAGCCAATAGTGGGTTAATGGGTCTCTGCTTCTATCTAAATGGTTTGACATCTTGCTTTAGCGGGATCTCATGTTGAAAAAGGTCTTCTCTATAAGCTTTTAGGTCATCATAGGACCATGCAAACACATGCTTATGCTTCCTTAACAATTTTATCAAATTATATGTCAATTGAGGGGCCAATCCTTTTCCAATATAAACCATTTGAGGTGCATTATGTGATCCCAAATTTACTTCTTCTAAATCTTCTACCTTAGCACTACTTGTTTTTGACATATAATCATTTTGACTACTATACAATGCTTTTAACTCAGCTAGGCCCTTAGGGATACTATTTGAATTCAACTGGATTACCTCATTTCCCATGACCATGTCCTTCCCCTCAATTTCCTCAACCAATGTATTGCAGTCTATAAGCTGACCTTCATATATGTCAAGGCATTGAATAAATTTCAAGATGTCATGATCATCCTCAAAGACTTGCCAATTGTAAATGTTGTCTGCAACAACTGGCCTACTTTTTATTTCAACTATTGAAACTCCATGCAAAGTTGAATCATCTCTTTTCAAAGCAACATTGGCCAAAAAATCAGCCATTATGTTCTTGGATCTTTCTACCCAACAAATGTTAAAAGCATCAAACATTTCAATCTGATCCCAGATTACATGTTTATACAATTTTAATCTATCATTTTTAACAGCATATTTAGATCAAACTTGTGCCACCACAAGCTTAGAATCACCAAAAACCTTTAAACATTTTATCCCATGTTTGATAGCAATATTCAATCCCAATGACAATGCCTCATATTCAGCAGTATTATTTGTGCATTGAAAAGTCAATGAGAATAAATACTTAAAAGTGGTACCTAATGGAGATATGAATAGAACTCTAGCTCCCTAGCCTTCTTTTGAGCATGCTCCATCAAAATACATCTACCACAGTCCATCTTGCTATTCCTTCAGTTCCTGAGTCAATGGATCTAATTCTTCCTTTTGTGAAATGGCCTTTTCCAATCTGAAATTTTCCATATCAACATCCACACAACAATTCAACTCATCCATATTATTTAGCTCTATCATGTGTGGGGTTCTGCTTTCTCTAGATACTTTCACATTTTCACCACCAATATTGAAAGTTGCAAAGGATAAATCGCACTGGATACTACCTCCCATTGAAGCACTCCATTTCCTTGATAGTAACATTCCATAATGAGGTGGGATATCAACCACCAGAACACTCATTGTTAACAATTTGTCAAGGAAGGTTGCCAATCTATAAGGAAATGCCTTTATAGTACCAATAATAGGGATCTCTCTTGAATCCATAGCCTAACATGAGGTGTATCTACTTTTAAACCCAAAGAATTCATTATTTCTGTAGGCATAACAGTATTGGATGCTCCTGAATCGATCATACAATTTCTTAACAACTTTCCATTTACTATTAGGGATAGAAAGAAAGGATCAACAATTCCTATCACAGTATTTACAACATTAGTATCCAAATAAATATGAGGGATCTCAGAGATAATCTCCCCACACTAGTTCTTTGTTGAGTCATTTGTTGTAGTAGTCATTCTACTAGTCTTGGTGGAGTTTTGGGCATCAGGGGGAAGAACTCCTTTCACCCAGCTCAAAGCCTTGTCTTTATGCTCTTCTATTCTCATCATTTCTAATAAGGGGACTTTGATAGTAATTTGTGATAATAGTTTTCCCATTGCAACTGGGACATACTTGGGGTCAACTACATCTTGCTTAATGACAATATCTTCCTTATTTTCTTCATGTTCTGTAAGGCCATGTTGATCCTTGTTCAGGCTCTTGATCTCCTTTTGGGTAGAAAAAATAGTCTCCTAGAGAGGTTTTTGCTTTACTCTGTAAGTCACATTAGGGGGAGAAAATGTTACATTCTTCTTGATTTTAGTCCTGCTAACAATTTATGCAACCTTATTTTTTTCTTGAGTTTGTTTTGCATCTTTGTCTGACCTTTTGATAAATATGTCAGATGACTTTTGACTTGAATCACCCACCACCCTATTTCTCAAGTTGTAGTTACTCTTGGCTTGGGTTACCATGTCTGCTATGATTTGTGCAATTTCTTCATCAGAAGGTCTTCTCAATACTACTGGTTCATCATTTCTTAAAGTGTTGCATTGGACTACATCCAAGTGACTCTCTTCTTCATCAGAAAACACTTGCTGATAATAAACACAGTGATAGCAATATTCAAGCAGGTTTGCAAATAGTAGGTGATTGAACATGTCATCAAACACTTGTGCAAGAGCAAAAGCAACCTTTCCAAGACAAGCAATTGTGATATCAACATGAAAAATTCTATGAGCACTACTGCGATGTTTATATGTTTGAGAATTTTTGCACGGGTAGATCACAGCAAGAACACTTCAAGCACTTACTAGCGTAGAAGGAAAATGGCTCAATACTTAGCAACTTGGCCCACACTTGATGTCCCATCACCTCACACAAAGTGGTTGTCCACAATAGATGTTGGCTTTTTCATGGAGGTGTCAATGACACAACCAAAGGAACACAGATGGTGAGTAATCTTGGGGTGATCTAGGTTAGTCCACTAGGATTAATCCTTGCACCAAGATGCTAAGTAGAAAAATAGGGTGGCCTCTATCTATGGTTCTTAGTAAGGGCTTCCATTTGTAATACCCCCCTTTCTCCCCGAAGGGACTCCTTACCTTGCGGCAAGTAACGGACCTCACGGCCACAAGAATACCTTAAGCATTCTTGCTCAACATTTTCCTCATGGTCACAATCCCACAAGTACTCACATTAAGCGAAGACAAGTACTACATCTACCAAGGTTTTGTGTCCTTGATAGCCTTGAGTTTATAGTGGGTCAGAATAGCTGGCAATAAGCTTGTCCCCACTTGGGTCATTCCTCTTGATTGCTCAAGAACAGGCCCACTAAAGGATCCTAATGCTAAACAAAGAGTGGATTAACTTTTGAGTGTCAGGATTTTTGGTTCACCTCAAGGGTGAAGAGCATAATCTCCTAGCTCAAAAATCTATCCCAAACACACCAAACAAAGAGTTCAATTACCCTCTTGATTTCAAAATCCAAAGATGGGTCAAGATTTCTGTTTCACCACAAGGGTGAAGAGCATACTCTCCTACCACCACAGATTCCTATGACAAGATCTTAAGTGCCTAAGAAATGAAACAACTAGTATATGCCGCACTTAAAAGGAAAGTAATAAACAAGCACTTGTTTGTTTTTAGGCATTGAGCAGCCTTGTAAAACACAATTAGTAGCCCTTTTGCCTTTGGAGCTTTGACATGCGATCTTTTTTTTTAGCAAATTTTTCAAGCAATGGAGGTACCTACAAGCACAACTTGTTAGCCCCACAAAGAGTTAGCACAATAAAAGCAAGTAAAATCTGCAAATAAACCACTGTCTAGCTACAACAAATTAGAAAACTAGAACAATCAAGCCAAACTTTGCAAAGAAATGATCAAAACTAGTCACTGCCAGACCTGGGTGATAGTTCAGTCACCAGAAGAATCGTATGATACTTTTCAGTGTACTGGTGTGATATTTCCTTTCTGGGCAACACTTCTCACTGTGCTCAGGTGACAGAAAAATGTATGACTAGGAGATAGAACCTGCAAGGCCACATGATATTTTTACTGAAAAAAATATTGCACAGCTATAGAATGAAGTATCGCACGATACTGGAAAACTGTCACGCAATAATCTGTAAAAAATTAGAGAGTTGAAAATAGCAAGCTAAAAATGATGAAAATAAAGTGCAGAAATGCATAGAAAGTACAAAACAAAGTTGTTCTACCCCATGGTGGGCACCAAAAATGTACACACTAAGATGTGCACTTCTCTAAGTCTTTACTTCCAAGGGAATCCATGAATGGGAAACCTTGAAAAATGACCTGGAGCTCCCTAGGCATGGAGTGCAAGGATATTAAGAGTGCTCTCAGCTAGAGCTATTAAGCCTATGACCTTGCTAGTAAACCATGCAATGGGAGATTCAATGGAGACAAGGGCAAGAATGCCAATATCCTCAAGAATCAAGATGAGAATGGAATGCAACTATGCTAGAAATGAGAATGAAAGCTAAGCTATGAAAAGAAATATGCAAGTGTTACAATCCAAGATAATTAATCTATGTGAGCTAATCTAGAGCATAGAAATGAAGCTAATCTAGGAAAGCATAAACATGAAGCTTATGATGCAAGAAATGGAAGATGGATGCAAGAATGTCTTCAAAAAGCTCCAAAATCTCCAAGCAATCCTACAGCATAAGGTTAGTATTCAAAAGATGGATGCTCAAATGAGAAGAGAGCTCTCCTTTTATAAGAAATGAGAAAGAATGGACCATGGAGATTAAGAGGAAAAAGATTTAATCAAGGGCGGAGCTTGAAGAAGGAACAATCCATGTGCACAAGATTCCTCCAATGAGAAAATAAGAGTTGACTTTTGTGCCCCATATGAGACAAAAGGCCTTTTCTTATTTTTATAAAATAAGAATAATGCTTTATTTGTGCAACTTAGGATAAGAGGAAAGGTGGGGGCTTTTTATTTATTAAAAGGGGAGGCAATTCCTTTTTAAATAAATAAAGACTTTAGGATAAAATGGTTAGCCCATAGAAAATAATCGAATAAATGATAAAACCAGGATTTGATCAAGAATAAGCAATTGATGATTTTAGCTAATAATGCTAGCAAGGGGCTAATAGCCTAGGTGACCATTTTTGGGTGATTACAACTATCATTATTCAAGATTTGGAGCTTATAATCATCATTGAGCATTTTTGGAATCCCATTTTAGTACAACCATCACTAGTTCAACTATGATGATATGAATACTTTTTGCACCTCTTTGTTTTCTTTCCCATCTCTCTTCAATATGACTATCACTGATTGAAGCCAATCATGAGAGTGCAAATACTTATTTTGTCAGATTCTATGTTGCAAGTGGATTTTGGTAGTATGATATTGAAGATCACAATAGCCAAGGTATTTGTTTGCGTAAACAAGTAGAAATCTCAGGTTTATCCTATGAACAAGTCCTTGATGATTATTTGATGATCATGTCCTTAGACAAATAATACATGATTTAAAACTTTGATTTTAAGACAGTCATTCAGAAATCAAGAAAAATATCATCCTTTCATCATAGATTGTCTAGTCTAAAACTTTCATCGATTCGCTAGAAAGAAATGATTTCATTAATTGAGTTAACACTTAGAAATTTTTTTGCAATGTTTTTCAAATCCATATGTCAAGTGTAGTTCCATCCATTTCAAATTTTTAATCCTAATAAAGGTAAGGTCATTTCAGTTCTTGGATCAAATTTTGTGTTTTAGGCTCAAATTGGATTGGGATGTAGATTTGATTAAGTGTTCCTCTTTTGAGTGTGATGAATTGATTCTTTGATTGAATAAAGCTTTCTTTGATTAATCCTTTCTCCTCTTGAGTAGATTTCCCCTAGTTTAAGATAATTTCATTTGTGGGACTTAGGACAATTTGTTGATTAGGTGACCAAAATCTTGAGGTACTCGCAAATGCAACTGTGGGGTTTTATTATGCAATATATACAAATGTTGGCGAATGCAATATTTACAAGGTGACCTTCTAGGTATGTGACTAACTTGGACATTCAATGGCATCTATTTACCAGGTTTTCATTGATTGAATGAATCTAGCTCTTTTCTATTTTTAAAGCTTTTATCCTTTTTTGCTACCAAGGCGCCTATTTGCTAGGTTTTCACCAAGGCACTTTTCTTCTTTTTTATTTTTTTTTATTTTTCTTTTTTTTCAATTTTTTTCTTCTTTTTGAGGATCATATATGAATGTTTTTACTTTCTTCATGCTCAATTTTCCATTGTTTTTGATCTTTTCTACTTTTCAAATGTTTTTGGTATTTTCAGGATCTCTTTTGATTATGTACAATAAATATGATGCTCCTCCATATGATACTCTTTATACTCTTTCATCTACCTCATGTATAGAACTTCTTGAGATGTATGATGTTAATTGGTTCTTGCAGTTCTTCACCATCACAATCTACTAGTTTGTAGGTGTCGGTCCCAAAATTTTCAACAATGAGAAATGGTCCTAACCAATTTGCTTCCCATTTTCCTTTCTTCTCCCTTTCTGCTTGTTTCTTGGGATTATCTTGCAACACTAAGTCACCTATTTGGAATTTTCTTGGCTTGATGTACTTATTCTAAGCCCTTGACATCCTATTCTAGTACACCTTCAAATGGTCAAATGCTTGCTTCTATTTTTCATCCAAGAGTTCTAGTTCTTGTAGCCTAGCAACCCTATAGTCTTCCTCATTTATCAAACCATGCATAGATATCCTCAAAGATGGAAGTTCTACCTCTAAAGTCAAAATTGCTTATGTTCCAAAGACTAGTGAATAAGGTGTAGCCCATGTTGTCATTCTTATGCTCATTCTATAAGCCCACAAGGTCGATTTTATTTTAATGTGCCAATCTCTCCCTAAGTTGTCCACCATTCTCTTCAAAATCTTCAAGATGTTTTTATTTGTTGCTTCAGCTTGTCCATTACCTTGAGGGTAATAGATGGAAGAAGAATGATGAATCATATGAAACTTGGTGCATAATTCCTTTAAGTCTTTGTTCTTAAAATGCTTTGCATTATCTGTTATGATAGCATGAGGTATGCCATATCTATGAATAATATGATTGAGGATAAACAAAGAAATCTACTTTCCTATTGCAATTAATAGGGGTATAGTTTCCACCCACTTAGTAAATTACTCAGTTGTCATGATGATGAATTTGTGACCATTCAAGGACGGTGGATAAATCACGCCTATTAGGTCTAGACTTCATTGATAGAATAGCCAAGGTGATGTCATTAGATGAAGCTCTTGTGTGGGCACGTGTATCAAGTTTCCAAGGAATTGACACTTCCTACAAGTTTTGGCAAAGTTACAAGCGTCTTTCTCCATCGTCGGCTAGAAATATCCTATCCTTAGAAGTTTCTTGGATAAGGTTAATCTGTTCGAGTGTGACCCACAAATTCCTTCATGGATTTATCGTAAGACTAAGTTTGATTCTTCTTCTTCTAAACACCTAAGGAGCATTCCGTCTAGACTTTTTCGATACAATGTTTTAGAAACTATAGTATATTGAGTGGCTTGGCGAATGAAGCTATTCTTTTGATTCCTAGTTTGGCCTATGGGAAGGATTTGATCTTTCAAGTAAGTGTAAATTGGTCCATACCAAGGTGATTCATTTTTAGTTAATAAGAAAATGGTGTAAGGGTGGGTAGGGTCAAACATAGGTTGAATCACTTCTACCAAGAACTCATATCTGGCACTTTGATCATGCATTTGTAACAATGAAGCCAAAGTTTCCATTGCATCCACTGCTTTGTTCTTTTCTCTCAGCACTTGTTCAAATGTGATAAGTATGAAATACTTTTTAAGATTGTCCACCATGTTTTTTTAGGGTACTAATTTGTCATCCTTCATTTGATATTCTTCATTGACTTGATTTATGACTAATTGTGAATCTCCATAAACCTTTAGTCTTGTTACTTTCCACTCTAATTCCAGCTTGATTCCAATAACCAATGCTTCATATTCCTCTATATTATTGGTGCATGGGAATAGAAATTTGTAAGACTTAGGGATAGTAGAGCCTTGAGGAGTGATGAGAAGTATGCCTACTCTTGATCCATGATGAGTGTAGGAACCATCAAAATAAAGTTGCTATGTTTTGGTCTCAACATTCACAATTTCTGAATCCGGGAATTCCACTTGTATAGGATGATCATCTTAAAGTGGTGCTTCTTCTAACTAGTCAGCAATGACTTTCCCTTTGATTTATTTTCTATCAACATATTCTAGGTCGAATTCACTTAGTACCATCACCCACTTTTCTAGCCTTCCATTCAATGCTATTTTGCTAAGTAGATACTTCAATGGGTCAATTTTGGAAATGAGCCTTCTCTTGTGGGCTAGCATATAATGGCATAATTTTTGGGAAGCAAAAACCATAGCCAAGCATGCCCTTTCCATAAATTTATAGTTCAGCTCATATTTGACTAAGGTTCTACTTATCTAGTAAATTGCCTTCTCTTTTCCTATTTCATCCTCTTGTGCTAAAAGTGCCCGCAATGAATTCTCCGTTGCTGAAATGTATAGGATCAAGGGCTTGCCTCTGATAGGTGTCATCAAGATTAGTGGATTCATGATATATTTCTTTAGTAGATTAAAGGCTTCTTCACACTTGTCATCCCATTTGAAAATTGTATCCTTATGAAAAAGCTGGGTGAAATTATGACATTTTTTCACTAATTGGGAGATAAATCTCCTAATGGATTGGATCCTTCTATTGGCAATTTAGCTGAGTTGGATACATAGATGTTGTCATTATGGAAACATATTTTCTACATGAAGATTGCATAGGTTAGAGAGCAAGTATGACAGAGCGCAATGCAAAATTGTCTAAGTATGAGATAGTGTATTTTTGCCAATATACCCGATGACAGTTTTGTTTAGCAATGTTGATTGGATTAAGTTCAATGCTTGTGCACTTGAACATAGATACTATGGTTACTATTGAACACTCACCTAAAAGTGCAATTTAGTATGAAATGTACAGAAGAAGTTATGATAGTTTTACTAAAGACAGTGTTAAGCCAACAGGACAGATTATGAAGATAGAATTGGTAAAGAGTTAAGGGATTATTTTGTTTATCAAAATAATGACTTAAAAATATAAAGGGATGACATCCTAGATTTTAACCCTTGGGTAAAGATATTTTTTATTATGTAATCCAACTGGAAGAGTAATTAATCTTAATAACTTGTATAAATATGTAATGATGTAATGTAAAAAAGAGAGACATGACATGATATGATATGTATGTAATAGTGATAGTGAAAGAGCAGCAAAGAGATATTGATGCAAATTGCAAGTAGTATAAGGTTATGTACCTTGACCTATTTTTGTAATTAGTGAATATTGTATATTACTTATTTGGGTAGTGGGCTCATCTAGTAATCACATTTTGTACTACCAACTCCTAATAGGGTTGAGGCTTCTAACAAGGCCTATAGTCCCTTAATCAGGATTGAGACACTATATGCATGTAATAGACTCCTAGTGGATCTTTGTGGGTACCATCCCCGCCAGGGTTTTCCCTTGGCTAGGGTTTCCTCAAGAACAAATAATGTGTTATGAGTTCTTTTGTTTTATTGCTATGCATGTTGTTTAGTTTCCTATGTTATGCATGCGCTAAGATAATCTATTATATTCATAATTGGGAAAAACTAAAATTTTGTAGAATACTGATTCACCTCCCCTCTCAGTATTCCCTATTTCTAACAATTGGTATCAGAGCTTAGTTACTCGGAAAAGAATCATTCAAGAAAAGCCTAGCAGCTTGAGTAAGATCTCTATGGATATGGATCAGCTACAGAAGAATCTTGAAGAAGCTCTTGAACAGATTGATATGCTTACTGATGAAAGAGACACTCTAAAAGGAAAATATGATGATGCAAAGAACCTCATTGAGAAATCAAAAAACAAGTTGGAAGATCTTAAATCAGAGAAGGAATTCGAAATACAAATTGAAGATTGTGATGACAACTTAGAAAAAGAAAATGAGATCCTAAAACATGAACTGAAGATAGAAAATTTGAAGCTAAGTCTAAAAGATAGAAATGGCAAGAATGAAGCAAATCTAAAATCTGAGAATGAAAATCTAAAGATCAAAAATGAAGGACTAAAATCTAAACTTGGTAAAGTAACATCTGAGCTTGAGAAAGTCAATGTGCAGTATGCCGAACTTGAGAAATACAATACAATTGTGAAGGGTGAACTGACTCAATCTAAGCAACAACTTGAAAGACTATATTCAACTAGTGAGAAGATTGATGAAAAAATGTCTTATCAAAAACCATTTTATGATCAAACTAGTCTTGGATTCAACACATCTAAAGAAAGTGAAGAAAGCAAGGAACTAGATCTAAAAATGTCTGAAAGCATAGATGAAAAGAAATCTGATGAAATTGACAAATTTGAAGACACGCCTAAAGAAGAAGAATCATCTAAACGAGAGGAGTCACCTAAAGGTATGCAAAGAGAATTCAAAGGTAGATGCTTTTCTTGTAATACTATTGGTCATATGAAGAAAGATTGCATAGGTAAGCAATTCAAACCCCTTAATGGTTATTGTTATAATTGTCATGGTTTTGGACATAGAGCTATTGAATGCAGAAAACCTAAATTTGTTGAGAATAACAATAGTAGTAGAATGTTTAGAAGTACTAACCATGCAGATAAGAAACCTACTGAAGATATGAACAGAAGAAATGGAGTAGTATGTTATAGATGCAACAAGGTTGGACACATTTCTAGAAATTTTAGATCACAGATAAATCAGTCTAGACCAAGATATGGAAACAATGGAATAGTTTGTCAGATATGTAACAAGATTGGACATACATCAAGATTTTGTAGAATGAACAATAGAGTTTTTTATCCTAACCCTAGAAGTCATGCAAGGAGAAATGAAGATGCAAGTAACAGTCAGAAAGGATGTTGTAGTAATTTAGAAGAAGTGAAGTTTGTCAAAAGCACAAAGCAAGGAGACATATTCAACACTGAAGGTAACTAGAAAGGTGAAGTATCAAGTGGTAAGAATGAATCTCTACCTAACCCATCTCTAAGTACTTAATTCATGAAAATTACAATAGAATAGGAACTTAGATTAGTGTAGAAGTTGATATATGATGCATTGAGTCTTGTTTAGTTAATTCAAGGTATTATATGATGTAATGATGCTATGGTTAAGAGCACATAAAAAAATATTATGTTTTGCGAGATCGCAAGGATTTTTGAGTTTTGCAGGTTAACAGAATCAACTATTTGGAAAGAAGCGGCAAAAGAATTGAATGCGATGTCAGATCTATGTGAGATAGGAATGTTAAAAGGTTATGATTGGTATTATTTGATCATCTAAGAGAATACAAGTGTTAAGGAGGTTGAAAAGTAGTGATTTGAAGAATTTTGCAAGGATTTGGTGAAGGATTTTTCATGTCGAATCTATGCAAGCCCTAAAATCATGAAATCGAGGTATTTTACTTGACAAATATTTAAATCAGTTAAGGAATTAGTGTAAGTCATGGATGTTTCTTTGATTCAAAATGTTAGAGACAAGAATAGACCTAAGATGAAAAGGGAACCAATAGAACCCTTGAAAGATGATCCTAAGTTAGCTTTATCATCTGTACCTGATAGAGTTTTACATCTAGAAAATATTATAAGTTATATGGGATGTAAGCTAGAGACTCTCAGTGATAGTGATTTCACAGAAGAATATCAAAAGATTTATAGTTAGGATATGTCATTGAAATTAGGGTTTGATCATTTGAAAGATAATGAAATTGTTAAGTATGCCCCACGATATGAGTTTGACAATGAAGAATGTACCAAGATTATTTTAAGCAAAATTCATAATGGGAAGTTTTGGTTAGATGATAGAGTGATAGATATCATAGCTGACCTAATTCATGAGGTAACTGGTCTTTCTAAAATTGTAGCCATTCCTTTGAATGAGAAGAACATGAGGAAAATAGTTATAGACAACACAAATTCATCTTACAATGGTAGGGGTATAGTGATTAGCAAGATTCAACAAGATGATGTTAGATATTTGTGTAAGATCCTTACAACTAAGTTTTGTGCTAATTCTAGAGAAGATGACATGGTAGTAGGAATGATACATGTAGCATATTTAATGTATATTGATAGAGTACAAGTTGACATGTGTGAGACTTTGAGAATTTAATTGTTTGAGAATTTGGAAAAGATAAAGAAGACTAAGTATTCTCAGTTTAGATTCTCATCATTGATCACTTATATGTTTTTCCATTTTTTGAGAAGATTTCCTTACACCATTGGAAATTATTGGAATGATGGCCAAACCACAATGGAAAGGATTAAAAAAGTGTATTTGAGGCATGTTATTGATAAGGTAAATGAAAGTGCAGTGTTGGTAATCAAAACATTTCAGAATTTGACAACAAGCAGAACAAGGATTCCTCAATCCTTAGTAGAAAAGTATAAAAATGAGATATGTTTCATGGTTGATACTGACTTTACATACATTGAAGTAGTAGAACCTAGAGTAGAGTTCATAGACCCTCTTGGCTATGAAATCTCTGAGATTGAGATAAAAGAATATGTGAGTAGACTACTTAAGAGCAAGATAGACATTCACAGTAACAGGTTTGGAACCTTTGAGGAGAACTTTAACTCTGCAAAGACTATCCTTGAAGAGAAGCATTCTAAGAAAAGAGTCAAAAGTACAATTAAGAAAATACTAAAAGATACAGGAATGACTGGACATGAGTTCTTGATAGCCAAATAGATAGCAGTAGAAGTTAGAGAAATTAGACAAAAAGAAGTTTTGTCTGTGCCACCTTTATCATCAATTGCAGTACAGCAAGAAGTGACACATGTAAAGGTAAAAGTGGAAGAAATAGAGAAAGATCAAGAAGCAACAAAATCCACTAGATCAACCTCCTCCAAACCTAGTAAAAGAATGAAAGAGATTGCTACTAGACCGGGAAAGAGGCAAAAGACATTAGTGCCACCAATTCCAAGAAAAATTGTAGAGATTAAAGATGATGAAGATACTCTTGTTAAGAAGAAAACTTGGAAATCTAGAATTGAAAAAGTGAATGAATAGATTATACAAGATGGAGACTTTACAAAGATGAATAAATATTATGATCTATATGATTATGTAGAAAGATTGAATCTAGAAAATGTAGTGGTGAAGCATATGATTTTGTCTGATAAGAAATTTGATACAATTCAGGGTAAGATACCTAATGAATTGTATAAGAAGCTTGTAGATAGAAAGAAATGAGCATCAAAGGAAGATATAACTATAAGAGAAAATTTTGTAAGAAAGCTATGTGATGTGAGAGATGAAGAACACTTCAAATAGATCATGAAGGATCTGAACACCCATCTGAGAACCAAGAAGAGAACTATTTAGATTATGGGAGGTAAATATGAAGAAATCAACCAGGAAATAGAATAAGAAATTTTTAAGGTTATGATAGAGAATGTTGGAAAACCATCAATTGCAGCAAAACCTACAGAGTAAGTAGAAGAATTAGAATAGTAGGACATTCCCTCTCCACTAGCCATCAATATTGAGGATGAAGCTATGAATGTTGAAGGAACAAAGATCACTTTGGATAGTGATGATAACCTATTTAAGAACCTTGAAAACATTATTGACAATTCAACTTTTGAAGAGCAGGACAATACCAAAGGAGAAGACAGGACATAAACTAGAACTATAGAACCTATAGTAATAGAGAAGCAAGTATCTATTCCCACTCTTGAAGAAATCAGTCTTACACCTAAGACTGGTAAGAAAACTCAAATTGGTTCTATATTTGAGAATTTGGGAAAGGAAGTAGATGATGATGATTAGATGGAATTGATCACATCTTTGAACAAGATTATTGGAAAGAAAAAGAAGGTAAAGAGCCTTGAAGGATTCCTAAAGGAGCTTACTGAGAAGTTACAAAAAATTGTAACCATGCAAATTATAGAAGCTGACCCTCTAGAAAGAGCAAAGAAAGTAATGAACACATTTGATGATGAGTTTACCAACTTATCTGATATTGCAAAGGTAAAGGATCGAGTAGCCTATGAGGCCAAAATTCTTTTGGACATAAGTCAGAACATCAGGAATGATATCAACAATCTTGATATCTACATAAAAGATTTGAGAAGGAATTTAGAAAGAGGAAAATCTTTGTACATTCAGTGTACAAAATTAGAGAACCAGATAGCAGAGGAAGTGCAGAAGATGAAGACTAAGGAAGAAGAACTTCAAACTGAGATAAACCTTCTTTCAAGCCCTAATGTGAAGGTACTTGATGTTGAGAAGAAAATCTACAAGATTTATGATGAAGTAAGAATTTTACAAGATGACAAGGACAGAAAGCTGAAGAGATTCACTCTTTTAAGAGAGCATGTTTCCACAAAATTGAGCATTGTTGAAGGACAACTAGAAGAATGTCTTTCATCCAAGACATCTTTTCAAAAGTTTAGTTTTCAAAATCTCCAAGCATGTGAAATTGCGTCTTATGGATTGTGTGCACTACTTATTGTTGCAAATTTGATTAAGAAGTCATGGGAGAAAGAGTTAGAGGCCATGAAGATTAACTTTGTAGATTGTGTTACAAGCCTACCGGCTTTGCAATATTGAATCAAGGTATAACACTCTTGTCTGAACATAGTTTTGTCACCCTCCTTACTTTTTTAGTCATTGTTGTCAAAGGGGGAGAGATATATAGCAGAAAATTGATAAGTATACATACTCTTAGGGGGAGTATAGTATATAGATAAGATTTATGGAGTCATAAGGATAGTTTATACATATTTTGTACTATGGCCACAATTTTGAAATTTTGAAGTCTAAGACTTAGCCAATTTTCTCATATGTTGCCACCAATGACAAAGGGGGAGATTGTTGGAAATTTGGCTAAGTTGGATACATAGATGTTTTCATTATGGCAACATATGTTCTACATGAAGATCACATAGGTTAGAGAGAAAGTACAATAGAGCACAATGCAAAATTGTCTAAGTATGAGACAATGTGTTTTTGCTAGTATACCCAATGATAGTTTAGTTTAGAGATGTTGATTAGAGTAAGTTCAGTGCTTGCACACTTGAACATAGATACTATGGTGACTATTGAAGACTCACCTGAAAGTGCAAGTCAGTACGACATGTACGGAAGAAGTTATGATAGTTTTACTAAAGACAGTGTTAAGCCAACAGGACAAATTATGAAGACAGAATTGGTAAAGAGTTAAGGAATTATTTTGTTTATCAAAATAATTACTTAACAATATAAAGGGATGACATCCTAGATGTTAACCCTTGGGTAAATATATTTTGTATTACGTAAGCTGATTGGAAGAGTTATTAATCTTAATAACTTGTATAAAGATGTAATGATGTAATGTAAAAAAGAGAGACATAACATGATATGATATGTATGTAATAGCGATAGTGAAAGAGCAGCAGAGAGATATTGATGTGAAGTTGCAAGCAGTATAAGGTTATGTACCTTGACCTATTTTTTTAATCAGTGAATATTGTATATTACTTGTTTAGGAAGTGGGCTCATCTGGTAATCATATTTTGTACTACCAAATCCTAATAGGGTTGAGGCTTCTAACAAGGCCTATAGTCCCTTAATCAGGACTAAGACACTATATGCATGTAATAGACTCCTAACAAGGTCAACATCCTTAACAAGATACTTTTGATTAGTGGATCTTTGTGGGTGCCATCCCCACTGGGGTTTTCCCTTGGCTAGGGTTTCCTCAAGAACAAATAATGTGTTATGAGTTCTTTTGTTTTATTGCTATGCATGTTGTTTAGTTTCCTATGTTATGCATGCACTAAGATAATCTATTATATCCATAATTGGCAAAAGTAAAATTTTGTAGAATACTGATTCACCCCCCCTCTCAGTATTCCCTATTTCTAACACCTTCCTTGTAAAGATCTCATTTGATTAATGTTTTTAGGTGCTTCCATTTCCATGATAGCCTTCACTTTAGTGGGATCCACCTCGATCCCTTTTGCAGATACAATATAGCCTAGTAGCTTGCCAGATTGGACTCCAAATGCACATTTCCTTGGGTTAAGTCTTACTTTGAATTCTTCTAGCCTTTCAAAAAAATTTGCCAAAATTGGAAGGTGCTCTTTTCTTGAATGTGATTTGGCTAATATGTTGTCCACATAATCCTCCATGAATTTATGCATCATATCATGAAATATTGTGGTCATTGCTCTTTGATAGGTCACTCTAGTATTCTTTAACCCAAATGGCATGACATTCCAACAAAAATTACCCCATGCACATGTAAAGGCAGTCTTATGTTGGTCTTCTAGTGCTATCTTTATCTGGTTATATCTGCTAAATCCATCCATGAGTGAAAATATAGTGTCCTACAGTTAAGTCCACAATGGCATCAATACTCGGAAGTGGGAAATCATCCTTAGGACATGCCAAATTTAAGTCTCTAAAGTCCGTGCAAATTTTGATGGATTTTTCTACTTTTAATACAAGCGCGATATTTGAGATCCATTGTGCATAATTAATGGCCCTTATAAATCCCACCTTCAATAGTTTTTCTAACTCCACTTTGACAAGTAGTGCTATATGAGGATGCATCTTCCTTAGCTTTTGTTTAACAGGTTTGGCTCCTTCCTTGATATTTAGATGATGCATTATCAGATTTGGGTCTAAACCTGACATATCGTCATAAGACCATGTGAAGTTAACTTTCTTTTCCTTAAATAACTTGATGAATTTTTTTCTTTCTTTGCTAAATAGTGATGCTACTAGGTGGATGATCTTTGGCTATATTTCTGATCCAATATTTATCTTCTATGTTGGCTCAATTAAGATTGGAGATCTTTCTTCATAATTTTATGGTAGGGCATCCAAACTCCCTTCCTTAGGTGCCTCAATTGGGTTTTCACCTTTGGAAACATCCTTTATTTATTTTTTTTATTTTTTTTATTTTTTTTTATTTTATTTTTTTTCTTGATCTAATGTTTCCACAATGTGGTTTTCAACACTTGATTCTTTTATTTTTCTATTTTTTTCATTTTTTCTTGGATTGAAAGTTTGGATGCTCCCTTTGATCATTTCTTCATGATATTCTTTGATAGAAGAAGGTTCAACCGCGTTGAGGTATTGGGACACCATGTTATCATTTAAGAAAATTGGCAAGGTAGTTGGTTCAATGGCATTACATTCAATTAAGTCCAGATGAATGAGAGTTAATGGGTCAATACTTGGGTTTGTTTCAATTGGATTTAGGGTGTATATCTCATTATTTGAGGGTTCATACATTGTATCTTGAAAATCTTGAACATGGGCTTCCTCTAAATGTTCTAAAGAAGAAGGATCAAAGTCCTCCTCACTAGACTCCTCTCAGGTTTTTGTTGGATAAAAATCATGTGGATTAAACCTAACATTTGATTCTTCCATAGTAGGCCTCCATGAAGGAACGTATGGTTCACCTACCCATTGATTTATCTATATTTCTATACTTGGCACATCATTTAGGATCACTTGACTAGAACTAGATGCTTGATTTGAGTTGATTCTATTACTGGTCCCTTATCTTTAGTAGAAGCATAGGTATGAATGACATCAATACCCTTATCTTGGCATGACTCATCTGATAGGTTCTCCCATTCCCATTCATTAGAATCCTCATCACTATGAGATTCCAATTGTAATATTTGATCATAAAGTTTGGGGTAATGTTTTTGAGTGTATCCTTCTTCAAGATAACGTACTCCTATTTTCTGCTTGGAATCTCACCATGTACTTTCTATGGGTTCAATGATCCCTTCATTATTTGTGCCTAAAGGTCCTTGACCTTGTACCCCATCTTTTGCATGATTGAAAATCATTTCCCATATTGATGTGTGGGAATGGTTATATTTTGGATATGTTTGATGTGGGCACTTGATTATTCATCTTTGTATAGCTAGTTTAGGATCTCATTTTCTTCTTCATCCATGGTGAATGATGTGCTTGCCCTTAAAAAATGATCATTATATTTATGAGGGAGATTTGAGTGTTTCCCAAAGGACTTGGGTGATAAAGGTAGGTCCATCATGGATAAGGAGTATTCACCTACTCCTTTTTGCTTGATCTTACATTTCTTATCAAAATTCTTCATCATTTGGTCCATCTTTTGATAATGGGTATCTTTGGTGGATACTTGGATAGCTTTAGGATGATCTTCATTTGGTTCTTTAATAATGTTATATCATTAACCTTCTCTTTTCCTTTAGTCGATGTAGTTTGGTTAATGAGTTTTGGTATGTCTTCATTAACAACTTCTTCTTCCATCTTTTCTTTTCCTTTCAACAAAGGAATGTCCTTAGAACTTTGACCTTGCTCCATTTGATTGGGTATAGACCCTTCAACATTGTGTGGAACCAAGGAGTCATTGATAGGTTTGACATTATTAGAATATTGGAATGGGTTTAAATCCCCACTTACCATTATCTCTTGCCCTAGATATGGGAATTTTAGGCATTGATGATAAGTTGAAGGAATGGCTTGCATTTTGTGGATCCATGGCCTTCCTAACAAGATATTGTAAGTCAAATTTAAGTCCAACACTTGACATATGGTCTCTTTTTGCATGGGACCAACTCTTATGGGTAATACTATGACTCCTTTTGAGGCTCTTTCTTCATCATTGTAGGCTTTTATGGTTATATTTTTCTTAGGGTAAATAGCCTCCTTAGAAAATCCTATGGCTTTCACCAAGTTAAGGGTACAAATATTTAGGCTGGCTCCTCCATCTATAAGGACTCTTTTTACCCTATACTTGTGGATCAACACTTCTATATGTAAGGGCAGATTTTGGGGATGATTAAGGGACATGTCATCTTGTTCAAAAAATGATAGGCAATGGGGTGCAATTAGGTGCCCTATCATATTTTGAAATTTATCTACCTCCAAATTTAGAGGCACATTTGTCTCCAACAAGGCTTTCTCCAAGATATCCTTATGAATCAGTGATAATTTGAGCAGCTCAAGAATAGAGATTTGAGCGGGAGTTCTTTGTAATTGATCAACCAAGTTGTATTGTTTTGATGATGATGTTGAAGCTTGGTTTGATAACAAAATCTTTGGAGCATTGGTAGGTAGGATAATTTTTTATGCTTGCCCCCTAGTGACAACATTTGATGATACTTCCCTTGACTTATCTTTCACTATGACAACATTTATGGTTTGATCCTCTTCTTAGAGTATTTATTGTGTTATCATAAGTATGAGAAAAGTTCACTTTCTCATTGCCCTTTTTTTTATTTTGATTCACATTTGATGACTCACCCTTTTCATGATTCTAAAAGGGGTTCTTGAAGGCCATATGATCTCTATTATTTTGAGGTCCTTCAAATTTAATGGTTCCCTTGTCAATTAAATCTTGCACCAAGTACTTTAACCTCATGCATTCATTTTTTGGGTGGCCTCTATTTCGATGATATTCACAATGGTGAGCTACATTCCACCAATAAGGTTTAACTTCAAGTTCATAATCTTTCATATCGGGTAATGTGTTGACATTATTGGTAACCAAGGTCCTTGATACATTCTCCAAAGGTTCACCTAAGTAGGTGAATTTCCTTTTATTATAATTGGAGTAAGATGATTTTGATTTGTCTCCATTAGCATTATTGTTGGAAGTGTTGGAATTGTTATTGGAATTATATGGAGCTTTGTTTGATTGATTAACATTATTTGAAGAATTAGCTCAGTATGGTAGGATAAAAGGGGTTGACTTCAAGTTGTGGGCCTCCACAACTCCATCATTCATAAGGTTTTTGTTGTTATTCTTAGTCCATGATTTAGATTTATTATTGTTATTGTTGGACCCTTGATTATTGAAATACTTAGGCACATAATTATTGTTGTTGTTGTTATTATTGCTGTTGTTGTTATTGTTGGACTTGTTATCTTTAAATAATTTGATTTCACCTCTCTTGACCAAAACAGCTTCAATCTTGATCCCATTTTCGATGAGTTTTTCAAATGTTGGGGGACATTGAAGTTGTAATCTATAATTCATTTCCGAGGTCAAATTGTTGGTGAATATTTCCATCTTCTCTTTCTTGGGGATACTTCATGGATACCTTGCAAAAATGGTCCTCCACCTTTGTAGGAATCCTAAAAAGGACTCTCCATCTTTCTGTTTGGTATCACACAACTTGAGCATTGTGATTTCATGCTCAATGTTATAAGATTAATGGGTTACAAACTTTGAGGCTAACTCCTCAAAGGACTTTATTCCAGGGGTTAGTTTTGACAACCACTCCATTGCGGGACCTCCCAAGCTTCTAGGAAAGAGTCTCATTAGATATGTATCATTGTGCATGAACTCTATGCTTAGGGTGAAAAACTCCCTTAGATGATCCTGTGGGTCTATTTTACCCATGTACTTATCGTATTTAGGAAAAATGGTATTGAAAGGAAAAGACACCATAGCTAAGCTTTTGTCAAAAGGGAAAGGACACAACGCTTCAATGGAAAAGGCTTTAGGTTTAGCTACCTTCTTCATGGTATCAATTTGTTCTTGGAAGGCCTTTATCTACGTAGTCATAACATTCATGGGGTCATCTTGGTGCTGGTCTTTCTTGAGTTGGTCAATATCAAAATCATAGGGCAACTTTACTCCCTTCTGGGCTAGGTTTAAGAAGAAGTTCTCCTTATCCTTGTCTATCAATTTCTCCATAACCTCTAGGAAATCTAGGTCTTGGCAAGCTTTCTCAACCCTTTCCTCAAGCATTTATTTGGAATTATAGTTGACATTTTTGGTATTGTGATTATGATATGCTGAATTTCTATCCACCATCTCTCCAAGTCTTTGTTCAAATAGGTTTGGAAAAATTTCTTCTTGGTTAGGATCTTTGTAAAGACTTTTGTATTCAACTTCTTGCCCTTGGTTTGCAAAAAGAGTGCTATCTCCTTGTAATGATACCCTATATGTGTGGGACCATGTGGAAATCAGCATCCAAAAAGGGTTTGATTGGGAATGATCCTTGGTTCAAGAATTGTTGATTTTATATTGAAGAGATTTAAAAATATAAGATGAGTTTTCAATGGATATAACTCTCACTTTTTTATGTATTTCAAACACAACAATCACGCATTCGCTTGTCTCTTTATACCCACTTAACACAAAATGTTTGATTTGAAGAACGTTGTCACGGGTTTTGCACAAAAAGACACTTCAAGAACCTACCTAGCACAAGATTTGGTTCGTAAACATCGCTCTAAAAGGTGGTCTTGCTATTTTATCAAGGATTTAATATTGATTCTGTTCAAATAGACTTTAAATTTTCATCCCCCAAGTATGTTAAGGGGTTTCCCACATGCACAAAATTATGATTTGGCACAATCTATGAGGACTACTAGAGGAAATTTGAAAAATTTAAAATCTATTTGTCACACACCCCATTAAGGATGTATGTGTTTTGTTTTAGAGTGGGTTGGATTCCCATAGCAAAAGCGAGCGTATCCCACTTTGGGCTATCCCTCTCACTAGCCTTGTTAAGGCACAACTCGGGAGGTGAGCTCACTAATTCTCTAGAATGTTCATTCAAAGCAAGGAAAATGGAATTAAGGTCAAGCTTTTAGGAATTTGGTTCACTAAAAGGTGAAGAGCATATCCCTAACTTTTCCTTTAGTTCCCAAACACAATAGAAAATTTTGATCAATTTCTTTCACCAACTAACTATAGGGATTTGAGTATTTCTACTCTCTTCCACCAACAAGGGGCTTTGATTTAGTGTTTCATTTATTCCTTTAAGCTATCCAAATTACTAGATTATGAAATGCACCAATGCCACAATTTAAGGGAAAATATTGACTAGTTAAGGCTTACCTTTTCCTTGTAGCTAACCGAAGTTAGGGGCATTTTTTAGTGATTTCATTTTTTTTATCATTACCTTGGCAATAGCTCCTTCCAAATGTGCTTTTCCACCAGCAAGTTAGTCAACACAACCAATCACAATGAGGGAAACCAAATCAAAATTGAAGAAGCAAAGAATTATGTATTGAACCTTAAGCACCTTATTTGCAAATTTTTAAGGAAAAACTTGAACTAACGAGTAAAAATCTAATTGAGAGAAACAAATTTCATTTTGTAAGCATCTAAAACCTTAAGATAATTTTGATATACCTGGTTTTCTTCTTCTTGTGATTCCTCACGAACCACTTTAATATGCTCAAAGTTCTCCCTCTTGATCTTTTTAGCCAAAGCTTTTCCCTCTTGATTAAACTTGCTCTCTAGTTTTTGGACCTTTCTGTGCCTACTCATTTACAACAAAAATATACAAAAAAAGAGTTAGATAATTGAATTGATCAATCTGACAACAAATTAAGACAACAGACATCAAGCAACATTGTCCAGCTAATACGCAAGATCAAATTGTTAGTAGGCGTAACTTTAATGACAGCAAGTGTCACTTTCCAGTGACATAGGCGACATTGAAAGTAAATCAAGCGTGAACAATTTATTGCTAAGCATAAATAGTATTGAAAATTGTGTAAAATGATTTATTTGATCTGATAATTTAACAATAGTAAGCATGAGTTAGCAGATACTAGACGCGATTGTTTCTTCAAAGTGTGTAGCAAAGGTCGGTCACGAGTGACAAAGAATTGTAAATTTGTGACACTTCTTCAGTCACATGCATGACTTTACATGCAAAGGCTGAATAATTTATCTCATAGGTGTGAGCGTCTATCTCACAGGTGATAAGAAATAATTTAAGATAGAAGAGAAGTGATCAACCAAGCATGAGTTATCAGCTAGTAGGCATCAGAATAGAGATCTCAAGCATCATCAGAATGACTCTAGGCATGATTGAATCATTTGTACGTGTGACTTCACCTATTTTCTATAGAAAATTCATAGAAAAGTGAAAATACAAGCATACAAAATATCATGAAAATGATGAAATAAGGCTTAGAGACCCACAGTGGGCACCATTTTGTATACTAGGGAAAGTATCTTCATAGAATTAAGGTTAATTAATAATTGAAATAGTAACTAAATAAACCAAAAAGAAATAGAGAAAACTATTTAGAAAATTAATGATCAATTGAGCATCCTATGGCTCTCTAACTAAGATTGTTAATGCAAAGCTCTCAGCAAGCTCTCATCAATGACAATCCTAGAATGAGAATGATAAGATAAACAAGTTAAAGCTAGCAATTATATCAAAGTAAATGCTAATTAAGCTCTCAAATGCCTTTCTAAACTCAATTTGCAAGAGGGTCAATGCAATTCTCAGATGTGTGGTTGATTATTTTGAAGGATTTAGGCCTTCCTTTTATAGATTTTCTAATGGTAGGGGGTGTAGTTGTATTTGATCATGATTAAACCTTGGTTGAGTCTTTGGTTCCACCCTTTGAAGATAATGCAAATTTTGTGTCCTCAAAGCTTGAGACAATTAGACAAGATCAATGGTCAAGATTCTCTTTCACTTTGAGTGATTGAGATTCACTTTGGCTTGATCCATGTGAATGCCTTTCCTCAAGTCTCATTAGTTGCCCAGATTTCCTCTCCTTTTGGGTTGTTGAGAGTAATTGAGATTTATTAATTGATTTAATTGATTTATTTTAGCCATGTACCCCTTGAATGGGTTGAATTTAATTTAATTCAAGACTATACAATTAATTTATTTAATTGTATTTTGATTTGATTGCACTTGATTAAACTACTCTCAATTTTGATTGATCTTGAATTAAGACTTGATTTTAATTTTGATTGGCTAATTATGCATTGTGATTCATTTGATTCAATTATGTCCTTGATTTTCTTTGATTTGATTTGATTTGTTTTGATTTGATCTTTTTCCATTTTTAGGTGATTACAACAGTCAAAATCAGAGAGGAAACAATTCCAATCATTACCATGATCAGAATAATAGAGATCAGAGAGGAAGAGGAAGAGGATAAGGATCTGGAAGAGGAGGCTTCTGTGGAACATGTTTTCACTATGGAGAAGAAGGTCATAGCACATTTGAATGTCCTCAACACCAAGGAAGGATAGATAGGAGGAATGAAGGCCAGATCAGAGTTGCACATGTAGATGAAGATGCTAGATCATCAAATTTGAAAGATGTTGAATGAGGAGAAACATTGATTAACAGAAGAGTCCTGTTGAGTGGTGAGAATGACCTAAGCAAAGGAGAAGCCTATTTCACACCAGGTGCAAGTGTGAAGGTAAATGTTGTGATGTGATTATTGATAGTGGAAGCATTGACAATTTCCTGTCAAAAGAGATGGTGACAAAGTTGAAGCTCAACAAATAAAAACACCCACATCCATACCAGATTACCTAGGTGCAGGATGACAAGAAGGTCATGGTCAGTGTACAGTGCCTAGTAAAGTTCAAGATTGGTGGGTACCATGATGAGGTACTATGTGATATCATACCTATGGATGCATGTCATATGTTGTTGGGTAGACCTTGGTAGTTTGATAGATGTGATGTACATGATGGCCATATGAAAACCTAGTCCCTAACAAAGGATAGAGTGCAACAGAAGCTAAAGCCATTAAAGGAGACTGAAGAAAAGGTATGCGGTAATGCAAGAATAAATTTTGTTGATGGAAGAAAATTCTTAGATGGTATGAGGCATAAGCATGTGTGTTTTTCTTTAATTTCAAAAGTTAGTAAAGAGGAAGTAGAGGATGCACCTGTAAAGGTTGCAAATTTGTTGAATGAGTTTTAGGATATTGTATCTGATAATGTACCTAATGGATTACCATCGGTAAAGAAGATCAGTCATCAAATTGATTTGATTTCAGGAGCTATTTTTCCAAACAAGATAGCACATAGAATGACACCAGCAGAAAGTGAAGAGTTGAACAGACAAGTACATGAGTTGTTACAGAAGGGATTGATTCGGGAGAGCTTGAGTCCATGTGTTGTACCAGTAGTATTAACACCAAAGAAGAATGGAGAATGGAGGATGTGTATAGATTCTAGAGCAATAAACAAGATCATAATCAAGTATAAGTTTCTATTGCCATGAATGGATGATATTAGGGATTGTTTGAGTGGAGCTATGTATTTCTCAAAGATAGATCTAAAGAATGGATATCACCAGATTCAGATTAGAGAAGGAGATGAATGAAAGACTACGTTCAAGACAAAGGAAGGACTGTATGAGTGGTTAGTCATTTATTTTGGGCTAACCAATGCACCGAGCACTTTCATGTGGCTCATGAATGAGGTTCTAAAATAATTTATAGGTAAGTTTGTCATTGTTTACCTAGATGATATTTTGATCTTTAGTAAGACATTGGAAGAGTGTATGATGCATATTTGTATGGTGTTTGAGAAGCTGAGAGAAGAGAAATTGTTAATAAATTTGAAGAAGTGTAGTTTTGTGAAGGAGTTAGTGTATCTAGGATTTGTTGTTTCTGTAGAAGGTCTAAAAATGGACCCAGAGAAAGTACAGGCTATCCTTGAATGGCCTACTCCAAGGAGTGCTACTGAGGTAAGATCTTTTCATGGTTTGGCTAGCTTTTACAAAAAGTTTATCAAAAATTTCAGCATTATTTGTGAACCTTTGAATGAAACAATGAGAGGGGATAGAAAAGAATTCAAGTGGACTAATGTGGCAGATAAGAGATTTAAACCGTTGAAACAAAAAGTTACAAAATAACCTATTTTAGCACTTCCAGATTTTAATAAGGTGTTTCAAGTAGACCGTGATGCAGGTAGTACTACAATAGGAGCTATTATGAGCCAAGAAGGTAAACCTGTTGCTTATTTCAGTGAGAAGTTAAATGATGCCAAGAGAAAATATTTTGTTTATGATCTAGAATTTTATGCTATAGTTCAGGCATTAAAGAAGTGGAGACACTATCTGCTTCCTAAGGAGTTTGTTTTGTATACTGATCATCAAGCTTTGCAATATTTGAATAGTCAAGGAAAGTTGAATCAAAGGCCTTTGAAATGGGTTGAGTTTTTGCAAAGTTATACATTTGTTTTGAAACATAGAAGTGGAAAGTCTAATAGGATTGCAGATACACTTAGCAGAAGGTGACTGTTACTAATAGAGATGCAGATTAAGGTGGTTGGGTTCAAGGAAATCTAGAATTTGTATCCAGAGGATCCTAATTTTGGTGAAGCTTGGAAAGCTTGTAAAGAACCTATTACTCTAAAAAAAATGAAGTGGTTGGATTTCATAATTTAGGATGAAATGCTATTCAGAGTGAGTCAGTTATGCATTCCAAGAAGTTCTATCAGGGAGAATCTCATCAAGGAGAACCATAGCAGAGGATTGGCTGGACATTTTGGTCATGTTAAAACCCTTGCTTTGGTTAGTGAGAATTATTATTGGCCATAGTTGTAGCAAGATGTCAAGAAGTTTGTATAGATTTGCAGAGTATGTCAGATGGTGAAAGGAGTGAAGCTAAATACAAGGTTGTATCAGCCATTACCTATACCAGAGAAGCCATGGGAGGATATTAATATGGATTTTGTTCTTGGTTTGCCAAGGTCTCAGTGGGGACATGATTCAACTTTTGTGGTGGTTGACATATTTTTGAAGATGGCATATTTTATTCCCTATAAGAAGACTAATGATGATGTTCATGTAGTAGAATTATTTTTTAGAGAAGTGGTGAGACTACATGGTTTTTCGAAGAGAATTGTTTCAGATCGAGACACCAAGTTTGTTGGATATTTTTGGCACACATTGTGGAAGAAGTTGAAGATAGATTTGAAGTTTAGTTCATCACATCATCCACAGACTGATGGACAGACAAAGGTGGTGAATAGGAGTTTGGAAAATTTTTTGAGATGTTTGGTTGAAGACAAGCTAACATGATGGAATTTGATTTTACCACAGGCAAAATTTGTATACAATAATTCTGTCAACAAGAGCATTGGTAAATCACCATTCCAGATTGTATATGGAAGTAGTCCCATAAATGCATATGAGTTGAGGAAGATAGATAAAAGACAAATAAGTAGTGCTAAACTTGAGGATTTTATAGAAAATTTCAAGAACATCCATGAGGAGGTGAGGAAGCACATTACCAAGATGAATACGCAGTATAAGGCTAAGGCAAATGAGAAAAGAAGGCATAAGGAATTTCAAGTTGGAGATGAAGTCATGGTTCATTTTCAAAAGGAGCGATTTTCAGTTGGTACATATAACAAGCTGAAAATGAAGAAGTTTGCACCATGTAAGATACTGAAGAAGCATGATTTAGGAAATGCATATGAAGTAGAGTTGCCTACTGAGCTGAATATTTCACCAGTATTTAACATTTTAGATTTGACAGAGTATCATGAAGGAGGTGTTGAAGATGAGATCACAGCAGCATAATGGAGTATTCCAGCAATGAGTTCAGCTATCAAGGAGATTGAGGACATACTCGATAGTCATGTTGGCATAAGCATAAGGAACATGGTATATGAAGAATATCTGATCAAATGGAAAGGATGACCTATTGAAGATTCATTATGACTGACAAAGGAGGAGGTTAACTGTCTTTGTTTTCCTCTACACACCTGAGTCATGATAGGGTCACTCCTCAAATTACCTCAGGTGTCTGATGCAAGACCATCCTAGGTGTAAGAGCAATCTTGCATCACCCAAAAATATTTATGTTTGTTTTTTCAATAAGGGCTATCTTGTGTCAAGCTGCTATTTATGGAAACTTACTATTTTTAGTAAGTTGGTCATACGATCTTAGAATGTTTTGATTTCACAGATGGATGTTCATTTTGGTCGTATCAACCTACTAGTAAAGTTTCATGCCGAATCAAGTTTAGTTTTGAAGATATTGAAAAAAATTTGTATTGGAAATAGGGTATAGAAATTTCAAACTCAGTTTTAAAGGCTTTAGAGGCCCAAGATGAGGTTGAAACTTTGTCTTATCAAAGCTTGAGGCATTGTAGAGCACTTCACACCCTTTCGGAAATGGGGTCATAATAGTCAATTGGGTCAACAGGTGATGACTTATGGTCTCTGAAAGTTGGGCCACTTGAAATGGTGGAAAGTAAATTTCCTTCAAAATTGTGTTTTTGAGTTTTAAAAGTTATTTTGAGCCAACTTTGATGTAATAAATTGAAAAATAAAATAATTCTAAGTTTGGTTAGCCTTAAGGAATAAAATTTTGGAACCTTCTCAGGTGGTGGAAATTGCCTATATAAAGAAGGCTCGTAGTGTTGTCTAGGACAGTTCTGGGTAATAATTCAAGGCTTTTTCCTATAGAGTATTGTAAGGGGAATGCCCATGTGGCTTTGCATATTGTAATTTTAAAAATTTATAATTCCACATTTGTAGAGATAATAAGAAGCCTATTTTTTGTTCTTGCAAATTCTTGTTATTTCTCTATTTCTGTTATGTGTTTGTGGTGTTCAAGGGAGCACCCTTCATCAAGTGGTATCATAGCAAGAGTTGTTACGTGTGTAAATAGATCACCGACTGTGAGGAATTTTACACCAGGACTGTGGTTAGGGATTTATCGATAAGCACAAAAATGCCTCCACAAAAGGAATGTGGCAGAAGAGCTGGTGTTGTAACACCTGAGGTTAGGGAACTATAGAGACAAGTGCGATTAATGCAAGAGGAGATTCACAGAGGAATGAATCGTAATGTCAGAGATGAAAGTGAGGATGAAGCTGAGGGAGAAGAAAATTCTGATAAGGAAGGAGAAGTCAAAATTTTGAATCAAGAGAAAGAAAGACTTTTCTAGGCCATTTTCAAGATCGGAAAAAGACCTAAGATTGAGGTTCCTACATTTTCAAGAAATCTTAACCCAGAGGAATTGATCGACTGGATAAATGAATGTGAAGAATTTCGAGTATGAAGATATTGAGGATCCTGATAGGGTCAAATTTGTGAAGGCCAGACTGAAGGGTCATGTGAAGATCTGGTGGCAAGAGATTCAATTAGATTGAAATAGAAGAGGAAAGGATAAAATCACAAGATGGGACCAGATGGTGGATAAATTGAATTGACAGTTCATTCCTATCGATTATGAGCTTGACCTACTGAAGAAAATACAAATTTTGAAGCAAGTGGGAAGATCTATTCAGGAGTATACAAAGGAGTTCTATCGAATCCTCATCAGAACAGGCCATGCAAAAGTGGATAAGGAGAAAGTTTCCCATTACCTTAATGGGTTGAGGCCGAGCATTCAGGAAGAGCTAAATCTAGTTCGAATGAACAGTATTGAAGAGGCATACCAATTTTCCCTAAAAGTAGAGGAAAATTTAAACAAGAAGTTTGAGAATAGACAAAGCGGAAAAGGTCACGGTGGACAATCTGGTGGATGGTCATATGGAGGCCAAAATGAAGATCTGAAATAGAAGGATGAGGCCAGTAGTAGTCAGAATCAGAGAGGAAACAATTCCAATCATTTCCATGATCAGAATAATAGAGATCAGAGAGGAAGAGGAAGAGGACAAGGATTTGGAAGAGGAGGCTTCAGTAGAACATTTTTTCACTATGGAGAAGAAGGTCATCGGGCATTTGAATGTCCTTAATGCCAAGGAAGGATAGATAGGAGGAATGAAGGCCAAGCTAGAGTTTCACATGTAGATGAAGATGCCAGATCATCAAATTCTGAAGATGCTGAAAGAGAAGAAACATTGATTAACAAAAGTGTCCTATTGAGTGGTGAGAATGAACCAGAGCAAAGGAGGAGCCTATTTCGCACCAAGTGCAAGTGTGAAGGTAAATGTTGTGATGTGATTATTGATAGGGGAAACACTGACAATTTGGTGTTAGAAGAGATGGTGACAAATTTTATGCTCAAGAGACAAAAACACCCACATCCATACCAGATTGCCTGGGTGCAGGATGAATAATAGGTCATGGTCAGTGAACAGTGCCTAATAAAGTTCAAGATTGGCAGGTACCATGATGAGGTTCTGTGATATCATACCAAGGAGAGCTACTGAGATAAGATATTTTCATGGTTTAGCTAGCTTTTAGAGAAATTTTAGCAGTATTTGTGGACTCTTGACTGAAACAATGAGAGGGATAGAAAAGAGTTCAAGTGGACTAATGGAGCAGATAAGAGTTTTAAACTATTGAAACAAAAAGTTACAGAACAATCTATTTTAGCACTTCCATATTTTCATAAGGTGTTTCAACCAGACTATGATGCTAGTGGTACTACAATAGGAGCTGTTATGAGCCAAGAAGGTAAACCTATTGCTTATTTCAGTAAGAAGTTAAATGATGTGAAAAGAAAATATTTTGTTTATGATTAGGAATTCTATGCTATAGTTCAAGCATTAAAGAAGTGGAGACACTATCTACTTCCTAAGGAGTTTGTTTTGTATACTGATCATCAAGCTTTGCAATATTTGAATAGTCAAGGAAAGTTGAATCAAAGGCATTTGAAATAGGTTGAGTTTTTGCAGAGTTATACATTTGTTTTTAAACATAAAAGTAGAAAGTCTAACAGGGTTGTAGATGTGCTTACCAGAAGGCAACTATTACTGACAGAGATGCAGATTGATGTGGTTGGGTTCAAAGAAGTCAAGAATTTGTATCCAAAGGATCCTGATTTTGGTGAAGCTTGGAAAGCTTGTAAAGAACTTGTTACTCTAGACAGAATGAAGTGGTTGGATTTCATCATTCAAGATGAAATGCTATATAGAGGGAGTTAGTTGTGCATTCCAATAAGTTCTATGAGGGAGAATCTCATCAAGGAGAAGCATAGCAGAGGATTGGCTGGACATTTTGGTCATGATAAAACCTTTGCTTTGGTTAGTTAGAATTAGTATTGGCCACAGTTGCAGCAAGATCTCAAGAAGTTTGTACAGAGTTGCAGAGTATGTCAGATGGTGAAAGGAGTGAAGTAGAATACAGGGTTGTATCAGCCATTACCTATACCAAAGAAGTCATGGGAGGATATCAGTATGGATTTTATTCTTGGTTTGCCAAGGACTCATTGGGGACATGATTCAATTTTTGTGGTGGTTGACAGATTTTTGAAGATGGCACATTTTATTCCCTACAAGAAGACTAATGATGTTGTTCATGTAGCAGAATTATTTTTCAGAGAAGTGGTGAGACTACATGGTTTGTCAAAGAGCATTGTTTTAGATCGAGACACCAAGTTTGTTGAATAGTTTTGGTGCACATTGCAGAAGAATTTGAAGATAGATTTGAAATTCAGTTCATCACATCATCCATAGACTGATAGGTAGATAGAGGTGGTGAATAGGAGTTTGGTGAATTTGTTGAGATGTTTGGTTGGAGACAAGACAATAGGATGGGATTTATTTTACCATAGGTGGAATTTGCATATAATAATTTGGTCAACAAGACCACTAGTAAATCACCATTCCATATTGTATATGGAAGTAGTCCCAGAAATGCATCTGAGTTGAGGAAGATATATAAAGGACAAATAAGTAGTGCTGAAGCTGAAGATTTTGCAGAACATTTGAAGAACATCCATGAGGAGGTGAGGAAGCACATTACCAAGATGAATACACAGTATAAGGCTAAGGAAGATGAGAAAAGAAGGCATAAGGAATTTCAGGTTGGAGATGAAGTCATGGTTCATTTTTGGAAGGAGCGATTTCCAGTTGTTACATTTAAAAAGATGAAAATGAAGAAGTTTGGACCATGTAAGACACTAAAGAAGCATGATTCAGGAAATGCATATGAAGTAGAGTTGCCTACTAAGCTAAATATTTCACTAGTATTTAACATTTCAGATTTGACAGAGTATCATAAAGAACGCGTTGAAGATGAGATGACAGCACCATAGTGGAGTATTCCAGGAACCAGTTCAGCTATCAAGGAGATTGAGGAAATACTGGATAGTCATGTTGGCATAAGCACAAAGAACATGGTATATGAAGAATATTTGGTCAAATGGAAAGGATGACCTGTTGAAGATTCATCATGGCTGACAAAGGAGGAGGTTAAACATCTTGGTTTTCCTCTACACACCTGAGTCATGACAGGGTCACTTCTCAAATTACCCCAGGTGTCTGATGCACAAGCATCTTGGGTGTAACAACAATCTTGCATCACCCAAAAATATTTTTGTTTGTTTTTTCAATAAGGGCTATCTTGTGTCAAGCTGTTATTTATGGAAACTTACTATTTTTAGTAAGTTGGTCATACAATCTTAGAATGTTCTGATTTCATAGATGGATGTTCATTTTGGTCATATCAGCCTGCTAGTAAAGTTTCATTGCTGGATCAAGTTTAGTTTTGAAGATATTGAAAATTTTCAGTATTGGAAATAGGGTACAGAAACTTCAAACTCAGTTTTGAAGCCTTTAGAGGCCTTAGATGAGTTCAAAACTTCAACCAAATGAAGTTTGGGCATTGTAGAGAACTTCACACCCTTTCTAAAATGAGGTCATAATAGTCAATTGGGTCAATGAGTGATGACTTATGCTCTTTGAAAGTTGGGCCACCTGAAATGACTGAAAATAAATTTCCTTCAAAATTGTTGTTTGGGTTTGAAAAGTTATTTTGAGCTGACTTTGATGTAATAAATTGAAAATAAAATAATTCTAAGTTTGGTCAACTTTAAGGACTAAAATTTTGGAACCTTCTTGGGTGGTGGAAATTTTCTATATAAATAAGGCTCGTAGTGTTGTCTAGGGTAGTACTGGGTAGTAGTTCTGGGTAATAATTTGAGGCTTTGTCCTACAAAGTATTGTAAGGAGAATGCCCATGTGGCTTTGCATATTGTAATTTTGAAAATTTATAATTCCACATTTGTGGAGATAATAAGAAGCCCATTTGTTGTTCTTGCAAATTTTTGTTGTTTCTCTATTTCTATTATGTGTTTGTGGCATTAAGGGGAGCACCCTTCATCAAGTGGTATCAAAGCAAGAGTTTTTGATTGTGTAAAAAGATCACCTACTATGAGGCAGTTTGCACTAGGACCATGGTTAGGGTTTCAGTGATAAGCATGAAAATGCCTCCGTGAAGGGAACATGGTGAAAGAGCTGGTGTTGTAACACCTGAGGTTAGGGCACTGCAGAGATAAGTGTGAGCATTACAAGAGGAGATTTATAGAGGAATGACTCTTAATGTCAGAGATGAAAGTGAGAATGAAGCCGAGGGAGAAGGAAATTCTGATCAGGAAGGAGAAGTCAAAATTTTGAATCAAGAGGAAGAAAGACTTTTCGAGGCCATTTCTAAGATTGGGAAAAGACCTAAGATTGAGGCTACTATATTTTTAGGAAATCTTAACCCAGAGGAATTGATCGACTGGATCAATGAATGTGAAGAATATTTTGAGTATGAAGATATTGAGGATCCTGATAGGGTCAAATTTGTGAAGGCCAGACTGAAGGGTCATGCAAAGATCTAGTGGCAAGAGATTCAATTGGAGTGAAATAGAAGAGGAAAGGATAAAATCACAAGATGGGATGAGATGGTGGATAAATTAAAGTGATAGTTCATTCCTATTGATTATGAGCTTGACCTATTGAAGAAAATGAAAAGTTTGAAGCAAGCGGGAAGATCTGTTTGGGAGTATATAGAGGAGTTCCATCGAATCCTCATCAGAACAGGTCATGCAGAAGCAGACTAGGAGAAATTTGTCTATTACCTTAATGAGTTTAGGCCAAGCATTCAAGAAGAGCTGAATCTGGTTCGAATGACTAGTATTGAAGAGGCATACCAGTTTTCCCTAAAAGTAGAGCAAAAGTTGAACAAGAAATTTTAGAGAAGATAAAATGGAAGAGGTCACGATGGACAATCTGGTGGATGGTCATATGGAGGCTGAAATGAAGATCTAAAAAAGAAGGATGAGGCTAGTAGCAGCCAAAATCAGAGAGGAAATAATTCCAATTGTTTCTATTATTAGAATAATAGAGATCAAAGAGGAAGAGGAAGAGGACAAAGATCTGGAAGAGGAGGCTTCCGTGGAACATGTTTTCACTGTGGAGAAGAAGGTCATATGGAATTTGAATGTCCTCAATGCTAAGGAAGGATAGATAGGAGGAATGAAAGCCAGGCCATAGTTTTACATGTAGATGAAGATACTAGATCATCAAATTCTAAAGATGTTGAAAAAGGAGAAATGTTGATTTACAGAAGAGTCTCGTTGAGTGGTGAGGATGAACCTAAGCAAAGGAGGAGCCTGTTTTGCACCAGGTGCAAGTGTGAAGGTAAATATTGTGATGTTATTATTAATAGTGGAAGCACTAACAATTTGGTGTCATAAGAGATGGTGACAAAGTTGAAGCTCAAGAGATTAAAAAAAATCCACATCCATATCAGATTTCCTGGGTGCAGGATGACCAAAAGGTCATGGTCAATGAACAGTACCTAGTAAAGTTCAAGATTGGTGGGTACCATGATGAGGTACTATGTGATATCATACCTATGGATGCATTTCATATGTTTTTGGGTAGATCTTAGCAGTTTGATAGATGTGTTGTACATGATGGCCATGTGAATACCTATTCCCTGACAAAAGATGGAGTGCGACATATGCTAAAGCCATTGAAGGAGACCGAAGAAAAGGTATGCGATAATGCAAGAATAACTTTTTTTGATGGAAGAAAATTCCTAGATGGTATGAGGCATGGGCATGTGTGTTTTGCTTTAATTCCAAAAGCTAGTAAAGAGGAAGTAGAGGATGTACCTGTAGAGGTTGCAAATTTGTTGAATGAGTTTTAGGATATTATATCTGATAATGTACTTGATGCATTACCACTAGTAAGGAAGATCAGTCATCAGATGGATTTGATTCTAGGAGCTAGTTTGCCAAACAAGGCAGCACACAGAATGACACCAGCAAAAAGTGAACAGTTGAATAGACAAGTACGTGAGTTGTTATAGAAGGGATTGATTCAGGAGAGCTTGAGTCCATGTGTTGTACCAAAATTATTAGCACCAAAGAAGAATGGAGAATAGAGGATGTGTACAAATTTTAGAGAAATAAACAAGATCATAATCAAGTATAGGTTTCCATTGCCATGAATGGATGATATTATGGATTATTTGATTGGAGCTATGTATTTCTCAAAGATAGATCTGAAGAGTGGATATCACCAGATTTAGATCAAAAAAGGAGATGAATGGAAGATTGCCTTCAAGACAAAGGAAGCAATGTATGAGTGGTTAGGCATGCCTTTTGGGCTAACCAATACACCGAGCACTTTCATGCAACTCATGAACGAGGTTCTGAAATAATTTCTTGGTAAGTTTGTCATTGTTTACCTAGATGATATTTTGATCTTTAGTAAGACATTGGAAGAGAATATAATGCATATTCATATGGTGTTTGAGAAGCTGAGAGAAGAGAAATTGTTAATAAATTTAAAGAAGTGTAGTTTTGTGAAGGAGTTAGTGTATATGAGATTTTTGGTTTTAGCAGAAGGTCTAAAAATGGACCTAGAGAAAGTACAGGCTATCCTTGAATGATCTACTCCAAGGAGTGCTATTGAGGTAAGATCTTTTGATGGTTTGGCTAGCTTTTATAGAAAGTTTATCAGAAATTTTAGCAGTATTTGTGGACCCTTGACTGAAACAACGAGAGGGGATAGAAAAGAGTTCAAGTGGACTAATGGGGAAGATAAGAGTTTTAAACTATTGAAACAAAAAGTTACACAACAACCTATTTTAGCACTTCCAGATTTTAATAAGGTGTTTCAAGTAGACTGTGATGCTAGTGGTATTGCAATAGGAGCTGTTATGAGCCAAGAAGGTAAACATGTTGCTTATTTCAGTGAGAAGTTAAATGATGCCAAGATAAAATATTATGTTTATGATCAAAAATTTTATGCTATAGTTCAGGCATTAAAGAAGTGGAGACACTATCTACTTCCTAAAGAGTTTTTTTTGTATACTGATCATCAAGCTTTGCAATATTTGAATAGTCAAGGAAAGTTTAATCAAAGGCATTTGAAATGGGTTGAGTTTTTGCAGAGTTATACATTTGTTTTGAAACACAGAAGTGGAAAGTCTAACAGTGTTGTAGATGCATTTAGCAGAAGAAAACTATTGCTGACAAAGATGCAAATTGAGGTGGTTGGGTTCAAGGAACTCTAGAATTTGTATCTAGAGGATCTTGATTTTGGTGAAGCTTGGAAAGCTTGTAAAGAACCTGTTACTCTAGATAGAATGAAGTGGTTGGATTTCATCACTCAAGATTTAATGCTATTCAGAGGGAGTCAGTTGTGCATTTCAAGAATTTCTTTGAGGGAGAATCTCATCAAGGAGAAGCATAGCGGAGGATTGGCTGGACATTTTGGTCGTGATAAAACCCTTTCTTTGGTTAGTGAGAATTCTTATTGGCCATAGTTGTAGTAAGATGTCAAAAAGTTTGTACAGAGTTGCAGAGTATGTCAGATGGTGAAAGGAGTGAAGCAGAATATAGGGTTGTATCAGCCATTACCTATACCAGAGAAGCTGTGCGAGGATATCAGTATAGATTTTGTTCTTGGTTTTCCAAGGACTTAGTGGGGACATGATTCAATGTTTGTGGTGGTTGAAAATTTTTTGAAGATGGCACATTTTATTCCTTGCAAGAAGACTAATGATGTTTTTCATGTAGCAGAATTATTTTTCAAAGAAGTGGTGAGACTACATGGTTTGGAAAAGAGCATTGTTTTAGATCGAGACACCTAGTTTGTTGGATATTTTTGGTGCACATTGGAAGAAGTTGAAGACAAATTTGAAGTTCAGTTCATCACATCATCCATAGAATGATGGATAGACAGAGGTGGTGAATAGGAGTTTGGAGAATTTTCTAAGATGTTTGGTTGGAGACAAGCTAACAAGATGGGATTTGATTTTACCACAGGTGGAATTTGCATACAATAATTATGTCAAAAGGAGCAGTGGTAATTCACCATTTCATATTGTATATGGTGTTAATATGATTTAGAACAATAGAGAGTGGGGGGTGAATCAGTTGTTCTCAAGTCTTGATGTATAAAACAAACTTAAAAACTTTTCCTTAAATCAGATCCAATAACCAAAACAAACTCGGTCATCACTGATTCAACAATAGAAACATATAACAATGCAGTCCACTACCCAGCTGTAACTTATCTTGTAAAACATAGAAATGTTCAAACCAAAACATTCACACAAGTATTAACACCAAGATTTATAGTGGAAACCCAATTTGGGAAAAACCACTTTGTAACATGCTACTATTATTTTCACTCTTCTAAAGTGAGCTCGATTAAAATCCAACCCTATCAAAGGTTACAATACACACTGTCAAGTGTGACCCGGTTAAAGGATTTCAATCACCCTATTAAAAGTGAACCTTGTCATAGGACTTACATACACTCCATTAGAATGCAACCTTGTTCAAAGGATTTAACATATGACTATTAGGTCAACCTCAGTTAAAAGGATTTTGACTGTTACAATGGTTAGAAAGTATCAACAATATTTATCTAAAAAATATTCAACTCACTTTGCAAATATCAGATTTGATTCCATACACTAATGCTGGTTTACTAAATTTGAAACTTTTCCATCTCCATCTCTGATCTGCTCAAAACTTTTCTTCAAGTAACCACCATAATTCTCCTTCAACTTTTTCTACTTATAGAGTCAATAAAACTTTACTGATCTTCCAGCATTCTCTTTTTCACCCCATGCACACATGCATATCCAATGCTTAGGTTCCCTTTAATACTTTTCTCAATGAGGTTAACTCATCTTATGCCACTTTATCTCATTCATAGATCTTAGGATTAGGTCAGATTCATTGAATCTACCCGCTTCATGTTCTTCAGCTCCTTTTCTAGAAACATCTCAAATCTCTTAAAGATTTACAATAAAATGTTTTACAGTGCATTTAAAGCTTTCAAACAATCAATAAATAAAGTCAACACATTTTACATAATCCAAGAATTCAACAATGTCGGATCCAAAACTAAATTCTCTTCAAATATAAAAATGCTGATGCTTGGTCAATACTGTGATCAACTACTCAGTCTTCATGTAGAAAGCTCGATCATTACTAGAAATATTTCCTCAGCTTATACTATCTTCCTCAGCAATTAATTATTGTTCGGTCGACACTAAAAATTTTCTTGGCATACACTGACTCGGTCAACACTAACATTACTCAGCTTAAAAATGATTTCTCCATTCTTTTCTCGGTCAAGCCTACCAGTTTAGTCTTCAGTCTTACTAGTATAAACAATACATTGTCTCATCATTGTACAACATATTCAAGTACACTTTGTAGTATCAAGATAACTCAACCTTTCCCTAGGTGCTATTATTACCAACCTTGCCTATCCCTTTAGCAACACTCAAATAGATATAGTACTTTCCTAAGTAGCAACAGTCTTACCAATTAAGGTTTGACATCAATTACAATACAACAATTGTTTCAATTGTAGTTTCCAACAATCTCCCTATTTGGCATTGATGGTAACACCATATGATATCACCTGAATAACACATGGATTACCAACCAATCCAAAAACTTATCTATTCATCAGAGAATTATTTATAATATCCTTACCTTCATTCTAATTCAAAATCCTATAAGCCTCATTTTTGTGACCATTAGAAGTATTCAAATCTCCCTCTATCTCGATCCTTCATTTCAGTTCATCACCCTTACTTTTTAGTGTCATGTGTTATCATATCAGTTCATATCCCTCTTTGAAAAAAATGCCAAAGCAGCAACTAGAAAATACATCCAGCAAATGTAGATAATATTTGTGTAGCTCAGTTTTTTCTCCCTATGTCATCTTGCTATGATTGATTCCTTGTCTTTGCTCCTTTTCACAACTCTAGGCCAGCCCTAAAGTGTGACAATCTTCTGCATCAATTTGTCAAATATTCTATTGTAGCCTATTTGATGTAGTGCTCCTAGCTTGACTAGGCAGCCTCAGTTAGGGGAAGGACCCCTAATTGACTTCTCAAATACTCATGATCTTCTCTGGGTAAAGCTTTAGTGAATATGTCTGCTAATTGTTCTTTTGTATTCACATATTCCATTCAGACTTCTTTGTCTTGAACTAATTCTCTCAAGTAGTGATACTTGATTGCAATGTGCTTGGTCTTAGTGTGCATCACTAGATTCTTAGAAATATTGATAGCACTTGTGTTATCACAAAAAATAACAACAGGTTTAGTGATTTCTTCTTTCATGCCTATCAACAATTGTTTTATCCATACCAGATTTGAATAGTTTATTGCAGCAGCAACATACTCGGCCTTAGCAATAGATTGGGAAATGCAATTTTGTTTCTTGCCCGTCCAAGAGACTAATCTCTATCCAAGAAAGAAAGCTCCACCACTAGTACTCTTTCTATCATCCACATTTCCTTCCCAATCAACATCTGTATAAACTCTAAGTTCAAATTTGTCATCCTTCTTATAATATAGACCATAGTCAGCAGTTCCTTTCAAGTATCTCATAATTCTTTTCACAACCATCATGTGTGTTTCCTTAGGATTGGCAGAGAATCTTGCCACAATCCCAATAGCTAGTGCAATATCTGGTCTACTATGTATAACATACTACAATTTTCCAATCATGGATCTATACAAAGTCTGATTCACTTCTGCAGCATCATCATTCTTAGATAAATTTTGTCCAGTAACCATAGGATTACTCACTAGTTTAGCATCTTCCATCACAAAAGTTTTCAGTATTTCATTAACATACTTAGACTATGTAATGAAAAATCCATTCTTCCTCTGATATACTTGTAAACCAAAAAAGAATTTGATCTCACCAAACATGCTCATTTAAAATTCAATTTGCATTTCATTTAAAAATCTTTTACACAATGCATCTTGTCCACCAAAAATAATGTCATCTACAAAAAATTTTGCCAACAGGATACCTTTACCTTCTTCATCTTTCATGTATAGATTGCTTGTGTCATTTGTTCTTGAAAATCCAATCTATATCAAGTAGTTGTGCAACCTCTCATACCATGCTCTAGGAGCTTGTTTCAATCCATATAGTGCTTTGTTCAGTTTGCACACCATGTGTCTTTTGTTTGGATCAATAAAACCTTCTGGTTGTTCTATGTAAACTTCTTCTGCTAGTGTACCATTCAAAAATTCAGACTTGACTTCCATTTGATATACCTTGAAATCTTTATTAGCAGCATATGCAAGCAGAGTTCTTACTCCTTCCAATCTAGCTATAGGGGCAAATGTCTCCCCATAAGCTATTCCTTCTTCTTGTGTGTAGCCTTTACATACCCACCTAGCTTTGTTTCTAGTTATTTCACCATTTTTGTGGAGGTGTTCTAGGTGCAAATATATGTCTTTTAATTCCTCTATCATTGCAAAATAGATTGAATTCATTTGTTGTAAATTCTCCACCTTGATCAAATCTAAGACATTTTAGGTTCCTACCTGTCTCCTTCTCAACCTTAGCCAAATACCACTTAAAGGATTGAAAAGCTTTAGATTTTTCTTTTAGAAACATTACATGTATCATCCTAGTATGATCATCAACAAATAAAATAAAGTATCTAGCACCATAGTAACTTTGTACACCCATAGGTCCACAAAGGTCAGTATGAACCAAATCTAAAATGTTTTCAAAAGTAAAGGATTTGCTCTTAAAACTTGACTTTGTCATATTTCCTAATTGATATTCCTTGCACATCACATTCTCAGGTTTCTTCAATCTAGGTAAACCTCTTACCTTTTTCTTCTTACTTATCTCTACCAGATTGTCAAAGTTAACATGACATAGCATTTTATGCCATAACCAAATATCATCAAGTTGTGCAATTAAACATGTTTCTTCAGATAGGTCAAGATAGAACAAATTACCTCTAGTCTGATCTCCACTTCCAATTAGTTCTCCAGTAGCATCAAATATTTTAGCTTGCTTGTGATGAAATTCCACTCGATAACTAGTTTTGTTGAGTTGAGAAACACTTAACAAATTATAATTAAGACCTTCAACCCAATATGCATTTTCACAAGATATCTTATCAGTTAGTTTAATCAAACCTTTTCCTCTAATAGGTTATGGTGCATCATTACCAAATTTTACACTTTTACCTCTGTAATGATGTAAGGTCTCAAACTTATTTTTGTCCCTAGTCATGTGATGTGAACAACCACTATCAATAATCCATTTATCATTCTTGTTCACATAGGATATCAATGCAGTTTTCTCATCCTCTTTAGATTCATCTTTCATTGCAATATAGACTACCTCAATTTCAAAATCATCACTATCAGTGTCAGTCTCTTTTTTAGCAATGTAACAAGATTTCTTACCTTTTCCTTTGTAGTCCTTGTTCCTTCGGTAGCTATTGTCATCTCTTCTATCTTTGTATTTGCTTTTTCTTTCATCATCTTTATCCTTCATGTCAGGGCATCTAGCAGCTATATGACCAACTTTATTACATGCAAAACATATAATAAGGAGTTTACCTTTATACTTTCTTTTTCCTCTTCTCATTTTTCTAGCCATAAGAGCTTCTAGATCTTCCAATTCTTCATCAGAAGTGTCACTTTCACTTTCACTTATAAATATTTCTTTTTCTTTCTTTGGCTTCATTAGAACTAGTTGTGACTTGAAAGAAGAGTCAACATTTCCAATGCTTCCAATAGTGAAATTATCCTAGTTAGAGAGTTCAAAAGTAGTCAGCTTACCAACCAAACTTTCCAAAGTAAGCACATTAGCAGAGTTACATCTAGATTCCTGAATAGTTGAGATCTTAATAGCATATATAGGATGTAGGCTTCTTAGTACTTTCCCAATTATAGTTTCATCATCAATAACCCCATTTGTTCCTCTAATAGCATTCACAACTTCTTTTATTCTACCATAATATTGTGCAATGTTTTCACCTTCTTGCATTCTCATTTCATCAAAATTACCTCTAAGACTCTTAGCCTTTTCTTTCAGTACATTTAAGTCACCACTATAGATCCTTTTAAGAGTGTCCCACATCTCCTTAGTAGTCATGCAATCCTTAATGTCCTCAAATTCTGGATAGCTTAGGGCAGATGCAATTTCCAGCATTGTCTGATCATGTTCTTGCTTAGCTCTCATTTCTTCGACAGTCAAAGGTGCGACAGGTGAGACATAGCCATTATCAATGTAGTACTTTACAAAGTCACCAATACCGGCCAAATGTAGCTTCATCAAGCTTTTCCATGCTGGGAAGTTTTCCTTATCCAACTTCGGTACCTCCTTCTTATACATCCTGATCATTTGCTTCAAGCCCCTTTAAACTTGATTTTTGTAAACACTAATAATAAGCAACAAAGCTCTGATACCAATTGTTAATATGATTTAGAACAATAGAGAGGGGGGGTGAATCAATTTTTCTCAGGTCCTGATGTATAAAAAAACTTAAAAAATTTTCCTTAAATCAAATCCAATAACCAAAACAAACTTGGTCATCATTGATTCAACAATAGAAACATATAACAATGCAATCCACTACCCAGTTGTAACTTAACATATAAAACATAGAAATGTTCAAACCAAAACATTCACACAAGTATTAACACCAAGATTTATAGTGGAAACCCAATTTGGGAAAAACCACTTTGTAACATGCTACTATTATTTTCACTCTTCTAAAGTGAGCTCAGTTAAAAGCCAACCCTGTCAAAGGTTACAATACACACTGTCAGGTGTGACCCGGTTAAAGGATTTCAATCACCCTGTTAAAAGTGAGCCTTGTCATAGGACTTACATACACTCCATCAGCATGTAACCTTGTTCAAAGGATTTAACATATGAATGTTAGGTCAACCTCTATTAAAAGGATTTTGACTGTTACAATGGTTAGAAAGTAGCAGGAATATTTATCTGAAAAATATACAACTCACTTTGCAAATATCAGATCTGATTTCATAGACTAATGCTGGTTTACTGACTTTGAAAATTTTACATCTCCATCTTTGATCTACCCAAAACTTTTCTTCAAGCAACCACCACAATTCTCCTTCAACCTTTTCTGCTTATACAGTCAATAAAACTTTACTGATCTTCCAGCATTATCTTTTTCACCCCATGCACACATGCATATCCAATGCTCGGGTTCCCTTTAATACTTTTCTCAATTAGGTTAACTCATCTTATGTCACTCAATCTCATTTGTAGATCTTAGGGTTAGGTCAGATTCATTGAATCTACCTGCTTCATGTTCTTCAGCTCCTTTTCTAGAAACATCTCAAATCTCTTAAATATTTACAATAAAACATTTTACAGTGCATTTAATGCTTTCAAACAATCAATAAATAAAGTCAACATGTTTTACATAATCCAAGAATTCAACAATGTTGGCTCCAAAACTAAATTCTCTTCAAATATAAAAATTTTGATGCTTGGTCAATACTGTGATCAACTACTCGGTCTTCATGTAGAAAGCTCGGTCATTACTAGAAATGTTTCCTCGGCTTATACTGTCTTCCTCAGCAATTAACTGTTGTTTGGTCAACACTAAAAATTTTCTCGGCATACACTGAGTCAATCGACACTAACATTACTCGGCTTAAACATGATTTCTCCATTCTTTGCTCGGTCAAGCCTACCAGTTTAGTCTTCAGTCTTACTAGTATAAACAATACATTTTCTCATCATTGTACAACATAGTCAAGTACACTTTGTAGTATCAAGATAACTCAACCTTTCCCTAGGTGCTATTGTTACCAACCTTGCCTATCCCCTTAGCAACACTCAAATAGATATAGTACTTTCCTAAGTAGCAACAGTCTTACCAATTAAGGTTTGACATCAATGAAAATACAACAATTGTTTTAATTGCAGTTTCCAACATATGGAAGTAGTCCCAGAAATGCATCCGAGTTAAGGAAGATAGATAAAGGAGAAATAAGTACTGTCGAAGCTGACAATTTTGTAGAACATTTGAAGAACATCCATGAGGAGGTGAGGAAGTACATTACCAAGATGAATGCATAGTATAAGGCTAAGGCAAATGAGAAAAGAAGGCATAAGGAATTTTAGTTTGGAGATGAAGTCATGGTTCATTTGAGGAAGGAGCGATTTCTAGTTAGTACATATAACAAGCTGAAAATGAAGAAGTTTGGACCATGTAAGATACTGAAGAAGCATGATTTATGAAATGCATATGAAGTAGAGTTTCCTACTAAGCTGAATATTTCACCAGTATTTAACATTTCAAATTTGACAAAGTATCATGAATGAGGTGTTGAAGATGAGATCACAACAGCACAATGGAGTATTCCAGCAATGAGTTCAGCTATCAAGGAGATTGAGGACATACTGGATAGTCATGTTGGCATAAGCACAAGGAATAGGGTATATGAAGAATATCTAGGCAAATGGAAAGGATGACCTATTGAAGATTCATCATGGCTGACAAAGGAGGAGGTTAACCATCTTGGTTTTCCTTTGCATGCCCGAGTCATGATAGGGTCACTTCTCAAATTACCCCAGGTGTTTGATGCAGGATCATCTTGGGTGTAAGAGCAATCTTGCATCACCCAAAAATATTTATGTTTGTTTTTTCAATAAGGGTTATCTTGTGTCAAGCTGCTATTTGTGGAAACTTACTATTTTTAGTAAGTTGGTCATACAATCTTAGAATGTTTTGATTTCACAAATGGATGTTCATTTTGGTCATATCAGCCTTCCAGTAAAGTTTCATTGCCAGATCAAGTTTAGTTTTGAAGATATTGAAAAAAAATTGTATTGTAAATAGGGTACAGAAACTTCAAGCTTAGTTTTGAAGTCTTTAGAGGCCCCGAGTGAGGTCGAAACTTCGACTTAATGAAATCTTAGGTGTTGTAGATCACTTCACGCCCTCTTCAAAATGAGATCATAATAGTCAATCGGGTCAACAGGTGATGACTTATGGTCTCTGGAAGTTGGGCTACCTGAAATGGCAGAAAATAAATTTCCTTCAAAATTTCTGTTTGGGTTTTAAAAGTTATTTTGAGCCAACTTTGATGTAATAAATTGAAAAATAAAATAATTCTAAGTTTGGTCGACCTTAAGGACTAAAATTATGGAACCTTCTCAAGTGGTGGAAATTACCTATATAAAGAAGGCCCATAGTGTTGTCTAGGGCAGTTCTGGGTAGTAGTTCTGGGTAATACGTCAGGGCTTTGTCCTATAGAGTATTGTAAGGGGAATGCCCATGTGGCTTTGCATATTGTAATTCTAAAAATTTGTAATTCCACATTTGTGGAGATAATAAGAAGCCCATTTGTTGTTCTTGCAAATTGTTGTTGTTTCTCTATTTCTGTTATGTGTTTGTGGTATTAAGGGGAGCACCCTTCATCAAAATCTATCTATTGGTTAAGGTCCAAGGCTTAGTTCATTACATTTAAGATTAACTGGAGGGGTTCCCTTGAAAATAAAAGAGCCCAAATGAAATTGAAATTTTCCAAAAAAAAAACAATCACAACTAAGGGACATGTGCCTCAAAATCTATTTATTGGTCTATGAATCTCATTCTCCCATTAGGGCTCTCAAGAAATGGACCAATATATATGAATTCATAGTAATCATGAGAGTGTGACAATAAATGTGTCTATATAGTTATTGGATTCCTTCTTTTGCCTTAACCTACTATATTTAGGTCCATAAATCATTAGGTGAGACATGCATTCTATAAAAAAATGAGATGAACCAATAGGGAAGGGTAGAAAAGTTTTCTCATGATAACATAACCTTTAAGCTTCCAAAAAATCTCCTTGGAAATATTTTCTATGAAATCATAATGATAGGCAGTGGTGTCCATTTTAGGTTGAGCATGAACCCTGGGTGACAAGGATGGACAGACAAATTGTGATCTCTCCCATGAAAAAAGGAAAAATTAGCAAAAATTTCCTACAAGCCATGCTTGAAGAACTTGATAGGGATAGGAAATTTAGGTCTGGTTCTATCCTCTCTTCCTTAGCCTAGCTCAATATTGTATAATTTGAGGGCTTCTTTTCTCCCCATCCAAGAACTCTCAAACTCTTTACAACTAAATTTTGGGATGCTAGGGTCATAAGGGATACATAAAATCTAATACACCATAGAGGCATTAACCTCCAAATTTATCTCACTTCTAATGAACTTCCTTTTCCTTGTGTCAAAACTCTTAGCATAGGCATGGACTAACTTAAAGAAAAGGTGCACTCGAGATACTAAAAATTATAGTAGACCAAAAGACCATAAACATATCCCTAAAGGACTCAGGGGCTTTCCTTTTGTAGGATTATTTAATCTTTCCAAAGCACCTTTCTAGAGATTCTTCCGATTTTCCTAAAACTTTGGGTCAAAAATATCATTGACCCAGTCCTTCACCACGGAAACATCTCTGTGAATAAACTTCTCCAAAGGCTTGGTTTTCTCATAGTTTTGTCTTGGTTGATTGGATGCACATAGGGAAAATTAATCTCTAAACATTTCCATGTAAACATGCTAGGGAGCTTCATCCATGGGGTGAGAACTTGTTCCTTCTACAGAAATGACCTCTGGTAGGAATTATCTTTAAAAAATTAGAATTCTTTCTTTCTTTGAAATATCCCTCACCCATGCTAATGAATTTATCACAAACTTGGAGAAACAAGTGGTTGGAAAGTTAAAAATAAGGCACTTTGTGCATGCATATGTGAAAATTAATTTCCCCCCTTTTTTTATTGCATGTTTCCAACTCGTAAAAGTACATACAACTTATTTTTCTCATCCTTTTTAGGAGAGAAGAACTTGGAATATACAGACCAAGTAGAAAAATTGGGCCTTGAAAATTAAATGTTAGATAAGTAGAGATGATAGGGGTCTTTTATTATGTTATAGGGATTTTAGAGGTGAGAGGAATAGGATAATTGGTGTTAAAAAAATTTAGGGCACCAAAAGCACTAACAAAAATGAAAAAAACATAGAGAAATACTACACTACTTATCTATATTATTTCATCATTAAAAGAAGGGTTTTAAATGAGACTTGTTCATAGGAATATTGAGGGTGTTACCTTCCAAATATTCCATCTCAAAATATTTTCTTTCTTTATAGGTGGTGATATGGAAAGGTCCCTTCCATAGGGCTTCAAATTTATCATGTATCCTTGGTTTTGCAGAGCACTCATCAAACTTTAGGACTAAATCTTTTTCCTTAAAAGATAGGTTAGATGTTCTTTTCTCAACCCATTTTTTAACCACCTATTTGTGGATGGTCAGTGCATCAAATACCTTATATCTATCTTTTTGCACCTTTAGAAACCCACTTAACCTCATATCTATAGCATCCATTTGATTAATCTCGAGAGACTTAAGAAAATAAAGTGTAGGGATTTCTATTGACACTAACATCAATACTTCTTTTCTATGTACACTAGCTCATAAGGGAAGGATTTTAGAGCCTACTTATAGGTGGTCCTATTGGCCCATAGGGCTACTTTGAGGTGTTTGACCCAATTTTTTGTTGGCATTATAATGGATTGCAAAGTTTGGTGTTTTTGAGTTTGTCATTGATGAAAAATCTATCATTCTATCAAAATTGATGAATAGGTTTCATATACTAATTGACCTATTGGATAGGAAAAGATAGATTATGTTAAGTGTTTTGAGGTGAACAAGATAGTATCAGAGAATGTTTTGAGTAGCAAACAAGTTAGAGGACACTTTTGGAGATGTGATCATTCTTGGTGGTTTACCAAGGTTAGAGAAGTATAGTTCTACATCTACAACCATTAACTCAATTATTTTGGTGAGTTAGCATTTGGTGATGTATTTAGTGTGAACAAATTGTGCTACCGATTGGTTCCTATTGATCAAATGATCAAGGAAGTTAATTGATGGGCTGAGATGTCAATATATTTTGGGATGACATGTTAGGTATGATTAGCTCAATTTTCTATGAGTTTGGTCAATTTGGTGGGCCAACTTGTAAAATGTTTTCTAAGTCTCAGCCAACTTTATAACATTAATATAAAGTTGGACTAAATCATTTGATTTAGGATTATGATCATGAATTTGGGTGTTGTGATTAAAGATAGAGGAAGTGTAGTGCACCAGTATTTAGATATTACAAAGGATGTGATTGAGAAAAGGATTTTCTATATTTTTAGATCAAGTTATTGTTGTTTTCTAATAGTTATAGAAAGTTAAATCCTTTAACAAGGTGGAATTTAATAGTTCTTATTGTTAAATCCTTGAACATGGTGAAAGTCTTAATTGGAGTTTCAAATCCTCTAGCAAGGTGGATCCTAGTAGATCTTTTGGTTCTTCTAACAAGGTACTGACCACTTCTAACTGGGTGAACCCCTAACTGGGTATTGTAAGCTCCTAACAAGGAAAACATTTTTATTTAAAATGAAGAGATTCATGATCATCAACCCCATTGTGGTTTTCACCCTCTTACAAGGGTTTCCATGATAAAAATTGTGGTGTTATGTGTTATGATTTGTGGATGGTTAAACTATTTTACTTCAATTACATAGCTATATTTGCATGATCTACGGGATAAACATTAGTAAAATTTGAAGTGTCCACAATACTCTAGAAATTAATACCATTGCAAAGTACTTGAAATCACGATTCCACCGCAACTTGAACAAACGAAAACAAAGTTCGTATGCCAAAGTTATGGCTAGTCAAATTTTGGTCAAACTAGATACAGAGGCCATCAAAAAAGGTGAAAATTTGACCTTTTTAAAATTGGTCAAATTTTGTGTCATCATGAAGAACTCATTGTCATGATTCCAATGATCTTTGTTTCATAAAAAATGGATCTCATACACAAAAGATATGGCTAGTCAAAGGTTAGAGTTGATTGGGTTGACTAAAGTTGACTGATGATGTTAGCATGATGTCATAATGTTGACTAGTTAGCTTGTATATCTGACATGGTCCAATTAAGATGTGACATTTGGCATCCTATGTGGAATAATTATCAAATCATTGGTGGACACGTGGTAGATTTTTCATCAAAAGATGAGGTGCCACGTTGCACCCCAAATAATGCCACGTGGCACCTCAATGGCAAAGATTGTTTGAACAGCTTTTAACCAAAAATTGGTTATGAGATTCAATGGCTAGCGGCTTATTTATAACCTTTATCCAACTAACGTTTCTTATAAAATGACCAGCGGGGATTAAAATTTTGACCCCCACCAGCCTAAATTTTTTTATGGTTGTTGTGCCATTAACTATTCTTTAAAAGTAATGGGCACTAAGAATTATTTAAATATTTACAAAGTAATCCATAAATCCCTATTTAAATGGGGTTACTTGTTAAAACAAACCCCTTAAAATATATTAGCGTGAAACCCATGGAAGTACAAAGGGGATATTTATGAGATTATTTTCCAAAGGGGGATTATCTTTGGTTTTGGTGGTTTAAGCCTAATTATGACTAATTTTATGTATTAAAATGGGGGTAGGAGGCCTTTGGAAGACATCTAGGTGATGAAAAAAGAGATTACATTCTTGAAGACGTGGTGATTATTTGTGCACATTGGAGAATAATTATTTTATTGTGCTTGAAGGGAATATTTTTTAAACACTTCTAATTGATTTTTGGATTTAATCAAATTGGTCACCTTATTGGAGAGGGACTTGAAGATGTAGTCCACCGAGATGAACTATGTTATCAACCATGTTTTGTCTTCTATCTCTCTACTCTCTTTCTTTCAATTCATTACCTTCATATGCTTTGTTCAATTAAGCATTTAATTTATGTTAATTTAATAATTAATTTTTTGGATTAAATTATGTAATTATGTTAAGCATTCCTCTATAATCATCCTAGATCCTAATTAGATCAAGTTTGGTATCAGAGCACTTGTGTGACTAGTATTGCAGATTTGAATGCTAACATGATCCAAGATTCAACGAGGCAAAGAAAATCTTGAAGAATATAATCTTGAGATCAGGAAACAAAGAACTAATCCACTGTCATAGATGGAAGAAAAAGGTGGTGGACAAAGTTTTGAAGACAAGAGTACTCAAAAGACTCTTCAAAATTTGGAAACCATTGTAGAAGTTTTAGTACAGGAGAGAGAAGAAAGGATGCAAAGATGTGAAACTAGTGAGAGTAAAGGAAAATTATTAGGAGGTGATCTCGAGCCTCCAAACATTCCCCCAACTTCATCTTCTCCATCTTCTACTCATTGTGAGTCTTCTAATCCTTTTAAGGTTGGACATAAGCCTACAATTAAATTCGATGTAAAATTTGATTTACCAAAGTATTGTGGGGAATTAAATGCTAAAAAATTAGATGACTAGATTCAACAAGTTGAAGTCTATTGTAGAGTCCAAAATATCTTAGATGATGTCGATAGGATCTGGTTAGCTACTCTTCGATTGGGAGGTACAACTCTCAATTGGTGGGAGAGTAGGACTCGGGATGAAACTTCACAACATGGTAGAGTCAATTTAAGTTGGTCAAAATTTATTAATGCTCTTAAGAAGAAATTCTATCTCCTAGGCCATATGAAATATTTAATGATGAACTAGAAAACTTTTAGGCAAGGAAAAGGTTAGTCTATCTAAGAGTACACCTGTGAATTCAAGAAAAAGGCTATTGCATTAAATATTCCATTGTACACCCAAGATACATTGTTCAAGTACATTGGTGGTCTTCACTCTTACCTAAGGCATTGTATTTTAGTCTTGAATCCTTGTAACTTGGATGAAGTATGTGTATAGGAAATACACTTAGAGTCAAGGGGTAAGGGTACTTTTATTGATAAGTTTCATAACAATCCATCTAAGTTTTAAGATAAATCCAAAGACAAAGGGAACGGGAAAAAGATAGCTATAGTGAAGAAAGAGGTTGAAAAAACCACATGCTCACATTGAAAGAATGAGGGGCATGATGATTCTAGGTGTTGGATGTTGCACCCTAAAAAGAGGCCAAAGAAATATGGTGGAAACAAAGGCAAACATAAAAATGTTGTAGTTCAACAAGATCTTAGATCCGATTCCATAGATGAGACAAAGATTGTTTCCACTGGGATCCAAGGTAAAGGAAAAGGTATATCTCTTTGATCAGCTACAAGTTCTTCTAATATAAGTGCAAGTACAAGTAAATAATCTTCTCCTAAGAATGATAAGAAATGGAATGAGTTATTTCATATTCAGGTTCTTATCAAGTATACTAAGGTTGATACATTATTGATACATGTTTTTATGTTAATTTGATATCTGGAGAAGATGTTAAAAAGCTTAGTCTAACTAAAATACCTCATCCAAAACCATACCCTCTTGGATGAGTCTGCAATGATGCACAGTTACAAGTAACTAAGCAAAGTAAGTTAAGATTTTCTATCACTACAAACTTTTTAGATTAGGTAGAAGCTGATGTAGTCCCTTTAGATATTTGTGGTCTTGTACTTGGGTGGCCCTATTGGTATGAACAATAGGATATTTTCTATAGGGGGAAGAAAAAGTATCATCTTTTTAAAGGTAATATTGAATACATTGTACAAGCACATAAGATAAAGACTGATATTGCACTAGTTAATGTTGGTCAAATGAAAAGGTTAGTCAATTATAGTAATAACTTTGTGTTAATGATTGTAAGAGAAAAAGAAGAAACATCTAAGGCATTCAAGGTATGTGATACAAAACATAAAGTTGAATTGGTCAAAGTTGTTTTCACTTATGATGACTTGTTTCAAGAACCAAAAGGATTGCCTCCTAAGAGAGAGATACAACATGAGATCTAGTTGCAGCAAGATGTGTCACTTCCGAATATCAACATGTACACTTTATTAGTCTTGCGGAATGAAGAAATTAAGAAGTAGGTTCAAGAGCTGGTTGAGAAAGGAGTTATCCATCCTAGTACTTCTCCTTGTCATTCTCCTATTGTGTTGGTTCCAAATAAATATGGGCCTTGGAGAATGTGCATTAACTACAAGGCTCTAAACAAGATAACAGTAAACAAAAAGTATCCTCTTCCTAGAATAGATGATTTACTTGATCAGTCGAAACATGCAATTTATTTCACTAAGCTATATTTACATAGTGGATATCATCAATTCAGATAAGAATTGCAGAAAGTGATATTTGGAAAATTATTTTTAAGATGAAACAAGGACTTTACGAGTGGTTGGTTATGCCCTTTTGGCTTTGTAATGCACCACCTACATTTATGAGAATCGTGAATGATGTTTTTCATCCTTATATTGATGATTTTGTCAAATTCTATCTAGATGATATCATTGTATTCACTAGGTCTTGGGATGACGATGTAATTCATGTAAAGAAAGTTTTTGATGTACTCAAAAAAGAAAAACTTTTTGTAAAGATGTCTATATGTGAATTCACTAAGACATCCTTAGTGTACTTAGGCTATGTCGTAGGAGGTGGTCAATTGAAAGTAGACCCTACAAAAGTTGAATGTATTTTAAAATGTCCTAAGCCAAGTACAGTTACAAAAGTCAAGAGTTTCTTAGGTGCAGTCCAGTATTGGAGGAAGTTCATTGTAAACTTCTCTTATATTACATCACTGATGCACACACTAACCAATACCAAGGAAACTTTTCAGTGGGGAGGTCCACAATAGAAGGATTTTGACACTTTGAAGGAAAAGTTAATCACCACACCAGTTCTAGCTTTTCTAGATTTACATCAACCATTTGAGATTGAGACAAATGCAAGTGGGTTTTCCATTGGAGATATACTCATGAAAGGAGTTAAACTAGTCTACTATCACTCTGAAACATTTTCAAGAGCAGTAAGTAAATATCCCACTTATGATAAGGAACTTCATTCTTTAGTTCAAATTTTTAAGAAATGGAAACATTAATTAATGGAGAAAGAAACTGTAATCCAAACCGATCACCAACCACTACAGTATTTGCACTCACTGTCTAAGTTGCAACAAAGTAGGCACTTTAGGTGGATAGGTTTTTTGCAAAAATTTCACTTGGTAATTAAGTATAAGAAAGGTGCCCATAAAAAAGTACCGAATATTATTTCTAGGCCTTCTATTATTAATGCTTTGATAATCCTTAAGAAAATTTATATGGTCCAAGAAAGTTTTCAGGAACAATATGATAATGATGATAAATTTAAGGATATCTATGTAACTTTAATCCAAGGTAAACATGTAGAAGAGAAAGATTATTATGTGCAGGATAAACTATTATACCACTTGGGAAAATTATGCACAAGCACAAGTAATCCAAGAAGCACATACCTCTTTGATTGTAGGACATTTTGGGGTAAGTAAAATATTGGCAAGAAACTATCACAAAGTATATAAAAGAATGTGTAATGTGTGCAACTAGAAAACCAAGTAATTGGAAATTGGGTTTGTACACACCTTTACCTGTACCATCTCATCCATGGGAAAGTGTTTCTATGGACTTTGTGGGGGGTTTACCTATGTCTAGGAAGGGTCATGATTATTTGCATGTAGTGATTGATCGGTTCAACAAAATTTGTATTTTAATGGCTTGTAAGAAATAAGTCACTACTGAACTGATAGCTCATTTGTACTTTCAATTTGTATGGGTTCATTTTGGGTTACCTATTTCTATTATATCAGATCAAGATTATCTATTCTTAGGGGAATTTTGGTCATCCTTGTGGGGCCTCATGGACACCAAACTGAATAAAAGTACAACCTTTCATCCATAGACTGACAACTAGACAAAGGTAGTCAACTAGATAGTTGTTCATCTTCTTAGAGGTTACTGCAGTAAGAATCCTAAGTTATGGGATGAAATTCTTCATTATGTGAAACATGCTTACAACCATGCAAATATGTCTACAAATATGTCTCCTTTTGAGACTTGCTTTAGTTACTTTCCTAAGACACCAAGGGATTTTTCTTTTGGGAAGGATGATGTTGTAGATGGATGCCATGATGAAAAAAGGGATTTAAAGTTCATCAAAAAGGTACAAGTAATTCACCAGGAAATAGAAGCATAGTTGGATCAAAGCCAAGAAAAATGCAAGGCTTGCCATGATAAGCATTGCATCGATCACTATTTCCAAGTTGGTGATAGATTTTGGTTACATATCATCAAGGAACGAATGTAAGGTGAAGGAAGGAAGCTCAAGGCTATTCAATATGGTCCTTTTGAGATCTTAGAGAAGATTGGTACCAATGCTTTCCACCTTAATTTTTCTCCATACATAAAAATTTACTCAGTTGTCAATGTGCAGAATCTGAAGCTATATGAATCTCTAATGATCTCAGATGAAAACAATGACATTTAGGTTCCATTTGTTGATGATCTTTCTAATAAACTACAACTGATTGAATATCTTAAGGGAGAGTTTGACAATGGATTGGATATTTGAAAGACAATGATTGATGATCACCAAGCTACTAATGTGTATGTAAGACATTAAATCAATTAATGTATTGTCATTGATGTCAACTAAGTTTTGACTGTACTTATCATGATGGTTACAAACATCTTAAGAAGGAAATAATGATGAAGGAATGAGATATATACATGAAGATGAGATTGATGAGAAAGTTATGGATATGATATTCATTGGGTAACTTATTGATGAGTCTATGAAATTATATTAGTTATTTGATTGTATTACATGAATCTATTATGGATTGAAGATCAAGAATGAAAAATTTTATGTGGTCGGTAAATGAAGAATACAAGTAAACAATGAGAAAGTGTAGTGTATATCGAGTATAGTGTTAACTGAGCTAGTTATCATTGACGCATTATGGTATTGACCAAGTCAAAGAAATAAATAGAACTTATAACTGTCGACTAAAGATGATGAGTTGGATAATTGTTTATGATTATGAGGTAAATGATAATGTTTTTTATGATGATCACACGACTGAAAAAATTCAAGGATGATCAGATGAAGGAGAATGAAAATTTTTATTAACACAACTGTCAAGGAAGGTGAAGAGGAAAAATCAATGATGAATATTAGGAGGCAAAATCTATGGATGGAAATAAAATAGTTTATGATGTCTATATAAAGAGACAATAGATTCATTATTGAGTCTGCTACAAGAGAATTCAAATGAAAAGATTGATTTCATGTAAAGCTGATCAAACTGGTTGAAGACATAACTGAGTAATTCTGCAGACAACACCGAGCAATAAAGAAATCAATTACTGAGATAACATATTTGGAGGAAACAAGATATTGAGTTGATGATTGATTAGTGGTTTTTTTATCTTAGCATAGATTTGAAAATCTACAAATCAACTTGTATTTGAATCACATCATTAATGTATTAGTTGAACCATTTCTATAGATAAATCTCTTAACCAAGTGGGACTTAATAGTCTTTATGTTTCAATATGACATTCAATGAATGTTGATGACCTCATAGTGAATTTTTGGTCAAGGGAGAACTGTTAGTGATAAATCCTCTAACCAGGTGACACCTTACAATGTGTTTTGTAAACTTTAATAGGGTTGGCTCCTAGCTGAGCTCACTTCAAAAGAGTGAATTATTTTGGGTTACCGATCCTAGGTATAGGGTTTCCACATTAAAATTCTATATGTTAGATGTGTATGTATGTGTTGAATTGTTATTTTACTTTACACATTATTATAACTGGATTGATCAGTAAACACGATACTTAATTTATTAGTAATCGATATATGAAGAGAAAGACACAGTTGATATCTTACTGAGTTGATTAATAGATTTGAAATTATTTTTATATACATCTGGGAGTATTTGGGATTGTAGCATGACTAGACTTAACTAATTCACCCCCCCTCTTAGTTATCTAAAAATTGGTATCAGAGAATTGAGTGCTTGAAGGAAAAGTTTGAAGGACTTAAGATAAAGATCACTACATGTATAATAGAGATGTACCAAATCTGAACAAAGAAAACTTCTAGACATGGAAAATCAAAATGAGATTGTATTTATCAGGGATAGATGATTTTGCAACATACTACTTGGACAATGAGTTCATCTTACCCTTTGTACCTTTGACTATTGATCAGATGAGAGAAAGAAAATAACACATTTCTATGATGATAGAGCTTTTTGCTTCCTTATCAAATGCCAAACTTGAAGATGTTAAGGTATGTACAATTGCTAAATAGATGTGGGACAAGTTTACACTATTTCATGTGATAAGGGTTAAAGAAAAAAGTCTTAGAGGAAAGTTTGATGACATGAGAATGAAAGAAGGAGATAAAATATCACCGTACAACAACTGAGTCAAGGAGGTTGTGAATGCTATCCAAGGAGCATGAGGTATTATTGATGAAGACACTGTTGTAATTAAAATTATCATAAACTTGTTACCTGCTTACTTTATTAGAGCCTCAACAATTCATGAGATGAGATTATCTCTTGGTAATCATATTACACTTGATAGTCTAATCGGTAGATTGACTGCATTTGAGTTGAATAACTTTGACAATAGTGTTATTCCTACTGTTGAGTCTACATTTATGTCATCTCTTAAAATTGGTAAATCAAGAAGAAAACATAAGATAAGAAATGAGACTGATAGTGAAAGTGAAAGTGATGAGCATGAACTTGATGAGCTTGAAGCATTAATGGCTAGAAGACTGCAAAAAGGTAAAGGAAGATATAGAGGAAAACTACCCTTGGTATGATTTAATTGTAAAGAGATTGGCCATATTGCAGCTAGATGTCCTAATAGGAAAGAAGATGAGAAAACTAATGAAAGATCTAATGAGAGGAAATTTGATAGAAGAGATAACCAAGAACACAGAGGAAACCGACAGTATGATAGAAGAAGTAACTGAGATTACAAAGACAAAGGACAGAAGACATCTTACCTTGTTGAAGATTATGATAATGACACTGACATCGACACTAATGAAGAAATTGAGGTGGTATTTGTAGCTTTGAAAGAAGATTTAGAAGAAGAAGAAAGGTATGTTGAAATATCAATTATTCCTAAAGTTAGCAAGAATTATACTTGGATTATTGATAGTGGTTGTACACATCATAGACTAGTGAAGAAGAGAAATTTGAATACCTTGAACATTATAATGGTGGATCTGTTAAAATGGGAAATGATACACCTTGTTTAGTAAAAGGAAAAGGGTCTATATTTTTTAACAATAAGATCAGATGTGAGAATGCATATTGGGTGAAATGACTTAATTATAATCTATTGAGTGTAGCACAACTGAATAACATAGATCACTGAGCTGCATTTGAGAACAGAAAGGTAAAAATCTATGATGAGACTGGAAACTTGGTTGGTACTAGTGAACAATCTAAAGGTAATCTATTTTATCTTGACAATGCTGAAGCTTCTTGTTTGTTGGCTAAAAATGAAGATGTGTGGTTATGGCACAAGAGGTTATGTCATGTGAATTTTTACAACATGGTTAAGATTAGTAAGAAAAGGAGAGTTAGAGGTTTACCAAGAATATCTAAACCTGGCCATGTTATGTGCAAACAATGTCAAATGGGAAAAATGTCAAAATCTAGTTTTAAGAGAAAGAATTTTTCATCTAATGCTATTTTGGAGTTAGTTCATACTGACTTTTATGGTCCTATGAGAACTCAAAGTTATTATGGTGACATATATTTTATCTTTTTTTTTTATGACTTCTCTAGAATGTTAACTATCATGTTCCTGAAATAAAAATCTAAAGCTTTTAAGATTTTTAAATGTATAAAGAAAAAGTGGAAAAAGAAAGTGGTAAAGAACTAAAATGCTTTAGATAAAATAGAGGTGGTGAATTTATATCTAATGATTTCACTAATTTTTGTAATGAGCATGGAATTAAGAGGACACCTCAGCAGAATGGGATTGTTGAAAGGAGAAATAGATCTATTGTGGATTGTGCTAGAACACTAATGATTGAAAAATATGTGGCACAGATATACTAGAGAGAAGCTATTAGTACTATTGTATATACATTGAACTAATTTCAACTGAAGAAAGATTCAAACAAGACACCTTATGAATTATGGTATGGTTACACACCTAATGTAAGTTATTTCAAAATATTTGGAAGTAGATGTTACATTCTGAAAGATGATAGAAATGGGAAATTTGATTCAAAAGGTGATGAAAGAAAGCTTACAAATATTTGACTAAGGCTACTAACAAGATGATTGAAAGTGCAAATGTAAGAGTTGATGAATTTGATGAGAAGAATGATGAAGAAAGAAAAAAATAACCATAAGACTATGGTAGATTTGTTTACATTGAGCAACCTAACACTCTACCCAAGAAACAACCTGGCATTACTGAGCATCATTCTATACATACCAAGAATCAATAAACTATTATAGATGAAGATCATGATCATGCACCGAGTGGAAAACACAATGAAGAACAAAGAACTGAACCTGTACTTGCAAGATACATAAGGAGACATCATCCACAAAATTAGATTATTGGAGATAAGAAAGTTGGAATGATGACACAAAGTAAGTTGAGAAACAACACATGCTTAGTTTTTGAATTTGAACCGAAAACTGTTAGAGATGCACTTGAAAATGATGAATGGATTAAGGCCATGAATGAAGAAATTGAGAAAATATAGAAAAATAAAACATGGACATTGGTACTGAGACTGAAAGACAAGAATGTGATGGAACCAAATAGATATTCAGAAACAAATTGAATGAAAATGGAGATGTCACTAGGAATAAGGAAAGACTAGTATGCAAAGGGTATGCACAAGAAGAAGGTATTGACTATGGTGAGACTTTTACACCCATTGCTAGACTTGAAGGAGTTAGAATATTGCTTGCATATGCTGCTTACAAAGGATTTAAATTTTATCACATGGATGTTAAATCTATATTTCTGAATGGAATGCTTGAAGAAAAGGTATACATTGAAAAACTTGAAGGTTTTGTTGATCCTAATCAGAGGAATATGGTATGTAAGTTGCACAAAGTATGATATGGACTGAAACAAGCATAGAGAGCATGGTATGAAAGACTGCATTCCTATCTTATCAGTATTGGATTTGTTTTGATTACGTAAAAATAGGTTTTGAAAGGACCCAAAACCTTTTACAATGAGAATAAAGATAAGACAATTAGGCTCCAAAAGTTCAAGTGCAACAACACCAAAAAAAGTAACACAAACAAGGCCTTAAACACAAAGGCCAGCCAAAAGACAAAGGACAACAAAAAAAAAAAAGGAAAGAAAGACAACAAGCTGCTGTCTAAACACATTTCATCAGTTCTATAGTCTGGTCTACAAGAATCTACATGTTGCAGCAAACAACTTCAGCTCTTCCATGTCATTCTTGTTGCCATCTTCCACCATCCTGGACCTGGATCTCGTGCGCTTACTAGGTCCCTGTTCCTCTTTAGCCTCTATGATCTCTTGGTTCCATTTCTCACTATCAAACTTGTCAACCAGGATCTTCACGTGCTCATTTGAAGCCTTGAGGATAGAAAAGCATTATTCTGCAATATTCCCCATGGTCTTCTCCAACTTGTCAATTCTCTTTTCCATAGTCTCAACTTTCTTGGTTAAAACATCACTGCATTGGATTTTCTCCTCCATGGCATTAAGTCTGTCATTGAAGGTAGCAACACCCTCAGCTCTGGAAACAATGTCAGTGAGCTCATCAATAGTTTGGCCCAAGGTTTTATCCCCGAGGTTCATCCTTTTAAGAATCCCCATTTCTTTTTGTAGCTAGTGGATGTTGGACTTCATCACAATGATGTCATTCTTCATTATGCTAAGGGTAGACAAGAAAGCTAGGCACCCTAAGTTCTCAAAATCCTCATTCCTCCCCTCATTAATCTTAGGACCCCTATTCTCTACCTCCATGTTCTCCTTAGGAATGTCTACCTTCTCCTTATCCAGGTTGTCCTTTTCCTTCTCATACCCTTCTTTCTCAATATTAGTCACGTCTTGTGCAACATCTTGCAGGATTTTTTCCTCAACCCAAACATCCTTACCAGTACCCCCACTCTCCTCTCCAGTAGGGTTGTTTTCCACATAGTTTTCCTGATCATTCTTACCCTGGGAAGAGGAGCCCTCATCAGAAGATATGAAGACCCTCTTCGCCACTTTCTTCTTCCTAGTTTTAGTTCTAGTACGATTGTCAGTTGGTTCCGGTCTCTTCTTCCCCTACTTCTTGGGACTATCCTCCCTGCTCTCATCTTCCTCTAATTCCATGTCAGTAGTAGAGTCCTCCATCTTCCTTTTCTTTTTATCCTCCTTAGGGCTTTCCTCCTAGTAATCCTCAAAATCCCCCTCTTCATCTTCCATTTACTCCATAAATGGCTCCTCCGACTCCTTCCCATCAGTATCATAGTCCTCCAGGGCTTTTCTATTAAGCTGAGATCTTTCCACCTTCTTCGACTTCAACACCTCAAATATGAGAACCATGAGCCCTTCATGGCAAGCATGATCACCCTCTAGATCCCTTTACCAGTGAAGGAGGGAAGCATTCAAAGAACTTAGTAAATAGAAAGGAAAATTAATCTTAACCCCGTGCCTAAAATGGTTCAGAAAAGTAAGATGGTGGTTGTAGATTTTAGTATATCTACCATCAAGGGTAGTGTAGCCTATGATAACAAATAAAACAAGGCACCAGGGCCTAGAAATGAACTTAGGGTTAAAGTATGAATTGTCCACCTTAACCATACAGTCTCTCTCCTACTTCATGGGCTCAAAGGCCTCCAAGGCCTTGTCTAAAATCTTCCTGTCCCTCTAGAAGTTGATATCCTTAGTCATCAAGCTAGTCACTTCAGCAACCACCTCCTCAGTCACCTCCATGTTTTGTGTGCCCACTAGAATGCTTCCCTTGTTCCAAGTTTTGATGAAATTTCTGGTCACTACCACTTTTCCTCCATGTAATCTCTCCGAGAATTTTGCCAGACCCCCATTTTTAATAATTTTCCAAATTTCCTTATTTTGTTTCCAGTCACTACAGTGCGCCGGCTTGCATCTCCTCTTTTTACCTCCCATGGCTTTGTGAAATAACAAAAAGCTAAAGTTCAAATGAATTTCCTCTCTCTGCAACTTTGCCTTCAAACTATAATAACCAAAATTAATGTTATTCACAGCCCACAACTCGTGCCAAAGGACCCCAATAATTGTCTCAAAATCAGGCCATTGTCCTTCATGATAGTCACATAGATTTTTGCACTCAATACTCATTAATGATCTCTTCATTCAAAATGTGTTGCTTAATCCTCATCCTCTCCTTGCTAATTAATGATGATCCAACATAGGGGATGTTTGAACCATCATTCCATTCAATTTCCACATGGCTTTTACAAGCCATGTTCACAGCCTAGTCAGCCACTAAATTTGCCTGCCTAAAAATGTGGGATATCATGCATTTTTCAAAGGTGCCAATAATTTTTGTCACCTTACTTAAAACATTGGCTATGGACCAAGAAGGGGTCAAAGTGTTCTTCAAACACTTAACAATACTTAGGGAATCCCCTTCAATCCATATTTTGTTATAATTCTTCCTTTTGGCAAGTAACAACCCATAGAGAGTAGCATTAGCCTCCGCCACCTGATTGGTGTCGAAGCCTATAGGAATAGCCATAGCCCCTTTGCAATTCCCAAATTCATCTCTGATAACTACTCCACATCCAGCAATTCTAGGGTAGCCTTTAGAGGCACTGTCAAAATTGATTTTGACCCATCCATTAGGAGGATAGACCCACCTAGCTTCTTCCCTCAGATTTCTTTGGATTGGAACTTTCCTTCCTTCAAGCTTCCACTTCTTATAAACTTTTGCCTCCCATTCATTCTTCAGATCATGATAGTTCTTTATCAACCCCAAGTTCTCTAGCAGAGCACTCTTAATCTTGTGAAAAATACTCTCCCAATTGGACTCCTTATCCCTAAAAATTTTGTCATTCCTTTCTTTCCACACCCCCTAGCACAAAAAGGGTAGAAAGAAATTCCAAAAGGAGATTAAAAAAAAGTGACAACAATAATTTGTATTTGAAAGGTGAAACTAATGACAAGATTCTTATTGCTGAAATTTTTGTTGATGACATCATATTTGGGGGACATGCTAACCTATGAAAATTATTTGCTGATGAAATGAGAAAAGAATTTGAACTGTCAATGTTTGGAGACATCAATTTTTTTCTTGGCTTGCAAATTTTACAACAAAATGAAGGCATATACATTACTCAATAAAAGTACATAAAAGAAGTATTGAAGACATTCATTATGGAGGATTCAAAACTAGTCGGTACACCTATGCTCACTACATGCAAATTGAAAAAGTATGACAAGTCAACCGAGGTAAATCAAACCTTGTATAGATCAATGATTGGAAAATTGGTGTATGTTGTGCATAGTAGACCAGATATTGCACATGCGATTGGAATTGTAGCAAGATTCTCTACTAATCCTAAAGAATCACATATGAATGATGTAAAAATAATTTTGAGATACTTGAAGAACACTAAAAATTATGGTTTGTGATACAAGAAAGAAGGCAATTTTGAACTGAAAGTTTATATAGATGCGGATCGAGCTGGAAACATTGATGATAGAAAGAGAACCACTGGTGGAGCATTATTTTGGGGAGAAAGGTTAGTTACTTGGATAAGTAAGAAACAAGGATGCATTTTGCAATCCACTGCAGAATCATAATATGTTTCTATTGTTGCTAACTGTTTGAACATTTCATGGATAAAACAACTTTTGGAAGGTATGAATGAGGAGATCACTAACCCAGTAATAATATATTGTGATAACACTAGTGCAATAAACATTTCTAAGAATTTGATGATGCATGAAAAGAAAAAGCATATATCTATAAAGTATCACTACTTGAGGGAACAAGTACAACAAAAGAAAGTAAGACTAGAGTATGTGAAATCACAAGAGCAACTTGCAGATATATGTACTAAACCCTTACCTAAGGACACATTTGAGTACTTTAGGAGTAGACTAGGGGTCCATCCCCTATCTATCGATCACTAAGGTGATTAGGAGGTTGCATCAACCTATACTTTATCAGAATATCAAATGATGTTGATGCATAATTATCACACTTTGGGTTTACTAAGGTGGTGAAAACTGAAAGATGGAAGACAAACTGAAACTGCATATCATTACATGTAAGGTACTTGATCTAAACCAAAGAATAGATACACTGATTTAGCTACTGAAGAGCTATTTATATTTTTTTTGCATTGTTTTCAAAGGGAGAGATGATGATTCATATGAAATACAGGGAAATAAATGTACATGAAATATTAAATCTATAGGGAGAGAGACTGCATGAAGAGTGTTGATGTTGTGTAGTGATTAAACATATTAAATCTACAAGCTAGCGAGAGCTTATCGAGTTACATCACTGGCATATGAAGTTGTAGAATAGATTTTTGGTATTCTATGGCATATTTCATATTCTATTGCCATCAATGCCAAAGAGAGAGATTGATAGACTATAACTGATTGAATATCTTGAGGGAGACTTTGACAATGGATTGGATATTTGAAAGATAATGATTGATGATCACCGAGCTACTAATGTGTATGTAAGACATTAAATCAGTTAATGTATTATCAATTATGTCAACTAAGTTTTGACTGTACTTATCATGATGGTTACAAACATCTTAAGAAGGAAATAATGATGAAGGAATGAGATATCTACATGAAGATGAGATGGATGAGAAAATTATGGATATGGTATTCATTGGGTAACTTATTGATGAGTCTATGGCATTATGTTAGTTATTTGATTGTATTGCATGAATCTATTATGGATTGAAGATCAAGAGTGAATAAGTTTATGTGGTCGGTAAATGAAGAATATAGTATAAACTGAGAAAGTGTAGTGTATACTAATTATAGTGTTAACTGAGCTAGTTATCACTGACACATTATGGTATTGACCAAGTGAAAGAAATAAATGGAACTTATGACTGCCGACTAAAGATGATGAGCTAGATATTTTTTTATGATTTTGAGGTAAATGATAATATTTTTTATGATGATAAAAAAACTAACAAAATTCAAGGATGATCAGATGAAGGAGAATGAAAAGTTTTATTGACACAACTGTCGAGGAAGGTTAAAGCAAAAAAATCAATGATGAAGATTAAGAGGCAAAATCTATGGATGGAAATAAAATGGTTTATGATGTATATATAAAGATAAAAGAGATTCATTATTAAGTCTATTGCAAGAGAATTCATGTGAAAATATTGATTTCATGCAAAGCTGATCAAACTGGTTGAAGACAGAACCAAGCAATTCTACAGACAACACCGAGTGACAGAGAAAGCAATTACCAAGAAGAACAGAGTTAGATGAAATTAGCTATTAAATTAATTATTGATCAAAGGTATTTTTGAGCTTAGCATAGATCTAAAAATCTACAAATAAAGTTGTATTTGAATCAAATCATTACTATATCAGTTTAAGCATTGCTACAAATAAATCTCTTAACCGAGTGGGACTTAATAGTCTTTATATTTCAATATGACATTAAATGAATGTTGATTTTTTTTTTGTTGGCCCCATAATGAATGTTTGGTCAAGGGAGAATTGTTAGTGATAAATCCTCTAACCAGGTCACACCTCACAGTGTTTTTTGTAACCTTTAACATGGTTGGCTTCTAACCGAGCTCATTTTAAAAGAGTGAATTATTTTGGGTTACTTGTCCTAGGTGGTTTTTCTCCTAATAGGGTTTCCACGTTAAGAATTTGTGTTATATGTGCATGAATGTGTTGAATTTTTATTTTACTTTACATATTATTATAACTGGATTGATTGGTAAACAAAGTACTTAATTTACCAGTAATTGGTATATGAAGAGAAAGGCACAGATGATATCTTAGCAAGTTGATTAATTGATTTTAAAGTTTTTATATATATATCTGGGAGTATTTTGGATTGTAGGATAACTAGACTTAACTGATTCACTCCCCTCTTAGTTATCTAACACTTTCACTAGAGTACATGTCAGAGTTTGTAGAAGATGTTATCCTTAATAGGAATGTCAGAACTTCACGAAGAGGACCAGTTGAATACCTCTAAGTGGGATTGAAGGGGATACATCCAAGAAAGGCAAGATGGATGGAGGTTGGTAAAGTGAGGTAACTTTACCCTCACCTACTTTTTGAGTAATCAAAATTTTGGAGGTCTCAAAGCTCTCTAGTGAGGAGGCCTAATCTAGGGGATAAAAGTCAGTAAAATTTGAAGTGTCCACAATACTCCATAAATCATTACCATTGAAAAGTAATCAAAATCCTAATTCCAACGTAACTTGAACAGATGAAAATAGATTTTGTATGCCAAAGTTATGGTTGGTCAAACTTCAATCAAACTAGATATAGAGGCCATCAAAAAAGGTGAAAATTTGACCTTTTTAAAACTAGTCAGATTTTGTGTCATCATGAAGATCTCATTGTCACAATTCCAACGATGTTCTTTTTATAAAAAATGGACCTCATACACAAAAGATATAGTTGGTCAAAGGTTAGATTTGACTGCATTAACTAATGATGTTAGCATTACATCATCATGTTGACTCGTCAGCCTATATATCTGACATGTCTAATCAAGATGTGACATGTGGCATCCTATGTGACATAGTTATCAAATCATTAGTGGACATGTGGAAAAAATTTCATCAAAAGACAAGGTGCCACATGACACCTTAGTGGTGAAGATTGTTATATCTGACATGGTCAAATTGGGATGTGACATGTGGCATCCTACATGGAAAAATTATCAAATCATTGGTGGACATGTGGAAGATTTTTTATCAAAAGAAGAGGTGCCACATGGCACCTTGGTGGTGAAGATTGTTTGAACAGTTTTTAACCAAAAACTGGTTATGAGATTTGATCCTATAACCTCCCCCTCACAAGTTGACAGCTCCACCATTGAGCCACAAGTCAACCTAGCTATAAATATCTAGCGTCTTATTTATAACCTTTATCCAACTAACGTTTGTTATAAAATGACTGAGGGGGATTGAACTCTTGACCCCCACCAGCCTAAAAAATTTTATGGCTATTATTCCATTAACTATTCTTTGAAAGTAATGGGCACTAAGAATTATTTAAAGATTTACAAACCCATAAATCCCTATTTAAATGCAGTTACTTTTTTGAAAAAAATCCTTAAAATATATCAGTTCCAAACCTGTGGAAGTACAAAGGGGATATTTATGAGATAATCTCCCAAAGGGGGATTATCTTTGGTTTTTGTGGTTTAAGCCTAATTATGGCTAATTTTATATATAAAAATGTGGGTAGGAGGCCTTTGGAAGATATTCAGGTGATGGAGAAGGAGATTACATTCTTGAAGACTTCATGATAATTCTTGCACATTGGAGAATAATTCTTCTATTTTTCTTGAAGGGAATAATTTTTGGAGTTAATCAAATCGATCACCTTATTGGAGAGGGACCTGGAGACATAATCCACCTAGATGAACTCTATTATCAATCATGTTTTTTCTTCTATCTCTCTAGTCTCTTTCTTTTAGTTCATTACCTTTACATACCTTGCTCAATTACACATTTAATTTATGTTAATTTACTAATTAATGTTTTGTATTAACTTATGTAATTACATTAAGAATTCCTATGTAATCTTCCTAGATCCTAATTAGATCATTGGATGTTTGATTGTATGGAAGTTGTTTAAAATCATAATAAACTAGTTCATTTCTTGTTTACACTGATTCATCCACCCTCTTAGTGTTTTCTATGTCTAACAATTGGTATCAAAGAGAAGTCTCCTTGAAGAAGCCTAAAAAATTGGGAGAGGTCCTTGAGGAAGACATGAAATGCTATAAAAGACAGCTTGTAGATGATGAAGACATGATTGAGAAACTCAAAGATCAGTTGAATAAATCTAGAACTAAAAGAAAAGAACTAGTTGAATAGCTAAATGATAGTCAAGACCTAATTGAACACCTATCTGAACAAAGTGGATATGAGGAATCTGAAGCAGTCCTAGAAGCCTTATCTCAAGAGAATGAGAAATTACTTAAGGACAACAAGGATATGCATAAAAAGATGGACAAGATGAAGCAAGAAAATAAAAATATGCAAAAATAGTTGGAGAACTTTGGAATCATAATGGGTTAGGAGATTAAAGATAAGAGAATGGTTGATGAAGCTAAGAAGGTTGCAGATGATGCTCTCAAAGACAATGATGACACCTTAAAAGAAAGGATGGAAGAACTATTCAGATCTTAACAAGAAGTTACTCTTTTGAATGAACAAATACATGATACAAGTCTAGAAAATACCAGTATGAGGAATGAAAATGAAAGGATAAAAGGAGAATTGAAAGAAACCAATGACCTATTGGATATGTTCAATAAAAGTACCTCTAAACTAGATGAACAACTCTCAAACCAAAGGAGAAACAACAAGAAACAAGGTTTAGGGTTTTCAAATTTTGAAGTTGGTTAGTCATCTAGCTCCAAGAAGATCGATGCAAAGGAAGACAAATCAGCACCTATGGTGAACAAAAATAATTCTGGTAAGAGGAATTATAGACTAGTATCTTTCAATTGTCACAAGTTCATACTGCTAATGTATGTAGGTCTAAACCTATTGGACCTAATAGACCTAATGCACATATTGCTAGATCTAGAAATTTCTATGTTAGATTTGAAGGATACAATGCTAGATCTAATGTTTTTCATGATAAATGTTATCATTTCAACAAGTATGGTCATAAGGTTAATGAGTGCAAAAAAAGATTCAATAATCAGAGGCCATACAACCCTTAATGACTAAGAACTAATCATCAAGGCAACTAATTGGATGTTACCTATTCTATCTATCACAATTATGGACATACAATAGTCAATTATAAGATGAGAACTAGTAGAGGAAATATTGGACCATGGAGACAAACTGGTATGGTGTGTTACTATTGCAACAAGATTGGACATCTTTCTAGGTCTTGCAGAGCTAAGAAGAAAGAAAGTGAAGTTCAACCAATGAATAAGTCTGATAATGATAAAGGAAAAAATATTGTAGATGTTGAAGGAATCAAAAATTAGATGAAACAAACATGGGATAAGAAATGTGTACTCAATTATAGTGAATTGAAAGAGAACTCCACAACACCAGGTAATGTGGAGAATTCTTCATGTAATTAAGTCAATGCTATTTAATTAAAAGGATAAAATCAAGTAAGATCTATAATTGATCTCCTAGATGTGTGTGTGGTAAGTTTTATCATCATATTTACATGCCTATTTATGTTTCGGGTGAATTTTTTGAAGGATCTTGTATTTCATATGATTCTATGTGACCACATAATGATTCTTATGGAAAACTGATTGTTTGATGTTCTAACCGGTTGCAAATGGTAAAAGGTACTATTTGATAGTTTCTTGTGGATGTAATGTTATAAAAGTTGAATACTAAAATTTATTTTTCACTTTTATTTCCATGAGATGAGTTGCGCACTTACGAGTGAGTATAAGGTGATTTGAGCAATTGTAATCAATAGTTGTGATCTTGTGCCTAGATTGAAACAGTGTTTGAAGATCCCTAACCAAATAGAAAATAGGTATTTATCTATGATGTAAAGGTTCTATTTTTTTTTTTTGTGAAGAAAATTAGTGTTGACATTATGGACACTCCAGTGTTAATTAAAACTATTGAGGAACCAAGGCCTTTGTTCAAATTGCATCCTATGAACGTGGTAGATAATGATCTGATATGTTCTTTATCTTTGATTTCACATGGTTTATTATTGACCAAAGATATAAGATCATTTATCCATTGCAAGGTTGAACATATTTTTTTGAATGCTATATTCAAGGCTTACACCAAACTATGTAATAAATTGGGATTGAAGGATGAAAAAAATATTTGACCGAAAAGGGTTTTACCTATATTGTTGACCTACTTGATTTTTTTGAGAATGAGTGGATCAAATATGTATTGAGATAAGTTCATAATTATTTTATCTATTTTGATAGGACACATAAGATTAATAAGGATTTAATTCATGCAATAACTAGTTTATGCATGATCGATGGCTTACCTATTATAAGGACAATACCGACAAATAAGGTTACTCATTTGACTAAGTCAAGACAAGATAAAAGGTCCATGATGATCAATGATATTGAATACATAGAGGTCAAGTTTGTGTGAATGATAATCAGTTACAAGGTATATCAATTGAGCTGATTGAACAATGTGCTTGATGGAAAAAATCATGCCATATACCGGATGGTGAAGGATAATGCACAATACGACCTATGTGATTTCATGAGGAGTCAATTATTTTCCAAAATGGAGAGAATAAATAAGGGAAAAAAAAAATTTAAGTATGGTTCTGTATTGGTATGTATATTTTTCAACCTGTAAAATCATTTCCTTGGTATCGATAATATTCAGTGGTCAATTGATAAACTTGTAGTAGTGTAGATTAATGAGTGCATAAGGATGTTAGGAAATAACTTTACTAGTGTCAGGTGGGGTTATTTCAAAGACTTTTAGAAATGAATGCATGAGAGGGAAAGGATAACAACCAGTATAGTGGAAAAGTATAAAGAAGACATATGTTTCATTGTGAGTACAGATACATGTTTGATGCAGGTGGTACAACCAAGAATCTATTGGGATTTACCAATGGGATATGAGGTAGATGATGATATTGTATCACTTCATGCCAATGATTTACTATCCAAACTGATTGATGCAAGTGCCCCCAGGTTTGGTACCTATGAAGAAAAATTTATGAAAATTCACACACAACTGATGGAATTGGTGATAGAAAAAAGAGTGAGGAAAAGAGTTGATGACCTAGCCAAGAAGAGTGGCATTACTAAGGAGATTTAGGATAAGATCAGGAAGAATTTTTTAAGTGATGAAGATGGTACTTCTAGTACTACTACTACTGAAGAAGTAGACGTAGAGGTTGTATCTTTTACAACCAGTAAGGCTACAAGATGGGTAACTAGGAGTTCAACGGTGAAAAGGGATAAATCCTTCACCTATTACTAGAGCACAATCAAAAAGGAAAAAATCATCACAGTCTGAAGCATCAGTGATTAAGGACAAGGAAAAGGTAAAATCACTTGTAATTGACCAAAGGAATTATAAGAGAAAGAAGGAAATAACTCATGGGTATAAAGAATCAAAAAGAAAGAGGAGTAAGAAAGATACAATATAGGAATAAGAAGCTTAAACTAAATATGACAAAGACCAAGAAGAATTGAGGACCAGCGGTAATAAATCAAAGGTTGTAGGCATGAAAAATAGGAAATTAGTCAAACTGGTGACTAGGAGATCTAATACTATAGACAAGATAGTTGAAGAAATCAGAGAATATGGTAGCATCACTAAGGCAAGTGGATGGTATCAAAAATTTAATGATGAGAATAAGAAAAAGACTGAAGAATTTGTTAGATACAACATGCACAAATTCTGTAGAGGGCCTAGTGAGACACATAAAATGATACCTGATACATTATTCAAGAAGATTGATGCTAGATGGAGGTATGACCTGAAAGAAAATAAATAGATGTTGGAACAAGATTTGGTAGAACCGGAACTTGAGTTACTAGTTGAAGTTGTGAAGAGTATAATTTTGGTTCTAAGGCCAAAATTTAGAACAAGGAGTAGAGTATGAAGAATAATAATTGGTGAATCTTAGTTAGTTTATGTAGAGACTCTTGACATCATAAAGAAGAAATTGGAGAAATAAGATGAACTAGTGGATGATGATAATGAGGGAAAAAAAGCTCAATAGCCCATCAATGAAGAGGTAAAAATAGATGATTTTGTTACTCCTAATCAAGTAATTGAAGAAATTGTCAGTGACATACCTTCTAATATTCCTCAACAAGTTCCTATTATTGAAGTAAAATATGTGCAAGGAAGATTTGAAACTCAAAAGGATCAGACAACAGAGGTTGGGGTACCTGATGTAACTACTACAATTGCATAGAAGGAAGATGAATTTTTTACAACCAATGGTAAACATGTAAAGAAAATTGAAGCTCAAGAAGTTGATGTTACAATGCAATCAATAAAAAGGAAACTGGATATAGGTGCTAGTTCAAGTCAGAAGAAGGAAAGAAGGTCAATATATATTCTTGAGGAAGAACTTGTAGAATACATTGGATATGAGGATGTTGAGGTCATTCAAGGACCTATTGATGTTACTAAGATGAGTCCAAGTGAATTGATGAGACTTCTAGAGATACTAAAACTAGAATCTAAAAGGGATAAGATTAGACATGAAAAGAAGCAAGAACAAGTGTTTTTTTTTACTAGGGACATTCTTGCAAATATTGTATCTAAAGATGACTATGATCCTAATGCTACACCGATTGAGTAGATAGATACTTTGATCAATGCTATCACTAAGGAAGTCACAAGTTTAGAGGAAGCTTCAGATAATAGAGCTCAGATGAATTATGATAGAAGAGAATTGATAAGTTAATGAATTCCATTGCATTAGATAAATTTAAACTTGTAGCTCATGTGAACTAGGTGAAAGAAACTTTGAAGGATAATGGTAATTTACTTGCCAAAGTTTCATATTTTTTATGTTTACACAAGATTTAGTGCTAAAGAGAACTAAATCTCAATAGGAGCTTCAATCTTTGATTGATAGTTTTGATCCTATTAAAAATTATGATACAACTTATGGATCACAAGTGAAGGTTATAAATCATAAGTTGAAGACTTTACAAGACAAGCAAGATAAGAGGATATCTACATTGTTGGAGTTGCAAAATTATTTGAACCCTATAGTATATGTTATGCAAAATAATGTTAGAGATTCATATATGTTAATTGAATCACCAGATATGAGTGTACTTGAATCTATGGAGTTAGATTCAAGCCACAAAACACTTATAGAAGTCATGGAAAGATTATTTGAAGTCATCCAAAATAGATTTTAAAAGTGTTTTTGAAATACTATGACTAGTAAGATGATTTCATTTTTGGTATGGAATTTTGTACCTTTGCCATTTTTGTCAAAGGGGGGGTGATTGGCGTAGTGAAAATAAAGCTAAGGGGAGTAGTGTATGTATGGAAATTTTCACTATGTGTTTCCATCAATGCCAAAAGAGGGGATTTTTGGCATTATGATGGATTTTGGAGTTGGATTGCAAAGTTTGATATTTTGGAGTTTGTCATTGATGGAAACTCTATCATTCTATTAGAATTGATGCATTGGTTGCAGATACAGATTGAAATATTGGATAGGAAAAGATATATTATGCTAAGTATTTTGAGGTGAATAGGAAGACAATATTAGATAATGTTTTGAGTAGCAATCAAGTTAGAGAAAACTTTTGGAGATGTGAGTGTTCCTACTGGTTTACCAAGGTCAGAGAAGTATAGTTCTACAACCACAACCATTAACTCAATGATTTGGGTGAGTTGGCATTTTGGTGATATGTGTAATGTAAATGAATTGTGCTACTGATTGGTTCCTATTGATCAAATGATCAAGGCAGTTGATTTATGGGATGACATGTCAATATATTTTGGGCCGACATGTTAGGTATGATTGGCACAATTTTCTATGAGTTTGGTCAATTTGTTGGGACAACTTGTTAAACATTTTCTAAGTCTTGTCCATCTTCAAAACATCGGTATAAATCTAGACTAAATCATTTGATTTGGGGTTACAATCATGAATTTGGGTGTTGTGACCAAAGATAGAGATAGTCTAGTGCACCAACATTAAGAGATTACAAAGGATCTAATTAATAAAATGAGTTTCTATATTTGTATATAAATTTATTGTTGTTTCCTAAGAGTTATAGCAAGTTAAATCCTTTAACAGGGTGGAATTTAATAGGTCTTATTGTTAAATCCTTTAACATGGTGACTTCTTAATTGGAGTTTCAAATCCTCTAGAAAGGTGATACTAGCGGGTCTTTTGGTACTTCTAATAGGGTATTAATCACTTCTAACTAGGTGAACCCCTAATTGGGTATTGTAAGCTCCTAATTGGGAAAATATTTTTATCTACAGTGAAGATATTCTTGGGCATCATCCCCACCATGGTTTTTACCCTCTTACAAGGGTTTCCATGATAAAAATTATGGTGTTATGTATTATTCTTTGTGGATGCTTAAACTATTTTACTTCTATTGCATAGTTATATTTGCATGTGTGATTGAATGGAAGATGTTTAAAAGTATAATCAATTTATTGGTTGACCTAGTTCATTTTTTGTTTACACGGATTCACCCCCCCTCTTAGTGTTTTCTATATCTAATATTTTTTGATGATTTGTGCCAATCCTTTTGATTAATCAGATTAGGTTTTTTTTGGTGGATTTAGCGAATCCATTTCCTTGAAAATAATAATTCATCAAGGTATTTAGGAAGACTCTGCTTTAAGGAAAAATATAATATTTTCTCTCCAAGGAAGAGTTTTGCATTTTTTGACATGATAGTTTTCAGAGGGCCAAATCTTGACACTAACTCCTCTAGGAAGTTAAGGATTTCATGCTCTATAGTGTTAGTCAAGGAAGCTACCTTTGACTACCCTATGAAATAGTCTATGGCTGTTGGGATCCATTTGTGTCTTGAGCTTGAAATTGGGTTTATCATCCCAATAAAATCTATCCCCCATTGTGCAAAAGGATAATCTACGAATGATCGACCTTAGGGGCATAGTTGAGTTCTTCCTCCTTCCAATGAAGAACTAACATTATTAAAATTTTATTCACCAAAGGTGACAATTAGAAAATAATGTTAACAAAAAATATCCCACTTTTATAATTTTGAGGGCTATGACCTTGGTAGAAAAAAGTTTTTCAGCCAAACTATTATGAAATTCCTTCAGGATTATTTCTCCTTAGTCTTTGTTCATGTAACACACAAGAATACCATCTAATTGTTTCTCAAGGAAAACATCTTCTATCAGGTTAAACACCACATTTTAAAAATGGTAGAATCTTTTCTTTTGACTGGGAAGGTAGGATGGGTACCTTTCAGTCTATATAAATGATATTTTATTTTCAATCCATGAATCTTCCTCTTCTAGTTGGTTGAGCATCACTATCTCTTGTGTTTCTTCTCCTTAATTGATAAATAATTCCTCTCTACCTTCTAGGATATTTTGTTGTGTGATTTAATCACATAAAAATCTTCTTATGATGACTTTAGTAGGAAGAACCTTAATATAATATTCTAGGATCTTGGTGATCCAATTGGCCCATTTTTAATAATGTAATCCCTCATACTAGAGTGAGACTTGTACACCAATAATGTATTCCTTGCTATCAAGTATTTGAACTTCTTAAGGCTATTTACAATTGTAAAGGTTTAATTTTCCATAAATTTATACTTTTCTTCATATCCATTTAGGGTTTTGGAGTGAAAATCGATCAAATTCTTACACTTTAGGTCTTCTTCCTTTATAGTTAATACAAATGCAATGTTTTGTTCACTTCCATAGACATAAATTATAAAAATATTTTGAAAATTTTGGTTTAGATAGTACTTATGTTAATGATATGACTTCCTTTATATTTTCAAAAAAGGCGTTATTGTTGGAATTAGGAGAGATAGGTACTGAGAGGGGAGGGGTGAATCGGTGCCTTCAAAAACTTTTACTTGTAAACCTTTCTGATATATAACTGTAAACAATAATAACTGACCAAAATAACTTGAATATAACTGCATGTATCAATCATTAATTTAATTTATGAAAGTAAAAAACATGACATCAATATGACAATCACATGACACAAGTATTTTGATAATGCAGAAACCCTTGTTAGAAGGTAGAAACTATGGTGGGGATGACACCCACAAATTCTTCACTACTGCAGATAGAAAAGGTTTTCCCATTAGGGCTACAAGTTTTGATCACTTCTGGTGATCTCACCCTATTAGGAGTAACATGTTAGATCAGCTAGATCTAGCTAGTTATAGGATTTTAACAACAATAATGAAGTGTGCACTCAGTAAAGAGATTTACATAAGACTGTTAAGTCTACTCTATTAAGAGATTTTATCCAAAAACTCTATTACAATTGTCAGAAAGCAATAGGCAATTATCTGCTATTTGACAACTCACTTGTCTGATACAGATCTATAAGTTCTGATAAAATATCACCTTACTTGCGATGAATCTCTACTCTGAAGTGCTCGATAGCCTTTTCTGATTCTACTCAATTTGAATTCCTTTGTACTCGATTCTTCTTTGTTAACTGATAGACTTGAAGTTAGGCAATTGCTTCAAGTTCTCCATGATTCATATATCAGCTCACTCCAAAAATGATGCGAACACACAAATATATAGTGTTCTATTTTTTCCACTTTAACAAAATTAGGTTACACACCATAGTCATAACCCTAAGATCTACGATGTACAATAATAACCTAGATCAACTATTACAAAAGATATACATTGCTTTTAATGAATATCATCACATTAAATGTTCCTCAATCTTGGTAAAATGTTTTATGAATCATTGTAACCATTTTCATAAAAGTATGTGCCATTTCAGATTACTATGCCATTTTCTATGATCCTCAGTAAACAATGTGTAAATTGCTCGGTGTATACTGTGATGCTCAGTATTTACTATCTGTCAATGTCGGTGTCTGCTGGTGCTCGGTAAACTGTCTGCTGCTTGGTATATATGCTTTACCGACTAGTTTGTTCTACTTCATGTTACTGATTAGCTCAATGTAAGTGACTGACCGATATCTTTACAAACCTTTGATACTAATGACAACCTTAAATGCTCAATAGAGATAACAATCTCCCCCTTTGGCATTAGTATCAAAACTTCAAATGTATATAGACAAAATTTTCTATATAACTTATATCTCTGCCATATACATATACACATCAAAAAAATTTATAAGTACTAAGTACTCCCCCTCGATGCATGCTCCTAGTAATATGTAGTATACATAGCATCTATGTACATATTTGGCATAACAACTTATACATTGGTTTCCCCCTTTTTTATAGTAATGCCAAATAAAAAAATTAAGTAGTATACTCACATCTTGTCAAAAATATGTTGATGGGTTTTCTTCACTGACTCCAAGAGGTTGTCCCATTCCTCTTTCAAGTTGGTGAGAGAAATGTTCTCAAGACTGACTTGTGCATGCATGTCAAAGATGTTATCTAACACCAAAATTTCTAGTGTTGTAACAAGTTGTTCAGCTTTGACAATGTGTGCCTCAAAAATTTTCAGGTATGGTACAAGTTCTATCTCTAACTCAGTAACCTGATCTGTTATGTGCTCTTCTTGTTTCTTCAAATCTTCTATTAACTGCAAGAGTTCCTAAACTTGGTGAATGTGCTTTAAGAAAGAATGAGGCTCAGTTATAGCTACATTTGTACTCAACTATATTTTTGCTTCCAATCCTTTGATCTTTTCACTGACTTCAATGGTGAAGGTGTCTGTAGTACAAAGCTTTAATAAATATTAAAAAATTAACTAGGTGATGGTTTTTATCTCAGTGATTATAGTAGATAATTTGACCTTCTTCAATGCCACTTCTAGGCTTATTTTTTCAGCTAGTTTGTGTTGTATCCTGGATTCTACCCTTTCTTCAATCCATTTATCTACATAAATATTCAGGTCATTGATCTTCTTGAAAAGTGTAGAAAGTTGATCTATGATAGGAGTATCCTCATCAATATTTACCTTAGGTACTACTTGTTGTAGGATATCCCTCACATCTATTAAGATTTCTTTTCATTTGTGTTCTTGCTTCAACTTCTCTTGTGCTACCTTTCTTGAACATAATTCCCCACATCTACTCAATTCTTTGGGGCTTAGGGTCCTCAAGTCACACTCAGGGATAATGATCACTTCATCTAGGGTGACCAACCCTTTTCCTTTCTTCTTCTTCTTCTTCGGTGCTAGAGGTGATTTCTTCTCAATAATAGCAATAGTTTTATCTCCAAATTTTGGAGTATCCTTCCCGGTTAACACATGTTCTTCCTTCTTCTACTCTTCGGTACTTGTAGTCTCGGTTGATATAGTAGGAGTCTCAGATGTGGTGTCAAGTGGGATCACCTTGGTTTCCTTTGTTTCTTCAATTTCCATTGCCTTGGTGGAAGGTACCTCTGTTTGTGTAGGCTCATCTATTTCTGCAAGTTTCTCAATATCTGGATCCCCTGTGATGTCTTTGTTTTGCTCGGGGTCAGAGCTGTCAGGTTGTACTTGGGAAATTTCAGCTGCATCTACAAGTACAGGAAGTTTACTCGGTAGTGATGTAAATAGACATTCAGTGTCTAGCGCTTCATTTTTATTTGGTGCAATATTTACATCTTCATCATCTTTGTCATCAGGATCACCATTTGTGATGTCCTCAATGAGTACATCGTCATCAGTTTTCTTCTCCAATTGAACTTCAACTTTATCCGATGCATCCTATGAGATACTTATTTCTTCTTTTTCCTCAGTGATATCGATTACCTTAGTAACTGATATACCGGTATTCTTTGATTTCTTTGTTGTTCCCTCATCAATGCAAATACCTTTACCTTTGGAATTATGTCTCATCTTAGACAAGTTTAAGAATGCTTCTTGCTCATCTTTTTCTTTGGCCTTCAAAATTGATGTCCACATAGAATCAGTTGTGGTATCCATATCTACTACATTTTCATCCATGATCATCAAGGCTTTATTCTTGATCATAAAGTTTGCTTGGTATTTGGTCAAGTATTCACTAACTTCTCCAAAGCTTAGGTGTGAGGCTGCCTAAACTAGAGAGCGTTCTCTCTTTCTTTTCTCAGTGTCTAGTGCATTAGCCCATTTTTCAGTAATTTTGTCATCCAACTTCTTCGGTAATGCACAAGAAAATTCCATTGGAAATTTCTTGAATTTTATCATCATTTGGATGATAGCCTCTTCTATCTTGGTTTGATCTTCTTTTGACATCTTGTTGAATCTATCTAGCAAGGGATCAGTGAGGTCTCCATGTTCAATTATGTCTTCAATAATTTCATCTATTGTTTTTGCCTTGTTACCGACCACTTTGAATTGATTGACATCATCTTCAGTCTCAGTTTCCTCAAGATCTTCTTTATTTCTTATGAATTTTCTCCTTTTCTTTGGTGCCTCAGCTACAGCCTTGTTCTTTCTCTTGATATATTTCTTTGTCAGTGTAGCTGCCCTCTTTTTTGTTACTTTCTTTGCTTCTTCCTTATCAGTTGGTGGTGCTACAGTTGATGATTGTGTCTTCATACCTTCATGTACAGGTGACTGCTTCTTTATAGGAATTTTAGGTGGAGGAACTAGTGTGGGATCTTCTTCTTTGTCAAACTCAGTCTCCTCACTATCATATGGTTTGTCAGCCAACTCTAACTGACCTTCAGTTGCTTGTTCAACTGATGTCTCTTCAGATGTCTCAGATGCATCTCCATATTTAGCAGTGAGATTTTTCTTTATCTTCTTTACCTTTCTATAAATTTTACCAATCTCTATATTTGTTGAAATTCTAGATTTGGCCTCTTCATATACTCTAAACATAGTGGCAATAGGATCTTTTGGTAGTGCAAGCAGTGCATTAATATATTTTAGTGTGAAATCATGGTTCATTTCTTATCCCATCGGTGCCAACCATTTTATCCTGGGTTCAACTACTTTTATCAAAGTATAATCTGTGTTGACTACAAAGCATATATTATTCTAAAATTTTTGAACTAATTCCCTCAGAATTCTGCTTCTTTTATGCATTTTAGATTGAAACTCTTTGAAGTATGCATCAAACTCTATATTCAACATATCTCCTAACTTATTCATCATTTCATTGATTTGATTTGTTATCGGCATATCCGGTTTCCAATTTACCTTACCAGTGCCAAGTACATACTTTTGTAGATAGAAAAATATGCAAGCAAGTAGTGATCCAAACTTACATGTGTTAGACTTCTTTTTCCTTATAGTCTTCATATTCTCCTAAAGTTGATGAAACAGTACCTCAGCAAGATCAACCTGGTGACCTTTTACCACAATTTTGTGTGCCATGTCTACTACACTGCAGGGTACATTGTCGAGTCTTCTCGATTGAAATAACTTGTACCTGATCACATGTGCTGCAAATTTGATTGTTGGGTCTTTGATTGTCAAAATCTTCAGTGCTCGACCATCCCATTGTGCTCCAATATATTTCTCAACATCCAATCATGATGAACTATGGAAAGCCTTAGCCTTGTCGGTTGTAGGGAGCCCAGTAACCCTACTGATCATTTTCTTATTGACCTCAATCAGTTTATCTAGCCAAAATTTGTCATTGTGATACCTACTCAAAATGATTCTAATCCAATCTATTTTAAATGATTGTGAAAAGTGTATAAAACATGATAACCCTGATTCCTCAATCTTCTTGTGATCTATTTTCAATTTACCATCAGGGCCACAGAGTTGTTGATATGCTGCTATAGTTTCAAAATCTCCAACTTCTCTGATTTTGCAATGAATATATGATCTTACATCTTCTATCAATAAAACCCTTTCTAGTATGCTCAAAAAAGTGCCCATTGTATCTATTTGTGTTGCAACCTTGGGATGTGGCTTAAACTTAGGTATGTCAAAATTTTCCCTAATGATTAGATTAACTTCCTCCTCAATACTTTGTGATTTTCTTGTAGACGATGTAGATGCCATAAATTGATTCTAGGGTTTCAGCAAGTAGCAGGATAAAAAGTGTTTGATAGCAAATGAACTTACTTGGTATTGTGAAGAGTGATGTCAGTTCGATCTAAAGTAGCTTTGAATCCTTCTAAAAATCTTTTAGCTCAAACTCTACTCTTTGAATTCTCTTCTCTTCGAAATCACAATGTAAAAATGATCTTTGTTCTCATGTATTTATATACTTTTTGATATTCCCACTCAAACTTTCATGCAATAAATTCTTGACCTAACTTTCGGTATGAAACAGTTGTTAGCTCGGTGACAACTAAAAGTTTCATCCACTCGGTTAACATAGAATTTCTTCATCGATTGATACATGTGCTCAGTTAACCTTAGATAGTGATTACCAATGGATAACCAACTCTTGGTCTCTCTTTTACCGACTGTATAACATTGCTAGCTCATGACATCTAAACCATAATGCATCTTTATTCATGCTAATTTGGTATAAGTACATCATGCATAAGGAATTGTACGTAAAATGTGATCATTTGAAATGTCAGTCCCATACATACTTATTTCATTTTAAGTGGAGGTACCGATGTCACCCAATCTAGTGGAAGAGGTTTCACCGACAACATTACTTGACTCAGCATTCTCATTAGATGCCTTCTTCCACATAGTGTTCCCTAACTTCATGATATCTGCAATAGTATATCCACTTTCAAATATATAGTTTTCATCTTCTGCTCGGTCTCTACAATTCTTTCTTAAATGACTGACCCTATGATAGTGCATACAAGCCATTCCAGTGCTTGTCCAACTTCTTGATTGTCCAATCCGACTCTTTTTGTAACAATTTTTTGCAATGTGTCCATATCTACCACAAGCAATGCAGCTAGCCCATGTATTATAATCCCAAACATAAGAGTTACTTGTGTCACTAAGGATTGCACCCGAGTATGCCTAAGTGTTGAACCTAGCAATCTTGTGAAACATGGGACTACTCTCAAGTTGTGGGTAACCTATCAGAGAGTAGACCTCTAGATTAGGGGTCGGCTTCCCCTTGAATCACTTGAAACTTGAACTAAACTTTGAAGGAAAAGGGAGAGAGAGTGCATGAAACTGAAAGTAAAACTAAGGTGATTCACCAAACATGATAGATCCATAGAGTGAAATAAAAACTCACAATGACACTTAGAATAACCAGGTAACTCACAACTTGACCCTATCTGCCTTGACAATCCTTAGAATAAAGAGGTATTTGGATTAAAAGAAGGAAAAAGCTTCCACAACTTAAAACCCAAACATACACAGATTACAACAACAATTTCAAAACACTTTCCTGAACATTCAAATTGAACAAACATGCAAAGTAAAGGATAATAGAATCACAATAACTTTGACATGAATATTAATGGAAAACTTAGAAAATGAATAGGGAAAAGAAGAAATACTACTTATATTAATGTGAAAAAGAGCCAAAAACATCAATCTTCTTCTCCAGAGCTACAAGCATTCATCTCCAAGAAAGAGAGAATGAAGAACCCCCTCAATCATAGAAGTGAGAGGTATAAAAAGAAAAACCCATAGGAATCTACATCATGACCCACACCTCCTAAAGATAGAAAAGAACTGCATATAGGGATATAAAAGCTCCATAAATCCTGATGCCAGATTCTCAAGATTCTAGGGGGGTGAGGAAAGTGGGACCTCTAAAATATCTAGTCAAAGAAGACTAATCTACCCACTAAGTCATGCTCTATAAATGATATTCTGACAAGGGTTTATAAAAACACCACTTGTTGATATCTTACAATAAAACTTGCAATGAATTTTACAATTAAAATTTAAACCCCCCCCATCCATGTTAAAATTACACATGGATTTAAAATTTTATCTCCTAAGTCAATAAATGACTCTCAATTTACACCGTGCTTTGAAAATTTATTGGCATCAAAATAAAACAATTAATATATTAACCCTAAAAGGGATAAATATATTAATGGCCCTATATTAGTTAAAACCCATGCCCTAAAAGAAAACACTAGTAAAAGGGATAATTGATACATTCTCAACCCTAGAAAAGGGGAGAACACATAAATTAACTGTTTCAATAAAAACCCTCTTTTGCAAAAGGGCAAGAAACCGCTGGCACTCCACCTTCCCCGCTCGGCACCTAGCAAGTTGCCCATTCCATTGGCACTTCACCTCCTAATCTTTGAGTTTGGATTTAGAAACAGCCAGCCCACTCTATTCATGGCATCATTACAGAAGGTAAGCATTGTATTCAGCATTTCACTCTACGATTGGTTTTAATATAATAGCATCTCTGGTAATTTTGAAGGCTTTCTGTTGTGCATTTATCTCTATGTTTTGATTTTGACATTGCCATAATAGCATCACTGTTAATTTGTGTTTGCTTTAGGGGCACTGCTATTGAGCTTGTATTTGTTTCACTATATATGTCCTTTGCATTTTTTGAGTATTGATGTCGACATCCTAGGGCATCAATGTATGTTCACTACTTATTTGTATACACAACCTGTTTGTAGCTAGGGCATTGTTTCTTTGTAAAGTCGAGGGCACAGGATTGCATTTGTATTGTTATAGCCCATGAGCCATAAGGCTAGGGCATCCTTGTATGATCTCCTTTAATGCTGACTAGGGCATAGTATCAATGGCATTGTATATTGAACTTCTCTGCATTTTCTTGAAGGTGTAGCCTGCTAGATGCTAATGGCAATGTATTCACTGCAATCTTTTTATTTCTTGAGGTCACAGTATATGGCTCCACCTCCTTGCTATTTTGATTTTTTGGATAATGTTTACTATGCCTCATTTGGATTTCAAGGGCATGGCATTTATTTTCTGCATCTGTTATGGCAATAGAACCCTAGGCATGGCATTTATGCCCTTTGTGCCCTATGTGAATGTGTTTGTCTTTTATGTACTCATTTGGCCATGGTTTCTCTGTAGCAATGTTGTTGATCTAAGAAAAATGGCATATGCTTCGACCCTATACTTGAAGGCTCATGTTTGCTCATTGCTAGGAGCCCATGAACCTATGTTGTCACTGTTATGATGCCCACTGTCATGAAGCTAGGATGTCTACTGTCACATGTCCCTTTCTGTTGCATCTTATGGTATCCATACTTTGTATTTGAAGGCTCAACTACTTTTGTAGCTAGAAGACGTGTGGGCTCTTGCATTACATATGCTCACTATTTATGTTATTCCCTATGACTTGGCATGTTCATTGTATTGTGATTTTAGTTCCTGTATGGCCCATGTAAGGCTAGGGTATTTCCATTGTGCTTGCCACCTGATATGGCACCTATGATCTTGCCTAGAAGATTTGTATCACTGTAGTATCATGCCTATATTTTATAGCATGATTCCTTGCTATTTATTTCTGTCTAAATGAATTCATTGTTATACAATCACTGCTTTTATTGGACTCATATTGTTACATTCAAGGCATCATTTTACTTATTTTAACCATATTATGGAGGCATCGTGCTTGCATCCTGGTGACCTAAACATTGCTTTGATTATGTATTGTTTACTATTCTGATGCTTGCTGAATCTTTAAGGCTGCTCCATTGCATGAGGCTCAGATCTCTCTATCACTGTAGTTACTATGTTACTTGCAGCTTCCTTCTAAATGCAGATTTGATGCTTCTATTCTATGTTCTACCCTTGTTTTTTATTGCCTTTGTGATTCCTGAGTGTCCCATTGATACTGCTCATTTACTAAATGCCTCCCCACATGATTCAGTGCCTCTCCTTGAGAGGGTTAGGGCTCCCAGAAACTCTATCGGAATAGAGCTTCTAAGAACCCTCACTGGTTCAGTGTAGGGTACTAGGAGACTCAATACTGACCATGCGTGTTGTAACCTATATCTACACATGGAACAAATACATTAGTGAAAACATGGTATCTCTTTTGTTTTGGTAGCTCCTTGATGCACATGCCCTGAGCACAGCCCCTACTAGAGGTGGATGACTGGGTGCATGTATGCATGCTTGTAGATAGGTACTATGATGTTAGGAATTGTTTAGATCTGTTGGATCTAACCCACTTCTCTTCTCTTATCTATAGGTACAGGATCACAGGAGCACACTGGGAACACCATGGAGATAGACTCATTACCAGGCAATGTCTAGTACCCCTATACTTTATGTTCATTACTATATGTATATTTGCACTCATTTACACAATTCTAGCAATGGTTATGCTCATGGCATGTGTGAGCTCATATAGATGTTCTTTTCAGTTCTCTTATACAGCATGCTTAATATTGACATATGCACATGTAATCTTAGATGCAAAAATTTATCTCCTTTCCCTTTCATGTAATTTTCAAATGAAATGAACACAAATATTAAGCAAGACCACCTAATAACACAAACTAGGTTATGTAGCATCATTTAGTAATTAGGTCTCCAAACTAAGGATGAGTAAAAATATGACAACATTCTGGCGACCTCTATGGAATGCTTGCCTGCTAAGCATCTTGACCAGCTGCCTTAAAGATCCATTGGGCATAGATTCCCTTGACCTCCAATCTGAACTTGGCTCCCAAACAAAACAAACTCCTTCTAACAAAACACTAACTGTCGGAGACAACTTCTTTGGTTTATTGCTACTCAAACCAAACCCCAAAACTAAACTGAATGTAAACTGAAAGCAACATAGGAAGCCAACTTGTGCCAAGACACTTAGGAAACACAAAACTGAAAACTCCTATCCTACCCTACTCTAACCAGTCTCAGCAAACTGGTTAAACAAATCCATTAATAGGATTGTTGAAATAACTTCCCATTCTCCTTAGGGTATTACACTTTTCATATTTGATGCCAACAAAGAGAATATGGAATACAAAAATGTATTGAACTGTCTAGCATATTAAATTTTGAATCTGGTAAACTAGAATACTAACCTCAATTAGATCATAGGTGTTTTTCTCCTAGGGATTCTGATAAGGCTTAATAAGCTCCTAGTCATCAGTGAGTAGACCTCTGACATCACCCTCCATTGAATCTTTGAAAATGGATATCCTGTTTGACACCATCTAAGCTAGATATCTGATAGGACACCCCTTTGAGAGTATGAAACCAGGCCTCTATTGCTCAGTGTGCATATCATTAATATCTTTAGCATGCTAATCAAAATTATGCCCCTCCATGATAGTCTACCATACCATTTCTTCTTCTATAGTTAGAGGATCATCCTCTTCATCAGTCAGAACATCCAATAGCTCATCAAAGCTATCCAATTGCATTAGGTCCTTAAACATAACTAGACCCTCCTCATGGTACATGAAACATGGTTCTTGAGATTCATCCACTACTTTATTGCAAATAGGTATTGTCACTAATTCTGTAGCTAGAACAACATTTCCCTCCTGAATTAGAGACTCCTCTTCAAGAACATACAAGCCATTATCCTTTTCAGGAACGTCAACTAGAGTGGAATAGAAAATATCAATTATCAAATCAAAATCATTTTATTTTTCTAAGTTAGCAGCACCCATATCATATTTCTTATCATAATCAGAGAGCTCAACTAGTAAATCTTGCACTACTTCATCTTGCTCAATATAGGAAGGCATTTCCTCAAATAAATCAGCTAGGATCTCACCCTCTTCACTTACTTTCTGATCCCTATCTGGCTGCTCTAATTTATCAACATGTAAAAAGTCTACTTTTTCCTCATGAAAAAGTACACCTAAAAGACAATAATCATCTTCTTTATGGTGGCCTGAAATTCTATGAGGTGTTGGGGTCTCTTCATGGATTGGTTCATAAGGCTTGATCTATTGTAGGATGTGCTCATTGTCACTTAGGAAGTCAAACCTTTTAGGTGTTTCTTATATAATAATAAAATGAGGTGGTTGGAAATCTGAGATAGGATCATGAATAGGCTCTAAAAATGCATGGAGATTAGGCTCCTGTTGACTAAGATTTTGAACTGAAGGAGAAATCCTAAAGCTTGGAATTTCAATAGAGGTGCTAGTGGACTTACCAGGTACAAAACTTGGGATTTGAACCTTGTGAGTTTCATGTCTGGTTTGCAAAGCTTCTAGGTTCTCTTTAGCAGCAAGGCATCTCCTTCTAGATCTCCTCTTTAAAAAGAGTTGGCATCTTGTAACCCAGATACATCATCCATGAGGGTCTCCAAGACTGCATTAAGTCTTTATTGCCTTCCTCTAGTGATATTTCTTGCATTGGGGTAGAAATGACCTCTTGATCTCCTTGCCTTGGTGTTTGTGCCAATAGACTCTCAATCAATTGATCCCTTTCTGCAATCTACTTGGCAAGTGTCTCCTGCTCATGATCATGAAATTCATCTTTTTCTACTAACTCTTTTCGGAGATCCTCCTCTTTCTTTGTAGCTATCAAGTAGATGGTCCTTATGAATTATTGATGGTCCTCAAGACTCTTATTATAAACCTTCTCTTGAGTCAAGATTAGATGGTTCTTCTCTTCAAGTATCTGCTCATGAATTTCTATCTGGTTATGTAGCTACCTTGTGATCTCCTCTTTTTGAGACCTCATCTCTGCATAGTCTTTCATCAAAGAGCTCATCTCCTCTCCAAAATTTTCCAACCAATCATTGGATTCTACATCTGAAATGGTATTGGGCTAATTTTGAGGATTGTAATGGTGTCCCTCATAGGGTAGTTGATAAGAATGTTGCATGGATGCTTGATGCTGGGTGGGAGGGTATGGTGGTGCATGCTAGAAATTTGTTATTGGTGGGCCATTTTAATTATATGCTACTGCTTGGCCAGCCTGGTATGGAATGAACACCTACACATGGGTGGCCTTCTCATGATATGGGGGGTGATAGGGAGAATATGCATTAGGCATTGACATGCTTGCTCATCAAATGAGCTGGTAAAAAAGATACTTCCTGAAACTTATCAGCACTTGAACTGCTTAAACTAGTAGATCTTTCTCAGAGTCACCATGGTGTTTGAAACAAACTACCTCTTAAAGGCTGATTGCACTAAGGATCACACCAGAAATCTCAGTGAATGATAGGAAACAAAGTTGTCCTACCGAGCATGCCAAAAATTATTGTCACTAGGGATTGCACCTGTGTATGGCTAAGTGTTGAACCTAGCAATCTTGTGAAACATGGGACTACTCTCAGGCTGTGGGTAATCTATCAGAGAGTAGACCTTTGGATTAGGGGCTAGCTTCCCCTTGAATCACCTAAAACCTGAACTAAACTTTGAAGGAGAAGGGAGAGAGAGTGCATGAAACTGAAATTAAAACTAAGGTGATTCACCAAACATGATAGATCCACAGAGTGAAATAAAAACTCACAATGACACTTAGAATAACCAGGTAACTCACAACTTGACCCTGTTTGCCTTGACAATCCTTGGAATAAAGAGGTATTTGGATTAAAAGAAGGAAAAAGCTTCCACAACTTAAAACCCAAATGTACATAGATTACAACAACAATTTCAAAACACTTTCCTAAACATTCAACTTGAACAAACATGCAAATTAAAGGATAACAGAATCACAATAACTTTGACATGAATATTAATGGAAAACTTAGAAAATGAATAGGGAAAAGAAGGAATAATACTTATATTCATGTGAAAAGGAGCCAAATACATCAATCTGCTTCTCCAGAGCTACAAGCATTCATCTCCAAGAAAGAGAGAATGAAGAACCCCCTCAATCACAAAAGTGAGAGGTATAAAAAGAAAAATCCATAGGAATCTGCATCATGACCCACAGCTCCTAAAGATAGAAAAGAACTGCATATAGGGATATAAAAGCTCCATAAATCCAGATGCCAGATTCTCAAGATTCTAGGGGGGCGAGGAAAGTGGGACCTCTAAAAATAGCTAGTCAAAGAAGACTAATCTACCCACTAAGTCATGCTCTATAAATGATATTCTGACAAGGGTTTATAAAAACACCACTTGTTGATATCTTACAATAAAACTTGCAATGAATTTTACAATTAAAATTTAAACCCCCCCCATCCATGTTAAAATTACACATGGATTTAAAATTTTATCTCCTAAGTCAATAAATGACTCTCAATTTACACCGTGCTTTGAAAATTTATTGGCATCAAAATAAAACAATTAATATATTAACCCTAAAAGGGATAAATATATTAATGGCCCTATATTAGTTAAAACCCATGCCCTAAAAGAAAACACTAGTAAAAGGGATAATTGATACATTCTCAACCCTAGAAAAAGGGAGAACACATAAATTAACTGTTTCAATAAAAACCCTCTTTTGCAAAAGGGCAAGAAACCGCTGGCACTCCACCTTCCCCGCTCGGCACCTAGCAAGTTGCCCATTCCATTGGCACTTCACCTCTGAATCTTCAAGTTTTGATTTGGAAATAGCCAGCCCACTCTATTCATGGCATCATTGCAGAAGGTAAGCATTGTATTCGGCATTTCACTCTGCAATTGGTTTTAATATAATAGCATCTCTAGTAATTTTGAGGGCTTTCTGCTGTGCATTTATCTCTATGTTTTGATTTTGACATTGCCGTCATAGCATCACTATTAATTTGTTTTTGCTTTAGGGGCACTGCTATTGAGCTTGTATTTGTTTCACTATATCTATCCTCTGCATTTGTTGAGTATTGATGTTGACATCCTAGGGCATCAATGTATGTTCACTGCTTATTTGTAAACACAACCCATTTGTAGCTAGGGCATTGTTTCTCTATAAAGTCAAGGGCATAGCATTGCATTTGTATTGTTATAGCCCCTGAGCCATAAGGCTAGGGCATCCTTGTATGATCTCCTTTAATGCTGACTAGGGCATGGTATCAATGGCATTGTATATTGAACTTCTCTGCATTTTCTTGAAGGCGCAGCCTACTAGATGCTAATGGAAATGTATTCACTGCAATCTTTTCATTTCTTGAGGTCACAGTATATGGCTCCACCTCCTTGCTATTTTGATTTGTTGGATAATGTTTACTGTGCCTCATTTGGATTTCAATGGCATGGCATTTATTTTATGCATTTGTTATGGCAATAGAACCCTAGGCATGGCATCTATCCCCTTTGTGCCTTATGGGACTGTGTTTGTCTTTTATGTACTCATTTGGGCACGGTTTCTCTATAACAATGTTGTTGATCTAAGAAAAATGGCATATGATTCAACCCTATACTTGAAGGCCCATGTTTTCTCACTGTTAGGATCCCATGAACCTATGTTTTCACTATTATGATGCCCACTGTCATGAAGCTAGGATGTCTACTATCACACATCCCTTTCTACTACATCTTATGGTATCCATACTTTGTATTTGAAGGCTCTACTACTTTTGTAGCTAGAAGACCTGCGAGCTCTTGCATTACATATGCTCACTATTTTTTTTATTCCCTATGGCTTGGCACATTCATTGTATTGTGATTTTAGTTCCTGTATGGCCCATACAAGGCTAGGGTATTTCCATTGTGCTTGCCACTTGATATGGCACCCGTGATCTTGCTTGGAAGATTTGTATCATTGTAGTATCGTGCCTATATTTTATAGCATGATGCCTTGCTATTTATTTTTTTCTAAATGAATTCACTATTATACAATTTCTACTTTTATTGGACTCATATTGTTACATTCAAGGCATCATTTTACTTATTTTAACCATATTATGGAGGCATCGTGCTTGCATCCTAGTGACCTAAACATTTCTTTGATTATGTATTGTTTACTATTCTGATGCTTGCTGAATCTTTAATGTTGCTCCATTTCATGAGGCTCAGATCTCTCTATCACTGTAGTTACTCTGTTACTTGCAGCTTCCTTCTAAATGCAGATTTGATGCTTCTATTCTCTATTCTGCCCTTGTTTTTTATTTTCTTTGTGATTCCTGAGTGTCCCATTGATACTGGTCATTTACTAAATGCCTCCCCACATGAGTCAGTGCCTCTCCTTGAGATGGTTAGGGCTCCCAAAAACTCTATGGGAATAGAGCTTCTGAGAACCCTCACCAGTTTAGTGTAGGGTACTAGGAGACTCAATACTAACCATGGGTGTTGTAACTTGTATCTGCACATGGAACAAACACATTAGTGAAAACATGGTATCTCTTTTGTTTTGGTATCTCCTTGATGCACATGCCTTGAGCACAGCCCCTACCAGAGGTGGATGATTTAGTGCATGTATGCATGCTTTTAGATAGATACTATGATGCTAGGCATTGTTTAGATCCGTTGGATCTAACCAACTTCTCTTCTCTTATCTACAGGTACAAGATCACAGGAGCACACTGGGAACACTATGGAGATAGACTCATTACCAGGCAATGTCTAGTACCCCTGTACTTTATGTTCATTACTATATTTATATTTGCACTCATTTATGCAATTCTAGCAATGGTTATGCTCATGGCATGTGTGAGCTCAGATAGATGTTCTTTTCAGTTCTCTTATACAGCATGCTTAATATTGACATATGCACATGTAATCTTAGATGTATAAATTTATCTCCTTTCCCTTTCATGTACTTTGCAAATGAAATGAACACAAATATTAAGCAAGACCACCTAATAACACAAACTAGGTTATGTAGCATCATTTAGTAATTAGGTTTCCAAACTAAGGATGAGTAAAAATATGACAACAGTTACCTTGTCTCTTCATTTGATAGGGCTTTCATTGTGTTTGCTTCTTAGGAGTCCATACTTGCTTCATCTTAGCCTTACACTCTCGTGCAGTGTGTCCATGTTTATTACAAGTATAGCATATTTTCTCCATAGTGGTATTATTAGCAAGATCATTTTCCTTAGCTCTACATTCATAAGAAGGATGTCCAAACTTACCACAGTAGTAACAATATCCACTGAACTTAGGAGTGATAGGAGGTTTACCTTGTTCTTTGCTTCTACACACATTAGATGTATGTCCCAGTTTTCCACAGTGATAACATGCCAACACTTTAGGTTTCTGATTTTGACTGATGTTGACTTGTTTAGCTTGTTGTGATGATTCTCCTCTATCAGTGTAGCCTATTCCAGCTCTACCCCCAAATCTTCTTTGATTAGACAAGAAATCATCAATCTTCTTAGAACTATCCTGAACAAGTTTCTTCATTTCATTTTGTTGCTGTTGATTTTTCACTTCATTTCTTAACTTCTCATTCTCTTCTCTAAGTCTCACAACATCTTCTAGTCTTCTTGATAATTATCCATTCACTCGGTTTATCTCTTGATTTATAGTTATCATTTGATTAGTTACTTGGAAATGATGATCAGTGAGTCTCTATATCTCACTCTCTTTAGCTTGAATTTGTTCATTCATCTGTCTTCGGTCTTCAATAGCTAGATTCCTTTCTTTCTCAACTTGTCTTGCATTGTTCATTATTTCTATCATTCTCACCATCTAATATTCTTGACCGATTTGTAGTGCTTTCACTTGATCAGTTAAATGTTGATTTTTTTCAGATAAATCAGTGATTATGCTTTCAGATTCATCAGAGATGCTTCCAGAGCTAGATCCAATATGCTCGAACATGTCATCAATAGGTTCCTCATGGTAACAGATCTCATTTTTTAGAGTACAGCTAGGTTCTTTCTTTCAACCAATAATTTCTTTAGTCCTTCCTTGGCTTTCTTGTATTGTTCAATAAACATCTGCATTTGTATCTCCTGATTTTCAATAGTCTTATCAAGCTTGTATCTCTCCATGACTTAGATCTTTATGCTTCAGTGGTTAAACTGTTCAATAAGAGAATTGAGCTCTGATACCAATTGTTGGAATTAGGAGAGATAGGTACTAAGAGGGGAGGGGTGAATCAGTGCCTTCAAAAACTTTTACTTGTAAACCTTTCTTATATATAACTGTAAACAATAATAACTAACCAAAACAACTTGAATCTAATTGCATGTATCAATCATTCATTTAACTTATGAAAGTAAAAAACATGACATCAATATGACAATCACATGAAACATGTATTTTGGTAATGCAGAAACCCTTGTTAGAAGGTGAAAACTACAGTGGGGATGACACCCACAAATTCTTCACTACTGCAGATAGAAAAGGTTTGCCTATTAGGGCTACAAGTTTTTATCACTTCTGATGATCTCACCTTGTTAGGAGTGACATGTTAGATCAGATAGATCTACCTAGTTATAGGATTTTAACAACAATAATGAAGTGTGAACTCGGTAAAGAGATTTACATAAGACTGTTAAGTCTACTCTGTTAAGAGATTTTATCCAAAAACTCTATTACAATTTTCAAAAAGCAATAGGCAATTATTTTCTATTTGACAACTCACTTGTCTGATCCAGATCTATAAGTTCTGATAATATATCACCTTACTTGTGATGAATCTCTGCTCTAAACTACTTGGTAGTCTTTTCTGATTCTACTCAATCTGAATTCATTTGTACTAAATTTTTCTCTGTTAGCTGATAGACTTGAAGTTAGGAAATTGCTTCAAGTGTTCCATGATTCATATATCAACTCACTCCAAAAATGATGTGAACACACAAATATATAGTGTTCTATTTTTTCCACTTTAACAAAATTAGGTTACACACCATACTCATAACCCTAAGATCTACGATGTATAATAATAACCTAGATCAACTATTACAAAAGATATACATTTCTTTTAATGAATATCATCACATTAAATGTTCCTCAATCTTGGTAAAATGTTTTATGAATCATTGTAACTATTTTCATAGAAGTATGTGCCATTTCATATTACTATGCCATTTTCTATGATCCTCGATAAACACTGTGTAAACTACTCGGTGTATATTGTGATGCTTGGTGTTTACTATCTATTGGTGTTGGTGTCTACTAGTGCTCGGTAAACTGTTTGCTGCTCGGTATATATGCTTTATCGACTAGTCTGTTCTGCTTCATGTTATCGATTAGCTCAATGTAAGTGACCGATCGATATCTTTACAAACCTTTGATACTAATGATAACCTTAAATGCTCAATAGAGATAACAGTTATCTCCTAGGGTCTATTTGAAATTTTGGTCCTCAAGATTAGGGTGATTGGTCTGACCAAACTTGCAAAGTTAGAGATAAATCTATTGACAAAGTTGACCTTCCCTAAAAAATACTGCACTCCTTTTTTGTTGAGGATTAGGGACAACTTAATAATAGCTCTAAATCTATAGAAACTCCTTCCTTGGATACCATGTATCAAAGAAATTTCACTTGTGAGACACCAAAAGTACATTTCTTGGGGTTTAAAGAAACTCCAAACTCTTGGAACCTTTGGAAAAATGTCTCCAAATTATCAAAATTTTATTTATATTTAAAAATACCATAAGGTCATCTAGATAAATAAGGATAAATTTATTAGAATTATCTTTGAAGGAAACATACATTGCATGCTAGAAGGTGGCACCTGCATTAGATAGGTACAATGACATCTTGGCATAAGTGAATGTTCCTCACTTTGTCATGAAAGTGGTTTTATGTTGATCTTCCTCTTTCACCCATATATGGTTGTGACTTGACAGTCCATTGAGAAAGAAGTATATTTTCAATTATCTATTGTTCAAAAAAATAACTCCATAGAGGGTAGAAGGTGGTGGTTCTTTAGGGATGCCTGGTTCAAGTCTCAAAAATTAACACATAGATGGATGTCACCATTCTTTTTTCATACAGGGAACAAGTTTGAGACCCGGGTACTATGTTTGATCCTGTAGATTATTTGTGATTCAATTATCTTAAGTAGTTCTTGAGCCATCAACAAATATATCCTTGGATTGATTGGCCTCTATTTCTGATGAATGGTTTTTTCTCCTTGTTATATCTCAATGGTATGATGGATAATATCTTAATAGTAACCTTTAAGGTCATCATAACTCCATTAGATGACTTGGTTATGTTCTTCGCATAGGTCCATTAACCTTTTCTTTTTAGCTAGAGGCATATATTTTCTCACCTTTATCTTCCTTCCCTGACCAAGATTGAGGTTAGCATAATCTCCTTCCTCTGCATAAAAATTTCTCTTGTCATTTCTTCAATCATCACACTAGAAAAGGATATCAAGATAAATTATCCCTTTAGGTAATTTGTTTCCTTTGAGCTAGAGGATTTGGTCTAAGTATGTTTCTTTGATCTTTAGTTGAAATTGTTTTGTAAACTTACTAGACTGCTAGATGAACATGGACATTTGGGTGTCATTCTCAAAGACTCATTAGTTTTTCTCATTATTTGGTATCATTGGCCTAACTACTTGTTAGATTTCATAGTTATTTTTCAAAAGATTTATCACCTAATCAAATTGAGAGTTGATGGTGGCTAATAAATTTGCATCAAAATTTTGTTTTCTTGGTATGGATTAGATATTGAAAGCTTCAAATCTCTATATGAGATCCCACACTCGATGCCTATAGGAATGCATTTGAAAATTCTTGGTAGAAAATTGGTTCTAAATTTAGTTTATTTCCAACTAGAAGTCTCCAAATAATTTAATAGGTTTGACTCCTATTTTCTCAAAAATTATTAGGCCTTGAACAAGCCCTTCATATTTAGCCTCATTATTGGTGCATGGGAATTGAAAGTGAAAAGAACACACACGTTTTTCTCCTCCCAAAGATGTGATGCAAATCCTGACCCTTGAGCTAGTTTTCCTCCTAGAACCATCAAAATAAAAGGACCATAGTTTTTACTCATATTGTACATGACTTGGACTTTTAGGGCTCTTTATGACTTGGGTTATGACCTAGTCTTCATAAAAAAATGGCATAAGTGGGTATGTGCAAGATCATGAGGGGCCAAACTATGCCCTTAAGTGGCAATGAAAAATCAGCAAATCAGGGTTAGTCAACTTGACATGAAAATTTGAACTAGCTATCAACCTAATACCAAAAATTTGTAAGAGTAGAATATGTAGGAAATTGAATGTAGTTTCTAAACTATTAGGCATTTTCTATAAAAAAAATTAATATAATTGGTGAAAAGTATAGATTTCAATGCAGCAATACAAAAAATTCATGAAAAAAATAAGTAGGTGTATGTCTGACCACCTTAATCATGATCGAATGATAAATTTTTTTTATAAGATTTTATATATACATACTAGACTCATGCTTGGATGTGATGCATATTTTTTTGTAATTTTATTCCAAAAAAATAATTAATTATGAATTTTCTGCTACAATGTTTTCATAATAAAAAAACTCTCGTGTCTGACCACCTTAACTCATTGAAAACTTTACTAAATTCAAAAAAAAAAAAATCCCTTATAGTAGACAAAGCATAGAATTTGCCACATTTTTTAGATTTCAAAAATGTTATATCGTCTGAAAGTTATATCTATTTTTCAATCAATATATAAATCAACACTTTAGAGGTAACTCAATTAGAAAATAACTAATAATTACTTACCGAATTCAAAATTTGACAGCAATTATATCGATAGAAAGCTGATAATCTCATTAAGATACCCTTTTCATTTCATCAAATTCAAGTGAAAAAAAAATTGTCAACTACATGGTCGAACTCTAAAACTCAAAGAAACATGGGAAAAACATGTTTTTGTGACATTTGAAGAGTTGACTAGGTAGGTTTGGTCCACAAAGCAATACCGAGCCTAATCGAGTACCCGATATTTTTGGGTACCCGAAAATCCTGACAGAATTTTGAATTTTAAATTTTCCCTCCCCTTTCTCCCTCTTAATTTATTTCCAACCCCTTTCTCCCTCCCATTTCTCCATACTTCAATATATTATATATCAAAAATTATATATTAGATTATATATTATATATATTAAATATTACATAATATCTATTATATGTTAAATATTTATAATATACATTTTACATTAAATATTATATAATATATATTAATATTAAATGTTACATTATAAATCATATATTATTATTATTTTATATGTATTATATATTAATATGTATTTTACAATATATCACATGATATCTTCATATTTAAATTGTATGTAATATATATTTTATATTATAATATATATATATATATATATATATATATATATATATATATATATATATATATAATATTGTTGTATATATAATAAAATCAAGTATAGTATATATATAATATATATATATATATATATATATATATATATATATATATATATATATATTATATAGGACATTAATACATAGGTTAATTACACCAGTATAAGGCATCCAAAAGGTTTCCAAAGGGGTCATAGAGGGTTCCTAAGGGTCCTAATGCTTGAGAAAGTGTACTAGGACCCCTTAGGTCCCTATGTAACCCCCAACAATAGATTAGAGCACTCAATTGTGTCCTAAGGGGTCATACGACCCCTTGGGACACACTTTAGTGTTGAAATGTGTCAAAAGGGGTCATGGGGACTTCCTAGGGGTCCTAGTACACCTTATCACGTGTTAAGACCCCTAGGAAGTCCCCATGACCCCTTTTGACATATTTCAACACTCAAGTGTGTCCCAAGGGGCCATATGACCCCTTAGGACACACTTGAGTGTTTTGATGTGTTGAAAGGGGACATCAGGACTTCCTAGGGGTCCTAGTACACCATATCACGCATTAGGACCCCTATGAAGTCCAGATGATACCTTTTGACACATTTCAACACTCAAGTGTGTCTCAAGGGGTCTTATGACCCCTTATGACATACTTGAGAGTTCTAATGTGTCAAAAGGGGTCATGGGGACTTCCTAGGGGTCCTAACACGTGATAAGGTGTATTAGGACCCCTACGAAGTCCTCATAACCCCTTTTGACACACTTCAACACTCAAGTGTGTCCCAAGGTGTCTTATGACCCCTTAGGACACACTTGAGTGTTCTAATGTGTCAAAAGGGGTAATGGGAACTTCCTAGGAGTCCTAGTATGCCTTATCACACATTAGGACCCCTAGGAAGTCTTGATGATCACTTTTGACACATTTCAACACTCAAGTGTGTCCCAAGGGGTCGTATGACACCTTAGGACACACTTGAGAGTTTTAATGTGTTGAAAGGGGTCATGGGGACTTCCTAGAGGTTCTACCATGTGATAAGACATACTAGGACCCCTAGGAAGTCCCCATGACCCCTTTTGACACATTTCAACACTCAAGTGTGTCCCAAGAGGTTGTATGACCCATTAGGACACACTTTAGTGTTCTTATGTGTCAAAATGGGTCATGGGGACTTCCTAGGGGTCCTAATATGCCTTATCATGTGTTAGGATCTGCAAGAAGTACCGATGACCCCTTTTGACACATTTCAACACTCAAGTGTGTCCCAAGGGGTCATATGACCCCTTAGGACACACTTGAGAGTTCTAATGTGTCAAAAGGGGTCATGGGGACTTCCTAGGGGTCCTAGTACCCCTTATCACGTGTCAGGACCCCTAAGAAGTCCCCATGACCCTTTTTGACACATTTCAACACTCAGGTGTGTCCCAAGTGGTTGTATGACCCCTTAGGACACACTTGAGAGTTCTAATGTGTCGAAAGGGGTCATGGGGACTTTATATGGGTCCTAGTATGCCTTATCACATGTTAGGACCCCTAGGAAGTCCCCATGACCCCTTTTGACATATTTCAACACTCAAGTGTGTCCCAAGGAGTCGTATGACCCCTTGGGACACACTTGAATGTTCTCATATGTCAAAAAGGTTCATGGGGACTTCCTAGGGGTCCTAGTATGCCTTATCACATGTTACAACCCCTAGGAAGAACCGATGACCCCTTTTGATACATTTCAACACTCAAGTGTGTCCTAAGGGGTCGTATGACCCCTTAGGACATACATGAGAGTTCTACTATGTCTAAAGGGGTCATGGGGATTTCCTAGGGGTCCTAACATGTGATAAGGCATACTAGGACCCCTAGGAAGTCCCCATGACCCCTTTTGACATATTAGAACACTCAAGTGTGTCTTAAGGGGTCATACATACTTGAGTGTTCATAATATGTCAAAAGGGGTCATGGGGACTTCCTAGGGGTCCTAGTATGCCTTATCATGCATTAGGACCCCTAGGAATTCCCCATGACCCCTTTTGACACATCTCAACACTCAAGTGTGTCCCAAGGGGTTGTATGACCCCATAGGACACACTTGAGAGTTTTAATGTGTCAAAAGGTATCATGGGGACTTCCTAGGGGTCCTATTACACCTTATCATGAGTTAGGACCCCTAGAAAGTCCCCATGACCCATTTTGACACATTTTAACACTCAAGTGTGTCCCAAGGGGTCATATGACCCCTTAGGACACACTTGAGTATTTTCATGTGTCAAAAGGGATCATGGGGACTTCCTAGGTGTCCTAGTATGTCTTATCATGTGTTAGGACCCCTAGGAAGTATTGATGACCCCCTTTTGACAGATTTCAACACTCAAGTTGATTCAAGGGGTCGTATGACCCCTTAGGAGACACTTGAGAGTTCTAATGTGTCAAAAGGAGTCATGGGGACTTCCTATGGGTCCTAGAACACCTTATCACATGTTAGGACCCCTAGGAAGTCTTCATGACCCCTTTTGACACATTTCAACACTCAAGTGTGTCCCAAGGGGTTGTATGACCCCTTATGACACACTTGAGAGTTCTAATGTGTCAAAATGGGTCATGGGGATTTTCTAGGGGTCCTCACATGTGATAAGGTGTACTAGGACCCCTAAGAAGTCCCCATGATCCATTTTGACACATTTCAACACTCAAGTGTGTCCCAAGGGGTCATATGACCCCTTAGGAGACACTTGAGTGTTCTAATGTGTGGAAAGGGGTCATGGGCACTTCCTAGGGGTCCTAGTACATCTTATCACATGCTAGGACCCCTAGGAAGTCCTGATTACCCCCTTTTCACATATTTCAACACTCAAGTGTGTCCCAAGGGGTCATATGACCCCTTAGGACACACTTGAGTGTTTTCATGTGTCAAAAGGGGTCATGGGGACTTCCTAGGGGTCCTAGTACACCTTATCACATGGTAGGACCCCTAGGAAGTACCGATGACCCTTTTTTACACATTTCAACACTCAAGTGTGACCCAAGGGGTCATATGACCCCTTAGGAGACACTTGAGAGTTCTAATGTGTCGAAAGGGGCCATGTGGACTTCCTATGTGTCCTAGTATGCCTTATCATGTGTTAGGACCCCTAGGAAGTCTTCATGACCCCTTTTGACACATTTCAACACTCAAGTGTGTCCCAAGGGGTCATATGACCCCTTATGACACACTTGAGAGTTCTAATGTGTCAAAAGGGGTCATGGGGACTTCCTAGGGGTCCTATCATGTGATAAGGTGTACTAGGACCCCTAAGAAGTCCCCATGACCCCTTTTGACACATTTCAACACTCACATGTGTCCCAAGGGGTGGTATGACCCCTTAGGACATGCTTGAGTGTTCTAATGTGTGGAAAGGGGTCTTGGGCACTTCCTAGGGGTCCTAGTACACCTTATCACATGTTAGGACCCCTAGGAAGTCCTGATGACCTCTTTTGACTCATTTAAAACACTCAAGTGTGTCCTAAGGGGTCGTATGACCCCTTAGGACACACTTGAGTGTTCTAATGTGACAAAAGGGGTCATAGGGACTTCCTAGGGGTCCTAGTATGCCTTATCACATGTTAGAACCCCTAGGAAGTACCACTAACCCCTAGGAAGTAAAGAATGACCCCTTTTGACACATCTCAACACTCAAGTGTGTCCCAAGGGGTTGTATGACCCCTTATGACACACTTGAGATTTCTAATGTGTTGAAAGGGGTCATGGGGACTTTCTAGGGGTCCTAATGCGAGATAAGGCATACTAGGACCCCTAGGAAGTCCTCATGAACCATTTTGACATATTATAACCCTCAAGTGTGTCATAAGGGATTGTATGACCCCTTAGGACACACTTGAGAGTTCTAAAGTGTCGAAAAGGGTCATGGGGACTTCCTAGGGGTACTAACACGTGATAAGGCATACTAGGACCCCTAGGAAGTCCCCATGACCCCTTTTGACACATTGGAATGCTCAAGTGAAGTCCCCCGTGACCCCTTTTGACACATTGGAATGTTCAAGTGTGTCTGAAGGGGTCCTACGACCCCTTTGAACACACTTGAGCTATCTAATGTGTCAAAAGGGGTCATGGGGACTTCCTAGGGATCCTAACGCGTGATAAGGCGTACTAGGACCCCTAGGAAGTCTCAGTAACCCCTTTCGACATACAATTTAAATATTATGATATATAAAGTTTATATTAATATATATATATAAGATATTATTATATAAAATATATATTAATATATAATTATATCTATAATACATATTAAAAAATATATAAAATATTTATATAATACCCCTTAAACGTTATATATATATATATATATATATATATATATATATATATATATATATATATATATATATATATATATATATATATATATATATATATATATATATATATATATATATATATATATAATGTGTACATATAAATATAATATAAGTTCATTAAATATATTTATATACAACACATTTAATATATATAAAATATATTAATATAAATGTTATAATATAAAATATTTTAATATAAAATATATATTAATTTATAATTATATATATAATATATATTAAAATATTTACATAATACCCCTTAATACCCCTTAAAAGTTATATATATATATATATATATATATAATATATATATATATATATATATATATATATATATATATATATATATATATATATATATATATATATATATATATATATATATATATATATATATAATTTGTACATATATTTATATAATATAAATGTTAAATATAATTATATACAATACATATTAATATATAAAAAATATATTAATTTATAAAAATATTATAATATAAAATATATAATTATATATATAATACATATTTAAACATTATATATAAAAGTTCAATTTTTTCATTTACTCCCATCATTTTTTCATGTACCCAGAAATATCTAGTAGCGGTAAAATCCGGTACCCAATTAGGCTTGTGCTTTTGTGTTAGGTTTGCCTAGGTGTACTGACACTTAGGCCTACTAAAAAGTCAACATACATTTTCATGCCCTTTTGGATGACTGAAAAGTGGATTTTTTTACATCGCCACTTTTTGGCCCCTCATGATCTTGCACATACCCAAGTATCGAGGTCAATAGCATGAAAACTACCAAAATGTTTACAATCAATGAATTGGTTAAAAAAGACTTCATCTTCACTACTCATGTCACATGTCACATTTTAATATTCTAAAAAATAAATGGTATACATTTCTTCCTAAGTGATAGAGGTGTGGGTAGGATTGAAGCTTATGATAGCCTCATTGGCAACATGAAAAGTATGCATGGATTCTAATAACACTTTTAGCTTGAAACCATGGGGGCTATGTAGGATTCTATGGGACCAATATAGGGAGATGTGCCTTCCTATTTTAGTAGTGAAATATCTTGATAAATATAACCTGAAGACTAGGTGATATCAACCACTATGATCTCTTGGGAAATTGATACATTAAAACAAGAAAATTGGGTGAGAGGAAACTCCTTAATAAGCCCAATGGGTTAGATTTTGTCACCATATATCTGAATGAAACTTCTTTATATGGGCTCATATTAAAAATTCATGGAATCCATTATTTTTTTGGGCATGATTTTCGTAATGGACCCAACGTATATCATATAATTATTCAATAACTTTTATCTTATGATCAAGGTTAAAATAAAGGCATAGTCTTACCTCTTCCTCTCGGGACTCCTTATTCTTGGTTAGTGACAAAAGTCATGGGTGTGATATTAATTATATTAGCAGTGGCCACCTTTTCCACTTCTTGGTCCTTTTCTCTAGAAAACTCTTCCTAAGACACTTTATCCCTTCCTTCAAGAGATTCTTGGAGAAATTTCTTTTGTATAGGAAAGTCCAAAATATCCCATAAAGATATACTAGTTTGTGCTTTCTTCAACTATTCAATCACATTGAGTGATCCAAGAGCAAGAGTTTTTAACTCTTTGGACTTTTCCATAGTTTCTTCATTAGGTTTTGGAGCCTCTAGATCTCTTGGCTTTTGGATTGGCTGCTCAATTAGAATAGAAACTAGTGCTTTATTGAGGATAGTCTTTTGGACTTTTTCTTTTGGTTGTTGGACTTGAGAAACTAATTCCCTAATGTACCTTCTTGGGAGCATGTGTTGTAGTCATATTGAACCTATGAAATTTTATTTTTTGAAGTTCCATTGATGAACACAATATCCTCATCTTCTATCTAGGATAACAATGTGTAGGTTAGTGTGATCTTGAACCCTTTTTGTAGGGATATTCCTTGCATTTAAGTGGCTAGCATTGAGTCTTCCATGCATGGGGAGGTGTAAGTATAAATTCTAATGCCCAAGGTCATTCTTTGGATCATTCATTTGGCTATAATCTATTGCAATTTTCCTATAGGTAATTCCTTAGCATATGTGTGGCATTACAAGGGAAACACCACACAAGGAAATCACCAGCCAAATAGTTTTTTGTTGCCACTAGATCTTTATTTATGTTCATTAGTGTTCTTTGTAGAGGGCTGGAAATACCAAGGACTATAAAAAATTGATTGTAAGGCTAAACCTAGGAGGCACTAGCTTTGTTGGAACCTTGGTAACTATTATGATGGTATACTAGCCTTCAGCCCTTAATATCCCTAATGGTTTTAGTACAAGGTTTTTGTGGGCACATATTGTTGATGTCTAAGACCTAGGGTCTCATTAGACAAAGTATGAAATAGATTCTTCATGTCATTTACTTCTTCCATTATGTTGCAAGGGAAGGGATCTCAACTTGTTGGGCATTAGGGTACACATACAAGGATTGAGGGTCTCAAAAGTACTTGGTGTGGGTTCACTCTGTATCTAAGTGTGAACTTCTAGAAATACTAGCATACACAGTTAGAGAGGAAGTTTTCCCATATCTATCAGGTTATTGTCTTCTTGTACTACTAAGTCATACCCACCTGGAAAGGGTGGTACCCCCCAAGTTTTTGAATGGTTAAGGCTATATCTAAGTTAAAATCTCTAAGATAAATACAAAATTCATTTTTGCAGGAGGACAAGCATCAATAGGAATTATATGTGAAGTTTTCTTAAAGTGAGTATTGAAATCTAACATAGATTCTTGGGGGATCTTTTTATAGTCAATAAGTTTTTAGAGTAAAGATAATCAATCTCCTTTCTCTAAAAAGTGGTTGTAAATAGACTCCCTAGCTTGTCCCAAGTTCCTATGGATTTTTGTGCTAGATACCCATACTGGTTATGAGCTTTCCATTTCAAAGAGACTGCAAACAATTTAGGGGAGACATTTTTCTTTGTTATGTGATGAAAAATACATGCATTTTCTACATCTATCATGTTCTCTGGGAGGGTTTTTATCACCTTCCCCAATAAATTTGGGGAAGGATTTTAAGACATTAGTAGGAATGGGTCCTATTTTATGCCAGCTAGTGGTGAGATGAGGGGGCTACCTATCCCAGATCACAAAATTAAGTTGCAAAATAACTACAAGTGGAGGTAACAAAGGTTTGGTTACACTCAATGAGATAAACTTGGTTGGGTCACATACATTAGGCCTTGAAGCAGTGATCTAGGGTGTTTGGTAGTATAAGACCTAATGAATGGCCTTTAGATCATATACCCACTTCTAGTCTCAAAATATGGATCGACCCACTGGTGCCAAAAAGGAAAAAAAATTGATACTAAAAATTGTATTTAACTAAGGTAACAACCCTTTGTGAAAACTTGAATAATTGGGGTCTCATATTGGCCATTACTAAATGAACTCCGGGATTTTAAAAGTCAACTCTTCATCTACTTTCTATTTTGGAAGAAAAGGGAAGAAGAAAAAAAATGAAATAAAATATATTTAAGGTGATACACCATAATGACATTTGGTAAAAGTACACTCCAATACTTAACAATAAAAATGCATAGTGCAATGAAAAATTGTATATACCATAAAAAGAGTCATAGAAATGATTCCACAGTTTATAATACCATAGTCTATTGCAAAAGCCTTAAATGACAACAAGATAGATTATATTCAATAATGACATAGAGCATAATAAGTGAAATAGCCACAAAAATATTGAAAGGTCAATAGCACAATCGATCATAAAGTTTTATATTAAGGATATAAAAAATTACACTAGGATAAAAATTAAATTAAATGTACTACTATATACTTCTAGAGTGTTATATTGAAAAATTTTAAAGTAATAAAAGATCTCAAATATATATTTATAACCCCTAGGGTTAGAACTACTCTCGAAACCAAGATGACCATATTCAAGGCTAAAGAGTAAATGAAACCACCTCCTTCCCTCCTTGGACTATCCTAAATTAGATGGGTCAAACTCCAAAATGAATTGTTAATTGAATAAACATGGGTCATTCAAAAAATTACAACCAAAAATCAGATATCACTAAAATACACCTCTTTATATCTAAAAATAAGAGAGGAAAAATGCTTGGCACATATACAAATGGATAAAGGGTGGAACCATCAAGAAAGGTAGTTTTTTATTTAAGAACTATCACATTAAATTATTGATGGGGCTACCGAAGAAAACTATAAAATAAAGAGCATGACTTTGATAGGTTTGAAAGGAAAAGAATTGACACGTGTTGATATAGTGGATGAACCTAAAAGGAGAAAAAGGAAAACCCCTAGGCAATGCAAAGTGTGACACGTAGATACATTCCACCAAGAAAGAGACTACAAGGCCAAAGACAAGGGGCTTTCCACAAAGCACCTTTCTGCATAAAAAAAAAAAAAGAGGGAAAATAAAAACATAATTTGGAGCATAATGTGAAGTTTAAATCTCACACAACTTATCATGGTAGAAGGTCTACATAAAATTCTTCAAAATTTCCATTCAAAAATGCTAACTTGACATCCATTTGATACACCTTAAAGTTCTTGCAATCTACAAATGCATGAAAATCCTAATAGCTTCCATCCTAGAAACCAAAGAAAAATTCTTCTCAAAGTCTATACCTTCAACTTGTGAGTAGACTTTACAAACCAATCTAGTCTTGTTCCTAGTTGCTTCTCCATCTTCATTCAACTTATTATAGAACACTCATTTTGTTCTTATCACATTATTGTCCATTGGTCTAGGCACTAATTCCCATGTCTAATTATTTTCAATCTAACTCAACTCTCCTTACATAGCTTTCATCCATCCATCACCCTTTCTATATTCCTCAAAGGTATTTTGTTCCACCTTAGATAAGAGAATATTTTTTCTTGTTGATTTTCCTTGGCAAGTCTTCTCTAGGTATGAACTCTTTTATCTTCATTTCTAATAATTTGATCTTCTAAATGATTTTTATAAAAATACTTTTCTAGTATTTTACATGCTTTCTCTTATTCCTTTTCTTCTATATTTGATTCTTCCTTTATCCATCTTCTTTCTCTTCTATAGTGCAAGGGGCATATTTTATCTCTCAAATATCAGGTTCTTGGGAAACTTTATTCTATTCTTCATTCACTCTAGAATTTTTTATTTTTGTTGTAATACTTGTATTCTTTTCTTCTTGTTGAAAGTCTAAGAAAAATCCCTTCATCAAATCTTGAGTCAAACTACTAAAGTATTTTTCATCTCCCTTGATGTAGCATTTGGTTCCAAACATTCTAAAATTCTTGACAATAGGGGTCTTTCATGCCATATCTCACAAGGGGTTTTATTATGAATAACCCTCAACTATACCATATACACTGCACAACTTAGCTCCAATGCATATCAATTAGGATAGTATACCTCCACATTGTCCCAGGCATTTCTTGAACAATCATATTATTTCCTTTAACAACTGCAAAACTATTTCAGAGTCCTAGGTGAAGAAAAATATATCCTAATACCATGTTCTTCACAAAATATTTCAAACTCATTTGGTGTAAATTGTACACCTCTATTAGACTTCAAACACTTGATCTTAACTTCTATTTTGTTCTCAATCATCAATTTGAATACTTTAATATATTTAGGGCTTCAATTTATTTTATAGAAAGTAAACCATATCATTCTAGATTAATTATCAATAAGAAACATTAAATACCTTTCACTATTTAGTCCTCTTGTTCTTTTAATTCCACATAGGTCATTATGTATAGAGGTTTTAAAGTACCAAACTTGTTCTCAAATTTGTTCCTTGTCTTCTTTCCCATCTAACATTCCTTGTACATTGCATTAGCAAGCTTGATGATGTTTGGTAAATCTCTCACTACTTGAGTATAGCTTACCTTCACCATGTTATCAAATTTTATGTGTCTCATCCTCTTGTGTCATAACTAATATTCACTTCTCTAGGCCATTATATGACTATTTCATTTATTTTCCTTTACATAATAGACTTTATCACCATTCCTTATTCCTTCTACAAATAGTCTCTAGAGTTACCTTTTATAATCTCAACTCTAGAATCATGAACAACAAGATTGTATTCTTTATTGCACATCTAACTAACACTCAAAAGATTATGTCCTAAACCCTTAACATCATAAAAAAATTTGTCTTGTTATTACCATCAATACATATAGTTCCCTTACCACATATTGGTGCAACGTCTTCACCACCACACTTAAAAAATCCACCATCATATTTCTCAAACTTAAGAAACTTTATTCTATCACTACTTATATGATTTGAGCATCTACTATCAATCACCCAACCTCCTGGCTCTTCATTTTCATGAAGAGTAGTCCACATAATCAATGTTCTTTCACTTTTTTAATTAGGATGCATAGTATCATACTTCTTACTATCATCCACTTTCTTAGCCAAAATCAATTTTTCATTATTTAAATTGTCAAGATCTTCATCCTTCTATGAGTGGATTTCCTTTCAATAAAGTATTCTCTTAGGTTTGTCTCTATCATCTTCTATTTTGTTTCTATCATCTCATCTATAGTTATATTTTCTTTTTCTATCATCATCTTCCCTTCTATAGTTATCTTCTTTGAAAGTGCATTTAGAAACATAATGATCAATTAATCCTCAATTGAAACATTTAAAGGGTAACTTACTTTTTTTTTCTAGATCCTTTCCTTATTCTTCTCACAAATTTTTCTTCTGCATCATCAAGATTATTGATGTTTTCTAGTTCATCTTTCACCTCCTTACTTACTTTGAATGAAACTTCATTCTTGACATTATCATATTTAAATTCTCATAGTTTAAATGATGGAATCACTCCATAGAGTTGATCCAATGTATACTTGTCCATTTCATTACATTTGTTAATAGAATTGACCTTTAGCCTAAAGGATTTTGGAAGTGTTATAAAAACTTTTCTCATTTAATTTTTCTCTTTTGTTATTCAAATACTTTTGGTTCCATTTACTAACTTTGTTAATCAGTGTAAGTAACTATAAATGTTCTCATTCTTTGACATTCTTAGGTTCTCAAACTTGTACTTTAGGTTATGCATCTCTAATTGCTTGATTTTCACCTCTCCTTCATAGATATTGCTAGTCTTTACCAAATGTTTCACAAACTTTAAATGCAAGACCTTGAAAATTTTGAATCACTCAAACAACTAATGATTATATTTATTTCATTTTCATTGTTCTCATGTAATCTGATCTCATCAAGGGTAGTAGAGGACTGTCAGGAGTAGCATATCCTTTCACAACAGATTCTCATATCCCAAATAATAGAGTTAAAACATGATTCCATTTGCATCTTCAAAAAAGAATATTTTATTCCATTAAACTTTGGTACCTTGGGACCTCCTTCTTGTGCCATACCAAATCTTCCTCAAGCCGTTAAGCTTTTCTAGAGGAACCTTTCTCTAATACAAATTTTTGGACACATCACAAGACTGAGAGGGAGGTCGAATTGGTCTTGTACATATACTTAAAATTTTCCAATCACAATTCAACATAAATTAACTTTAACCAAATTAACATAAAATATATACAAATTAATAAATAAAATACACATGAACACTATATTTCTACATAGAAACTCCAATGAGAGAAAAACCATGGTGAGATCCAACTCACTATGTGAAGAAGTATTTGCAATAATGTTTTAGTATCAAGCTTAGGTATCTCACTCATCTTGATTTGAATTGAAATACATGGTGAAAAACCTTAGGGAAAGATACAAGGGATTTGCAAGCTAATTTTCACAATCTTAGGGAAAGATACAAAGGACTTGTAGTCTAATCTCATTTCCTCAAGGCTAGATACAAATCTGCACATAACTGATAAGAAGGGAATATTATCTTTGAACAAAATACATGAATAATATTGATTTAAATGAAAAATACTTCAACGCATTGTCTTTGGTATATCTCTAAGTATGAAACCATCCTCATATCACTTTCTCAACTGACCAAGCTCATGAAAAACACCACACACACATATGTTGTCTTAGCTATGATATTATAACTGATATGATCATGATAGTACATTAAAAATTGATCTCCACACTTCTTTTCATATAAAATCTCTGACATGATTCAAACACTCAATCCAAACATCAAAAAAATGAAATGATATTTTTATATATAACAAATTCATCAAAAAAACCCTCAATTAGGTCGACGGAAAACATAAAAACATAATTACAACAAGTTGGCCATCAAACTTAATTGCAGTAATTATGTCCACTTAAAGAGATAAAGGGGGCCAAAATACATCATCACACATATTTATAATAAGATCCAAATGGTTTTAATGCAACAACACATCCTCCAAAGTTGACATCAAACATAATGTATAGATAAACAATGTAGCACACAACCAATAATCCAAAAATATAATTCAACTTAACATAATTCAATGTGAATCTCCACATGCCATGGTAAGACCCAAAAAAAATATTAAATAAACTTCCAACATAAGTTTGGGCCAAAATAATATGATACAAACAAGAAAACCAATTAAGTCAACTAGAGACCAACACAAACCATGCTATCGAGAAAGAAAACATCACAAGTCTTCTTGTAGAGAAAACCAACATCTGAAAACTAAATTGAATCACTGGATAAACATTTTGAGCATGTCCTCTACATCAAAAAACTAAAAACATTACAACAGACGAATATGGTGCATTCTCTAGACCAATCTGAGAAAGAGTCATGATGTCAACAAATTGCAACTAGCAACCACATCAACTACAATGTTGAGGACCTAAAATTATAATAATGAAACATCCAAAAAACATATACATTATATCCATAACTACAAGCTCTCATCAACATATCTAGAGGAATGCAAAGCATTCTTGCACACATACATCAAATTCTCTTTCTTGCATATATCATCTCTTGATACAATAACATTCCAAAAACACTACATACTCACTCAAGAAAAACACTAGAGATCATAAGAACACCTAAACACTTTGGACCTATCCTCACATAAATATGAAATAAATGAAACACTAACTCACATTTCTAATAAATATTTTCAAAGGAGAATCCTTGACATTAAATATAATCAAGAAAACTATAACGAGTTTGTAGAATTAGAATATGAAGTGATGATCTACATGAGTTATGGATCCACAAATTTTAAATTAAGATTTGGCACATTCATTATGCTATTGATAGACATTTCACTCACACATATATTGGCACTTGATTCTCTTTGGATTTCATTCTACTAGTGAAAATATGAGTGACAATAGAGTGAAAACCAAATCTATGTCTTTCTAAGAGTTGAAAAATAACAATGAAGATTAAAAGATCTTCAAAATAGGATTTGTAAAGTCTAATTTTGAATCCATGAGAGGATTTAGTCCTTCCCTATTGGTTAAATGTTCTTAGTCCCAGAACAAGGGTAAGGTGAACATTGGAGGGATCCAACTTGAATTAACAAAGGATCTTATTGGAGTTTCCACTAGTCTATACAGTAAATGTATGAAAATAAAATATTTTAAGAGTAGAAAAGAATGAGATATTGTCAAATATCACACTTTAATTTATTAATAATACTTTTAACTAGGGTGATGTCTAGAGATGTTTTCAAAAGGATTTCAAATACCCTAATCTATGTTGGATTTAATCAAAATAGGGAATACTTAATATTGAAAATAAATGCCAAATGAAAATCATTCAAACGATCTATTCTATGAAATCATGTGAAATATAATATATAGATATATATAATATAACTTAAGAAAGATAATCTAAGCCTTTCTATAATAGAATACATTTTATTGACCATTAACATGTTGGAAATGGACTTAAAAAATTTATATTCTTTTACTTATTTTTTAATAGAATCTATAACTTGCAATTATTCAAATTTTGATGAACAGTAAAAAACATAGAATGAAGAATTTTAAAATTGTATAAACTTTTTAGATATAGAATACACAAATTCTCTTTCACATAAATGTATATTAATAATATAATATTTAACACATATAATACGGGTCATGATGGTAGCATAGATAAAATTAAACATATCAAATACATACTACAAAATTAAACCTATGAAATCTAAAATTATAAATAAATATTAGAAAAACTATATAGACAAACTCAATAAAAAAATTAAACATATTATAGTGACTTGATTCCAAGATTTTGGCATAATGGTGACATGCATGTCATTAAAAGTTAGTTACATAAACTTATGCATAAAGAATGAGTTAATTTATTTGAGAAAACTTAATTTCATGTGTAATCATTATGAAATAGGAGTCTTTAATCCTTAATCTCTTGAGAAATAGCATATTTTATGGTAGTTCACAACTTCAAGGAAAATAGGAGGCATCCATCTTCAAAACTTCTCTTGTAAATACCTACTTAGCAATAGTTTGTACATGCTTTGAGAATTTTGGGAGTATATAGATGTGACACTCTAGAATTTTAATTTTTATTGAACACATTTTATTTTACAGAAAATAAATCTTTTGGCCCATGATCATTAGCACCAAAAATATCCATTAATAAAAAAATGTATACATTGATATTAACTAAGATTGTAACTAACTTGTAATGTGATTTGATCAATTTAAGCATGATAAAGGTATACAAAAGGTTATGGATGGTTAAAGATATTTTCAGATCTAATAATAGGGTGAATATCTTTATCGTATAACTCCCCTAGTGCTAAGATTAAGAAAGTCATCCTTCTATTTTTTCTTGTTGCAATTCTATATACCCTCAATCTTTCTACCTTTTCCTTCCATTTGTTGAATTATCAATCAAATTATACACATTTAATATTCCATGGAGAGGCAAGCTAAAGTAGGAGAGATAAATACTTCATCCCAATCCAATTTATTGTATTCATTTAGCATTTTTGTAACTTCTTAGGCCCTCCTAGAAAAGGACCTAAGGTTTCCAAGATAAATTAGTTCCTTCTTTTGGAGTTGCATCATAAAGGTTTCGTATCATTTTTCAAAAGCTACACAAGCTTCTTTTGGTAAATAATGAATATTGTATATGATAGCCTAATAATATAAATTTAGAGTTTGGGTGCAATTTTTAGTCATAACATGATATTTCAACATCCATTAAAACTTGTCTTGAAACACTTGTTGTTTTGTACGTCAATTTCTCATTAAATATTTTTTGGTTTCTTCTACTTTTTGATATTCCCCTATCCTCTAATACATTCCATTTGATTTCTCATTGTAGAAATGAAGACCCTTAACTATAACTTTCCTTGGTGTTTCTTTTGTAAGAGTTTCTTGTTCTAAATGTGTTAGTTTCATATTTTTACCACTTAACTCTAATATAATGTGCCCAATGTCATGCCCTGCCAGGGAACCCTGAAGGACATACAAATAAACAAAAGAAGTGTGTAATTTTATTTTTTGCTTACTAAATTCAACTAAATATTATGTCCTAACAAATTCCCCTTAAGGTTTATTCTCTAAATTCTATATTTAACTTTTCATGAAATGCATTAAGTTAAAAACATGCATAAAAGTAAAATTCATTGATTCATTTATTTCCATAAGTTAGAGACAAGAAATGGAGAAACTAAATAATGATATATCAATTTATTGCTTCCATACTTCTTTTCTTTACAACATGAAAATTACCACAGCAAATTAAATTCAAGGTCCCTTTAATATTTACATTTTTCATACACAACTTGAAATACGTCATCTACAAGAATATTACAGTTTGTCATCCCTTCCCATCATTTTCCTGAAGATACCCCTCCCCAAATGCATAGATGCATACAATATTTATTTCATATTACAACACCTTATAGGCTTACATGAGTTTTAACAACTTCTTACAATGTTCTTACAAACATCTCCACAAGATACAATAAGAAAAATAGAGAGAGCGCTCTGTAATATCTTCAAATGCTCCAAAATATACAACACTCAAACAATACCTTGAACAAGAATTCACCACCCAACCACGTGGATCCACAAAGGTCCACTCCCTTGTGCTAGGAGATAGAACCATTATTCACACAAGCGAACTAAGAAAGTCTAAGGTAGTTAAGTATCCAACCCCAACACAAAAACAACGCTTACAAAGACACAAAGAACAATAAATGGATTTTTCCTAAGATGCTGATTAGGTGAGTGTCATCACATATTCCTATGCTAGGATCCTTCCTAGCAGTCATGTAATCTAGTTCCCTTAAGCGGCCATCCCCAATAGCCACAATGACCCCGGTACTCCAAAAGGACCTATGCAACCATAATCAAATCTTCTATCTTCTTAAAGGTTAAATTAATCCCGCCCATACCAAAACTAGTTTTTGAATTATATTAGTTCTCCTTTTAAAAACTCACCCAAAGGTTATCCCTCTAGCCTCCTTGGCCTAGAATCTGCAGTCAGCCACTCACTTGGGGCACCTAGGAATCCTACTCACAAATAGGTCATCAAGGATGAAAACTTCCAAATAGGCATCCCTCACATGTAACCTACAAGACAGGGTGACCATATACCCTTCCCAAAGTTATCACAAGGAAACATCTACACAAAGAGCCCAACACCCTACCCAAGGCTTTCTGATCTAATCATGACAACCAAAGTGGCCTCTAACTAACACAACAACCTTTCTATGGGTTTACAAAAATAAATCGCAAAACATCCCAAGCTCATAACAATATAATTGATCATCCAATAATTTGACTATGAAAATCAGATTTAGACTTATTAAATAACATAATTAAATGATGCCATCTAACGTAAATTAAATTAGGACATAATAGATTTAGATTTAACACCAAGTCAAATCAATCTATTTAGAAGAATAACCACATATATATGAAATCTATAAAATTTTATTCATAACCTTTAAAATTTTGAATAATAATTAAAAAAAGACTATAAAAATAATAATTAAAGCTTATTTTAAATATCATTTAATTAAAATTAAAATAATTTCTAGTAATTAAAATTTTATTAGAAATATTTAAGAATTTTAATAAATAAAATTAATATTTATAAATTTAAACACTTAAATTTATAAAATAAACATATAAAATTCTTCATTAAATAAATTTAAAAATTATAACATAACATTTTAAAAATTTATTAAAACACAAAAAAAATATTATTGAAAGGTTTTAAAGAGGGGTTGACGGAGGAGAGGACCCACCCCCCCTTCCGCCTCCCTTTCTGTGGGAAGGCCCCACGGGTTGAGCCCGTGGGGAGGCCCTGTTGTTTGGCAGTAAGCCCCAACGTGACTCTCCGATGGGGTCACAGGTGGGGTCGAGGGATGGGGTCCCCAACCCACCAATTTTTTTTTATAAAAGAAAGTTAATATTTTTATTTTTATTATATATATTATTTTTTTTTTAATATATTACTATTACTTAAAAGTAACTCTTCTCTTTTTATTTTATTTAATATATAAAACTTTTGTCCAATATAGTTTTTTTTTGTAAAGGGCAAAAACTTTTACTCAGTATTAAAATTACTAGTCTAATTTTTTTAATAGAGTAATTATTATTATTCTGCCTTAAAAATTAATAGTAAGTTACACTAACAGGGTAAAACTATTATATTAAAAATAAATTTAAAGTTTTCTCAAAAATGTAAGTTTATTCCTGGTTACTAAGGTTTCCCGATTTAATTTTCACCCGATCCAATGAAAACAAATCAATAATAAGATCTTTGATATATTAATTTCATAACCTCAAACAAACATACTAAAACAAATATTAATTTATCGTGCATAGATCCTAACAACACAAAACCAGGTTTTAGATTAATTACCATACTATATGGATTTTATTGTTATTATTAAACTTTACAGAAGACACACATGGAAGGCACCATGATAAAACAAAGAGGGAAAAGAGAGAGAGACACGTGGAGACTTTTTCCAAATTTAAGAGCCTACCTGGAATCTTGTGTCAGAAGTTCTTGACTCTATACTTTTCCCCAAGACTAGCTTTCCCCAATCCATGTGTGGTTTCCTCAAATGTCCTATCCTGGCCCTTGAAATCTCGTGTTACCCATACTTAGGATAAATTCCATAAGAAATAAACCTTCGGGTAGTTCCAGAGGTTGAGGGCATTGCTTCTTGTAAAGAAACGTCCTTACCTACCTCATTAAATAAGTAAAATACTAATACTAATCATAAAATTAGTTTTACCCCATAGGTAACTACTTTCTACCTACCCTCCCTGAACTACTTACTCGTATACCAAAAAATATAGAATAATTAAATCCTCCTATAGTTTTATAAATATTAAAAAAATATATAACCACTACTTATAATATTAATAGCTTATTTCCAAATATGCTCCTCAAGGAAGTCACTAACCCAATGGAACTTGGGACCCCTCACAAATAGGATTTCTTGAGTTCCACTCCCACCCCCTACTAACAAGAAAGAGAGATAAAGTCTAAAAGGTAGGAGTAAGGTTAGGAGTAGATAATTAGTTATATATATCATAACCCATACTTTACCCTTTTCTTCATTAAGCATTTATTTGATTTATCTAATTCTACTTTATACATACAACTTTTAATGAAAAACACTCATAAGAACAACCATAATCATAATAATATTCTAAATGTATACATGTATGCATATACGTGTGCACCCATATATGCATGTGCTTGTATACATAATTAACACACACACACACACACACACACATAGAGAGAGAGAGAGAGAGAGAGAGAGAGAGAAATAAATATTGTAATTCTACACCCTTCATGACCACTTTAAAGGAGATTGGCATCAAAAGATACAAGAACCCATATAAACATCCCAAAAGGCCAAAACCAGAGACAGGTCTACAATGTCAAAAGCTTTAGGGTTTTCCCATGTGTGAACTCTAGTTTATCTCCGAACAATAATGACTAGTTCAAGGATTTAAGGCATGCTCAGACCTGTGTAGCTAGGTGGAGTAGATGCCTAGTACCTACACACACTTGCATCACCAAGAAACATAAATGACATATATATATATATATATATATATATATATATATACATATATATATATATATATATATATATATATATATATATATATATATATGTATATATGTATATATATATATATGTATATGTATATGTATATATATATATATATGTATATATATATATATATATATGTATATATATATATATATATATATGTATATATATATATATATATATATGTATATATATATATATATATATATGTATATATATATATATATATATATATATATATATATATATATATATATATATATATATATATATATATATATATATATATATATATATATATATATATATATATATGCAACTAATAACAAGAAAGAACGGAGGAGTGTGACATCATGTGGATCTCTTGTAGGAGTGACTACAACTGCCTCCCCTCTTCTAGCACACACACCAAGAAGGATACATATAGATCATACAATGGGTTAGTAGGGTTGGACCAATAATCACCATCAAATATAATCATAAAAGTCATCCATATGATAAATATATCCATTAACTGAAAGACATATCATATCTCATAAAGAAAGTACTAATCATATGAAAATCCATAGTGTCAGATCTAAACATGATAAATAGTATCTCTAGGGCAGGCACTACACCCAAAAAGTGGCAATCTAGACTAATAGTTGAGTCAAGTGTGATGATTTTCTACACCAACTCTCTTCTTATTTTGGAAGGCACAACTACTTTCTTGTAATTAGAAATAACAAAAATTGAAAACTTGTATGCTTTTAACCAAAACGTAAATAAGGAAGGGGGATTTTAATCAAAAAGTCTTGAAAGGTGGAAATATAAAATACTAAGATAAACGATACAATACAAAGTTTCTTCAAATATATATAATGCTACAAACTATCACTGACTTGTTGCTTAATCTCACACAAAGTTGATCATTAAACAAAGATTCACAAATCATATTCATAAAATATTTCAAAAATACACATAAAGGATAACATCCTACAATAATTCATTCAACATAAGAAGAATGAACAACCCATAAATTGTAACACGTAGTCCACAGTTTGGAGGATCAATTTTAGATGCTATTTCATCAAAATATTTAAAGTTTTTTTGTGTCTTCTCTGTCTAACCTCTAACATAGAAAAATTTAGCAATGTATATGCATCGATTATCATAATTGACTTTGGTAAAAATAGTTTCTTGAAGATAACCACCCCAAAGATCAGCCAAAGTTTTAACAAATAACATAAAGAAATATGACCCTCTAGAACCTATAGTTTTTTATTAATGACTTAAAAACATAAAACTATGAGAAACTAATATATCACCCCTGGTTCCCTTTTCACAATCATTTGCACTTCATTTCATTGGTCCACATGTACTACCTATCCCTCCACATACACTTCTTGAGTTCAAGCCTCTTGCTCATGTACTTTCATTCTATAAATCATATACTTTATGATGACTTCAGACAATGTCCTAGATTGAGGTTTGCCCATTATGCTTACCTTCACCTTATGTTTGGCTATCTTTTGTTCAATCTCAATAACTTTGGGGTGAAGTACATGGACCTCTTATTTAAATATAGGGATATGATCTACTAAGTGTCATAAATTTTCTATTGCCTATTCATTTATATTCCATTTCAAAAGGCTTTCATATACCCTCTCTCCAAATTTGTAGATTACTGCAAAAATGTTTCTTACTTTTTATTCTCCTTCAAATATCTCAATCTCTAGCTGCATAAAATGAGACACCGGGTTTTGAACATCAAAAATGAAATTGATCTAGGGTCTTCCTTACACATTTCTCTAACTCCTTGTAGACATCAACATTCCATTCCAATGCATTCATCCAAGTGATCATAAACATAGGATCAAATGGAACACTTATTATTCCTTCTGCTAGTGCAGTTGAAGGATCGTATTCACAATTTCCTGGAGTTCAAATAATACAACTAGTAAATTACCATTTTCCCTTTTAAGATCATGTTGGTACTCTCAAATTCTTGAGATTAACACTTTAAACTTTTTGAAGTCCTTTTCATGTGGTTGTGAGTGCCCTATTTTGGCTTTCAATCATTTCAATATCATGGTGAGTTTCATGCTTTATCATGTGAAGAGGTATGTTCCCCACCTTTATTTCAAACCATATGATCATTTCCAACCCCTAGTTTGTAGATTGAAGTGGTTTTGTAAAGTGTCATTTCTAGCTCACTTGCAATTTGTATTTGTGCCTAAGTATAAAAAAAAGGTGAACATGCCTACTTTGTGAGTCTGTATTTTAGGCTCTGTTAAGTTTCATGAGGTACTAACTTTTGGATGTATTCATTGTGTATCAAATAGAATATCATTCATTTTTTAGACCTTGATAGTTAGTTTTTATGTGTTTTACATATGCCCAGTTGAAGGGGTTTCATGTAAATCTGTATTTTCTTCTTAATCAAAAATTTCAAGTTGCATACTTTCAGGTCTTCAATAATAGGACCCGTGATTGATGATTGCAATCAAATTATTTCCCTATATTTTAGACATCACAAACATACCCCATGTGCATTTTTAGAACTTATTGAATCCATTTGCCTAGTTTTCCAGGGCTTTTCCATTTGCAATTTATTTCAGTCTTTTTTATTGTCAAGTGCAACATATTCTGAGCAGTTAACTTTGCAAGCTTATAAATTTGGATGAAGTAGGTATCAAGATCTCCCAATGCCATCCCTATTCTTTCCATGTAAGATTGATCCAACATCCCAATTTTCTACCTCCCGAGATTCCATCTGATATTTCTATCAGATCATTTTGGATTGCAAATTAGTGTTTGTTAACATGCCTAGTTGCAGGACAGAATGAAATTGGAAAGTTTAAAGATCAAAATCCCTAACTCCAGATTCTATTAAGATGTCCCTTGTTGAAAAATGAATGTATGTGGACTAGGAATGGTTGTGATTCAAGGTTTTATTGATCAGATGGTGTTAAAGTCTGATCCAATTGCATAGTGAAATTATCTGGTGCAAAGGCCCAAAGAATTTGTTTAAACCCTTAAGAATGTGCATTTGGCAGTTGAAAGGCTGATCGATCCACATTTTGGTATGATGTGAAAGGTGCACGCAATGTTTGTGGATGTTTTTTAGGATTCTAGGCATGTGCATTAGTGAAGTGACTATCGTAGGATATATCCCACATTGACAATGTGTGGGAATTTTTTGTTTTTATCTGAAAATACACACACATTGTGTCACCTAAGGCACAAAGCTTTTTGAAATCTTGCTTACACACGGAGGAAACTTGGTAGTGGATAGTTGGTGATGAATGAGGAATATTTTTTGGGCTTGCATGCATGGTTAGAATGAATGAATCAATATTCGACATGTGGCAGAGGGTAGCAAGTGAAGGCAGTTAAGTCAGGATCAAATTCGATGGCTTTCTTGATCTTGCAAAAGAGATTGTAAGGAAGATAATGACCATGGGATTGTGATATGTTGACATGTGTGTAGACTGGGATGACATAAAAAATGAGGTAATCAATGATGTGGTTGTGTCAATAAATTGGATGGTGCCATGTGGCACAAGGATCGAGGAAATGTGGTGCATCTAGGATGACATGTGGTGTCATCTCATGATCCCACAATCAAGTTGATAAAAAGAGAGAGAAACAACATAGGATTACAATATTGTGACACATGGTGGGTTAGATGGTGTGGATCAGTATGGGTCCCATGTGATGTGGCAACAGGTTGGGACTAAGATGGTGTAAGGTGTTTACGTAGACTAGTCAGAAGGTGTCACATGGTATGCACAATTAAGTGAACACGGGCTCAATGGTGACAGATGGCATGATCTCTTGATCCTGTAATCCAAGTGATGAGGAAAGAGAAACATCACGGGATTGTAAGATTGTGACATGTGGCAGGGTTGACCAAGTGAGAGGATGAAGTGGTAAGGTTGAGGTGTTGTAGACATGGACCCGCGGACCAATCAGGAGCTACCACGTGGTAGTCAGAGGTTGTTTCCTAAGTTGACCAAGTTTGACTGGGCTAGAAATGGGTGAGAATTTTAAATTTGAAAAATATATGGTTGTACATCTCCAAATGAAATAAAGTGGTTAAATGAATACATAATGTTGAAAAGGTAAAGTGAAAAGCTAAAGTAGGGGTCAAAATAAAGGAAGTGGTCTCTTAAGATAACTAATATGTTTTGCATGCATAGGAAAGGAAATACAAAGAAAGAAAATGCTCCAAATGAAGGTTCAAAGGGCATTTTATTGGAAATGGATGGAAGATAGAAATGAACGAGACAAATACAGTTGGAGAGAGATGAGAGAGGTGGGGTTTTAAATGGCTTGGAGGAGATTGAAGATAGACAAGTGGCAGCATCAAATCAAATCCAGGATTCTTCTCTCTTATATTTATTTTATTCTTCTATGTTTTCATAGGGCTCCAACCTTTGGTTTTGGTTCCAATATTTTGAAAGGTTCTAGTAAAAAGTTCTTATGGGTAGGAGAAGCATTGTAAATCTTCCATAGAGAAATTCTATAATTGGGTTAAATCCTTTTGCTAATTTTTGGTGTTTTAGGTTGTATTTATGTTATATGATAGAGGTAGTTTATATTTTTCAATGAAATAAAATGTTGCTTTAGATCTCTCTCATGTATGACTCGACCAAGTTTTAAATGGAATAAAACAAAGAGTTATCCCATTTAATGTCTTTTTGTGAGATATGTGACTTTATTTTCATGCTTTAATTTAAATAATTAATAAAAATACTTGATAGAAGTTGTACATTTGTTGGGCTTGTGCAGGGATTTTGATAAGTAGGTTGGGTTTGGATTACAATTAAAGAATATTGTAAGGAAATATTCTTAGATCTTAGGCTATTGATGAGACTATGTTCTATGATTTTTTACTTATGATGACTCCAATGTCCAATAGGATGAGGCACTGATCTCGGCTAGTTGTGGGATTTACATGTGTTGTGTTTTTCATGTCCAGGTCATCTTTATTGAAAATTTTTATTAAATCACATAAAAATTAAAAATATTTACTGCTCTTGCAATCCACATAAACTCTTTTCTATCCCTTCTCATAGTTTTAGTCAAGGGTCCATAGATACTATTGAAATTTATGATAAACTTTTATAAAATTTAGCCAAACCATGAAAAGATCTTACCTCAATAACACTTCTTGGAGTAGGCCATTCAAGAATAGCCTTCACTTTCTTTGCGTCCTTTTTAAGACTATTTTTCGAGACAACAAATCCTCGGTACACTAACTCCTTCACAAAAATGTGCTTCTTCAAGTTAATCTATTGGCATTAAGGGATGGTAACCAGTACATGGAAAAAGAGGTATTGTCTTTGATTAGAAAAGAGGTGTTGACATTTTTGACTAGTGGCACCAGTGTTGGATCTATGAAGAAAGACATGTATAGCTAACAACAACAAGTGTGAGGAGAGACTGGTTTGGCAACTGGTGACACTGTGCAAGAAAGAAGAGACTATATCTGATCATCAGAGAAACCAGTCACTAAGGGGGATGTAACCGATAACTTACAACATGAATTGAGGGAAGGATGTAACTAATATAGCCAGAGGAAGGGAAGGTGATAGGTAAAAGTTCTTACCTATGCACAACTTAAGGATATTTACTGATCAAGTGAAGATGTCATCATTATAGATGAACAGGGGAAGTCATAGTCAACAAAGAATTAACTAACTCTTTGACCGGGAGTTACTGCACTGAATCTGATAGTCTTTGAGTTTTCAAGATGATTGGTATGAGGTGCGATTGAAGGTTTTAATGGAGTTTTTTGCATTAAATCATGGAGATATCTCCCATGAAGGAAAGCTTCTGATTCACATCTATCATTTTCTTTCACAAAGCAAATAAAGTGTAGCATGCATCATATGTTTCCTCAGTGAACTGATTCTCCACTAGGTGATGGATTCAAAGGTAATCTTTAAGTAGTTCATGCATGACAAAATAAAATAGGGAAAGAAGTCTATATATTCCTCTACCTGACAAGAATATAGTTTTCCCTCATTCTGCCAAAGTAAAGAGTGAATATGTATGTTGAAGAAGCTAAGGTGAAGAGAAAGGAGAAGAGAGAAGAGTGTCTAGAGAAGAACAATAGCAAAGGAGAACATACCTATGGTGATCGGTGATGTCTCTCAGTTAAGTATAACAACGATCTTATCAGGCTCAGTAAAGCCATTATTAAGAGATCAAACCCTCTATTGTTTTCTAACAATTACAATAGAAAAATCTTAGTATTTTGGGTGGACATTAATAGGTCCCTTGTACTAAATTTCTTAACTGAGTGACATTTGTTCAGGTGTTCTAATTCATCTAACCAGAAAGGCTCTAATAGGCCTTATTGTATCAAATCCCTTAACCAGGTTGCATTTAACAATGCATTTGTAATCCTTTAACAAGGAAGGCTCCTAACAGGGCACACTTCATAAGAGTGCAGAATTTGTGAGGTTTCCTCACACCATGGTTTTTTCTTGACTTGGTTTTCCATGTGATAAATCTGGTGTTGCTTATTGGTTGATTTCTTGATGCTATTTTTATGCTAAAATTTGTTTTGCTTACAGTTGTAGTATACTACATCAGATTTTTTTAAAAAGTTTTATAGGTGTTGATTCACCCATCCCCTCTTAGAACTAGGTGGGACTATCAATTGGTATCAAAGCCAAGCCTCTTTTCTTTGCTACTTAACCACAAAAAGAAAAATTCAAGATGATGAGAAAGGAAGGACCAAAGTTCTCTAAGGAAAACTTTACTCTGTGGTGCAGCAGAATGAAGTTGTACATGAAGACCACCGAAGATCAATATTGGACTCATGTAACCCATGATTACATTGAACCCAATGGTACCCTAACTCCTAATGAATTGAAGATCAAGACAAAAACATATAGCTGCAATGGATATGATAGCAAGCACGCTACCTGACTATGTCTATGCAGATATTGAAAATCTAGATACTACTCACAAGATGTGGGCCAAGATGGAAATAGTGTATGGTGGTGATCCACATGTACAAATAGATAAGGTAGAAAGCCTCAGAGTAAAGTATGATGACATGAGGATGAATGAAGGAGAAGACATTGATCAATATAGCAACATAATGAAAGAAGTGATTATCTCCATCAAAAGTGTTGGAGGAAAACTAAGTGAGGAGGAGGTGGTAAGAAAAATATTAAGAATGCTAAGGCCTCAGTATACCATCAAGATCTTAGCCATTCAGGAGCTCATATCAGTGACCACAGATCAAGTCACTCTTGACTCCCTAATCGGTAAGCTGATTGCATTTGAATTGAGCAATTTTGATAATAGCTTACCCATGCAGGAAGTTGTTTTTAAGTCTTCTTTAAATACCTCTTCCACCAAGAAAGGAAGAGAAACTAGTAATAGCTCTACCATTAAAATTGGAATTCTTGTTGAGAATCTACTCTCAGAAGAGAAGGAAAAAGATGAGTTTGAAACACTAATTGCTAGGAAATTTCCCAGATGAAAAGGGAAATACAAAGGAAAGATCCCACTAAAATGTTTCTCTTGTAATAAGATAGGATATATTGCTGCAAGATGTCCAAACAATGATAATAAAGACAAGAGAAATTGATTCAAGAACAAAGCAAAGAAGGAATAATATCTTGCAGAATGAGTCACAGACAATGAATTTGAAGACTCTGAAGCTCCAGAAATTGCATTTGTTGCAATAACAGAAGAAATCCCAGTGATAAGTGAAATGACACTTATATCAAGATCTCATCAGCATGATGACTGGATCATTGACAGTGGATGCACTCACCACATGACTGGTGATAAGAACAAGTTCATCAGCTTAAGGCTCAATGGTGGTGGATCAGTAACCTTTAGTAACAATGCCCCCTGTTCCATCAAAGGAAAAGGCTCTATTGCACTTAGCAATGATGTTGTATGTGAAGATGTGTACTGGGTAGAAGGACTTCAGTACAACTTAATGAGTGTTTCTCAACTAAACAACAAGGGATTCTTGTTGGAATTCAAGCAATGTGATTGCATTGTCAAGAACCAATCAGCAGCTCATGTTGCAACCAGTAGACAAAGCAAAGGGAACTTGTTCTATCTAGACTCAATCAAAAGAGCTTGCCTCATAGTATCATTCAAAGGAGAAACAAGCAAGATATGTCTTGTAACCAAAGAGGACAATAGTTGGTTGTGGAATAAGAGGCTCCATCACATAAAATTTGATAGTATTGTCAAGGTGAGAAAGAATAAATTAGTAAGAGGATTTCATGAGAGTACAAAACCTGACAGGGGTATTTGTAAGGATTGTCAGTTAGGAAACTGACCGAAACAAGTTTCAGTAGTAAATCCTTTTCGGCTAAAAAAATTTTGGATCTTGTACACACATATTTGTGTGGACCTATGAGAGAAAAGAAGCTACTATGGAGATAGCTACTTCATACTTTTTGTAGATGATTTCTCAAGAATGATGTGGACACTCTTTCTTAGAGAAAAATCAAAGGCCTTTCACATGTTTAAAATCTACAAGGCTCGAGTGGAGAAGGAGACCGCTAAAAGCCTGACGTGTCTGAGATCAGACATAGGAGGTGAATACATTTCTCATGAGTTCACTCACTACTATGAGGAAAAAATAATAAAAAGGTAATTCTCTGCACCAAGAAATCCTCAACAAAATGGAGTAGCAAAAAGAAGAAATAGGACGTTGATTTACTGTGCAAGAACCCTAATGATTCAGAAGGATCTCCCCCATCACTTTTGGAGAGAAGCTATCAGCACTATTGTTTACACACTGAACCGAGTTCAAGTCAAGAAAGGAACCCATAAGACTCCCTATGAACTATGGTTTTATCACACTCCTAGTGTAAGCTATTTTAGAATCTTTGGTAGCAATTGTTACATTAAAAGAGATATGTAGTCTGGCAAGTTTGAGCCCAAGAGTGATGAAGACATATTTATAGGTTATTCTACCAAGAGTAAAGCCTACCGGTGTCTGAATAAGAGGACAAGAAAAATAATTGAAAGTATCAATGTAAAGGTTGATGAATATTCAAAACCAAGAAAGAAGATTGGTCATAATGAACATGACGGTTTGCAGGATCACAATGATGGAAATCTGTTGGACTTCAATGAAATAACTACTAAAGATGAAAGAGAAGAATGTGAAAATAGACCTCTAGAACAGGATGTTGTACCTAAAGATGAAAGACCAGCTTAAGATGATGAACAAGAAGTTTTTCATGACCATGCTGAAGAAATTTCTCAACCGGAAGAACTTGATCGGGAATAGAGACCATTTCTTCCATGGTATGTCACATATCACTCAACTTATAATATTATTGGTGACAAACATACAAATGTCTTGACCAGGAAAAAGGCTAGAGAAAATATCTATTTATTTTTCTATATAGAGCCCAAAACCACCAAGGAGGCTCTGGAAGATGAAAATTGGGTCAAAGCTATGGAAGAAGAGATTGAGAAAATAGAGAAGAATGAAACATGGATTCTTGTGTTAGAGTAATAGTCTTTTGGGTTATTAATTAAATTATTTTGATCTAATTACTAACTCACCTATTCACTCTAATTGCTTAAGCCAACCTTAGGGTTTCCCTTTTAGGGTTTCATGATTCCTTTTATAAGGATTCACCTCTTTGTATTTCACATCAGTTAGATCATATTATTAGATTATCATATTGTTCTTTTGAATGTGCATATGATGTCTCTGGCTTTTTGGCCTCCATAGATTTTTCTTGTTTTCTGCTCTTTGTTTCTTCCATGTGACAGGGTTATGCATGCAAGTGTTTTTGGGAGATTAGTTTTTCACCTAATCTAACATGGTATCAGAGCCATCTTGCTGCTCGGTGTTCGTGTTTTGTTGAAGTGTTTAGAAGCAGGAGGTTTTCAAGGTTTTTAGAGCTCTTTATGTGGATTTAGGGGGGACCTTTGTTTCTGGTCATTTTGGGCTCAAACAGACATCACCGTTGCGCTCAAAGCACCCAAAAACCCCAAAATCCATATAAAATGTGTCCATTTTGGATAACTTGGCCCTAAGGCAAAAAAAAAATTTGGTTTCTAGTGTTGTACGGGCACAGAAATTGAGAAAAAAAATTAAAAAAATCATTTTGTTATTGTTTTTTGTGTTAAAAATAATGCATGCAGTGATTTTTGTTTGGCACCACTGTCGCGCCACCAGTGCTCAACCCCCACTGGCTGTGCCTCCACTAGCCCTGCAGGCTCCGCCGACTCCTCTGGCCCCCGCCACCGATAGCCCCGCCTCCAGCTGTAGCACCCTCCGTTGGCCCACTACACCGCCCACCGACAGCACCTCCGATGGCCCCCGCCACCGGCTCCACTCCGCTCCGCTGGCCCGCTCCATCGCCGCCCAGCTCCTCCATTTAGTGCACCACCCAACGGCCTTTTAGCCCCTAGCGGCAGTCACATGGGTGATCGAGAGCTCCAGCTCTAGCCCCCTATGCGCGCCATGCCCCCAAGGGCCTTATTTTTTTAGCCCCGAGGGCTTAAAATTTGATTTTGGAGCCTTTCTGACCCCTTGACGGTGTTTTTGCTCTATCTGGAGCATACGGAAGTCTTTTTCAAACTTCTTTATATCGTCGGAAAGCTCTTTCTGAGCTCTTTTCTATTATGGAGGTTAGGGTTCTTGGTTCTATTGTTTTGATAGTGTTTTTTTTTATCAAAGTCCAATTTTTTTTTTGCCTTTCAGGAGCCATATCTCTCTCATCCGGACTCCTTTTTGGGCCCACCAAATATCGTCAAAAAGCTAGTTCAATGAGTTTTTCAGTGGCAGGGGTCTTTTCTCTAGATTCTACTCTAGGTTCTTTCTCCTCTAAGTTTTTCACTTTCACACTCTGGCGGTTACTTGGATTCTACAAGTCCTAGGATCTCTTCTTCAGTTCTTCTGGCTCACTCTTCTTTCTGAGTTTCTGAGCATTATATGCTTCTCTTCTATAGCATTTTTTTCTATAAATGCACTAAGATAAAGTGCCTACTTCTGCATATCTAGGATTTCGATCACCTTGTGTTTGTATGTACTCGCACTTAGTTATAAAGTGCCATGGGGGGTTATGATGTTTTTCCTTTTGTGTTCATCCACCTTTGTCAAGTGAGTGTACCTTCCATGACATTAGCCCATGTTGTGTGTCCATGACACTGCCCTTTATCCAATGCTTGTACTTCTGTTGCACTATTGGTGTTCCTGATTCTTCTTCTTACAGATGTTTCTGGCATTGCATTTCAGTGTTCCTGTCACCCCTCTCCCTATTCAGCATTATGGGGGGGGTTCACCTATTGGTTCTATTGCTTCCTTGGTTCAGTTGAGTGATCTACGTATTCAGCTTTTGTTCCTATGTACTAGGCAGATGCAGTGGCTAGGAACCTATGCATTTTGGTGAGATGGTTCATCTACTATATAAACACTCATTCATTCCTACTTTTGGAGGTCACCTCTTTGATTGATCATCTCTTCAGACTTTGTCTTCTCTACCTGGTCATGCACTATTTCAGTGGGGGTTCCTGCAGTTTCTTCTGATAGTGTTTGCAGTTTCATGCTTCAGAGATGCTTCATGCTCTTTCTTGTTCCTTTCTTTGAGACTTTCCCTAGATTGGAGGCTTTGTTTCCTTCATCTAATTTATTTCTTGTACTTGGGTACCTGATCAGGCCTTGTTGCCAAGACCCATCTTTCCTTCTTTCTATAGTAGTCTCCTAGGTTTTAGCTTCTCCCTAAGCTTATCTTAAGGGGGGGTGTTAGAGTAATAGTCATTTGGGTTATTAATTAAATCATTTTGATCTAATTACTAACTCACCTATTCACTCTAGTTGCTTAAGCCAACCTTAGGGTTTCATGATTCCTTTTATAAGGATTCACCTCTTTGTATTTCACATCAGTTAGATCAAATTATTAGATTATCATATTGTTCTTTTGAATGTGCATATGATGTCTCTGGATTTTTGGCCTCCATAGATTTTTCTTGTTTTCTTCTCTTTGCTTCTTCCATGTGATAGGGTTATGCATGCAGGTGTTCTTGGGAGATTAGTTTTTCACCTAATCTAACATCTTGTACCAAGACCATAGGACAAGAATGTCCTTGGGACAAAGTGGGTCTATAGAAATAAACTAAATGAAGAAAGAAAAGTGATAAGGAACAAAGCAAGATTGGTCTGCAAAGGATATGCATAGTAGGCAGACTAGATTATGCTGAAACCTTTACACCTATGGCCATATTGGAAGGAGTAAGAATTATTCTTTCTTTTGTTTCTCACAAAAAGTTCAAAGTATACCAAATGGATGTAAAGTCTGCATTTCTGAATGAAATACTAGAGGAAGACATTTACATTGAACAACCAAAAGGCTTCACATCCACACAAAAGAGTGGTATGGTCTATAACCTCAAGAAGGCTCTTTATAGGTTAAAACAAGCCCCAATGGCATGATATTAAAGACTGCATTCATACCTCCTAACAATAGGATTCACAAGAACTGGTGACAATAACACCATGTATCTCAAGACTGAAAAAGAAGGGAACCTGATTACTGAAATATTTGTGGATGACACCATCTTTGGAGGAGATGACAGGATGAGAAAAGTCTTTTCTAAAGAGATGAAGAAAGAATTTGAAATGTCTATGATAGGAGCCATAAAATTCTTCATTGGACTGCAAGTCTATCAGCTAAAGGAAGGTATTTTTATTTCTTGGTCCAAATATGTAAAAGAAATTCTCAAAACCTTTGGGCTAGAAGAATCAAAATCGGTTGGTACACCTATGATAACTAACCTCAAGTTATCAAAGGAATATGGTGCAAAAAAAGTAAATGAGACATTGTATTGGTCTATCATAGGTAAATTACAATATGCAGTACATGGTAGACCAGACATAGCACATGTAGTAGGCATTATAGAAAGATTCTCCGCTAATCCAAAATAGACACACCTAATAACAGTGAAGAGGTTTTTCATATATCTAAAGGGAACTGAAGTGTATTGCCTATGGTTTCCTCACAAGGGAGGCTTCCAAATAAAAGTATTCACTGATGCAGATTGGGCTGGTAATATTGATGATAGAAAGAGCACAAGTGGTGGTGCATTCTTTCTTGGAGAGAGAATTGTGTCTTGGACAAGCAAGAAATAGACCTACATTTTACAGTCCACAGCAGAAGCTGAATATGTTAATTGCACACAGATAATATGGATCAAATAGCTACTTAAGGGAATCCAAGAATAGATACCTAAACCAATTAAAATTTACTGTGACAGTACAAGTGCAATAAACATATCCAAAAATTTTGTCATGCACTCCAAAACAAAGCATATTAGTATCAAGTATCACTACTTGAGAGAGTAGGTATAAAATAAAGAAGTAAGATTGGAGTATGTTCCTACAAAAGAATAGATTGTTGACATCTTCACAAAGCCATTACCGAAGAGTACTTTTGAGTATCTCAGAGGTAAATTAGGGGTGATACCCCTTTTTGATCATCAGTAAACTTGCAAAGGTGTTCATCAATTCATTATGCTTCAATGGATGAATCCACCTCATCTTACCTAGATTGATGAATATGATTGTTGCTCAAAGGGGGAGATATTTCTTTAAGGTAGTCTTTATGACTAGCCTTTGGCATTATTGTCAAAGGGGGAGATTATGACCAAACACTAGTGTGTGTGGACCAGTAGTGTCATTATTTGTTATGGTTTTTTCCATGAATGCCAAATGGGGAGATTGTTGGCATTAAGGGATGGTAATTAGTACATGGAAAAATTGGTAAATGGAAAAAGAGGTATTTTCATTGATTAGCAAAGAGGTGTTGACATTTCTGACTAAGGGCACCAATGTTGGATCTATGAAGCAAGATAGGTACAACTGACAATAAGTGCGAGGAGAGACTGGTTTGGAAACCGGTGACACTATGCAAGAAAGAAGAGACTATATCTGATCATCAAAGCAACTAGTCACTAAGGGGGATGCAACCAGTAATTGAAAATAGGAATTGAGGTAAGGATGTAATCGATATAGCCAGAGGAAGGGAAGGTGATAGGTAAAAGTTCCTACCTATGTACAACTTAAGGATCTTTACTGATCAAGTGAAGACATCATCATGATAGATGAACTGAGGAAGTCATAGTTAACAAATAGTTATCTAACTCTTTGATCGGGAGTTACTGCATTGAATCTAGTAGTCTTTGAGTTGTTAATATGATTGATACGAGGAGTGATTGAAGGTTTTAATGCTAGATTTTGTGGCATTAAATCATGGAGATATCTCCTATGAAGGAAAGCTTTTGATTCATATGTGTCATTTTCTTTCACAAAGCAAGATAAAGCATAGCATGCATCGGATGTTCCCTCAGTGAACTGATACTCCACTAGGTGATGGACTCAAAGGTAATCTTTAAGCAGGTCGTGCATGAGAAAAGAAAATAGGGAAAGAAGTCTATATATTCCTCTGCCTGACAAGAATATAGTTTTCCCTAATTCTGCCAAAGTAAAGAGTGAACCTGTATGCTAAAGAAGCTAAGGTGAAGAGAAAGGAGAAGAGAGAAGAGTGTGCAGAGAAGCACAACAGCAAAAGAGAACATACCTATGGTGACTAGTGATGTCTCTCAGTTAAGTATAACAACATTCTTATCAGGCTCAGTAAAGCCATTATTAAGAGATCAAACCCTCTATTGTTTTCTAACAATTAAAATAGAAAAATCCTAGTATTTTGGGTGGACATTAACAAGTCCTTTATACTAAATCTCTTAACCAGGTGACATCTATTTAGGTGTTCTAAGTCCTCTAACCAGGTAGGCTCTAACAAACCTTATTGTATCAAATCCCTTAACTGGGTCACATCTAATAGTGCATTTGTAATCCTTTAACAGGGAAGGCTCCTAACAGGGTGCACTTCAAAAGAGTGCATAATTTGTGAGGTTACCTCACACCATGGTTTTCTCCCGATTTGGGTTTCCACATGATAAATATGGTGTTTCTTATTGGTTGATTATTTGATGCTATTTTTATACTATAATCTATTTTGATTACAGTTCTAGTATACTACATCAAATTTATTTTTTAAGTTTTATAGGTGTTGATTCACCCCTCCCCTCTCAACACCGGTTGGGATTGTCATAATCAACAATTTTTCTTCCCTTAACTACTCAAATACCCTACAGATATGCATTATATGATACTCCAATGTCTTATTGAAGACCGAACTATCATCCAGGTAAAAAGTAACAAATTACTCAAGAATTATTTCAATACCTCATTCATGAGCTGCATGAATGTTCTTAGTGTGTTGGTTAACACAAAAGGCATGACTAACCACTCATACAAGCCTTCCTTTGTCTTGAAAGTTGTCTTCCATTCATCTCCTTCTCTAATATTGATTTGGTGATACCCTCTTTTTAGATCTATCTTTGTGAAGTACTCAACTCCACTCAAGCAATCCATAATGTGATCAATCCTTGATAGTAATCTTATTGATAGCCTAAGAATTTGTACACATCCTCCATTCTCAATTTTTATTTGTTGATAGTACTACTAGTAAAACACATGGAATCAAACTCTCTCAAATCAACCCCTTCTACAAAAACTCTTCAACTTGTCTATTCAGCTCTTCACTCTCTATTGTAGTAATTCTATGGTCCACCTTATTTGGAAAACTAGCTCAAAGAATCAATTCCATTTGATGACTAATCTTTCTTATTGGTGGAAATCCATTAGGTACATTATCAAATACAATATCTTGAAAATCATCCAGCAAATTTGCAACTTCTATAGGTACATCTTCTACTTCATCTTTATCAACTCTTGGAATTAAAGAAAAACATATATGTTCATGTTTTATGCCTTCTATAAAATTTCTTCCATCAAATAAACATATTTTGGCATTACTACATACATTTTCCTCTATTTCCTTTAATGGCTTCAGCTTGTGTCAAACTCCATCCTTTTTCAAGGAATAGGTATTTTCATACCCCATCATGTACTACATGATGATCAAATTGCCATGGTCAAACCAATAGATGACAATAATCCATAGGCATAATATCACACAATACCTCATCATGATAGTTTCCAATTTTGAACTTTACCAAACATTGTTCATTGACCAAAGCCTTGTGATCCTTCTGCAACCAAGAAATCTTATAGGGATGCAGATTCTTTCTTCTCTCTAACTTCAATTTATCCACCATTTCCTCGAAAACAAGAGTATCAATACTAGCACTATCAACACTGCCATTGCATACTTTACCATTACACTTACACTTTGTGTGGAACAAATTATTCCTTTTCTCAAGTTGCTTCTCATCATTTAGCAAGGCTCTTCTAGTGACAAAGAACTCTCCTCTTTCAACATCTTCAGAATGTGATGACTTGGTATCTTCATCTACATGTGCAACTCGTGCATTCCCATCTGGTCTTCTATTTTTTCTTCCTTGATGTTGGGGACACTCATAAGCTCTATGTCCTTCTCCACAATAGAAACATGTCGCACAAAACCTTTTTCGTCCTCTCTAATATCTATTATATTGATCGTGAGGGTGATAAAAAATTGTTTCCCCTTTGATTATAGTCATCATTCTTCTTTTGATCTTCATTTTGGCTTCCATAAGTCTATCTACCAAGATTTCCACCATGACCTCTTCGAGTTTATCTACTCTCAAAATTCTTGTTTAATTTTTCTTCTACCTTCAAAGAAAATTGATATGCATCTTTAATGGTAGACATTATCACCATTATCAACTCCTTTTGAATACTCGGCCTCAACCCATTTATTTAATAAGAAACCTTCTCCTCATTAGATTCTGAATGACTTGTTTTGATAAGAACCTGATAGAAATCCTCTGTATAGTCTTGGACATATTTTCCTGCTTACTTCAACCCTTGCATTTTCTTCATTAATCAAGCTCATAGTCAACAAAAATGAACTATCTCTTTAGTTTTTCCACCATCATATCCGACCTTTTTATATTCTCCTTCCCTCTTCTATTTCTCTCCAGCTAAACCTCTTTCCACTAGATTTTAGCATGACCTTTCAACTTGTCCTTTGTGGATTTGACCCTCTTAGGATCTTCTATTCCGTCAAGCTCAAAGTTCTCCTCCATATCATTGATCCAATCGATCAACTCTTCTAGATTAAGATTTTTAAAAAATGTAGAAACTTTAATCTTGGGTCTCTACTTCATCATGATACCTAGTCATTTCTTTCTCCTCTTCAAATTGTCCATCTTCATATTCATCCTCACTCACATCTCTTTCCCCAATATTGGTTCATCTACGCAACTCCTCTTGTAGTGCTTGCACTTCCCTCTACAAGGATCTAAAATCCTCTTCTGTCACACTCGCAATTCTTTCACATTGATTCATTTATGAAGGCGTTTCCAGTACTTATCTCTCAGACTCACAACCACAATCCTAGTGAAAAATGATTCATTTTTGGTGATCTTTCTACAAGCTCAAGAACTTTTTCTTTGATATCACTTGATGAAGGGTACTCCCCTTATTTAGCCAAACACACACAACACAAAAGAGAAATAAACATAAAATTGCAAGAACAAAGTAATGGAAACAACACATGCTTTCTATTATCCTCAATGAAATGACATTACAATATTCAAAAAAATAACATGCTACAACCACATGGGTATTTCCATTACAATAGTCTGCAAGATAGAGCCACCATCTACACTTCTGGAAATGAACCCTAAAATCCCCCTTAAGCCCTAAAAAGTAGTACAATTAGACACCTTAGAGTATTTTGGAAAGTAAATTTTCCCATTTTTGCACCCAACGATTCAATTTCCCACTTTAAGTGGTTTTTCCCTATTTTTCTTTTTGCATTGCAACTCACATCCTAGAGGCATAACTTCTAAAAACCATAACTTGTGAACCGTTGAGTCGATTGGCCATTATAACCCCATTTTAGAAATGACATAAAGTGCTCTATGCCTTGGGCTAGCAAAGCATAGTCCAATCAGAGTTTGACCCCATTTTGGAGCCTCTAAAGCCTTCAAAATTGATCTCACAGTTTTTGTACCACCCTGCCAAAATAGAAAATGCAATAACTTCAAAACCATATTTTATCTTTCTATGAAACTTTACCAGTAGGCTAATATATCAAAAATGAACCTCTAGGGAAGAAAATGGAACAACTTATGCTCAAATGAATGACCTACTAAAAATAGTAACTCTGTCCAAAGATAGCTCTTATTGAAAACTAGACAATATTTTTGGGTGATGTAATATTTCTCTTACACCATAGATGCTCTTGCACACACACACACACACAAAGAGAGAGAATTTGTTTTCAAGCTTGAGAAGTCATTGTATAGACTAAAACAAACACCTAGAGAATGGTACAAGAAGTTTGACTCACTACTTGTAAATTTTTAGCTTGCCAAGCATATCATCAACATATAACACCAAGATAATAAATATAAGCCATTTTTAAAAATTTTGAAGTAAACACAATGGTAATTTATTTCAATATGTTTAGTCTTGTTGTGATAAGTTGCATTCTTAGCCAAATGAATAACACTTTTGAGTATCACAAAATTCAATCACTTTATTCTAAACTTTTCCAAACTTACCCTAAAGAACCTTCAACCATATTGTTTATTTACATGCATGTGAGAAACCATATACTCTACCTCATTTGTGGATAAAGAAACTATTTATTGAAGCTCTAACATCGAACAAATATCTCCACCTGTAAGAGTAAACATATAACATGAAGTAGATCTCCTTTTGTCAAAATCGCGTACAAAATTTGAATCAACATAACTACATACTAAATTACTACAACCATTATAGGTGACACAATAACCACTTGTGCCTCCAAGATGTCAAAGTACCTAGTTCACTATTGTCCAATGCTCTTTACCTATATTTTCCATGTACCTACTGACAACACCAACTACATGTGAAATATCTGGTCTTGTGCATACCATCACATACATTAAACTTCATACTACATTAGCATATAGTACATGAGAGATATAACCCTTTTCTTCCTTAGTACTAGGACATAACTTGAAAAAGGCTTAAAATGTGAAGCTAAAGGGATATTTACTAGTTTCATGTTTTTCATACCAAATCTTATGAGGATATTGTCCACATATTTCTATTGTGATAACCAAACCTTACCATGTTCCTTTTTTGTGTATTTCTATGCCCAAAATTTGTTTTGTTGCTCCTAAATCCTACATATCAAATATCCTAGCCCACTAAGCCTTTGATTATTAATTTCAGCCCTTCTTTTCTTTTTATATGCATATCATCAACATAAAATGCCAAGATAATAAATAAATCATTTTTCCAACTTTTAAAGTAAACACGATAAAAAGTAAGTTTGTCAATTCAACTACAAGAAAAATGTAAGAAGTTAATGATAAGTTTTGGGGATCTTCAATACTAACAAGAATGGTGGGATTGGCATAAGGGTATGATAATAAGTGAACATTTGAAATCCCATTCAAGGATAATAAGTGACTTTGATAGCCTCATACTCAAGGAAAGGGACATTTTTTTAATGGATTGAGGGAATCTAAAATAATTAAAAATACAATAATATATTTTAAAAATGAAAATGAAAACAAGAACTTGAAGAACATAGAATATGAAGAAATATCCATAACAAATATATAATACAAAGCCCCATAGACTTCATAGATGAAAATTTGTAATTGTTATAGTGTGTACGTTGTTATAGTGTGTAAGTATACTATTGTGTATAGTCTAAGTATACTACGATAATCCATACACATGAACAAGATTTATACAGGAACTTAGAGACCTAGAGTAGAAGAACTAATGCAGTCAAGGATGGTGGATCCAATTAAGGACAGTCCAAACCTTGCATCCAACAACCAATACGGTGGAATAATCAACAAAACAACAACAAAATAATTGTTTAACTCTAATTTTCATTAACACTCAAAAGAACAATGTCCTTCTTCTCCACAGTTATAGAAAGTACCCTTAAAGATAACTCTACCTGTCTTCTTCTTCGGTTCCACAAGTTTTTGTTCATCATCTGCATCAGTCAGTTTATCCTTCACCAAGTGATCAATCTTTTCCTTCCCTCAGGGATTACTATGTTGTTTCATCTTTAACTTATCTTATGCCTTCAGTGCATACTGATAAGCATCTTCAACAGAATCAATCTTCAGCATAGCAAGCTCATCCTGAATATTGAATCTCAAACCTTCACATACCAAGCTACCTTTTCCTTACCAAGATCTCAGTGTCCAGACTAAATAGTAAGTTTGTAGAACTCCTTGGTATAATCTTCAACAGACAGATCCTTCTGCTTCAGATTCTACAACTTCTTAAACAAGTCAAGCTCATAGTCAGAAGGTATGAACTTAGCTTTCAGTTTTGTCACCATCAACCTCCACCGATTGATCTTCATTTCACCTTCATCTTCTCTATCTCTTTGTAGTTCCTTCCACCAAAGAGCAGCATGTCCTTTCAACTTTTTCTTTGCTAATCTCACCCGAAGAGGGTCTTCAATTTCTTCCATCTCAAAGAAATCTTCAAGTTTACCAATCCAATCAATCAAGTTCTCGGGCTTCAAAGCACCAGAGAAAGTAGCAACTTACATTCCATAACTGCTACTTAACTGAGCTCTAGATCTAGGCAACCGAGTAGTTCTTTCTTCACCAGATCTATCCCTTCGGTCATTACCACTAGATCTAGCAAGTTCAAAGTCTTCAGTAGCTTCTTCATAACCATCTTCAGTACCAACATTCTGAGGTACACCAGCAACAGCTCTCATGATCTCAATGACCATGTCATTCTTCATCAACTCCATCTCATATCTAAAATCTAATTTCACCTTCTCTGTAATCCTAGATTCAACAGTTTCACAGAGGTCTGCAAGTACTCTAGGGTCCAATCTTCTCGGAGGCATCCTTAAAGATAAGCAAAACCCTCTACAACAAACCCTACACCGACCACCTTGTGGCAATCTCCAAGTTGTATGCAAGTCAGATCTCAACCTACCACCTTGAACAAACAACTAGGGAAAGATCAAGATCCACAAGTTCAGTGCTTCAGATCTACAATCCAGATCACATGTGCAAGATCAGCCTTGCTAGGTCAACCTTTGCTTCACAAGATCAACTTTCACTCTGATACCACCTAATGCAGTCAAGGACGGTGGATCCAATTAAGGAAAGTCCAAACCTTGCAACCAGCAACCAACACAATGGAATACTCAACAACACAACAACAAAATAATTGTTTAACTTTGATTTTCATTATCATGCCTGGTTGTAAGGCATTCTGGGTTAGGACCAATTACAATCAGAAACCATTCTGCAAGATCCCAAATAGATCCAATACAATCTCAGCTAGTTCAGCTCTAAGAACAATTAGAAACTAATGGAAACCCTAAGGTAGATCTAAACTTGAGCTCGCAAGCCTCCAAGCAATCTCCTTGTCTCCAAGTGTGCAAACCACTAGCTTTACAACTACAAACTATCAGATAACAATCTGATCTACAAGATCTTTTCCACAACTTTTCCAACTCTAGCTTTCAAAACCTCAGATCTGATTCGCTAAGTCTTCCAATTCATGAACTTCTATCTCTCTTGATCATCCTCTCTCCCTCCTCTTAAACATCTACCCAAACATCCTATAAATACTAATCATCAGCCACAAGTCGGCTGGATGAAACCATTAACTCTCCCAACAAATATTAAATGCAATAGTCTAAGACAAATATTTAATTCAACATGTTGGCCTGTAACAATAGCTACCAACAATAAATGCACCAAGTCGGCCCAAAAAATCACAAAGAACTCTAGTCAGTAAACCAGAACTACCAAGCAATAGTGAAATAATCGAGCATGTCAGGCATCGCTAAGCACCAGTGTCGATCGAGCACCACAGACATCGTCGAGTAACACTTTCACTGAGCGCTAAATATTACTGAGTTTCTTTAGTGACCGAGCTTCCTTCAATGACCAAGACTATCGGTCAAGGCTACAACCGAGTAACACCAGCCAAACATACATCTCCCATGCAGATTCACCGAGTACCCTAGAATGCCCCTGCATCAAGAACCATATACACAATATTTATCAAGGAATGATAAAAAGGAAATAAAAGAAATACCAAAATAACTTATATTGTTTGAGCTGAGAAAGTGACATACAAATTAAAATTTAAGGAAACATACAAAATATAGCCAAGAAAAGAATGCAGAACTTATGTGAGATGAAGCCACCAAAAGTACCTATAGCTAAATTGGAGGAGATGGGTTGGTTTCTTCAAGATTTTCCTCCAAAATGACCTTTCAAACTCCATAAATACTCTTGAAAAATGTTTAATTGGATTAATGTACTCTTAATCTTAAGTGTGTCTAAAATTGAACTAACATCAATGTAATGATCTATGAATATTAGTCACTCAAGTCTATAGAAATTTTAGCATCTTATTTGTGAAAATGAATTATGAGGTGTAGATTAATCAATAAATTTTCCAATGAAATGGAAGCAAGTGAGATAGCACAAATAAACTTGTGAAAACCTGCCATGACCTCAAGGAAAGAAAATAAAAAGGAAATAATGCTTTGAAGAAATTAATGAAAGAAAAAATAATATCATAAGCAAAGATACTAGTAACAACATGATTAGATATCTCAATAAATACATTTGCACAGAGAGATTTCATTAGGAATTCAATGAGACATCATAGTAAAAACTTTCAAATGAAATGGGAATTATTTTACTAGTTGAAACACTCAGCAAAATGGGACTTCCAACCAAACGAAACGTTGCAATCTAGAAAGCCACAACCAAATGGAACTTTGATCTTTTAGTTTCATGTCTTCAGATTTTGCAAGTATCAGCTTTCAAATTTTCCATAAACTTTACAAGAGGCTGGAGAAGGATATGAACACTAAGATTTGTAAGTATAAATGTTTTTTATGAAAGTAATTACAAACAACACCAAACAGTAAAAAATGGGGATAGGAATTAAGGTAGAAAAAATACACATTGAAATAAGTTGATTAAAAAAATGGCTCACTCTGCTCTGCAAAAAATTTCTCAAGCTCGAAAAGAAAACAATATTGGTAGAATTAACTCTGGCGAGGGAAGACCACCTATGCCCTAGGTATTGCTTTTGTAAGGATAATAGGGCAGAGCCTTCAAGGAAAAGATGAAAACAAGTAAGGAGGAAGAAAGGAAAAAAAATCTTGAATGATAGGGTTACAATGTATGCAAGTGTAAATGCAAAAAGTACCACAAATGACTTATGGAGCATTCCAATATCTCATAAAATACCATATTTTTCTTCTGGTACAAATCGAATGTCGTTGGGAAGAGGCACCATTATAAAGCTACACATTGAAAATTATGAAAAGTGGCCTAGGACCCCTCTTGAGATTTTGACCGTTGAGCCTTCAAAGCCCCTAGTAAACCTTACAAAAGAATCTAAGAACGATTCCAAAATCCCAAAAGGGTTTTGGCAGCTAGCAGGTAATAAAATATCTGGAGGACATTCCCCCTCACCAATGAGAAAATTTTTATTGCAATTGTTATCAACAATGTATATACAAAAGGATTATGGTATTATTGCAAAATGCATGGATTATTTACTAATTGGTACGGTGTTGTATCCTCCATGGAAAACATCATTAGCTGACTTAAGAAATCTCACAAGGATCAGGAAAGTATTATAACGTTGCCTTATGATTTCTTTTTCATTGATTGCAAAGAAATATCATTAAAAAATCATTTTTTGTACGAAGAACCAATCTTCTTTGAAGGTTATAACTTTAAACTTTTTGATTAGAAACCTAATTTTGAATCAAATGACTTCAGCTCTACCAAAACTCCTAGATGGGTTATGATACCCAATCTTCTAGAAGAACTTTGTAAACTCATCTAATATAAAAAAATTTGGTTAACCTGGAAACAAATGTAAAATATATTAATCCTATCAAATTAATTATCAACTAATCTATATATCTCCTTAAACCTGAACTGTATGTAGGCCCAATTAAGGATCTGATTCCAAAGAGAAAGAGTAGTCAAATCCAATTAGAAAACATTGGAGTAAAAGTTATTAATTTCCAAAACAAACCCTCAAAGGATATTATCTTAAGCTTTAATAAATATTTCGAAGGTTTTTATATAAGCAATCAAGAGAGAAATTTAGATTATGCACAGATTGTGGATGTTCAAATTCAGGATGGAGGCCAGGGAAATCCAGATGTGGAAGAGGGGGAGATAGTAGAAATAGAATATGATGTTATCTCTAGTGAGGAGGATAGAGGAATTCTAGAGGAAACCTAATTGGCTAAGGAAACACAACAAGAAATAGGAACAAAGGAGATAATTGTTTGGTTTAGTATTAAAAAAATTTGTAATGAAACAACGAATACAACTGTAAAAAAGATAAGGGAAGAAACTATGGACAGAGAGGAATCCAATTTTGAAATGCTCGAGGAAACAAGAGAGGAGGGCATATCTAGAGGAAATGAGGTCAGGGTGAACACACCTCCCACTGATTCATAGGATGTTGGTGAGGTAACAAATAGAGAAGATATTGAGGCAGGAAGAAATGTTGCAGGGGACACTACAACTCAACATAAGAGTAGAATGGCTATGGATAAGCTAGGGCCTCTTGGTGATCTAGAAAAGATCCATTTGTAGACCAAAGAAATGGACACCATAAATATAGAACATAAGGAATTAAATGAGAAATAGGATCAAATCGAAATGGTTGATGAAGTAAAAGAAGATACAACTCATAATAACAAAAAAGTTGATGGAAAGGAGGAGAAGATTAGAGGGGAGGGGGAGGGTGAAAAAGATAAGGATAAGAATAAAAATAAGATTGAGGAAGAAAATAGGATAATAATGAATTATGTATTCAATGAAGTGATCAATGAACTCATGGAGAAATTCGTGGATGAAATTATTGATGATGATGAAATGAAATTACAAAAGCAATTGGTAATTGCAAAGATCATTTAATTAAACCAAGAGCACTAGGGGTTAGAAGATGTAGAAATAATGATTGAATTAGATAATAAGGATAATGAAAAAGGAGCAGAAATTATTGACATTGCAGTAACAAAGGATGGTAAGGAAACACCTGACTGTTCTAAGCTTAATAAAAATAGAGGAAGGAAATCAATGTCTGAACTGAGAACTAAAGATGGTGAGGCAAAAGGTCAGACTCAAATAACATCAATGTTTTATGCAACAAAGGGTAAGGCCCTTCCCAAGGATCTATGAAAATCCTTACATAGAATGTTAGGGGCATGAATGTCCCTAACAAGTAGTGAATCATAAAAATATTACATAATAAAAACTAATTCGGACATAATAATGATTCAGGAAACTAAATTAAATATAGAATAAAGTGAAATCTTTAGGAAAAAATTAGGCATCAAAGAGATGGTTGGAAACCCGACAAATGGGGCCTAGGGGTAGGGGAGGGGGGTGGGGGGGAGGTTAGCAATAATAGGGAACCCAAGGTCAGTCTCTTTTAAGAAAGAAAGAAGTTAGGAAAACTGGATGAGTGGATGGGTTAAAATCATTAAAATAACATGAAATTCCTTTTGATAAATGTATATGGTCCAACACCCTATAGAGACAAGAGAAGGATTTGAAACGAAATAGAACAATACCTCCAAATAATTCCTAATCAGATTTGCATCATAGGAAGGGACTTTAATGCAATTTTGAACCATAGTGAGAAATGGGGAGGAAGTCAGGTAGTTTCACAATCTAAAAGAGATTTTAGGGAATGGGTTCAAAAAAATAATTTAATGGAGATCAAAACTGCTAATGGCTATTTTACATGGAACAACAAAAGAAGAGGATTTAGTAACATAGCGAAGAAATTAGATCATTTTTTTCTTAGAGGAAGTTTGAATGACCTCCCAAACACTTTAACAATAGAAATCCTTCCTATTTTGAGTTCAGATCATTATCTAGTACACTTATCCATTTTTAGGACAATAGGCCTAAAAGGTGCCCTTTTAAGTTTGAGCAGATGTGGTTGAAAGATGGAAAAGTAATGGGGTTGATTGAGCAGAAGTGGAAAGAAATAGAAATCTCAGGATCCAAACTATATAGAGTAGTTAGAAAACTAAAAGTGGTAAAGAACATATTTCTACAATGGAACAAAACTCACTTTGGTAACATCTTTGAGGTGAAGGTCACTCTAGAAGAAGAATTGGAAGAGGTAAATAAGGAGGTAATAGAAAAAGGGATGGATGAGACACTTTACTTGAAAGAAAAATGGTTACTAGCTAAATATGAAGATAGATTGGCTAAGGAAGAAATTTTTTGGTAACAAAAGTCCAAAGAGACATGGTTAAGTGAAGGGGATTAAAAACCAAATTCTTTCACAATAGCACTAGATAGGGGAGATTTGTGAACATAATAACTAAAATCAAAACTAGCGAGGGTACTATAACAGAAGATCCTAATCTAATAGAAACTGAGGTTGTTGGGTATTATGAGATAATTCTTAACAACTGGGAAGGATCTAACTTGGGAACAAGGAATGACATCTTAGTAAATATCCCAAATATTATCACGAATGAGAAAAACAAGAGCTTAGGAGCTAGATTTACAAAGGTTAAAGTTGAACATATCTAAGGAAGATGAATCCAAATAAGGTGCCAAGACCTGATTGATTCCCTATGGCCTTCTATCAAAAATGTTATTATTTTATAGGTGATAAGGTAACACTGGCCTTAGAAGGGGTGAGAAATTTAGGCAATATGCTCAAAGAAAACAACAATACTTTCTTATCCCTCATACCAAAAAAGGATATGGTAGAAAACTTTGATGACTTCATGACAATAGCACTATGTAAAAAATTTATAAAATTCTCACCAAAACTTTGGCAAATAGATTGCAAAAACTACTCGTCTTTCTGAATAGTGAAGAACAAACGGCTTTGTTCTAGGGAGGTCTATATATGACGACATTATCATAGCCCAAGAATTTATACATTATATCCAATAGAATAAGGAATAAAGTATGCTAATTAAGCTTGACATTAAAAAGGCCTGTGATAAGGTAGAAAACTATTTCCTCTACAAATGTCTAAAAGATTTTGGCTTTGCTAGGCAATGGATCAACCTCATTTATGAATGTATCTCCTCCCCTAGAATTTCTATCTTGGTAAATGGAACCTTGAAAGATTTCTTTACCATTTCTAGAGGTCTGAGACAAGGGGACCCCATATTCCTCTTCCTATTTATCATTATGGAAAAATCCTTAGGCAGGTCTATAACTAAAGCTAAATAGATGAACACCCTTAAGGGAATCAAAATAACTAATGGACTGGACCCTACTACACATCAAAAATTTGTAGATGATACCATGTTGTATGGTTAGGGAGATAGATATGAGGTGTGAGCATTTAAAAGTATACTTAACTCTTACACTATAGCCCCAAGACAGGAAATAAGTAAAGAGAAATCATAAATTTTCTTCTTTAATACTGACAAAGAAAGAGAAAATGCAATTTGCAACATCTTGTATTTCAAAACGGGTGAGTTGTCATGTAAATACCTTGGAATACCCTTAGATAAAGGTTGTAGATCCACAAAATTATGATCTCGGATGGTGAATAAAATAAAGAACAAAATAGAAACCTGGAAAGGCTAATGGATCTCCTCAGCAGGGAGGGAAACCATGATAAAATCAGTTCTATTTGTGGTGCCAATATATCAACTTTCTTGTATTGATCTCCCAATAGCTAAAAAGGAGGAACTGAACAAACACCTAAGGAATTTCTTTTAGCGAGGAATAGGGGATAAAAAGAAAATGTCATTATTAGCTCGAGACAAAATATGGAAGGACGGGTCGGAATAAAAAAATATCAGAGAGAAAAGTAAGGATTTAGGAGTGAAGTTAATATGGAGAATGTATAAATTCCCTCACTTAAAGTGAGCTAAAATTATGTGCCACAAATACTTAAATAATAATGAATCTACTAGCATCTTTAGGACAACCCTACCAACGGGCTCGCGTATTTGGAATTTTATGTTAGACTATAGGATTGATCACTAAGAAACTAACTTGGAATCTCGGTGATGGAGAACATGCCATGTTTTAGTCAGACTCTTACACTATAGCCCCAGGTAAGGAAATAAGTAAAGAGAAATCATAAATTTTCTTCTTTAATAAAATGACAAATAAATAGAAAATGCAATTTGCAACATCTTGTATTTCAAAAAGGGTGAGTTGTCATGTAAATACCTTGGACTACCCTTAGATAAATGTTGTAGATCCACAAAATTATGAGATCGGATGGTGAATAAAATAAAGAACAAAATAGAAACCTGGAAAGGCAAATGGCTCTCCTCGGTAGGGAGGCAAACCATGATAAAATCAGTTCTATTTGTGATGCCAATATATAAACTCTCTTGTATTGATCTCCTAGTAGCTAAAAAGGAGGAACTAAAAAAACACCTAAGGACTTTCTTTTAGTGTGGAATAGGGGATAAAAATAAAATGTCATTATTAGCTCGGGACAAAATATGGAAGGAGGGGTCGGAATAAAAAAATATCAGAGACAAAAGTAAGGCTTTAGGAGAAAAGTTAATATGGAGAATGTATAAATTCCCTCAATAAAGTGGGCTAAATTATGCACCACAAATACTTAAATAGCAATGAATCTACTAGCATCTTTAGGACCACAACCCCACCAAGGGGCTCCCGTATTTGGAATTTTATATTATACTATAGGAGTACTATCACTAAGAAACTAACTTGGAATCTTGGCGATGGACAACATGCCCTGTTTTGGTCAGACTCATTGGGAGGATACACAGCAATAGAAAGAGTAGCCAACTTTGAAAACTCAAAGGCCCTCCTAGAAGAAAGATAGGGTAAACATGTTAAAAATTATATTGAGGTTGTGGATGGGGAGATAGCTAAAGGATGGAGGTGTAAATCTTTAGACAATATTAATATTCCTGGTGGAGAAAAAGAAGAATTAGTCAAAATATTAGAATCTAGAAATGTTACTTTCACTCAGGACAAGATTATCTGGTTTGGGATGGTTTGAAGACAGGATAATATAACATGAAGGATGGCTAAAACTACCTTATGAAAAAACAACTTAGACCAAGAACAAACATTCATTTAGAACTGTGTTGGGATAAAAAATGCTTACCCAAAGAACTAGCATTACAAAATAGGATACTAATTATGGACATATTCAGAAGAATGGGGTATGTTGGTCCAAGAAAGTGCCCTCTTTGTGAAGAGTTAGAAGAAAATGCATATCACTTATTATTAACTTGAAAATACTCCTATCAATGTTGGAGTTGGCTACATAACAAAGTAGGATGGAATTTAGCAATACTAGGAACAATCTTAAGTATGTTTCAAGCTTGGCCTATTAAACATAAGGACAATTTGTATGGTAGTCTTTGGATGGAAGCGCCTTCCATTGTCATATGGGAGTTATGGAAGGAAAGAAATAGGTGCATTTTTAAGGATAAAAGGATGGGATGGGAATGTTGGAATGGAGAGATAAGGTACTGAGAGGGGAGGGGTGAATCAGTGCCCTCTAAAACTTTTAACTTGAAACTCAATCAGCAAACAGTAGTAAGATAGTCTATCCAATTGAATCCATTGTATGCAACATTCATTAAATTAACTTGTAAATGTAAATTGCATGAAAACAAACAATAATTCAATCACATAACACAAGTCTTTTGGCTACATAGAAACCCCTGTTAGAAGGTAAAAACTACGGTGGGGATGACACCCACAAATTCTTCACTACTACACATAATAAAGTATGTCAGTTAAGCCTACAAGTTGTGATCACTTCTGATGATCTTACCCTATTAGGGTAACAAATAAGATCAGCTAGATCTACCTAGTTAAAGGATTTTAACAACACTACTTGAGTGTGTACTCGGTTAAGAGATTTATAACAAGACTGTTAGGTCTACTCTGTTAAGAGATTTTGCTAACTCTATTACAATCATTAGAGAATAACATAAAGTATATGTAATTGACAACTTAACTTTGTCTGAATCAGATCTATGAAGTATCAAAAATATATCACCTAAATGTGTGGATATCTTTCCTATGTACTGCTCGGTAGCCTTGATCGATTCTAAATAAACTAAATATCTCTGATTCCTATTCAACCTTGTATGAAAACTGATGTCTTGAAGATGGCTTCTTGGTTCAAGATCTCCTTCTTGTCCTTTGCATACATATGTCAAAATGACATGAATTACAAATATATAGCATACTTCTATGACCGCCTAACCTTCATGACCTAATTAGGTTTACATCATCTTAGGAAAACCCTAAGATCTATGGTATACAAAAATAACATAGATCAAACAATTACATAGAGATCATCATCACATATAATGATTACATCTACAATAAAAGATCCTCGATCTGGGTAAAATGGTTTTTGATTCTGTTGTAACCATTTGCATAGATAAATGTGTCAAAATTGATTACTATGGTGTTTCCTAGATTGCTCGATAAACACTATCAATACTGCTCGGTGAATACATTGGTGCTCGGTGTCCAGTCTGCTCGGTATTTACTGATGCTCGGTATCAGTATACATTGATTCTCAGTAATACTGCTATGGTGCCTGGTTAAACCTGTTTCCTTTTAACTCTTGGTATTGCCTTGTGAATGCTCAGTATGAAGGCTTGTATGATTAACCGACTAGAATATGTAGCTTGTAGTTCTTCCTTTTACCGACTGATTAGCATAGATAACCGACTAGTCTACTTTGATACTAATGACAACACTTAATGCTCAAATAGAGATAACAATCTCACCCTTTGGCATTAGTATCAAAACTGTAATGTATAAAGACTTGATATCTCAAAAATGTTCTAACTTCTCCATATATACATAAATAACTTTTCTATCAAAATTTTCTCCCCCTCAGTGCATGCTTCCCAGTATATGTGTAGTACACTTATCATATAATTACACAATTTGGCATATACATTATATTTTCCCCCTTTTTTATAATAATGCATTGTGTAATTACAACTTATCAAAAATGTGTTGATGAGTTTTCTTCAAAGATTCTAAGAGGTTCTCCCATTCCTCTTTCAAGTTGGTGAGATCAATGTGCTCAAGACCGACTTGTGCATGTATGTCAAAAATGTTTTCCAACACAGAAATCTCTGGTGTTGCAACTAAAGTTTGCGCTTTGACTATATGTTTCTCAATTATTTTTAGATGGGGAAGCAACTTTGTCTGTAGCTCGGTGACTTGGTCACTTATTTTTTCTTTATGCTTCCTCAACTCTACTTTTAACCACCTAACTTCTTGAACTTTGATTATATGCTTCAGATAGGTATTTGGCTCAGTTAAAGCTCTATTTTCACTGGCTTAGATTTCGGTATCCAGCTCTTTAACCTTTTCACTAATCTCAACAATGAAGTTCTCCACATTGCAAAGTTTTACTAAATTTGAATTATTGTCTGAGTAATAGATTGGACTTCAGTTATTACCTCAAATAACTTTACTTTATTGATTGCCACTTCCTGGCTGATCTTTTCTACTAATTTGTTCTGAATTTTGGATTATGCCCTCTCTTCAATTCTCTTTTGTACTTCAATGTCTGGGGCATTGATTTCTTGTGCAAGAGTAGCAAGTTGGTCCATGATTGGTGTATCTTCATTGATTTGTACCTCGGATATAACCTGTTGTAAGATATCTCTTACATTCTCCAAAATCTCCTTGCTCTTGCATTCATTTCTCAGCTTCTCCTGAGTTGCTTTCCTTGTACAAAGCTCCCCATACTTTCTCAATTCTTCGGGGTTTAGGGTCCTCCAATCACATTTTGGTATAACAATGACTTCTTCAAGTGTGACCAGCCCTTTTCCATGCTTTTTCTTCTTCTTCTTCGGCTCTTGAGGTAAGCTCTTAACAAATGGTACAATAGCTTTTTCCTCAACATTCTGCATTGCATGCCCGATTGACACATTATCTTCCTTTTTCTTCTCCTCGGTAACCTATGCGTCAGTTGACTGAGATGGAGCTTCTGATGTAGTGTCAAGTGGGGTTGCCTCGATTGCCTTGGGGTCATCTTGGCCCTGTGTTTATGCCTCTTTTTATTTACGCTCATTTGTTTTTGTGGGTGTACTTGTGTCTTGTTCCCCTAATGTGTCATTTGTTTGCCCGGGCTTTGAGCCTTCGGGTTTCTCCTTAGAAACTATTTCAACTGCTTCCATTAGAATAGGAAGATCACCCAGTATTAAGATTATTGTTGGCTCAGTAAGTATACCTTCATCTTGTGTTTTGGCTCCAGTAATTTTGACATGCTCATCAGCATCTATGTCATCACAATCGTCGTTTGTGATGTCCTTAATGAGTACATCAAGTGCAGTGTTGTCTATTATTTGGATCTCAACTTGATCTGGTGCATCCTTTGTGAAGCTCAACTCCTCGATGGCAACTGTAGTATTAGGTACCTCAGTATTTAATTTATCAATCTTGTCTTGTTTCAGTGCCAGATCTACATCATCAATGTGAATTCCCTTGCCTTTTGTCTTTAGCTTCTTCTAGGGAATTATGGCTAATGTCATCTTTTATGCTTGCTCTTGGGATTGAATTATTGAAGTCCAGATGAGTTGACTATTCTCATCTATGTCTGCAATATTTTCATCAAGTGTCAGTAGTGCCCGGTTCTTCACTCTAAACCTTTTTGAATATTTTCTCATGTGTTCCTCAATTTCAGGGACAACCAATTGAGGTATTGCCAAAGCTAGGGATTTTTCCCTCATTCTCTTCTCGTTATCTAAGGCATAGGACCATTTTTTTGAAATTATTTCCTCTAGTGCATTAGGTAGATGTTTGGCAAACTCAATGGGAACTCTTTTGAATCGAATCATCATTTGGATGATTGCCTCTTCAAGTTTATTCTGATCCTCGGTTGATAGGTTCTCAAACCGACTAATTTCAGGATCACTAAGATCACCATTCTCAATTATTTATTCTGCTACTTCATCAATTGATCTACTCTTATTACTAACAACTTTGAATTGATTATTGTCATCTTTTTCATCATCTAAATCATCCTTACCCCTAATCAACTTTCTCCTTTTCCTTGGGGCATCGGTAGTGGTTGTAGTACCTCTTTTTGTGTATGTCTTGGTCTGTGCTGCTGCCTTTGGTCTTGAAAACTTCACAACTCCTTTCTTTGGTGGAGGTGAGGTTGCATTTGTAGACCTTGTGTGTGCCCTCATCTTCACATCTAACTACTTCTTCTTCAGATTTGGTGAAGGGGAAACCGGTGTAGAGTCTATATATTTGTCAAACTCGGTTTCTTCACTGTCATGGGGCTTATTAGTTAGCATTAACTGACCTTTGGTTGCAAATTCAACCGGTGTGCTATCAAATGATCCAGTATCATCTCCAAATTTTTCTACAAGATTTTTCATTATTTTTCTTTATTTCTTTGTTATCTTACTGATAACCAAGCCTATTTTTATTCTTGATTTGGCCTCCTCATATGTTCCAAACCTTTCTACCTTCACATCCTTGGGTGTTTCCAATAAAGCCTTAATTGATTTGGATGCAAAATCAATATCCATTTCATATCCCATGGGGGCTAACCATTTATTCCTAGGCTCTATGGCCTTTATCAAAGTGTTGTCGGTGTCCCCAAGAAAACATATCTCCTGCTCATAGTCTTCTACTAGTTGACTTGGAATTCTACTCCGAGAATTCATTCTACTCTTGAATTGTTCAAAGTAATTATCAAACACATTATTCAGATTGTTTCCCAAGCTTGTAATCAAATTTGATATATGCACTATGACTGACTTGTCGGCTGTCCATTCTATATTACCAACAGAAGGGAAAAATCGTTGCACATAGAAAAATATGCAAACTATAAGGGATCCAAACTTACATGTGTTAGACTTCGCCAACCGAATAGTCTTCATGTTCTCTTCAATTTGCTTCAAAAGAAGCTCGGAGAGGTTTAACTGGAAACTTTTTTTAACCATTTTGTAAGCAATGTCAACGGCTCCACATGGCACACTATTTAGTCTGCTTGACTAATAAATATTGTAACTGATGACATGAGTTGCAAATTTCACCTCTGGGTCTTTGATTGTGCCAATCTTCAATGCTCTATCATCCCACTCGGCTCTAATGTTCTTCTCAATATCTGCCCTAGACACACTACGAAATGCTTTGGTCTTGTCAGTTGTTGGATACACGGTGACAGTGTGAATCATGTTCTTGGTAACTTTAACCGGTTTGTCCAACCAAAAATTTCCATCATGGAACCAACTGAGAACAACCCTAATCCATTCATTCTTAAAAGTCTTCAGAAAATTTAGGGCATTTGTTAAACCTATTACTTCTACTTGTTTATGTTCAGGTTTTAGTTTTCCATCATCTCCACAAAGCTTCTAAAAAGTTGCAAACATCTCAAAATCACCTATTTCACCAATCTTGCAATGAATGTACGATCTCACGTCCTCGACCAACAAAACCCTAGGGGGTATGCTTGAAAAAGCTCCCGCTTGATCAATTTTCGATGCAACTTTAGGGTGAAGTTTGTATCGGGGTTTGTCACAAGTTACAGACACTATTAAATTCACTTCCTCCTCCTCTGCAAACTTTGATTTGTTTATCTTTCACGCAAATGCCATTTTCCTTAATTTAGGGTTTCGATAAGTAGTATGAATCAACTCGGTAGTAACTGTACTTACTCAGAAACAATGATGAAATCACTTGGAAGATTTTGAAACAGCTCTTGAATGCTCCTAAAAATATTTTGCACTAAATCACTCTCTGAAAGTTCTTTTCTCTACGAAATCGCTGGTGAATAAATGAACTAAGTTCATCTATTTATAAACTTTTCAAATTCTCACTCAAATCATTTGTAATAAATGCTCGACCTACTTATAGCTCATCGACAACTGTCAACTCGGTGATTACCACAAAATATCAATAGCTAGATTAACACATAAATTTTTCACTCAGTTAATACTGATACTCGATTAACCTTGCATAATAGTCACCGACGGGTAACTCCTTACTCGGTCTTGCATATATCGACTGTACAACTTTGAATGCTCAAAACTTTTAAACCATAATGCATCTTAATTCATGCATATTTGGTATGTGCACATCAAATATAAGGAACTGTATGTAAAATAAGATCAATTTGGAATATTAGTTCCATACATACCTTTTTCACCTTAGGTGGAGGTGCCGATGACACCCAATCCAATGGACAAGGTTTCACCGACTGTATTTTTTGACTCAACACTATCATTTGATGCCTTTCTCCACAGTGTTTCTAATCATCATGATATCTGCAATTGTGTTTCCATTCTCGAATGTTTGTTCTTCTAGTGCTCGGTCTCTGCAATCTTTACTTAGGTGACTGACTTTGTGACAATGTAAACATGCCATACCAGTACCTGTCCAGCTTCGAGATTTTCTAGCCCATCTTTTCCTCATACAATTTGCTGCAATATGTCTTTTCCACATATTGTGCAGTTAAACCATGTGTTATAATCCCAAGTGTAAGCATTACCTTGTCTTCTCGGTTGATAGGATTTCTTCTATCCTTTCGATGTCTAGACTTGCTTCATCTTTTTTCTACATTATTGTGAAGTGTCTCCATGCTTGTTGCAAGTGTAACAAAGTTTCTCCATGTGGGGTTTGTTAGGAGTCCTATTCAACTTAAATATGCACTCATATGCTTGATGTCCAAATTTATTACAATTATAACAGTGACCATTGAACTTAGGAGTGGTTTTAGGTTTACCTTGTGCTTTACTCGTGCAAACATTTGAAGTGTGTCCCGGTTTGCCACAATGACAGCATGTCAGTGTCTTAGGTCTTTGATTCTGATTGTTATTCATTGATTGTTCAACTTGCTTGGATGATTCTCCTTGCTCAGTGTAGCCTAATCCAGTGGTGCTTCCAAGTCCTCTTTGACTAATCAGAAAATCATCAATTTTCTTAGAACTGTCCTCAACCTTTTTCATCATCTCATTGTGTTGTTGTTGCATCTTCACTTCATTTCTCATTTTTTCATTCTCTTCCCTGAGTACTTTAATATCTTCAAGTTTTCTTGTCAACTCACCATTTACTTGGTTGATCTCCTAATTTATAATAATCATCTAATTGGATATTTCAAAGTGATGCTCGGTAAGTCTCATATTTCAGTTTCTTTCACTTGTAGTTGTTCAATCATCTGTCTTCTGTCTTCAATACCCAAATTCCTCTCTTGTTCAACTTGTCTAGCATTGTTCATTACATCAATCATTCTCACCATCTGTGCTTCTTGACCAATCTGCAGAGCTTTCACTTGTTTAGTCAAATAAAGATTTTTCTTAGATAAATCAGATATTGTACTTTCAGAACCGTCAAAAATATTGTCTGAACTAGATCCTAAATTCTTAAATGGGTCATCAATTTCTTCTTCATGATAGTTAGTCTCACATTCCCTGATAGCCATGTTATTTCTCTGCGCTAGTAACTTTTCCAATTCATCCTTAGCTTGTTTGTATTGCTCAATAAACATCTGCATCTGAATCTTTTGATTCTCTATTGTTTTGTCCAACTTGTATCTTTCCATGATTAGATCGTTACTCTCTAGTGGTTAAACTGTCCAATAAGAGATCTGAGCTCTGGTACCAATTGTTGGAATGGAGAGATAAGGTACTAAGAGGGGAGGGGTGAATTAGTGCGCTCTAAAATTTTTAACTTGAAACTCAATCAGTAAACAGTAGTAAGCTAGTCTATCCAACTGAATCCATTGTATGCAACATTCATTCAATTAACTTTTAAATGTAAATTGCATGAAAACAAACAATAATTCAATCACATAACACAAGTCTTTTGGTTACGCAGAAACCCTTGTTAGAAGGTAAAAACTGCGGCGGGGATGACACCCACAAATTCTTCACTACTGCAGATAATAAAGTATGCCGGTTAAGGCTACAAGTTGTGATCACTTCTGATGATCTTACCCTGTTAGGGGTAACAATAAGATCAGTTAGATCTACTTGGTTAAATGATTTTAACAACACTACTTGAGTGTGTACTTGGTTAAGAGATTTACAACAAGACTATTAGGTCTACTCTATTAAGAGATTTTTCTAACTCTGTTACAATGATTAGAGAATAACAGAAAGTATTTGTAATTGACAACTTAACTTTGTTTGAATCAGATCTATGAAGTATCAAAAATATATCACCTAAATGTGTGGATATCTTTCCTCTGTACTGCTCGGTAGCCTTGATTGATTCTGAATAAACTGAATATCTCTGATTCCTGCTCAACCTTGTCTAAAAACGGATGTCTTGAAGATGGTTGCTTGCTTCAAGATCTCATTCTTGTCCTTCGCATATATATGTCAAAATGACATGAATTACAAATATATAGCATATTGTTATGACCACCTAACCTTCATGATCTAATTAGGTTTACATCATCTTAGGAAAACCCTAGGATCTACGGTATACAAAAATAACCTAGATCAAATAATTGCATAGAGATCATCATCACATATAATGATTATATCTACAATAAAAGATCCTCAATCTTGGTAAAATGTTTTTTGATTCTGTTGTAACCGTTTGCATAGATAAATGTGCCAAAACTAATTACTATGTCATTTCCTGGATTGCTCGGTAAACACTATCAATACTGCTCGGTGAATACATTGGTGCTCGGTGTCCAGTCTACTTGGTGTTTACTGACGCTCAGTATCGGTATACACTGATGCTCGGTAATACTGCTCTGGTGCCTGGTTAAACCTGTTTCCTTTTAACTCTCGGTACTGCCTTGTGAATGCTCGGTATGAAGGCTTGTATGATTAACCGACTAGCATATGTAGCTTGTAGTTCTGCCTTTTACTGACTGGTTAGCATAGATAACTGACTGGTCTACTTTGATACTAATGACAACACTTAATGCACAAATAGAGATAACAGGGAACAACTCAGCAACAAGATGGAAGCTTCCATTATTGAGATTGTGAACAATAAAATCTTGAATATGCAAAAAGTGGAAGCAAAAATGACTTACTGGGATGAGAAGATGAGGTAGATAGTTGGGTTTGAAGACTACTCCTTTTATAGGATCTGGTGCTGAGGTAAACAAGCGCAAGAGAGTTGAATGCAAGTGGCTACCACCTAAGTGAGGATGGCTCAAGCTCAACTTTGATGGAGCTTCTCGAGGGAATCTAGGTCAGGAAGGTATTGGTTGTTGTCTCCATAGTTTGAAAGGGATAGAAGTAGCAAGACTGACAAAGCCCATAGACAATGAGACTAACAATTTGGTTGAGCTTAGGGCTCTTGTGGAAGGTTTGTTACTATGTAAGGAGGAGAGGGTAGAAAAATTAGCTATTGAACGAGATTCGACAATTGTGATCAATGCTTTGAGAAAGGGGTCTTGCCAAATTGGAGGCTAGAAGCTATACTCTCAAGGGCATTAAGCTTACCTCAATTCTTCAAGAAAATAACATTTAACCACATTTATAGGGAAGGCAATTCTAGGACAAATGAGCTAGCAAATTTAGGAGTAGATGGAAATATCATTAGGTAAAGTAAGGTTTAAAAGAAAAAAAGATAATCCTAGTCACAAAATGTGTCATGAATTGATATAGAGGCACAAGAGTGACAAAATGCATTCTCTTGATCATGGACACAAATAAAGGTGAACTCATTAGAAATTTTTCTTAAATATGTTAACTAACCCATACCTTATTACCCTAGGCAATTACTATTATTATGATAGGTATATACATATAAACACATATTCATTTTCTCATATATGTGTATTTATATGTATCTATATATATTTATATATGTTTTTGTGTTATACATGCATACATACAAATATGTGTGTGTGTGTGTGTGTGTGTGTGTCTATATATGTGTGTGTGTCTATATATGTGTGTGTGCGTGTGTGTGTGTGTGTGTGTGTGTGGCTGTGTTAGGCTAGCATGGTAGGATTTCATTCTGGTTTCAAAGACACCCAAATTAATATGGTCTTGGTTGGATGTCTACTTAGCATTATTTAATCATTACAGTCATGCTATATATAAATAGTCTAATTTAAAGTCTTATGGGAAGCTCTTCGGTCCTCGCTAATTAATGAAGGGTTTACAACTCTCAAGAATTCACATATAGATTGAAATAAATGATGAAAAAAGGAAGAATGTTGGCTTGTGGTTTAAAACTTATGTGGGAGATTCTTCTTTGAGGATGTGTTAATATTGCAATTTTTGGGCAGAAATAGTTTTGCTCTATTATCTTTGTCTTTGTTTTTGTAAGATATTGCCACTATTTGTAGATATTATGGGATAGTTTAAATTTTTCAAAGCACGTGCACGCGCGCACACACACACACATTCTTAGACATTTGTGGGCTATGATATGTAGGGATGCCAGTTCTTTGGCCTAGGCACACTAGGTTGTATATTTATGCGGTATATTAATGCAGAGCAATTACTCTAAGTTTAGTTTTAATTTTTATCCTAAAGGATTGATCTCCAATTTATTTATATAAATTTTCTTACACAAAGATCTAACAAGAGTGTTGCAGGATAAAGATAATTTTATTTATCTCCAGGACTAACAAGGTAAGATGGGAAGGTTTGTCAAAATGTGTTTTTAGATGTTTGCAGGAACATCGAATACAAGAGGAAGGTTGGAGCATACTCCCAATTGGCTGGGTGACAAGAATAAAATGATCGACCACCCCCATGTGATAAATTAGAAAACAATGAAGATTGTATAATGTGTCACCCCCTAACATCTATAAAGGGGCTAGTATCTTGTAATAATAAAGATGTAAGTAACATATGTAATAAGTGATCCATATAACATTGGATCAAAAGATTGTAAGAAAGTCATAAAGTAAAAGCATGGCTTATGAATAGAGTAGGGTATGTTTGTGCTAAAATTAAAATTGTAAATGAGGATTTGTTCTCATTTGTATTATCTCGCATCACTGAAGCAAGACTTGTAAACTAATTAATGTACAAGACTTATATGTCTCAGGCAAGACTGAAAGTTTTCTTTACTCCATTCTTTCCTACTAGTGCCCGCATTGAACGGAGGTGTACTTTTAAGAATTTTTATTAATAATAAAAAATTACTAGCTATGGCCTCTTAACCATAAAAAAAAAGGTATAGGAAAATTCATGTTCTAAACTTTCAAATTTACAAGCCAACAATGTATTGTCAACATTATTGAGCTAGCATTTAGAAGAAAAAGCTAAAAATGATGTTAGAAACTTGAAGAAAGTGCAGGTACATGAAAACACCACAAAACTTTTCAAATTGGTAAAAAAGGAAGGTTAAAAGCCATAGATTAAGTGTATCCTAAAATATGCTAGTGCAGCAAATGCTAAATCAAGTGTCGAACATAATTCAATAATTGCAAGATATGAAATTTTCAACATTACACTTAATTCTTTAAGAGGGCCAACATTATCAACTACAAAGAGAAATTATCCATTACAATGAGCAAAAAAAATCTAGGCTACGAGATTAAAATTTACTGAGTAAAAACACATTCACATCGATAAACTCAATTTCATACAAACAATTTTCAACATGAATCGACAAGTGTCCACACATATCTAGTTTTAAAACGTAAGTAATCTCATACTAAATTAATCAACATCACTATAATCAAAATAAAATCATTCTAGCAGCCATAGTAGTAAATATTTAGATCACTTGCATTTCTTATCAATTTTTTTGGAGCTATTTTAACTCATTTGTCACCTTATCACAAGAGAATATATTATATTTCTCATTACAAGTTATAAAGAATGCAAGTGCTGAACAAATATAGAACCAAATTCAAAACCATTAAATCACCGAGATAAATAGAAGGCTACTCTTATGTTGATGCATTCCCAATCCTATTACCCTATAATTATTCTTCCAGAAACAATATTCCTATGCCATTGATTGGTATGGGAACTCAAATTCAAAATACTGTGCAAGGAATTAACGCTTCTTATTAGACTTGAGGAATCACAAAATAAGAGTTATTCAACCAATGGGAAGGTGGGACATAGAACATAGATTGTTTCAAACTTCATACGCCTTTCATCAGGGAATGTGTGTATTCTGGCATCTAATTGTTTCAAATTGTGGTAAGTTGATACCATAAAAATACAATTGACAATCTTGATTCGATTACTTTGTTAATATGCGGCTCATTTAGCCTCCAAAACATCTTTGTGCATTTATTCCATCAGATCTCAAGAGCTAACAAAAAAAGAGTGTAGCATTATATATTTCAAACAAGATTAGAAACTAAATCTTATATATTTTCATTCACAAATATTGAATACATTCAAAACATCCATTTAAAGAATATTACAATTCTGTTCCTTGCCCACCACAAAAATCCCCAAGGAAAGATGGAAGTTATTTGACCAAGAATAATGGCCTAAATTGAATATTTTATCTTCTGCTCACAAGGAAAATATGAACATATGTCGTGATGCCAAAATTGCCAGATCCATTCAGTACATAATATCACTATAATATGCCTGTCATACTAGATTTTGTTATACATTGCTTATGATAGTGCAAATTTTGCACAAATCTGCATTCCTCACTCAGAAACTTAATAAGAGGATTACTTTGGAAACTGTACCACAAAATATTGCAGAAAATAAAAAGATGCAAACAACCTAAATGCTTTTTCCAGGATCCTGTAATGTCAATAAGAAAAATGTATAAGTTAACTAAAGCAGACAATTTTAGACATAAAAATCTAGTGATATAAGAATTAGATAAAAGATCAATAGATATTAGGCTACAAAACAAGTTACCTCCCCTGTTAACTGATCTCTTGCAAATGAAGCCTCACTGGTCGTATCATTTACACCTTGCTGCTTGCGCTCTGCCTGAAGTGAGCGACAGAGGGACTCAAGCTTTTCTTTTTGATTCTTTGTTTTCTCAAGTTGTTTCTTCAGCTTTTCTCTCTTGTACAAAATAGAAAAGAGTAGGCACTCAGTAGAACATCTCAATTAATGCAAATAATTTTTAAAAAAATTATTTGAATATATGCATAAAAAGGTTCTACTGTATGCAGCAAATTAGGATTCAAATACAGAACCTACTCACCTCATCTATGAGTTCTACAAGGGAAACATCTGATTTTTCACATTTACTCTTCAGGAAATTATTTTCTTTGTTAAGGTCCTTGATTTGTTTTGTCATCTGCATATATCTTATCATGATTTACATCAGTATTGAGAACATGAAAACATTTCATAAAATGAAGCAAAAATAGAAAATCCCAACTACTTGAAGCAAGAGCACCACATTTGCCTAACTTTTTCTACAGCCAAATTTCCATTTTTGGAAAATGGGAATACTACCTAATGAAGCTGGTTGGAATCACTACCTCTCTTCATTTTTTTTCAAAAATGAAATTCTCTCTTCTTTGACTGCCTAAATATAAACGATAAAACATTTTCAACAAATTAATAAATTCAAAAAGTCAAAGCAATAGGGTATACCTTTTGCATCTCCTTTTTGAATGATTCGAAAACTTCATTGCTCTTTGTCAGCGTATCCTGCAAAAACAGCAAGATTTCAATTCAGAGACTTGCAATTACTAGACTCCTCGCACCCTTAACAGGTGATTTCAATTCAGAGACTTGCAATTACTAGACTCCTCACACCCTTAACGGGTGATCGGTCTAAATTGATGTCAAGAAAATATGCTTCCCTGTTTCATAAAAATGTGTACAAGAACATGAATGGTCCAGCGCTCGGAAATGCTTCAACTTACAATTATTTATGACAGTAAATACAACAGGTGACAGGACATACTAGAGAGAGATCCAAATTTATGCATTCAATATATAGACATTCCAAGTTCTGACAAACTGCTTGAAGTTTAAGCACATTGAAAAACAGCATGTTGCAAAATTTTATAAGGGTTCCTACAACAAGCCTCTCTTTCCACTTAAAAAGCACAAGAGTGAAAGACAGAAAATGAAGACAATGTTTCTGGAAGTATCCTAATTCAAAGTATAGTAGACCATGTAAATATATAAGTTCAGCGGCTACATATTGCAAAGTCAGACCTCCACACAAGCACATAGTGCACAAATAGCTAGGATATAAGTAGAAGAATCTTAAGGATTATTGGATTGGTTAGTGTCTTCAAATTAACCAAAGTGCTCAGTTTTTCCCTCGAGTATTGAGCTGCAATAGAATAGCATTCTTGACAATTAATACTCTAGCATTAGAATCACTAACTTGATGGGTCCATGAGTTGTCTCTTTTCCATAAGAATTTACTGAGACATTATGAAAGAGATGAATTGGACAGTAAGGCACAATAAGGAGATTCCATTGCAGAGCAAAGTGACATTTCTTTGGGACAAGCATCACAAGCCAAAAGAGATGCAGGTAATTTTGTTCATTATGGCTAGGACTTTTTAAGGTACATCACTTTTGCTGCTTCCAATGATAATACCTATTATTTGGCTTATCTGGACAGGACTCACTTCCTAGCCCTGTAGTACACAAAATTTGAAGCATTATATTCCTGAACTCCACGGTGAGTTTCCTGCAAATTTGTATATAAAGAGTTTTTTGTGTTCTTTTAAGTTCGTTAGTTCTCTCAATCCTATTTTCTTTGTCTATATTTTAAGTGTTTGTCAAAATTTAGTTGTGTGCCTTATAAAAGTTACTTGGCAGGCTTTATTTCTCAATGGAACTAGCATTGGTTTTGCATTTCCCCAGAGATTATTGCAGTCACCAAGAGATGGGGTTACTTGGAGATGTCAGAGACTGGTACCAATACTCATACAGCTAATTTTCAATAATAGGAAACAGGAGTACTTGGAGACACCATTTTTTAAAATAATTTAATAATTTTCAGAATAATCATGATAGAAATTTGAAAACAAGAATAGTAAATCAGTCATACAATAACAGTAAATAGTAAAGGCTATTCTCTTAGTCATACATCTCTTTATGTCCCTCTCAAAAAGTCCACACTGTCAGTAATTCCGAACACTATATCTTTGCATTGATTTTTGTATCATCCAAAATATCAGCATGAAACATAATGCAGGCTTATTTTATTTATCTGCCTTACCTTTTTGCCTTTAAATGCATTTTTCCCTAAGTTTTCTGGCAGGAGACATCAAATTTTGACCGAGAGACTTCAAAGAGGACAGGAGACAGCAGCCAAAAGACCGTGTGTGTTGAGAAGTTGTTGGAGATGTCTCTGGTACTGGAGATGCATCTGTCTCCAAGACTCATCTTGGGGGATGGGAGACGGGTCTCTGTATAATCATGGATTATTGAAACTCTCCTCATTCACATATTCCAGTTTGCTAGACAAAGCCAATTGTTATACTGCTACCAAACATTTCCTCTTACCATTATGAATAGTCATCTGTCTTATTTCTCTTCTTGTGTCATATTGTCGTGTGAATTTGCAATTCATTTATACCTTGTAGTTGTCTTTTATTTGTAGTGTTTTGGCAATGTGTCGAGGAAGATTGTTGTACCCACCGTTGAAAAAACTTGAACTTGGCAATAACTTGGCTGAACCGAAATCTTCAATCATTGGGGACTCTGCAATAACTTGGGGAAAATCCCTACAATAACCCAACAAATTTTACAAACACAAAAAACATGAAATTGGAAAAAATCCTTCAAAAGCATGCAATACTGCTAAATTTAGGGAGCATATTATTGAGCTCCGTCATATAGATCAAAATTAGAGTTCAATACACATCAACTTTGAGTTTCACTGTAAATTAAAATTACAAATTATAATTTCAATGTTTGTAATCTATAAGTTTCTCCTATGACTAAAGCTCAAATAAAGTTGCTGCTGTGCAGGTATCCTTGCACTAGATGGTCTTCCTATAGCTTCTCATTGAGGAACAATATCATCCTCAACAAGGGCATATTGTGAATGTGATGAAACCCCCATTGATGGCCCACCTTATCCTTCCTCATAAGTTGCCACTTCTGCTTGCCATTCTACTACATCCCTCCCCATGTTAACCATACCATCCTTAGTTATAATGGTTACACATTGTCAACAACTTAATCTAAGTATGAATCAATGTCATTGAGGTTACGTGCCTCATGTGTCCCTTACCACTCTACCATCTTTATACACAACTAACAGCTGTAAAGCACAAAGACAAAGTTGTACAAGCACTTTTGATTAATTGTTGCACTTCTTTGTATGGATGGCCTAAAATCCACACCAATTGCACTCCAACAAGTTGTGCAAGGTGTTATCATTTTTTACTTCACTAGAGACGTTAGTAGACTTCAAGAACACCATTTGTTCTCTTAAAACCACGGGCAAGTCAATAAGCTTCAATTTCTACTATACATCCACCTGTCAAATAAAATGTTACAACCCTTTCTTTTGTCAAATTAATATGAGTTCATCTAATAACAAGCATGTGTTATTGACCTCATCTTGCAACATTGGACCACTTAACTCACAGTGACATAGTATCTTGAACCCTTTACCTACCATAGTCAATGCACAAACCAACTACTCCCCATAAGGACTCCTTGCAAAATTAAATGAAATTCAAATATTGTAATTCCAAAAACTAGCACATGACAATTTAGCCTCGTGTTGCAATTCCCTATCTATGCACTAGTTTACAACAAGATTTGTACATTAGGAGTGTTACAAGGAGCAAAAGTATTGGAAGTGGAACTACAGCTGCCCACATTACCTAATTCTCATATCCATGGCCAAATAGTAGAGTCCCCTATTTCTCTCTTTAGACATATAGCACTAATACTTGTCAATGTCTCTAACATACTCTTTTTCTTTCCTTTCTTCGAATTAAAAGATGCACTCCAAACTTTTGTCTCATTCTCAACCTCCTAAAGCACTTGTGTACATGGCTCCCCATCGCAGCTAACAATCCATGCAACGTGATATTTTAAGTGATTTATGCCTCCTCTCATATCCATCCCATTATAGTTGTAGACCTATTTTCTTTATGTTTACCTATTGTTGCATGCTTCCAAGTAAGGTCCGCATGCTTGCGACCTCTCCTACTAGTTGGTACCACTTTCTTTTAAAATTGAAACTAGAATCCTAGCGAAATGGGAAAAAAAAATCAAATAAGAATTTAGTAGGATAATAGCAAGCAATCACTAAAAAACATTAAAATGTATTATCAGGCCTTGACAACAAAATCTGAAAATAAAACAATATAAAGTATAAGGATTTTAATGTCCCAAAGCCAAAGATAGCCTATGAGACACCAAATCATTTTAACTTTTTGAATTGTTGATCTACTATTTAATTTGATGGATGAACTAACTTATTTTCCCAACCCTCTCCTCTTTGAACCAGCCTTTTACATAAGTTATTGCCAAAGTGCTTGTGTAATCGGCTTGGATTTCACTATAAGATTCACTCCCTAGAATAACATCTATGCGAAAGACACAAACACTCTCCTCCCATTCTTCCTTTGTCCTATTAAATCTACCTACTTCATGCTGAAGACACTGTGAGTTAGACCGTAATTTAGCTATGGGAACCTTTCCTCTCTTAAGGGATATTTAGCCTTATATAGGGCATTTACTAAAGATCATGAGTGTTATTATATTCATCAAGGTAATATTTTGTAATTTTCTCTAATGTTTCTTCCCTAGACTTGTAGAATTTGTCATTATTGGGAGTCGGGACATGCATTCGAGTGAAAGTTCCATTTGCTCATCCACTTGAAGCTTTGTTCATCGAGGGACTTTCTTACTTTGGTTCAAGAATTCTTTGATGACAGCCTTGGACCATCCAAATGTTGATGGCACATGTGTTATCACAAAGTACTACAATAGGGGGTTCATACTCATCCTTCATATCTTTCAATGTTTGTTTCATCCATAGAACTTGTGTACAACATGCCGCTGCTGCAATATAATAGGGAAACTGATGCTTGTTTCTTACTTAGCCAAGATACAAGACAACTGTCAAGAAAGAATGCACCTCCATTGGTGCTTTTTTTTTATCATCAATAGTGCCAGCCCAATCCACATCTCTGTGTGCCATAAGACTAAAATCTTCACCTCTTGGATACCACAATCCAAAATCCATAGTCCCCTTCAAATATTTCAATATTCTCGACTGCATTAACATGGCTTTTGATGCAGAAGAAAGGGTAGTGGACCTAATTCACAAGGTAAGATTCACAAATTTGGCTTACAAACCCACAACTTCTCCCAAGTGCCTAATGGCTTCAAGATACTCAACTTAACCAAGACTCCTCCCAATGCAATCCAATGATAGATTCTATGTATTTGAGGTATATGATGATAGATTAAAGTGGTTTCAAGGTTTCTAGACTTACCTTTTACTCCCAATGGCTAAATGTCTTCAAACTAGCCTAGAGGCCTAATGAGTCAACCTTGTAGCCCTGCAGTGACCTTTTTGGTCTTCAAACACTCCACCTTCCCAAAACACCAAGAGAAATAAATCCACATTCAGACACCCTTTTAGCCTGTCAATAACATATCTCAAATCCAAGTATTGGTCTTTTGGACCAAATAGTAGTACTTTGTCTGCACCCCTGCAATGACACTAGGAAATTGATGATTTTACAAAGCAATTGTATCATAGAAATGTCTCCAAGTTCTCAAACCTTGGACAGTGTCATTAAATGACTCAAAACCTCTAATACTAAGAGGAATTAGACCCAAAACATCTGGAACATCAAAAGCCCCAATTTGGTGGCTTCAAACCCTTGATTTGAGGGTTTCTCCAATCTCGGTCTCCCACACACTTCCTGACTTAATTGGTGATTGATTCACCATTCATATGCCAATATAAGACTATCCAAATCATAACAACACTATGTTGATCAACCCGATCTCCCACTGCTATACCATAGCTATCAATTTCATTAAGAAACTCACTATTACAGCCAGTGATCACTCTATTCCTTCAATTATCTGCAAGTCTGATCATTAGCAAACTATAATACATAGTTAGTAATCATCCTTCCATGGGTTCATGGAAAGGATAAAGATTACAAGTTAATCTTCAAAACAAAGAAAGAAACTAACAAAATCAGTCTAGGCCATTGTAGATGAAGGTACAGTCATGTAAGATGACTCTCAAATCCTCCAAATCATGAAATATATCCTTCCAATGACTTCTTGAATCTTCTAAACTATTAACCCAATCAGTTACATGAAGAAATGATAAAGAACTTCAAAACATTCAATGCATTTGTTGTCACAATCAGGATTATGCAATCTAATCGCAAGGAATGGGGGTTTAGATCATTCCCAAATGCATTCAACAGGCTTTATGAATGTTTGAGATTGCTTACTATTCCAACATGAAATCAAAAACCAAAACAATAAGTATTAAAGTCTTTCAATCATGCATAGAACACCAAGGTTGCAGACTGAACTTGTATTTTATTGAAATTCTTGTTCCTGCCGTACACTCCAGGCTTCATGCCCGTACAAATGGAGTCCCAAATACATATAATAATCCTCAACACAACTTCCTCAACCTCTTTTGTCAATTAGAGGGTTTAGTTAAGTGATTTAACATTAAAAACCCCATTTCCCTCCTAAATGGCTACTAGCCGTTACAATTTAAAAATTTAAACTTTTAAACATTGAAAATGCTTTAAAACTCAATGAACTTAACACTAATACTTCTAAAGTGTTTCCAACACTTAGAAGACTTATTTGAAACCCAACAAACCTCCTAGAACCTCCTAGACACATTGGGACACTAATGGTCCAAGATACAGTATTTAATCCTTTCAAGGATATAACTCATTCTTTACATTCAAATTCCATTTCATGGCATCAAACCATTATAGGACCCAATACATCATAATTTATGTGATTTCCATCACTTAGAATCCCTTGGCTCTTCTTTGTCCTATGATTGCCATTAAGTAACTTCAATGTCTTCATGGTTTGTTGCATAGTCTTCATGGTTGTCTTGTAGTTCCTAGGTACCCCTGCACCAGCTTTGCTTTGGAGCTACTTTTGGATCAAGTTTGCATGCTCTATTCTATTAGCGAGTCTTCATCTTGTTTGAATTTCTTCCTTTTATTTCCAATAAGCATATCTTCAAGATGATTCTTTTGAGAAAACCTAGATGGTGTCTTGGGTGATGCTTTGGATGAAGTTCTTGTATTATCTTGTTCGCCTTGTTTGATTCTGAATCAAGAAACTATCTCTTCTTCTTTGCAGCTTTCTACTTTTTGAAAATCGTTTTGTTGTGCTATCTCCTTTTGATGCTTTTCTTTGTTGACCCTCACATTTGTACTTTCAACAATTTTGTGTAGTCTCTTGTTATAACACCTGTGAGATTTGCTTCTTGTGGAATATCCAAGGAAAATGCCTTCGTCTCTTATGGAATTAAATTTTCCCAAATCTTCCTTGTCCCTCCTTATATAGTGTTTGTTTTTGAAAAACTTGAAATACTTCAATGCAATATGCCTTCGCTCGAAAGTTCATATGAAGTTTTATTATTGTTCACCCTGATTTGAGTTTGATTGGAGATGTAAACAGCTGTATGAACCACTTCTTTCCAGAAAGTGTCAGCTATATTGGATTCATTTAGCATGGCTCTTGCCATACCTTGGATGGTTCTATTCTTTCTCTCTACTGCTCTATTTTTTTGTGTAGTTCTTGCAACTAAATATTGTCTTCTTATCCCATGCCTTACACAATACTCTTCAAACTCGTTTGATTTAAATTCTCCTCCCCTGTTAGATCTAAGGTTCTTAATCTCAGCCCTGTTTCATTCTCTACTAAGGCTTTGAATGCCTTAAACTTCTCAAATGCTTCAGATTTTTCTTTAAGAAATGCTGCCCATGTCATTCTAAAATGAGCATCTATTAATAACATGAAATAGCACTCACCTTGTAAGCTTTTTGTCCTTTTGGGCTCACACAAATTAGTCTGAATGAGTTCCAAAGGCTTTGATGTAGAAAGTTCCTTGGATTTGAAACTTGTCCTTGTCTATTTCCCATATTGACAAGTTGCTAATGGTATTTGATGGCTTTGCTATTTTCGGCATGTCTCCCATGGTTTTCTTTTTCTAGTCTTTGTGATATTGTCAAAATTTAGTTGTCCCAATCTCTTGTGCTATAGCCAACTCTCATCTTCTTGCCCCATGTAGCAATTTTCACTTTTGACCTCATTAAGAATGTAGGAATTTCCATCTATTCTGAAGGCATTAGCCATTAGGTTTCCATCTTTCAAAATTTTGCATTCTCCAAACTGAAATGTAAAGGTGTACCTTTCATCACACATTTGACTCACACTTAGAAGATTATGCTTTAGTCCTGCAACATATAAACATCTTTTGTTTTGGTTCTTCCATTGTCCAAATTGAGTGTACCTTTGCCTCTTATGTTTGTTGTAGCATTATCTCCAAATTTTACCGTTCCTTCATCCACCTTTTTCAAACAAAGGAATTTGCTCTTATCGTAGTCATGTCAGTTGAGCATCTATTATCAACATAACATTGATTTCTCTTATCCTAAGCATGTAAAGCAACTTGTACAAGCAAAGAAATGTCCTTTATCTCTTGCCCCTTTTTCCAGACTTTGTTTGGTTCATCTTTTTTGTCAAGAACATCATCTTTCTCATTTTGTTTTGGCAGCATAACAAAGGTACCTCTATAGAACTTAGTTGTGTCCAAAGTTGTTACACTTATAACATATGATGTTATAATCCACTAAAGCAAATAAGTCGAAGTTCCTCTTTGAAAGTCCCAAATCATTTCTTGTATGCACCCTACATTCTAATGCTCTATGACCATATTAATTGCATCACAACAATATCCATGTAAAAAACAATTGAACCTGGTAGTGAGTGGCTTTCTTTTTGGGAATGTCCATTTGAGGTGGTCCTTGTTGGCTCTTTGAGACTTTATCCTCGTTGTTTTTGTTTAGTTCCTTGCTTACCTCTATGTTACATTTGAGGGCCAAAACATAATTCTTACAATCCAACTGCTTTGTGAATTGCGAACTTTCACCATTGAAGCTAGGACCACTTTTGACCAAGGGTAATCTTTGTGAATTAATAAGATCTTCTAACATTACTGAACTCTTGTCAAATTTAATGGTTATATTCAGCTTCTCCTTGGTCTTTTCTAGCTCCCTCATTAGGGAAACAATCTCTGATTCAAGCTTCTCACATTCTGAGAGTTTTGACTTTAGCTGCTCTTTCAAGGCATCCTCAATGTTTATGGCTTTTTCAGCTTGAGCCTTTAATTCCATGATTGTCTTCTCGTATTTTTCAACATCCTCTCAATTTTGATCTTTCAGCTTTGAGTTCCTTTCTTGAGTGTCTTGATTTCATAAATAGCAACGAAAAGTTATTCCTCGAGATCTTCTATGGTATCCTCCTTGTTTTCGGGTTTTTCATTTTCTTTGTCTTCACGCATTGGATGTAATAGCCCTCAATTAAGATAAGAGTGAATCTTTGTAATCTCATAATAATATTTAATTTCTAGTGTTTAATAAATATATATCACTCATAATCTCTATTTGTTTAAATAAATACATATCATTCATAATTTCTATTTGCTTATTAATAAATAAATACATCTCAAGTTGACAAGATATATATATATATATAAACTTTTATACAAATTAATATATCGAGGGGGATGAACTGAGCATATAAATCTTCTGAATACCGTAGTAAATCAATATTAATAGAATTGTAAAAATCAAACAAATCGACTAAAGTAGTCAATTAAAAAAATTCATACTCCCAAAACAAGCGACCAAGGGTCGCGTTCATTGAGTCATGCGACATATATAATCCCATCAAGGCATCAAAGAGAGGATATGCATAGAGACAAGAGAGATCAAAAGGAGAGTCAGCAAGTAAGATCCAATCAGCGACCTCACCCTATATCCAGTCAGCCACCAAGAGGCGGTCAAAAGAGAAATAAAACTCACACTGCAGATAATGAAACAAATAAAATAACACAGAGACATTGCATCGAGACTGCAGAAAGAGCTTGCAGAGAATACAGAAAAGTCTCCCTAATTCATATTCAGAAACATTATCGTCAGTACCACACGATAACCAGAGATAATATCTCTACTTCGGCTGAATCAGAGAGACCAGACTTATTAAACAGGTACTTGAAACTTACAGTTTTGATTATTAAAATAGAAAGCCAAGTCGAGTATTGGCAGAGGACATTCATAATGAATGTCAAGATCCCTTAAAAGGGAACTCAGAGATCCAAATTATATCTTGGTAGAGAACATTCTTAAGGAATGTTGTGATTCCAAAATGGAATTCAGAGAGAGATTTAAAGAATCTCTTAAGGCAATATATTGTAATGGTTAATCATATGCATATGTAAGAGATAAGAGGCTTGGCTAGAGGTGGGATCTCTTACAAGTATAATTTGTTAATGGGTTTGCCATTAATAGAGATCCCAGACGCCTTAGGAAGATACTCTCAATGAGATGGTTGCTTAGCTGAGAATTCTTCTCATCAGAGGGTTAAGCAATCTGATGAGAGTTTCCTCCCAAGGACTAGTTGGGTTTAGAATGCGGTTAGTATATAGATATTGAATTAATGTTTATATATATATATATATATATATATATGTTTATTTTATTTTATACTAACACTTGTCACAGGTTTCAGCATTAAATACTCAACCTAGAAGCAGGGACATTATATATGATTATTTTACTATCTACTAACACTTGTTACAGGTTTCAGCATTAAATACTCAACCTAGAAGCAGGGACATTACATTGGAGCTTTTTCTTTCATTTCCATGACCATGAAGAGAATTTCTTCTTTTCGACTTTTTGAAAAGATTTCATCACTTCCAAATGAGCTATTACTTCCTTGGGCACACAAGCTCTTCTAGTCTCTTCCAAAACTCTTCTTAGATTTTCCTTTACTGTTCCTTCTATTGCTATAATGATTCTTCTTGTTTTTTCTTTTGACATAACATACCTTTTCTTCTTCACTACTCTCACTTCGAACTTGTGGACATTTTGCAGCATAATGACTTATATCGCCCAATCTGAAGCAATTAAGCGTATATTTACCTTTTATAAGAAGACCCCCTATTCTAGACCACCTTTTTACCTTTCCACTCACTGTAATTTTGTCAAACAGTTTGTTTGCAACCCGATTATTGAGTTATTTGATTTATTCTTAGTTTGCAAATGTAAATGGTAGTTTCACTCTTCCTTTGTTTGAAAGTTTGAAGTTTGTAATTTGATACCAAATCAACCAAAATGAAGAGAACTATATTGCATTCACTAAGTCTATGACAAAAATAACAATCAGATTTAAGATGAACAATGTTCAGATTTACATTATATTCTAATGCCGATGACAATACCATTACATTGCATTTCTTGAATTCTCAACCAATGTTACATTTTCATTGCCTAATTCTGTCCAAACAATGATAACAATGGAAAGGCCTGCCAAATGCTGCCCAAAACTCAGTTTCAGACCTGCTATGCTGTTTAGAACTCAGTTTCAAACCTGATATGCTGCCCAGAGCTCAGTTTCAGACCTGACACAGCATCCCCATGACATGTACAACACACTTAGAACTGCTACAGACCTGTACAGCATCTTCCCTTTATGTTTGTTGGTAGTACAGCACTGTGGCAGACCATTGTCATTCCTAGACTTCAGATTCACTGTGGTAGTATTTCCAAGATGTACAGCACCAATATTGACTAGTACGGCAGCCTACGACACTTATCTCAACAGTACAACACCCAAGGGATTAGCTCAGCAGTACAGCAGCCTTGGGTTTGGCTCAAGCAGTGGTATGTCTATGCAATGTATGATGAACATCAATTACATCCACAATAGTTCAATGGCAAGTATCAACTATGTACTTCCAGCCCAATACCCAATCGAACCCTTGCCTGGCAATGCAATATTGAAAATAGAAATGACTATAAATGCAAACTTCTGACTTTTACCTTGAAACTTGATTCAAATCCTCCTGATTGTGTCTTTCAACTATGAAGAAAATGTCATTCATAATTTTATTGCTTTTCCCACTGATTTTATTTTATTGTTTTTTTCTTCAATATTTTCCATGCCATTTAAAATAATTTTCCTTCACGTTAAAGTCCCCATACACTTTTATGTCTCTATTATAGAATAAAGGGGAACTTCTTTTAATTAAATATTCCCCACTCTATAGACTTAACAATAAAAACATTAAATATGTAAATTTAACTTTATAAAATAACTTTATTAATACATAATAAATTATATCAATTATAAATAAATCTTTTGTCGATATTAAACATTTACCATTGACATGTCACTGCCACTAAAGGTCTCAATCATGCCCAAAATGACTTACTATAAACAGTATGCTCAAAACTGCCTCTAAACACCTTTGAATCATCTACAACTGAAATTGCCAAGGCCAAATGGCCTCTAAGTCCCTTAACTGTCTTGGTTACCCTACCTGACCATGGAAAAATAGGCTGATGACAACACCATACAACACATGCTAGAAAAGGGAACATTACACCTTTGCGTTTGCTAGATCCTTTATTGAACTTCTTCATAAAGTAGGCTTCCTTTCACTTGATGTTGAAGCTTTGTTCTTCATCTCCCTTGATGCCTTGAAGACAACTTTTTTCTTTGATGTTGTTCCATTCTCAGTCCTCATTTCATATGTTGTAAGAATGTAGGGAGCAACATTTTCTTCTTAATCTTAAGGCTTTCAAATTGTCTCCTGTGGGTTTGGAGCTTAGCCTTATTCACTTTGTCATCTCCTTCACAATTCTTTTGCAGCTTATCCAATATTTCTTTTGCTGTACATTGCATGACTTTGACTAATTTGGTTTCGGGTAGTCCACCTAGGATTGCATTCATAGCTTTTGCATTGTTCTCAAATGCAATTTCTTTGGCTTGGTAAGTAGCTGGAATAGATGGTGCCACATAGCTGTCCACAACTACTTGCCATATATCAAGTCCATAGGACATCAAATATGTGTGCATTCTAAAACTCTAACAAGCATAGTAGTTCTCATCAAACAATGAAGCTCAGTTTGAGGAAAAGCCTTCTTGGCTCACCATGTGTGTTCTTTAAATCTTTCCTTCAAGCAATTCGGCTTTTTTAAAATAACTTGCTCTAACACCAATTGAAGAATACACACACACACTTATACTAAGAGCGGGGGTGAATCAGTATAAGAACAATCTTTTCACTTTAAAACGTTGGCAATTATAAGCAAGCTTCAAGCAATGAACAAAGCATCCACACAATTAAGATCTAACAAAAAGAACATGAGATGCACACAATTTTTTGTAGAAACCCTTGCAAGAGAAAACTGTGGTTAAAATTTAGAATATTACTTATTATAGGAAACTTCTTACAAATTCATAGGCACCAACCCATAGGAGACAACAATCCCTTCCACTGAGCTCCAACTCAATAAGAGACTCCAATCTCTTTCAAGGAGAGGAACCAACCCCTCAATCTCTTAGAATAGAAGGCTTCAACCTTTGGAACACAAGCTGATAATACTGTTTTGATTCTGATCTATATGATCTTCAAAATCTGCTCACAACATCAACAAAATGTCCTTTGAGACTTTGCTCTTAAATCTGCAATACACATGTTGAGTATGTTGTCATTGATGTCAAAGGTTGATGATCAAGGTCATATAAATATTAGAGGATTACTTGAAATAATAGAAAATTTGGTTGAGCTGCTTGCTTGCTTCGTTGAGCTGCTTGCTTGCTTCGTTGAGCTGCCTGACGTGCTTGACATGCTTGAGCTGCTTCACGTGCTTGACATGCTTGAGTAGCTTGGGTGTCCTCTTGAGCTTCCTGGCTATCTACCTCAGCTGCTCGCTTGTCCTATTTAGTTGCCATGTCAAATTCTACGCCACATAATCATTGAATATTCCAAAAGAGTATTTGGTGTTGGATAATAAAAAGGGACGATGATGTATTTTTACCTTTCATATTTGCATTTCAATAAATTGCATCCATCCACTAAATTGATATACACTACAATGCAGTATATTCCATATCCATCACTTCGGCATCATTCATAATTACATATCCACATTTGCATATCTGTATCCATGAACCATAATGCATGCATCCATAGCAGCATCTATATGTCGTATTGTATGCATAGTGCAGATCACAGAACAATTTCATTGTCATCACATATTTCATTAAACAGTCATAATTGGCATTCTAATTATCAGAATATCAACGATTACTCCAGTTGGTATCATACTCATTTATGGCATGAATATATCCATCAACTAAGTACAATCAAGCATCTAAGTCATTTGGATTATCAATTGCAAGGATTGTGTTACAAGTAACAAATGATTATCATGTTAACAAATCATAATAAAAAAGGCACCATCAAATAAATATTATGAAACGACATGTCTCATTCTTATATCGTTTCATTGGTGAATGCAAGTATATAGACGTGATTGGTTCATTCTCTCAAGCAGCATCATCGAAGACTTCTTATTTTATAATTTAGATTCCTTATTGGAATTGCTCATATTGAGCACCAACCGAAAAACCTATATACAGGTTGCAAGTATAAATTGCCCAATCAGAGATGGCACCAATTGCAAGGTTATATTGCAATATCAGAGACAACATTATATAATTTATTACATGGATAAAAGGAAACATTTGGAAACAATTGTACAGTGGAGTTATTGATTGCATATTGTTAAATAATACATCAAATACAACATCTTCAGCATTGTAACTGATCAAGTCTCTTACCAAGAGATTGCAAAGATTTACCTTATTGATGTTGTCGAATAAATTATGTTTCGGGAATAGTTATATGTTTCGGGGATAATTAGTTGTGTTAGGGAGTCAATTACTGAAGGCGTTATGTCGCGACGGTTGAGTCGCAACCCTTCGGACTTTATATGTATACTTGTCATGAATAGGAAAGATGTCAATGAATATCGATCTGATATGCGGTTTTATGTTCTGAGTTATAAACATTAATGGAATAACATTCCGGTTCCTAAAGCATTGTGTTATGCTTTGACATTTACTTTGTAGCATGTATTACACTAGTTTACCCATCACGGTAAACATTTGGCGCCGTTGCCGACCTAATCCGAGAAGTGACAAACGTCATGGACTATAGTGAATAAATGGGACTCCCTGCTAACAAAAATGTTTGCAACAACGATGAAGGAGTTACAAAGCTCTTCCAAGGGGAACATGCACTAACGGAAAACTTCCACATCTTGTTTCAAACAACCATAGAAACTTTTGTACGAAGGGAGGTTGTACGGGCGGAAGTTGCCAAAGATACCGTTTGGGACGCGTTGAATGTTAGCCCCGCCGCCAACAGGTTGTTGCATAACCTGCCCCATCTGCTAGTACAAGCATCCCTCGCACAGACAAATCAAAGGGAGGAAGTTGAGCGGGAACAACAGCAACAGCAGCTCTTGCGAAATTTTGCTGAGAATGACCGTCGGGAAGAAGAAGAACGTGATGGAACCCGGCGAAGGACAAACCCATCAACTGTAAACCCTCGAGGAGGGGAAATAAATCTGTAATAACAAGGTCACATAGTTGACTCACGTTGTACAGAGATATGAATAAATAAAAGTGCCTTACTTAAACATGATGTGTTGCTAGAGAATTTATGCCCAATTTATTGAATAAAGATAGGAATAAGAAAGAAAAACCGGATGCCTTGGAAGCCACACATGAAGTGCTAATTCTCACACAACAAGTAGAACACCGACGAAGGTTAAGGCAACTCGTCGAAGGACAACTGACCGAAGGCTTTCCCGAAGGGAACCAAGGCGTCACGGGAGGTGACCACAGGGTTGTTACGAGAGGTGCAGCAACCGAAGGGGAACACTAACCAGAGAATCGGCGTGTAAGAAGTAGCGAGGAGTTACTTGAGGAGACACGACAAAGGCTAAACTGGATTGAGGAAACACGAGAGCAGTTTATAAACTTATCTCTTACACCACGGACGGAGGGAATCCGAGGCCGGAGTGACCGAAGGGAAGGGGAAGAAGGAGCGAAAGAAGTTGAGGACACCAGGGCAAGGAGTGTCGGAGGGACACCGCACGGTGGTCAAAGCAACCCGCCAATATTGAACCCAACCAGTTCAGGAGCACAACCAACTGGGTCCAATCAACCAGCTAGAGGAAACATAAATGTCTCAATAAAAGAAATTACCAAAGTTCACGAGCAATGGGAAGGAGGATCCCGTGAGACATTGTCGGACCTGCAAGACTATTTGGACAGCAAACGGAATTACAAATAAAGATGACTGGGTCCACCAGTTCCCAGCAACCCTTTGATGAGTTTTCGTGGATTGGTACTCAAACATGGAAAAGACAAAGATAAGTTCATGGGACGAACTGAAGATGGAATTCCAAGCGGAATTCAAACTGCTTCGGGATGACAATGAAGTAGTTGTAGAAATATATAGCTTGATGCAGGGAAAGAAAGAAACTGTAAGAGCCTATAATCAAAGGCTTAAGGAATTACAGGGGAGGATGGCAACCCAGACAGCCGACGAACTAAAGAAAAGATGGTTCGTAGAGGGATTAAATGCCTCCCTCAAGAAGAAAATGAAAATCATGCTGCCTATGTCGTACGCAAACGCTTACGACAAGGCCATGAACCTGGAAAGCGAAGATAAGACATCAAAGAAGAAGAAGAAAAGTAAGTCCTCATTCGAAACTGATGAATTTCAACAGCAGTGAGGACGAACCCAATAAGAAGGTGCAAGCCCTCCAGAAAGACAAGGAGAGGATGATGAAAGAGTTTAAAACAATGAAGGGGAACACGAGATGAAGGGGAGATGTGGTGCACGGAGTGCAAGGAGAGCGGCCACACGAAGGGGTCATGCCCAAAGAAAGCATTTTGCGACATCTACCAAGTGATGAGTCATTCCACTAAGGAATGCCCATACAATATGAAGACGAGAAGCCAACAAGTTCTTTTCACACAAAAGCAACCATCTACCTTTGGGGCAGCAAACCCTAACCAACAGACGAATAATAATGCATCATCCGGCGGGTTTCGAAACAATCAGCGTGGAGGAAGAGGAGGTAACAATAAAAGAAGCCGAATACAATACGATTTGAAGGGATGGTCGATGATTCAGTGTTGGGTGTGCAACCAGTGGGGCCACTTCGCCCGAGACAACACAAAAAGTGACACCACAAAAGTTGTGTCAATAGTGCAGCCCCAGAGATCACAAAAATACTAATTGTCTAAAGCCCGGTGTGAACCTCCTTAACATTGAAGAAGAGAGGGTACTTATTGTCACCCGAAACCACGCGAAACAAGCAATGTATCTGGATCCCTGTACTGAGAAGCAGAGAACACAAGAGGCAAAGGAAGAAATAGAGAAAGCCATGAAGGCGGGGAAGGACATGCACGAAAGACTGGGCACTTCTAAGTGGACAGAGGTAGAAAACAATATACTACGGCAGATGCTACAGATGGAGGTGCCTGTCAAAATCTAGGATCTCCTCCATACCATGCCTCAATTGAAGACGGCATTATTAAATGCTTGTCCCGCACCACCTAATACCATGTCACAATCCAACACCATGCAACAGACGTTTCTTCCGGGTGGATCGGTAATGGACCCTATGTTGTTGGCAATGAATAATGGCCAGTACCTGGCAGTCGTCGAAATGGGCGTCCTAGGGACACTTCTTACAAACACCATAGTCGATGGCAGTTCGGGAGTGAATGTCCTTCCGGAAGAAACATGGAAGAAACTAGGTAAGCCAACGATGTGGCCTCTGACATTCAACCTGTTGGGTGCAGACCAGCAGGGAATTAAACCCCTAGGGACACTCATGGCTGAGCAAGTTACCATCGGCACACAACCCTTCATCTTAGACTTCGTGGTCATTCCACTGAAGAAAAAGGGGTATGATGCTATACTTGACCGAGGGTGGCTGGTTGAAGCAAAAGCCACTCACAATTGGAAGAAGAATACCCTCTCAATGGAAATAGGCGGGAGAAAAAATTTCATTGACCTCCGTACGCAAATGGTAAGTGAACAAATCGCTTCATCTTCAGAGTCTGAGTCCGACGGGGAGCACAGTGGAATGGATGAGGGGAGGAACCGAATGGAACCCAATGAAGAGGGCGTACTAGAAATCGAGGAATGTTCAGAGGATGACAGAGATTCAATGAACGGACTCTTTGTAATGTACCCTTGTATGATAACTTGTGAAATTGGAATAATTAAATTGCAAAATCAATTGCGAGAGGCTTCTTTTCTCAAAGTCGCTCTTAACAATAAGAATGATGATCTATGATGTCACTTATGAAGGTTTTTGTTATATAATTGATGACAACTTCACTACTAGCTCTAATATGACAATTGGATATATGCAAGGCGATTAAGTCTATGTATAAGGATATTACTAAGATTATCTGATAATATGTATAATCTGCAAATGACAATAGATGGGTTGGATATTAGATCACTGTTGTATCTGATGCAGCTTTGGAAATTATGCAAAGTTAAGATATTTTAATCTGCAGATATATAAAGATCTCGGCTCTTCCTAATAACAATATAGTGATGTGTCTGATATATTGATACATCTGTACAAATCTGAATTTGCTGCTACGTCTGTTGTTTTAATATGTATGTGCAACTTAAGAGGATATCACTTATAGCGATGAGTTACTGTGTCTGATCTGGATATTTTATCTTTCGACCATAATGGCGATGGTGTTTCTGATCTTGACAATACGCATATGGCAACAAGGGGGTTGTCTCTGATTATTATTTTCGAATTATGTAACCAGAGTATGCTAAAAAGGCTAATATCCAATGAGTGGATTCAGTAACCGATACAAATAAGAATTTTTTTAATTCTGCGATATGTTTCTTGTAACTACCTTGCTGCAGATCTTAATGAACATTCCCTTAAAGGAAGTATGGATAAGTGGAATCCCTATATGTTTTTTGTGTCCCAATGGAGGGGAGAGGAAAACACTTATATATCTTGCTATAGATGCACCCACTCTTCCTATCTCATCTCAAGAGGTCGTACCTCTTCCCTAACGTATCAATCAGTTTAATTAATAGCACCTCTTACGATAATGACTACTCTATCCTTAAATCGGTGACTGATTAATTTATTATTATTGATGGTCGTTTGTTGCTAGCAGGTATTGCAAGCATGTATGGTGCTGTTGTAAGAACCCTTCACAGGCTCTGCTGCTGTACTGGATGTTTTTTGTTTGTTTGTTTTGCAAGTTTATGTTTTTTTTTTTTGAAATTCTTTCAATAAGGGTTTGGAATCAAACAAGTGACTGAAATGAAAATGCTGAAATAAAATCAGACTACCGCTGCAATTTTTTTTAATTTCACCATGCAACGCTAAGTACAAAGATAACTGATTCCGGCAAATAAACATAAGCAAAAACGAGTTCTACAAAGCATAAAGAACCTGATTTATTTCAGAAGACGCTGCTGCAATCTTATTGTCATAGTCAGGGCTGAGATTTTTGACCCTCATTCTTCACGCCATCCTTTTCCTTCTACACTTCTAACCAACAAGAATAACTAGTAAAACTTGATGCGGCACTGTTCACGCACTGTAGCAGAACTATTCATGGTACTTTAGCAATTTTACAATTCATGGTACTGTAGCAAATTCACGCGCACTGTAGCAAAATCACTATTTATGGGTACTGTAGCAAATCACTATATTGAAGCACAATAGAATCTCTGGATGAGACTCTCCAGAATACCAGACTCACCAGATATTTCACTAGCTCAAATGGTGAACGCAGAAGAAAACTAAGTTTCTCCAATGGTGAATATTGAAAACCCTTGTCCAAAGCTCAGAGCAAGAAGCAATAATGAATAACAATAACAATGGATAGCTCATTCTTCATTTCCCAAGCAAATATAGGCCTCCAAAACCCTAACCGAAAATCCTCTTCAAGGCTGTGATTTTATTTAATGAAATAACATTAAATAAAATCATTAACATTTAATTGAATTAAACTTAGGGAAAGCTTTTAATAATTCTCCTCCAAAATAAAATACTCAATTGGCCCCATTCGATGTGTTATAAACCCATCACTTAAGTGATTTAAATATAAAGTCAATTTAACTTTATATTAAATCCTTTGTCATTTAATTAATATATAACCACTGAAAACTAAATAACTCCCTCAAAAATGAGAATTTGGCTTAACCATCTGGAACTGGAGTTGGCCCAATAATTTCCCATGTGATCAAATAATATTTTTTTAAATAGCAGGGGTCCATCTCTATGACTCTAAAAGTTGCTAAAAATAACAAAACTCAAACAAACAAAGTCTAAAACCTCTCCATACCAAATCAAGGGTACTGAGCTCTACAAAAGTCAAACCATCAAATAAGCATATCTCCCCTGTGCACAAAATGACCCTCTATCCATCTCTACTAGCCTACGAGGGCCCAATGATAGGCTAAACAATAGCTAGAATGATGTATCTAGCTAGAAGGGGACATCACAGTCCGCCCTTCCCGAAATTGCTTGTCCTCAAGCAATCTCAATTCTGGATGCTATAAAATCTCTTCGCTCTCCCAAGTGGCATCCTCAACTGACATGTCCTTCCATTTCACCAAATACTCCCTAATGGTACGCCTCTTCAAATTCTTTTCCCTAAACTTAATGATAGCCTCTGGCACTAAAACCAACTTCCCCTCATCATCCAAGGGAGGAAGCACTATAGAAGGAACAATTTGATGTCCTAACGCCTTTTTGAGATGTGACACATGAAAAACATTATGGACTCTGCTCTCTGCCGGCAAATCCAACTCATAAGCCACCTGACCGATTCTCCTGATCACCTTGAAGGGTCCATAGTATTGTGGCTTAAATTTCTCGGCACCACTCTTTTTGAGAGTGGACTGGCGATAAGGCTGCAACATCAAATAGACCATATCCCCTACCTCGAAAGTCCACTCAGTCCTCTTTTGATCTGCATACTGCTTATGTTGATTTTGTGCCTTAGTGATGTTCACCTTCAGAGCCTTTACAATGTCCTGGCTTTCCTGTAACAAACCCCCTGCACTAGGCACTCTACTATCACTCAGCAACAAATCCATGAAATTGGGTGCCTCGTACCCATATAATGCCATGAAAGGCAACATCTGAATAGACATGTGATAAGTGGAATTGCAGCAATACTCACATAGGTAAATCCACTTAACCCAAGCCTTTTGTTGCCCTACTATGTAGTTCCTAAGGTATCCCTCCACCCATTTGTTGACTATCTCAATCTGTCCATCCGTCTAAGGGTGGTAGCTAGTACTCGAAGTGACCTTTGTCCCGCACAATCTGAATAACTCCTGCCAAAAGTGACTGATAAACCTAATGTCCCTGTCACTGACGATGCTCTAAGGTAAGCCATGCAACGTGAATACCTCAAGGAAGAACAACTTTTCCACCTGTGTAGCAGTGATCGAAAAGAAGTGGGCAAACTTCGTAAGTCGATCAACAACAACATATATAGTCTCTGCCCTAGGCTCTCGGTAGTCCTGTGATGAAGTCCATGTACAAACACTCCCACTTCCTGTTAGGAATCGGAAGTGGCTGAAGTAAACCGGTTGGATAAGAGTCCTGTTTATTTTGTTGGCAAGTAGAACACTCTCTAACATATTGTAACACCTCAGCTTTGAGCCCTTTCCAATAAAAGCGCTCACAAATATGTCAGTGGGTTTTATAGAAACCTGGATGTCCTGCCATAGGTGAGTCATGATAAATTCTCAACACCATCCTCCTCACTTCTGACCCTGGCACCAAATAAATGCGCCCTTTGTAAATGATGAGCTCACTCACAAGGGTGAAATCACTATCCTAAACAATCTGTCTATGAATCTTGATGTCCATGTATCCTTTGCATACTCTGCAAGGATCAAATGTCTCCAGTCCTCTGATATATCCGTCATCAAGCTCAAGTGGGGTCTTCGTGACAAGGCATCTGCCACTACGTCCTGTGTCCCCTTGAAATAGGTAATATCAAAGTCATATGCCTGTAATTTACTTACCCATTTCTATTGTCTGTCATTAAGATCTCACTGCCCCAGGAAATGTTTCAGGCTATTGTGGTCTGTTTTATGCTGAATTTGCTGCCCACTAAATATTGCCTGAATTTGGCCAAAGCATGCATTATGGCCAACATTTCCTTATCATAAATGTTAAAGCTCCTCTCAGGTCCCCTGAGCTTCCTACTCTCATACACAATCGGGTGCTTGTCTTGCATAAGCACCACTCCAACGCCCTCACCAGATGCATCACAATGAAGCTCAAATGGCTTACTGAAATCTGGTAATGCTAGCACTAGACAAGAAGTCATCAACTCCTTGAATTTATCAAAACACTCCTGTGCCTCAGGAGTCCACAAGAAAGCCACCTTTCTCATCAAGTCCGTCAAGGGTGCTGCATGCCTAGAGTATCCACTAACAAACCTCCTGTAGAACTCACACAACCCCAAAAATCCTCTCAACTGTGTCAGGTTTACTAGAGTAGGCCACTCGACAATAGCACGAATCTTTTCAGGATCCATGCATACTCTTTGTGCACTGATAATGTGACCCAGATATAATAGCTCTGATAATCCTAAATCACATTTGGACTCCTTTGCATACAAGAATTCCCTGCTCAAAATGCTCAACACAGTGTTTAAGTGTCGCACATTATTATACACCAGAATGTCATCAAAAAAGACTAACACAAATTTCCTCAACTGAGGCTGAAAGACCCTGTTCATCATGGACTGAAAAGTGGCCGGAGCATTAGTTAGCCCAAATGGCATAACTACAAACTCAAAATTGCCACAATGACACCAAAATGTCGCCTTCTCTATATCCTGCTCTCTGACTCGGATCTGATGATAGCTTGATCTCAAATCAATTTTGGAGAAGAAGCATGCTCCGTGTAACTCATCAATTTGTGGTATGGGGTACCTATTTTTTATAGTCTTCCTATTCAGGACCTTGTAATCTATGCACTTGCTAAGAGTACCATCCTTCTTCACCAAAACCACAGAAGAAGCAAAAGGAGACTTGATCTAATGTGCCCCATAGCAAGTAGTTCTTTGATGGTTTTCTCAATCGCATCCTTCAATCTCTTTGGATGTCTGTAGGGTGTGATCATGATGGGTTTAGCATCCTATAACTCAATAATATGCTCAATACCTCTATCTGGAGATCTACTTGGTGGTATGTCACTGAAAACCTTGTAGTGCATGATTCTCGGTCCCTATATGTCCGGATGGTATTGGGATGTTTGTTGCCCCTGTGATGGCATCAATGTGCAACAAGCTGCCCACTCAACCTGGTCATGACACAACAAGCTCTCCATGCGCCTGCAAGACATCATCCTAAACTCACTGTCTCGGATGGCCGTAAGAATGTGGGTTTTTCCATGAATCTGAAATTTCATCACCATTTCTCTCAAATTGAGAGTGAACTCTCCAATATCATGTAGCCAAGTCATGCCAAGAACTAAATCCATATCACCCATGTTAACCACATAGAATTCAGCCTTGAATTCAAAGTTATTAATTTTCAATGGCAAACCTGTAATCTTTTTATCACATTTGAGTACATAGTCATCCGCTACCCTCACTCTCAAGCCCTCAAACTGCTCAGTTTGGATCCCGCATCTCTCAACCAACCTGGAATCAATGAAATTGTGCATGGCACTTGTATCTAGCAATGTGATAACTCGTTGTCCAGCCAACACTCCTCTCATCCGAAACGATCCCTCCTGCTGCACACTAGTGAGACGGGCTTCCTTAAGCCTACCTTCAACCTTCTCTTCATCGATAGACATTTGCTTGAGCTTTTCATCATCTAAACTTACCTTTTTTTCACTGGATTCCTCATTTTCAGTTTATTGCTCCGAATTTTCAGAATCGGAATCCTCATAGTAAACCCACATAACCCTGTTTGCTCTCCCCTTTGGTCTCAAAGGAAAATCGTGGTTCATGTCATAGGGTCCTTTGCAATAATAACAGAGTTTTTTCTTCCTTAAATCATTCAATGTCTCTCCATCCAAGGGAGCAAATGATTTATCTTTATTTTCAGCCTTTGTTTCATTCCTCTCAGGTTTCTTGAAAAATGGTTTGTTGTCTTTGCTAGATGATGCACCCTTTGACCGAAATTTATTTATTGGGGCTGCTTGTTCCATACTTCTAGCCTTTTTAATTGCTTCTTGCAAATTAAATGCATCAAAGGCTTTTACCCAACCCTTCAGTGGTTTAGATAATCCCTCAGTGAACAAAACAACCAATCTCCTATCTGAGATATCTAGCACCATAACGGATAGCCTCTAAAAGTCACTAATGAAATACTCCAATCCACATGTCTGTCTCAACTATGCTAACTCCCTGAAATAGACTTCTGGATCCTTCTTATCAAACCTCTCTACCAACCTGTCCACGAAGTTCTGATATGAAGTCACCTGGTTATGTTGAAGGGTAACCATCCCATGGTACCACCAATCATGTGCAGCTCCCTCTAAATGTAGTGTGGCATATTTTATTGCCTCCATTTCTGTCATAGGTCTCAGTGCCAAGAAAGTGTCAAACTTGTGAATCCAAGCCTGCGCTGTCATCTTGCTACTACCATAAAAAATAATCAAGGAAAGCTTGCCTATAGCACGCTTTAATTCATTGTTCTGGCCACGAGGTTTCCTATCCTGTCTTGCTGCCCTATAATGCTCTCTCCTCTGATTGACAAATCGCTCAAAAGTGAGATGCTCCCTAACCTATGGAGCTAGCATCTCCCACTCATCATTCACAGCCATGAGAACATCTGCGACCATCAAATCACCTGCTTCTTCTTCAGGCTCTGGTGTCGGATCCTCCCTTACAAATGTAGGACGTGTAGGCCTGTCAGTTGTCCTAGAGTGTGTCCTAGGTCCTCAAGGAGAACAAACAACACTCCTATTATCCTCCTAATCCCTATTCTGCTTGTCAAGTGGATTCATTCGCTCCATCATGGTAGTCAGTGCCTGTAAGGCCTAGGCCACCTAATGCTGCCCTGTTGTCATAGTTCTAAAAAACTCTCTGGTTTCCTGGTCTTCATCATTCCTATTTACCCTAGGTGGGCTACCTTCGCACCTGTCACCCATGGTGACTAGCTGTCGTTCTAAAACTTGTTTGCCTTCAATTAAGGCTCTCTTGCGTGTATAATACCGATGTGAACCAACCTCCTCTAGTTGCATGTAATAACTAAACCCTCACGATATCAGGATTTTGCTCTGATACCATTGTAAGAACCCTTCACAAGCTCTATTGTTGTACTGGATGTTTTTTGTTTGTTTGTTTTGCAAGTTTATGTTTTTTTTTTTTTCTTTCAATAAGGGTTTGGAATCAAACAAGTGACTGAAATAAAATTAGACTACCGCTGCAATTTTTTTAAATTTCACCATGCAACGCTAAGTACAAAGATAACTGATTCCCGCAAATAAAGATAAGCAAAAACGAGTTCTATGAAGCATAAAGAACCTGATTTATTTCAGAAGACGCTGCTGCAATCTTATTGTCATAGTAAGGGCTGAGATTTTGGCCCTCATTCTTCACGCCATCCTTTTCCTTCCACACTTCTAACCAACAAGAATAACTAGTAAAACTTGATGTGGCACTATTCACGCACTGTAGCAGAACTATTCACGGCACTGTAGCAATTTTACTATTCATGGTGCTGTAGCAAATTCACTATTCACGCGCACTGTAGAAAATTACTATTCGCGCACACTATAGCAAAATCACTATTCACGAGTACTGTAGCAAATCACTAGATTGAAGCACAATAGAATCTCTGGATGAGACTCTCCAGAATACCAGATTCACCAGATATTTCACTAGCTCAAATGGTGAACACAAAAGAAAACTACGTTTCTCCAATGGTGAATGCTGAAAACCCTTGTCTAGAGCTTAGAGCAAGAAGCAATAATAAATAACAATAACAATGGATAGCTCATTCTTCATTTCCCAAGCAAATATAGGCCTCCGAAACCCTAACCGAAAATCCTCTTCAAGGCTGCGATTTTATTTAATGAAATAACATTAAATAAAATCATTAACATTTAATTGAATTAAACTTAGGGAAAGCTTTTAATAATTCTCCTCCAAAATAAAATACTCAATTGGCCCCATTCGATGTGTTATAAACCCATCACTTAAGTGATTTAAATATAAAGTCAATTTAACTTTATATTAAATACTTTGTCATTTAATTAATATATAACCACTGAAAACTGAATAACTCCCTCAAAAATGAGACTCTGGCTTAACCGTCTAGAACTGGAGTTGGCCCAATAATTTCTCATGTGATCAAATCATATTTCTAAAAATAGCAGGGGTCCATCTCTACAACTCTAAAAGTTGCTAAAAATACCAAAACTCTTGAACAAACAGAGTTTAAAACCTCTCCAAAATCAAGGGTACTGAGCTCTGCAAAAGTCGAACCATCAGATAAGCGTATCTCTCCTGTGCACAAAATGACCCTCTATCTGTCTCTACTAGCCTACAAGGGCCCAATGATAGGCTAATCAATAGCTACAATGATGTCTCTAGGTAGAAGGGGACATCACAATTGTGTCAACGGTTATCATCTTAGTGTATAAATAGATGCCAGTGTACATTAAACTAGAACTTCAAAAGTTTATTTTTGCATATCAGGGCCTATGCTATTCACCTAAATCTGAAGAACAGAGCTCTCGAGATATAAGTATTTCTACATGATCCTTCCCGTCCCCTATTAGCTCGGCAATGGATGATTTTTAATATTCGTTGTTAGCATATGGAGGCCTTCGTGAATAATCAATAAACATATGAATTGATTCGTAGGGGAGCAGTATTAGGTATATGTATTATTTTATATGATATTTCGTATTAATAATAGTTATATATAATTTGTTTATTTATTTATTAATTATTATTTTATTGATTCACTACCATATTTATTATTTATTTAATAATATATATATCATTATATATATATATAGTTTACCAAATTAATCATAATTATAATGATGTATATTTTATTATTATAATTCTATTCTATTATTTATTATTTATTCATTTAATCTTATATTATATTATAAATTATATCATTTATCTATATGAGTAATATATTTTTATATTAATAATATATTTATATTTAATATATTATGTTTTTCCATTATTATATAACTTACTATTTTATTCATTCATTAATTTATTTATTTATTATTATACAAATAATTAATAATATATTATTTATTTAATATATTTTTATTGATTTTCATTGTGTATTTATTGAATTTGATCTCTGAGATAGGGGACATCACAGTTCACCCTTCCCAAAATTGCTTGTCCTCAAGCAATGTAAACCTTCAATATAAATGGTGTCTTGCTATGTAACTCCAACACCCTTCTGCCAATCCTGAAACTAGAAATTCAACTTGAGGTTAGAACTGCAATACATTAACAAATATAATTTTATCAAATCTGAAGATTTTTATCCTAATATTTAATTTGAAATCCTAAGAATAATTCAAAACTAGAACTTATCTTGATGTAAAATCCTTTCCTTCTCCTTTTGTTAAGTATTGCCTTGTTCCATGCTGGGTCCTGATGAATAATCTTAATCCTTAGGGAGAGTTCATAATTAGGTTACAAGCTCTCTGGGGAGGACCTCTCGGGGTTCTAGTTGCCATATATCTATTCTAGAACAGTCCTCAAGCTATGTCACCATCTCATTTCGACTATCTCCTCCTAAGGCCTTATGGATATCCAAAATTTGGCATATCCCTCCTTCCTAGAAGATAGATCTATCTCTCGTAGGCCTTCAGAGATATAATCTCTGCCTTGTAGTAGGGTGCCCTAACAGTTCTCATGTAATCACAGTGTAGTAGGGTGCCCTACTAGTAGTTCTCCCTTAACTACATCTATGATAGGGTGCCCTCGGCGGTTCTCCCTCAACTACTTCTGTAACAGGGTGCCCTTAACAGTTCTCCCTCAAACACAATGCAGTAGGGTACCCTTACAACGGTTCTCCCTTAACTGTCACTGCAATGGGGTGCCCTTCACGATTCTCCCTTAACTGCAGCCTCGGTTCCTTCTGCAATAGGGTGCCCTGGCAGTTCTCCCTTAATCACAAGCAGTAGGGTGCCCTTGTAGCAGTTCTCCCTTAACATACTATAGCAATAGGGTGCCTTCGCGATTCTCCCTTAATTGCAACCTTGGTTCCTTTTTGCAATAGGGTGCCCTAGCAGTTCTCCCTTAATCACAGAGCAGTAGGGTGCCCTTGTAGCGGTTCTCCCTTAACATGCTACTGCAATAGGGTGCCCTAGCAATTCTCCCTTAATTGCAGCCTTGGGAAGGTACTAACAACAGGGTGCCCTTAGCGGACCTCCCTAAATTATAGTGTAGTAGAATGCCTTTATAAGGTCCTTCCTTACTGCTACTACAATAGGGTGCCCTTCACGATTCTCCCTTGATTGTCGTCCTTTCCCCTCATTTAAATTATATCTTAAATGTCTATTAATGATCATAAAAATTATTGAGTACATAAATATATTGTTTACTATTGTTATATTAATTGAAATAGATTTCTAAATTAGAATATGGCTATGGTTGAACCTCTTCAAAGCTACAGTGGCCACTTGTTCCTTCACTCTTTGATTGGATGTTGTTAAGAATCCCTTGATCACTTTTCGCTTTCTTATGTGGAGTTCCTTCCTCTTCTATTTCGAGTCTTGCTTCTAATCTATGTAGTTGACTTTTCTTCTCACACTTATATCCTAGTTCCCAAGAGCTTCTGCATCTGAAACACACACCTTTCTTTAATACGTCTTCTTTCCGTTTGAGGGCTTCCTTGTTTCGGCATTGGTGTCCCCTACTTCATGGTCCTTTGCAGAAATAGCATTCTTTTTCTCTATAATCTTTTCTTGAATCTTCATCCCTGTGTTCTATCATGGTTGAAAAATTCTTAGATCTTTCTATTGGAGAATTTGATTCAACCTTCCTTGCCTTTCTAATGGCTTCCTCCAGGTTTTGGGGTTCAAATGGTTTTACCAAGTTTTTGGTGGAATCTTCCAGTCCTTCTATAAAATATAAGTGAGCCTCTTTTGGGAAAGGTCCGGAACCATAACGGATAACCCTTGGAATTTGCGGCCAAATTTTTCCACGATCCCCGTTTGTTTGAGTTGGGTGAGTTCTTGAAAATACCATTCGGGGTCCCTTTCATCAAATTTACTAACAAGCTTTTGGGAAAATTCCTTATAGGAGTTTATATTTTAGTGGCCTAAAGAAATAAGCCCATGATACCACCAAACATGTGCTACCCTTCCAAATGGAGTATTGCAAACTAGAGGGCATCTTCTTCTATCATGGGACTGAAAGTGAAGAAAGTATTTAATTTCTGCAACCATGCGTGCCATCAAAATTAGGGAGTGTTACTTTGTTTACTTTGTGTTTGAGCTCTTTGTTTATGCACTTCCTTGGTGCTTCTCGTCGTTTGTCTTCATAAAATTTCCTAAATGATACAACCTCTCTAATGCGGGGATCGAGATTTGAATATGCTCTTGCAATGTCCTCAGTGCTATTCATTCATTGTTCTATTCCTTCCTCTTCTCTTGGTATCTCATCCCTAGGCAAGAATGGAGGTTGAGGTATCCTAGATATTGATGATACATTATTGTTTTCTGGATGATTCGAACTAGTGTCTCTTCCATGGGCAGGATAGCTTTTCACATTATTGATTGAGTTTCCCATGTTTTGTAAGGCTTGCAGGAGAGCTTGATTTGATTTTTCCATTTGACTTATCAGAATTTGGTTTGTTTGCTCCATATAGGACCTCATTTCATTGGCTAATTCATTCATGGTGGGCTTCTTTGTTCTTCTTTCGTAAGTTTCCATAAGCCCAACTCACAGGATGGCAGGATTATGCTCTGATACCACTGTAATGTACCCTTGTATGATAACTTGTGAAATTGGAATAATTAAATTGCAAAATCAATTGCGAGAGGCTTCTTTTCTCAAAGTCGCACTTAACAATAAGAATGATGATCCATGATGTCACTTATGAAGGTTTTTGTTATATAATTGATGACAACTTCACTACTATCTCTAATATGACAATTGGATATATGCAAGGCAATTAAGTCTATGTATAAGGATATTACTAAGATTATCTTGATAATATGTATAATCTGCAAATGACAATATATGGGTTGGATATTAGATCACTGTTGTATCTGATGCAACTTTAGAAATTATGCAAAGTTAAGATATTTTAATCTGCAGATATATAAAGATCTTGGCTCTTCCTAATAACAATATAGTGATGTGTCTGATATATTGATATATCTGTGCAATTCTGAATTTGCTGCTATGTCTGTTGTCTCAATATGTATGTGCAACTTAAGAGGATATCACTTATAGCAATGAGTTACTGTGTCTGATCTGGATATTTTATCTTTCGACCATAATGGCGATGGTGTTTCTGATCTTGACAATACGCATATGGCAACAAGGGGGTTGTCTATGATTATTATTTTCGAATTATGTAACCGGAGTATGCTAAAAAGGCTAATATTCAATGAGCGGATTCAGTAACCGATACAAATAAGAATTTTTTTTAATTCTGCGATATGTTTTTGTAACTACCTTGCTGCAGATCTTAATGAACACTCCCTTAAAGGAAGTATGGATAAGTGGAATCCCTATATGTTTTTTGTGTCCCTATGGAGGGGAGAGGAAAACGCTTATATATCTTGCTATAGATGCCCCCACTCTTCCTATCTCCTCTCAAGAGGTCGTACCTCTTCCCTAACGTATCAGTCAGTTTAATTAATCGCAGCTCTTAGGATAATGACTACTGTATCCTTAAATCGATGACTGATTAATTTATTATTATTGATGGTCGTTTGTTGCTGGCGGGTATTGCAAGCATGTATGGTGTTGTGTCAACAGTTATCATCTGAGTGTATAAATAGATGCCAGATAATGTACATTAAACTAGAACTTCAAGAGTTCATTTTTGGGTATCATGGTCTCTGCTATTCACCCAAATCTGAAGAAACGAGCTGCCGCGACATAAGTATTTCTAAATGATCCTTCCCGTCCCCTATTAGCTCGGCAATGGATGATTTATTAATATTTGCTGTTAGCATATGGAAGCCTTCGTGAATAATCAATAAACATATAAATTGATTCGTAGGGGAGCCATATTACTATTAGGTATATGTATTATTTTATATGATATTAATAACAGTTATATATAATTTGTTTATTTATTTATTAATTATTATTTTATTAATTCACTACTATATTTATTATTTATTTAATAATATATATATATATATATATATATATATATATATATATATATATATATATATATCATTATATATATAAAGTTAGTTTACCAAATTAATCATAATTATAATGATGTATATTTTATTATTATAATTCTCTTCTATTATTTATTATTTATTCATTTAATGTTATATTATATTATAAATTATATCATTTATCTATATGAATAATATATATTTTTATATTAATAATATATTATTATATAAATAATATATTTATATTTAATATATTATGTTTTTCCATTTTATATAACTTATTATTTTATTCATTCACTAATTTTTTTATTTATTATTATATAAATAATTAATAATATATTATTGTCAATAATATATTATTTATTTAATATATTTTTATTGATTTTCATTGTGTATTTATCGAATTTGATATCTGAGATAGGGGACATCACACTCTTCCATTGGCAGATGGAAGAATGTGAACTTTTTCACAGTTACATGTTGGGGGTGGAAGAGATAGAACAAGAGTCGGAAAAGGAAGTGTTCCCACCGGCGGATGGGGAATATAGAGGAGAGGCCCGCGTGAATGACAGCCCAGCCCATAAATTTGACACCGAAGGACCAATCAAGTATGAAGAATCGTCCCTACAAATTACCATCCTCAAGGATGAGCAAAACCCGCACAACATATGGGTGGGGCAAGACTAGAATCCCATACTGAAAGCTACAGCGTTCTAAATATTCATGGAATATAAGGATGTGTATGTCTAGACTTACAAGGACCTTAAAGGTGTACCACCAAAGTCGTGTGTGCATCGTATACCTTTGGTACCTGGAGCCATACCTTTACGGAAAAGACCATATAGAATGAACAAGAATTATGGCACCAGGGTAGATGAAGAAATTCAACGCATGCTTGAGGCAGGGATTATCTTCAAAGTGCAGACAAGCGATCGGGTATCACCCATAGTAATATCATTAAAGGAGGCAAACTATATCAGAATTTGTGTCGACTTCAGATGCTTAAACGTCATCACCATAAAGGACCCCTTCCCCATTCCATTTACAGACACAATACTCGAAGAAGTCATCGGACATGAAATGTATTCGTTAATGGACGAATTTTCGGGATATAACCAGATTTCAATTGCAGAAGAAGATAAGTTGAAAACCACGTTCGTGGTGGAGGATGGGGTGTACGCATTTAACCGGATGCCCTTCGGTCTATGCACACGCACCCGCCACATTTTAGAGAATAATTCTTCACATTTTTTATAAAATTTTAGTGGGTAACTTTTGAGCCTTCCTTGATGATTGGTCTATCTTACGGGCAAGGTTAGCACTCAATCCAAAGAAGTGCAGATTTATGGTCCCATAGGGCAAGCTTTTAGGTCACATCGTATGTAAGACAGGATTGAAAATTGATCCTGATAAGGTCCGAGTAATAGTATAAGTGGAGGCCCTCAGGGACGTGACGAGAGTAAAGTCATTCTTAGGACACATCGGCTATTATAGGCAATTCATCAAGAACTTCACACAAGTCTCTTGTCCCCTCGACAAGCTGACACGGAAGGGGGAACCATATGTGTGGGGTACGGAGTTGCACTCAGAGAACTGAAGACGAGGCTGGTCGGAGCACCAATCCTGGCATATTCCAACTGGGATAAGGAATTCCACATACACGTGGATGCTTCTCACTTTGCAATCGGTGCAACTCTAGCACAAACTGATGATCACGGCCTCAACCATCCCATCTATTTTGCCAACAAACTACTATCAAGAGCCGAGAAGAACTATAGCACGATGGAGTGGGAGGCCCTCGAAATGGTGTATGCGGTGCAGAAGTTCAGGCACTATCTGTTGGCAACACCATGCACATTCTACATGGACCACCAGGCATTGATGTACCTGGTGAACAAACCAATCATACAGGGGAGGGTGAGTAGATGGTTGCTACTACTTCAAGAGTTCACCTTCACCATTATTGTGGCCTGGGAAGAGCCACGTCATCACGGATCAACTCTCTCGAATCAAGTCGGGAGAACCGCCAAAAGGAATTAACGACGATTTTCTAGATGCACACCTATTTCATATTGCTATCCTTTCGAAATGGTAAAAAAGCATCGGCAAATATCTATCGACATCACAATTTCCAAGAGAAATGTCGCCAGGTGAGAGAAGGAAGCTAGTGCTGAGAAGTAGAATGTTACAATTGATAAATGGACTTTTGTATAAGATGGGCCCAGACCAAGTGTTGCGAAGGTGTGTTGTGGAGGAAGAAGTGCAAAGTGTCTTGAGGGAAGCTCATGAAGGCCTGACGGGAGGGCATATGGGGCCAGACACGACAGCACATGAAGTACTCCTAGCAGGGCTATGGTGGCCCACACTGTACAATGACATCAGGGAATGGGTCATAAGCTGTGATACATGCCAAAGAGCGGGGAAACAATTGAAAAGGAATTTTATGCCCTTAAACCCCTCACATGCACAAGAACTTTTCGAGCAATGGGGATTGCATTTTATAGGGCCCCTAAAGGCCAGCAAAGCTCGTCGGTGCCGATACATTGTGGTTGCCACCGAATACCTGACGAAGTGGGTGGAAGCACGAGCCTTGCCTGACAACTCGGCCTTGAGTACGGCCAAATTCATATACGAGCAAATTATAACAAGGTAAAGAATTCCCAATTAGTTGACTAGTGACAAAGGAGGGCACTTCGTCAATCATGTCATCCGACTGTTGACAACAGAATTCAAAATCTTTCATTCCCTATCTAGTTCGTATTACCCTCGAGCCAATGGCCAAGCTGAGGCAACAAATAAGATTCTGGTGTCTGTCATTTACAAGTCTTGCGGGGTGGAGCACGAGGACTAGGAAGAGAAATTACCTTGTGTTGTGGGCTTACAGAAAAACATAAAAGGTGACCACAAGGCAAACACCCTTTCAATTAATGTACAGACACGAAGCAGTTGTCCTTGTCGAGTTCATGGTACCAAGTTTAAGGATAGCAGTGGAGAATAGACTTGGGGAAATGGAAAGCCTTCGGGAAAGATTGCACAACCTGAACAAGTTGGATGAGCGTCACACGATGGCGCAATGGGCTATAAAGCTTGTGTAATTGCGGCAGAAGGCCTGGCACAACAAGCATCCCAAGCGAGTCTGCTTCACCCTGGAACAACTGGTATTAAAATACAATGGGAAGAATGAGATCAAGTCAGGCAAGTTTAAAGTTAAGTGGTTGGGGCCGTACTGGGTCCGACAAGTCGGCAACAACGGGGCAATTAAATTATGGACACTCAACAACAATGAAGTCCCCGATACAATAAATGGTTCCAAATTAAAGCCATACCACGAAAGGCAATGAGGCGACAACAAGCCGTGACTGTCCTGGAACTTACGCAGGGCCTTGCAGAGATAAAACAGCTCCTGCAGCAGTCACGTGAGCTAAAAGAATGATGCTTCTCAGATTCCCAAATAAAAACGCAACCAGGAGATATTTCACTATCTCGTGATAATTGATTAAAACCTTCAGCCACTTTGCACTCAATCACCAAATGAAGGAACACGGCAAATTCCCAATAATTTTCAGAACCTCAGCATAGAGACAATTCGAAATCCTTGAGAGCAAATCGATTTGCCTGTAGAACTAAAACTTCACACACATCCAATATACTTTAGCAATGGACTATGATCTCAGGTACAGCTGCAAAATTCACCATCAATCCGTACTGGCTCAAATTGCCAGAAGAGGAATCAGTCCTCAAAACCCTAGCCGGGTTGTCTCTCTCACAAACTTCAATAAAATCATAATTCAACAATGGGTAATGAAAGTGCTTTTTCGAGTTGTATTTATAGCTTTTTTTGGGAAAAAGCACAATTTCACTTTTTTCATATAAAAGGCTTTTTAATGATAACTTCACTTTATAACATTAAAGTTATAAAGTAATTAAGTTATTAAATTAAAATAATTTAATTTAATAATGATAACTTTAAAAACCAAAGCCACTGAATCCCGCTGATTGTAACAAACTCACTTCCGACACCAGAGCCTCAAACGCCAACTACCCTGTCGAAAATAACCCATTGCCAAAAATAGCCAACTGCTAAAAACAGACTTACTATAAATAGTAAGTCTCTTAAACTGGAGATTCCCTGAAACTCGATCTTGAGACATCTGACACTCCGTGTAGACACCCTGCTAATCCTGGCCATACCCAAAATACCACTTACTAAAAATAGTAAGTTGACCAAAATGACCCAAACAAAGAGCAGACCTGGTAATTTGAATCTCCAAAATGGAATCCCAACACTAGCTCCACCATCTGACCCCCTCTGATCGCTTGATTAGCCTGTGAGGGTCGCCAAACCAAGCTAATCCCAAAAGTCTGAAAACGGGGACATTACATTCTCCAGAATTAGCACAGTCACCTATATCAGCTATAATGTGCAGATTTCCTTCACAGCCATGGAATTTAGACTAGTGTTCAGCTTACCAGATAAGGGGCAGAAGATTGATCTGAAGGGCAAGAAACTCACCACAGAGGTAAAGGATTTTTATATACGGCTAATATGCAAGGATAACCTCTCTGAGGCAGAAAAAGATTCTATCAAAAAGTCTTCACAAGGCTGAAGAGTGAAGAAGTCTTTTATCAGGGAAGGACACTTGCGCAGCCTCATGGACGTGGTTAAGAGCAAGCTCACAGGGTCAAGTCATGCTTCGAATATTTCTTTTCCACAGATATCCCTTATGAACAACTTGATGGGAGGCAAGGGCTATGATTGGGTCGGATTATTGTCAGAACACATGCATGAGTTTATGACTCTACAGCACAAAACATTCTACATGCCAAATTACGCGATTGGATTACTTTAGGATGCTCTAGTCCAGCAAATTCCTCAGGACATTCTGTAGAGGGAAGTTAAACCGGGACCCTTGGCACCAGGTAAGCCTCCTATTATGCAGTGGCGCCACCTGGACACACCTAGAGGACAGAAGGTGCCTGCAGGACAGAAGCGGGCTAGACAGGAGGATTCAGGCTCGGATCACGGAGACACAAATAGTGGACGACAAGTCACCTCCGACGAGGATACCATAGAGGAGAGGGATAGCATCCAAGGAGACGGGGAGGATGAGGTTGAGGTAGTGTTTGAGCCGCCCATATTATTTGCACGACCTATCCTGTCTACTATAGTACAGTTGGTCCCCACTACCAGTGTCGTTTTCATTCCTACCTTTGGCCAGATGAGACCACCCATTGATATGACTTCATCTATAGTTGCGACAGAGCAAACTGCTTCACCACCTCAAGCTGCCCCAGAGGGGATTGACATTATGGAGAATCCTGAGATAGAGGGCAAGCATGAGCCACAAGTCCGATTAGAGGTTGTAGGATCGGATGCTATGGTAACCGTTGATGCAGCGCTATTAGCTGAGCCAGTGAGGGATAGTTCGGTGGGTGTGGTTGAACCGGGAGGAAAGAGTTCCAAGCCGAGACGTCCAATGGAGGGACACGCAAACTACTTGATGCAATGGTTCCAGCTCACACCAATTTCACAAGGGCCTTCTATTCAGTCACCCATGATAGATACCTTCAGAGGTTATGTAGACGGATGATGTAGGGAGAGGAAAGATGGCAGCATCTGCTACAGGAGTTGATACGGTGGTCAAAGGGTGTTCTATAGGAGTGATGGAGGAGGTTGTTTTACATGGACAGGAGAGCATTCATTCTATGGGAGAGATATGGGCGCTGTCAGCCATAGAGTTGCAGAAGGATCTTCTTGGCGAGGATATTGAGGCTTATTTGGCAGACATGGTAGTCAGAAACCGTCGGGTAGTGATCTTCACACAGGCGAAGGCGAAGGTCGTAGAGGTTGTTGTCACAGAGCTGGAGCATGTACTGCCCTTTATGCGAGATGAGTGTCCCTCTGCCTTTCACACTTGTTTTGAGGCAAGAGGATGGCCCGCGATAGAGATTCCTGAAATGGTTCAGGAGTGGATTACTGGAGAGACAGTGGTGGTTGAGATTCGGGTTGAGAGCCTCACCCATGAGATAGCAAAGGTGTATAAGGGCACCTACTATGCTCACCGGCGGAGCGAGGCGGATAGGGTAGCTACAGAGCGATCTCAGGAGGAGATGGCTACCCAGCAATCGGATTGGGTGAAAGAGCGAGCAACACTCATAGCCCAGTTGGAGGCAACTACAAAGGATAAGTGCATGCTAGAGACACCATTGGCTCAGGCTACAACGGAGTGTGTGGGAAAAGAGGCCAAGCCCAGGGATATTGCAGTTATGTTGAAAGAGTCAATGGAGGCCCAGATGCAAGCAGAAGTGGATTTGAACGTGCGGACTCAACAGGTGTACCAGTTGCGAGCAAAGTTGCATCCTTCAGCACCTCAGGCAGCGCTTCCTTCATCTTCATCTTAGATGTCTTTTCTTATGTATTTAGTGCAAAACCTTGTCTCCATTTTGTTATGGTCATCAAGAGACGACATTCTTTTTGGGGGGGTATGATGTTGAATAAATTATGTTTTGGGAATAGTTATATGTTTCGGCGAATATTAGTTGTGTTAGGGAGTCAGTTACCGAAGGCGTTATGTTGCGACGGTTGAGGTGCAACCCTTTGGACTTTATATGTATACTTGTCATGAACAGGAAAGATGTCAATGAATATCGATCTGATCTGTGGTCTTATGTTTTGAGCTATAAACATTAATGGAATAACATTCTGGTTCCCGAAGCATTGTGTTCTATTCATTTTTGTGTTATGCTTTGACATTTACTTTGTAGCATGTATTAAAGTAGTTTACCCGCGACGGTAAACAATTGAGAGATTGCAAGAATTCCTTGTACACTCAACCATCATCATTGCATAGTAATATCGTTATATCAGATATAGCATAAGAATGTGTTCATCTATAGTACATCACATAGCAGCATTATAATTAGAAATTGTGCAATACAGGTTCATAAATAAATTAGATTGAAGAATTATCTTCCATTACTTGTTTACCAACTCAATATAAAACATTACAAGATAGATTATCTTCCATTACTTGCCTTATAAACATCTATTTGACATAGTAAGCAAAGAATTGTGCAATAAGATTCTTGGTGTCCCACAATATAGAAAAAGGGAACATTACAATTGGTATTAGAGCTTATGAACCTGCCAGCCTGTGGAAACATTTCAGAATTGTAAAAGATGAAGGAAATTGTGGAACTAAAGGTTGTGGAAAAAAAAGATAAAGTCACAACAGAAACTTCATCCAAGGGCAGCAAACAAAAAGAAAAAGTATGGAAGAAAATGAAAGACTTAACAATTGCATGGATCAATTCATCAAAGAACAAAGAAACACTCAAGAAAAATTGGCTCAATTGTCGGGATTACTAACACAAACTGGAATCAATAACAATCATAGCAAACGGAGAGAAAAGAGAGGAAATGATGAATATTCAAAACATCATACCCTAAAATTTAGACCAAAGCTCCCTACTTTTCCTCCAAGAAAAGAACGACAAGAGAGCAATGAAACTACTTTAGTCAATCTACAAGATCAATGGCAACAAGATTGGATAAAGGGAGGTCTTCAACAATATGTCTCTAAAGGACTACATAGAGCTAAGAGTAAAATACATGCCAAAAGGTCATCACTTTGACCTTAGAAAACAAATTGAAAGACATAATTACAAATTAGCATCAAAAAATTCAAAAGCAACATCATTAGAAGCTTCAAAGGTGGTTACATCAAAAGAAAAAAGTGTAGTTGCAAAATATGGAACCCTAGACGAGGTCTAAACAAGTAATGATCATCAAGCATCACCAAGAGCAGTCAATACTTCATAAGACTCCTCTATCACAAATAAAGTGAATAATTGGATTCATGAAGATCATAAGGCTTTGCTTCCTCCATCTTCAAGGTCATGCGTTGAGGATAACCTATCCAGTAAATTCAAAAGGCGAAATAACATTTGTGATTCCTTACATCCTAATAAGTACATGGCATCCTCTGCCAAGTCCAGCACTGAAGAAGATATTGAAGAAGCTAAATTAGATGAAAGATTTACTGCACCCATGGAGAAAGACATGATCTCTTCAAATCAATCAATAAGCATGAATGGAAGGAATACCCCCTCTAATGGAAATGAATCAAAGAAGAATGCAAAAGGTTTGCCAGTGGCAAGTCATCAAGCACAAAATCAGAATATGATCACAAAGCAATTCAAGGAGATTAAGGTACCAAAAGAGGAAATAGGTTTAGATATCTTTAAAGAGATCGAAAAAATTGACTCTTCATGTATCATAAATAGATCAAGCACAGGGATTCACAAAAATTATGAGGATGACCTCACATCATCACAAGGATCATCTACAAGAGGTAGCATAAGAGAGATTGAAGCAAGCAATCATAATTCTAGTTATGAGAATACCAATCACAGTTCTATTTCATCTATAGTTGTGAATAAAATGAATAATACAAAAGTTGCTTCATGTATCCCAATTCATCATCTTGAAGTTGATAAACTAGGGAAGTTGACAAGGAAAGTATGGAAAGGTGATAATAACTACCCAAAAAATTTAGATAAAGGAAGGTTGGCAAAAGATAAATTTAAAAGTAAAGCTAATCTTCAACTTATTCCTAATCCATTGTTTGAAGTTGAAGTGGCCAAAATTTATGACAGCCCATTCTTTAAAATGAATGAAGAAGCTAGTTCAAAGTCACACAAAGGTGAAGATAAAAATAATTTTTGGGATACTGATGCATCTTCAATCAATGCTAAAATAATCAAATAGATTATTTTATGTATTGAATAATACTTACAAAGAGCTACAAGCTCATATATATACATTATGAAGAAAATAGAAATAGAAACTAACTAAATACAATGATATACACAAGATAGAGCATTAACGAATATTAGAAACATTCTAATACCCTCCCATAATGCTCAATCTATCAATAACACCAATAGCCTCCCTGAATTTTACATATTTGTCAGCACTGAGAGATTTGGTGAAGATATCAGCGGGCTGCTCTAAGGTAGGAACATACAGCAACTGAATAGATTTATCTTCAACCAACTGACGAATGTAATGACAATGTGTTTCGACATGTTTGGTTCGTTCATGGAAGACCGGATTCTTTGCCAGTTTGAGCACTCCCTGATTATCACAGAATAGAGGAGTCAGTCCTGACAGAGGAACATGCATATCTGCAAGCATCCTTCAAAGCCAAACGGACTCACAAGCTGCTTTGATTGCTCCGCGATATTCTACTTCGATGGATGATAGAGCCACTGCCTATTGTTTCTTACTTGTCCATGTGACAGCACCGGACCCCAAATTGAACACATCCAACGGTAGACTTACGATCATCAACAGAACTGGCCCAATCTGAATCTGTGTAGCCACATAGTGTAGGATCAGAACTATGAGTGTACAGAAGACCATAGTCAAGAGTACCACTCACATAGCGCAAGACACGCTTGGCAGCTGCCCAATGATCAGTTTTGGGTGCTGTCATAAAGTGGGATATGTAGCTTACCGCAAAACTAATGTCAGGTCTGGTGGCAGTAAGAAAAATAAGGCTGCCCACTAGTTGTCTAAACAAAGATTCATCCACAACAGGTGAATCGGACTAAGCTGATAATTTTAGCCCGGGTTCCATAGGAGTGAGGGCAGGTTTGCAATCCTGCATTCTGAACCTGTCCACAAGACTTCTAGCATACTTAGACTGAGAAAGAAAGATACTGTGCTCAAACTGCCAAACCTCAACTCTGAGACAATAGTGCAAGAGTCCCAAATCTGTCATATCAAAAGTGCTACACAAGTCCTGTTTGATCTCAGTGATCAAATGTGCTGAACTTCCAATGATGATCAAATCATCCACATAAACAACGATAAACAAGACATCATTACCTACATGTTTGATATATAGGTTTGAATCCGATGGACTCCTCTGAAAACCATGATCGGTTAGATATTTATCAATTTTTATGTACCAAGCCCGAGGAGCTTGTTTCAGACCATAAAGAGCTTTGACAAGTTTACATAGTTTGTGTTCCTGACCAGCAACCTTAAATCCAAAAGGTTGCGTCATGTAGACCTCTTCCTGTAAGTCACCATTCAAAAAAGCACTCTTAACATCCATCTGATGAACTTTCCAACCAAACTGAGCTACTAATCCAAGGACAAGCCGTATGGTACTCATTTTAGCTGTGGGAGCAAAAGTCTCCACATAGTCAATACCTTCCCTTTATGAGAACCCTCGAGCAACAAGACGAGCCTTATACTTGTCTAAGGTACCATCGGCTTTGTATTTTACCTTGTATACCCATTTGCAGCTAACGGGCTTCTTCCCTGCAGGAAGATCAGAAAGAACCCAAGTTTGATTTTTCTGAATACTCTGAAATTCAGCTTCCATAGCCTATTCCCATTCAGGGATACCTTTAGCCTCGGAATAAGTCTGGGGCTCATAAATACTATGAATGTTAGCCATAAGAGCAAAATTAACTGTTTGTTTGCTCTTATTTTGAGAAACTCTTCCTTCGATGAGCTCATCATCCCTGAGATCACTAATAGTGTTAACCCACCATTTGGGTCGGAGAGTAGAAGAGCCAATCTCTGGAGGAGCTGGAGGAGCTGGAGGAGATTCAGGAGCAGCAACGGGAAGAGGGTCATTATTAGAAGCCTCAACAGGATCAGTATCAGGTGCTCCAGTGTAAGCAGTAGTTGTATCATCCCTCCCATCAGATGATGCTAAAGGAAGAGGACTACTATGAGGTTGTTCTTCAGAACACTGCTCAGAAGAAGGCAGAAAAGGTCCTCAAGTTTCATCAAAAACAACATCACGGCTAAAGATGAGATGATCAGTGTCGATATCTATCAGTCTGTAGGCCTTATGGTTGTCGTTTTACCCTGTCATCATGAGTCTCTGAGTCTTGGAATCCAATTTGGAACGTTTAGCATCAGGAATCCAGGCATAGGCAAGAGAGCCAAAAATCTTTAGGTGGCTGATTTTGGGCTTACGACCAGACCACAATTCTTCGGGAATTTTGTGCTTGAAAGCCTGAGTAGGGGAACGATTCAGAAGGTAAACAGCAGTAAACACTGCTTCTGCCCAATACTTATTAGGAACACTCCTGTGTTGTAACATAGAACGAGCCATCTCAACAATCATACGATTGCGACGCTCAACAACACTGTTTTGCTAAGGAGTGTAAGGTGTGGTGAATTGGCGTTTGATGCCATGTTCAGCACAAAAACTGGAGAATGCATGAGAACAAAATTCCCCCCCATTATCTGTTCTAAGAGAAATGATACTGCAGCCAGACTCGTTTTCAACCAACAACTTAAAATTCTGAAATGCACTAAGTGCATCTGATTTTTGTTTAAGAAAGTACACCCACATCTTTCTACTAAAATTATCAACAATAAGCAAAAAATATTTGCAACCAGTTACTGACGATGTATTCATAGGACCACAAATATCAGCATGAAGTAATTGAAGTACCTGAGATGCACGCCAAGAATCGCCATCTTTGAAGGGAGTCCGATGTTGTTTGCTAGCTTGATAAGCGTCACATACTCCAAGATGCTGCGTCTGAATCGGAGGTAGACCGGAGACAAGTTCCTCCCGAGACAGCTGAGATAGATACTGGATGTTGAGATGTCCATATCGCTGATGCCACAGAGTACTAAGAGATAAATCACGGGCTGCCATAGCAATTTGAGGAGAATCACCAGTGTCAGTAAGCCGATACAGGCCATGATCCTCTAGTCCAAAAGAAACAATAAGACGAGTCGTGCGATCAATAATGGAACATTTGTGGGCACTAAACACCACATCCAACTGAGGAGAATTTCTATGATCTGACTCACAGAGAGTAGATTGAGTGCCATGCTAGGGACATAGCATACATTGAGAAAGATGAGCTGACACCCTCCAGACTGTATCTGAACATTTCCTCTGCCAATAATTTTGAACTCCTCTCCTCCACCAAACACAACTAAATCATTGTAGGGATAGAAGTTTGTAAACCAGTCACGCCGATGAGAAAAATGACGTGACGCACCAGAGTCGATATACCAAGCAGATGACCGAGCTAAGTCAGAAGGGCTTTTAGCCATAAACGCATAGAAAGCAGATTCCTTTTGCTCAAAATGTTCAGCAACATTTGCCTGTGGATTTGACCCTCCCAGCTTCTTTTGTTCAGAAGCGAGTCGCTAACGGCAATCCTTCTTCATGTGACCATACTTGTGACAGTAATGACACTGAACACTCTTCTGCTGATAACTGCCTGAGAATTGATGCGAACTGCCCTGTTGTGATGACGGAGAAAACTGAAATTTTGTTGCAAAGGCTTGTTCTAATGAGGATGAGGAAGTACGGTTACCAAATTGCTGCTTCCAGCGATCCTGCTGTAGGAGTTTGGTGCACAGCTCTGGGAATTTCAGATCAACATTAGTTGAGGTAATGTTGAGAGTCTCTATGAAATGTTCATAAGATGTTGGTAGACTTTTCAATGTAATAACTACCATATCTTCTTCCTCCATCTTCCGACCGATGGCTTCAAGCTGATCACAAATGTCCTTAATCTTTGCGAGATGTTCCTGTAAGGACATTCATTCATCCATCATAATGGAGAACAACTGATTCTTCAGGAAGAACTCGCAACTCTTGTCGGATGTCTCATGCAACTCCTTCAAATATTTCCAGATGTCTGCAGCAGACTTGCCAGAGGGAATCTAAGGCAACTACTCATCTGTGACAAAGAGCTTGAGAAGCATAACAGCTTTTTGATTCCGATCATCAAATTTATCCTGATCTGCTTGAACGGAGGTCAGACGGGTCTCTGTGCCTAGAACAACCTCATCCAGACGATGATACTCGAAGATGGTCAACATTCCCTACTTCCAGGTGTTATAATTGCTGTCATTAAATCGCTAACTGTTTTCCAGCATCAGATTGGTCAAAGATGCCATTTGCACAGATTTCGAGGCAAATTTTAAACTGACCCAAAAAGATCCGACAAGTACCCAGAGGAGTAAACAGAAAACCCAGAAAGAAATTGAAGTCAGAATTAAAATCCACTAGCCCGAAAAATGAGGCACAAAAAATGAGGTACCCAGAAAATTTTGACAGAGACCCAGATAAGATCTCGAGAAACCCACCAAAAATATGTTATCAAAAGAATTTTTGAATCTCGAAAATTAGGGTTTCGAAGCTAAAATGGCTCTGGTAAAACAAAAAACTACAAACAGGAGCCCGAAAAATGAGAGCAGAGAAATTTCAAAGGTTCAATGAAGAACCTTAACACAAGTGCAGGTCACGTAAGAAGGTCCGCAGGTCGCATAAGAAGGTCACGTGAAGGTATTGCAGGTCGCCTTCGAAACCCTCAAGCCGAAATGTTCTCAGACGCCCTCCGTGAAGACACCAGGTCGCGTCGGAATGAGGGAAGAAACATGAGCAAACAGGTAGGTCGCGGACGCGGGAAAAAGCTTGAATCGACCAATGAAAGACATGCAATAGGTCGCGGGCGTAGCAGGAAAAAACAAGATTATAATCTCTCAGTTCTGACTAGCAACGAAATTATAACCTTCTGATAATTTCGAAAAACCTTGCTCTGATACCATAAAATAATCAAATAGATTATTTTATGTAATACTTACAAAGAGCTACAAGCTCATATATATACATTACGAAGACAATAGAAATAGAAACTAACTAAATACAACGATATACACAAGATAGAGCATTAACGAATATTAGAAACATTCTAATAAATGCAGCAATGAGAACCATTTGGAACCATATGTCCAAACCTCATAGTGCCATCACTGCACATTATCCACTCAAACTACAAAAGGCTGAAGTTCAGAAATGGATTCCTTCAACAAAGCAAAGATCAAGAAGTAAATGTTTGAATGGGACAAAAAGAGGAAGTGACACTCCCCGCATATATCTTAAGCTAATCAAGATTATAACAATAGAAGACCAATTGGACTTCTCATCTTTAAATTCATGGAAGTCAATAGTCTCTACCTCTAGGGATGGTAACATCTACCAACTTTCTAAACCATTTATAATTACAAGTCATTGGAACCATGGTGATTATCCCCTTGAAATATTGAGGAAGGGCTATATGAGTTTGATTCTATGGTTGAACAATGTCCTCTCCTCATCAAGAAAGATTGAGTCCATGAGTTCAAGCATTCAACAATTCCCAAGATTTCCAAAGAGCCATTTACAACTTGAGCATGAGAATCAGGCCACAAAAATTGGAGTCATGCAGCATCAATGTGGTAATTTATTCCCAAGGATTCAAATTGGAAATCAAGAATCAAGATGGCCAAAGAAAAGGGTAGTAAAGGTATTCTTGTAAGGCTTGAAGGTTTTGGCAAACAATCTCCCAAAGCAAGTAAATCACATGATCTAACCTTGGAAACTACTCTACAAGACCGTGTTATGAAGGTAAGACACTTCCAAGTTTGGGATCCAAGAATCATCATGGCAATATAAGAATGCTAGTGGGCAAGCATTTTCCAAGAGGGGGAGACTGTAAAGTCCCCAATTTTTACCTTTCATGTTTGCATTTCAATAAATTGTATCCATCCACTGCATCGATATACACTATAATGCAATATATTCCACATCCATCACTTCGGCATCATTCATAATTACATATCCACATTTGCATATCTATATCCATGAACCGTAATGCGTGCATCCTGTTGTCCTGCATTTTGTCACCACAAAATGTAGGTAACAGTACGAAACTTTTGAACTCGATTTCGTATTTCTCTATGTTGATTCACTATTTAATTAGCCAATATTGATCGATTAGTTGATCTCAATTTGATTAGTGAATCTTTATGCCGAAGGTTTGCGTTAAGTCCTTTTCATTTTTTCAATTCATCTTCCTATACTTGATTTTTGAATACTTCGGCGTCCTTTGGTGTGTTTTTAGTTGTTTTTGGTCTTTTTGTTTCGTCCAATCTCTTGCTTTCGGTTTTCCCTTTAATTTCATCTATTGTAGGGCTTAATCGGACTTGTCAATCAAAAGATATGATCATTTAAGTGCCCAAAAAGTGGACTCTCCAAGCTCAACTGCATATTTAAAAAAATAGATGTTATGTTCTACAGTTGAGTTGCACTTTTTGAAAAATATAACATAAAATCAATTTATGTTATGTTTTTAAGTTACTTTATCACTTAAATTTATAACTTAAGTGATAAAAGTAGTGCACTTTATGATATATTTTTATGTTGAGTTGCTTTTTAGTTTTTCACTTAAGTGACTTTATTACTTTATTGTTCTATTTTAATGTTGAGATTTCCTTAATGTTTTAAAATAACATATAAGTTAATATTACTTTATAAAATAGCTTTTGCACATTATATATTTATATATTTTGTGTTAATAGTTATTTTGGACCCTTTAAGTGATATTACACTCAACATTTTAAATAGACATGTGCTTAATTATTCACTTAAGTTGTGTAAAGCAACAACATGTCAACAATCTCCTACATTATATGCATTTGCATCTAGAAAATGAACTTTGCATGGAAAGTAAAAAATAAAACATGTAATTGCATTTAGAGAGTGAGCTTTGCATGTAAAGTAAAAAATAAAACATGTAATTGCATCTAGAGAGTCCACTTTACATGCAAAAAAAGCTAAGACTTGTTTTAAAATATGCCTTTGCATGTATGTAATGCCTCTCCAAGAGTCCACTTTACATGTAAATGACTTTTACATGTCTTTTGCTTGACATGTGAATGCCTCTCTAGAGTGCGTTTTACACTTGGGTTGTTTTTAAAGTGTTTTCAAAGTCAAAAATAAAATATGTCATTGCATTTTGAGAGTGAGCTTTTCATTTTATACCAAAAACATGACATGTTATTGCACTTCAAGAGTGATTTTTTGGCTGGGAAATGTTTTCAAAGTGTTTTTATGTCAAAAACTTGACATGCGCATGCACTTGGAGAGTGCGTTTTGGCTGGCAATTTGTTTTCAAGTCAAAAACATTCAAAAATAACTTATGCGCATGCACTCCTAGAGTGTGTTTTGGCTGGGAAAGTTCTTCCAAGACAAAAGCATGAAAAAATAAGTCGTGTAAATGCATCCCAAAGGTCCGTTTTTGCTTTGCAAGTAAAAATAATACATGCGTTTTCACTTGGAGAGTGCGTTTTGCATCATTTACATGCAAAAATATTACATGTTATTGCATCTAGAGACCACGTTTTTGCTTGGAGTCCCTTTCTAAGACAATTGCATACAAAAATAAAACATGTATATGCATCTAAAGGCTGCATTTTTGGCCTTATGTCATTCACAAGTGCATTTTTCAGCCAAGAATAACACATGCGTATGCATCTTGAGAGTGCGTTTTTGGCTGGAAGTCTTCATTCAAGCTAAAAATACTCAAAAACACTGCATGCAAGAGCATCTAGAGGCTGCGTTTTTGCTTGAAGTCTCATTACAAAGCATTTGCTTGCAAAATAAACCATGCTTATGCACTTCTAGAGTCAGATTTTCCTCCATTTGCATGTATCTTCCTTCCACGAGCAAGTTTTGTGCATTCTCAGCTCAAAATACTTCATGTAAGGGCATCATTTGCATGCATTTCTCTTTAAAAACGCCCAGCAATTCATTCTTGCTCAAAATGTTTTGCATTGCAAGGGTTTGCAAGTTTGTTTTTTATCATCTACATGCAAAAAATGTCCCATGTACTTGCATCTTGAGATCATATTTTTCAACTTGGAATTGGTCAAAATCTTCTAAGTTGTATGCAAATGCACATGGAGAATCCGATTTTGGACAAAGACAAGTTATTTCAATTTCTCCTTCTTCCATTTTTGGCTCATTGAGCTCCAAGTAAGTAAATGTATTTGATTTTGCTTGTGTTTCTCACTTATTTTCCTACATTGTTGCATTTTATGGCTCATTTTTATCCATTTGTTCAAATCCAGCCCATGTATTTTGCATTTTGTGTTTAAATAAGTTGAAATCTTCTCTTCACCAATGCATAAAAATCATCCTACACTCAAAAACGAAATTGCATGTGAAGATTAGTTTCAAGTTTTTGACATGTTTGAGTCAATAGCAAGAGGTTTGTTTTTTGTTTTTGTTCTTGTTTTCTTGCGTGTTTGTTGTTTGTTTTTGAAGAAAGTTGAAATCATCCCCTCAAGAATGCAAGTGCATACATTCATTCCAATTCATCATTCATTCTCCGACATATGTAATTACATCTCCCAAGCCCATTAAAAAAAATAAAATAAAAATGACATTCTCCATTACATGTAATCACCTCTCAAGAGTTCGATTTTGGTAAAAGGTCACTCTTTTAAATACCAAAATTACCATTTACATATTTCCATGTGCTTCCAACTTGCATTCTTGTCCATACAATCAAAGCCTACATGCAATCCACCTTCACAAGTCCGATTTTGCTCCCTTTTGTCCATATACATGTGCCATTATTTTCATTTCCAGCCAACACGTGTGTTCTATGAGTATCTAATCAATACTCTGAATACCTTGTTCTTCATAGATCTATTATTGCAAACCAAAGCCTAACCCTTTCATGGATCTAATCTCCTCAAATGATGTATCTACCCTTTGGAATTTCCATGTTGCACCGGATATGTCAGCACCATCAAAAGTCAAAGGAAAAATATGACAAAGAGCTGGCTCATACCACAACCTCACTTGTTTCATCAACTCTTGATCAAATCTGAGATACAAAGATTGGGTATGTTGACATGATCGATTTCTTGCAAAGACTCGACAAAGTCCAAGGAATGGAAAAGCTTTTGGCAAAGTTACAAGGGGATCTGGAGAGCTATCAAGTAATAGAAGTGGACATCATCAACAATCTTAGACAAATAAGATGCAAGGTTCTTACGAGAGATGATAACCTCTTCACTGAAGAGGAAATGATTACAAAATTGTGAACTAAGCACATACGGATGCAATCAGAATTGAATGTTAGGAATAAGGTGTCTCAACCTTGGATAATTCCTATTCTTATTATTTGTTTTGTAAATGTATTTTTTGCAAATAATGTAATTAAGTGTGAGTGTACATGTCTAGTTGGCATGTTGATCTGTCACTCCACTTGATGTGTCAGCATCTTGTGTGTAAGGAGATCATGACTGAAACGGTCATGACGGATTCCTATGACGCATAAGAACTATTTAAGGAATGTGCTATGACAGGTGTAAAAGCATCTTATGACTTGGGCCTATTTGGGCGCCCAAGAAGAAGTGGTTGGTGTGTGTAAGAGAATATGCCAAAAATAGGTTGGTATGACAGATTCTCTTACACTTCTCTTGTGACCATTATTTTTGGCGGATTCTATGACAAGCTATCATAGTCTATTCTAGGGATGGACGCCTATTCTTGGGATTGCATGCAACAACTGTGTACATGTGGCTTTGTGCATGGGTCTTGGTGGTTGTGCCTATTTTTGGGTCCAGAGGAGTCTATATATATGATGTTGCTCCTATGGGAGAGATATAACAAAAGTTAAAGTCTTGTTGGCTTTGTCTCTCATCTCCTGAAAGAACTTGCATTGCAAGTGTATTGTAATCTTTGTGTTGAAGATAATACATTGTGCAGGTTTTGGAGTGCTGGGGTTTTTTACCGAAAGGTTTTCCCCAGGGTATATCTTTGTGTCATTCTCTATTTTTCTGTATGCATTGTATGTGGTTGCAATATCTTTGTTAAAGTAGTTAACGAATCTGAAATTGTAAGGATTTATAAGAATTTGCACAATACTCTCCTATAGAGATTAGCGTAGGAAGTTGTTTCCGCACCTGAGTTTCCTTACATTGAAGCTATTTTAGAGACCATGAAGATTTCAGATCTTCCTCTTATTCATGATTGTATTGCCAAATATAAAGTCTTCCTTGATAGTTTCAAGGATTGATTCTCCATTCTTCATCTTTCTTCTTTAGTTTTCATACTTTGTAGATTGGAGAAGATGAATTGCATGCAATGCAACTACATGTAATTCGATTACATGTCCTTATGACATGTAATCCAATAATTCTTCTCACCTAGTTTTATCGGGTCAAAGTGGTTGAGTTGCTCCCACTTTTTCCTCCTTTTTTTCATTTCTTTTCCTATAAAAGGAATGAGCCTCTCATTGTAAAATCCATCTTTATTTTATGCAAGAGAGCTATGCCAAACTTGTGCAAGCATAACTGTGATTATGTAGTACTATTTTGGAGAAAAATAAATAGAAAGCAACAATTGGAGCTGAAGTTGTGACTGAGTGCAATTGTGGTGAATCAAATTGGAAGCTGTGACTGCAATTTGGTTTTATTGTCTTTATATTTATGTGATTCTTGTGTTTTGTTAAGAGCAATTTGAAAATTAGAAACAATCGGAGCCGAAGCTGTGACTAGGAGTGATTGTGGTAATATAAAACTAGAAGCTATGACTGTAGGTTATATTACCATCTTATTTTCACACATTTTGTTAGAATAGTTAGAAAATCTCTATTTCTAGAAGTCTGTGTGCCCCAATGGTAAAGGTATTTCTTATAGAATAGATAAATAGGTCTTAGAGCCAAGCCGGTACGCTTTTCAATCAGCCTGTGAGTTGGTGTTGGTTTATCGGTATCACTGTTTCCATCTTTTAGATAGAAGTGTAGTTTAGAGATTAAAGCTTTGCCCATTACTCGTTCTTCGGGTAAGTGGATTCCTTCTTGAAAGATAAGAAGGAATATTTGTAACACCCTATTTGATAATCTCTTAACTTCTTGCTTACCTTGAGTTGATCCAAGGAACGGTGAGAAGGGGGAGCCTTCCCTTTAAGGTAGGAGAGACATTGTCTCATACGCTGTGGCTGGTATCACTATTTTGTAATTGGATTTTTTCCCAAAACTGTCGGTTGCAAAATATCCACCCAACACATCCATAGCAGTGTTAAGTTTTAGATCAGATTATATGACTTTTAATTTACTTTAAAAATTCAATATATATATATATAATCTCTTAATATATATATGATATATATTTCAACAATATATATATATATATATATATATATTAAAAATCAATATTATATAAACTAAAATCAGAATTTATTTATTTCAAGTTATATATATATATATATATATATATATATATATATATATATATATATATATATATATATATAATTCATGTTATCGTTGATGAGTAACTCAGATTACTTATCTTTACAGTAAATATCACTGTCGCTGTTATGTGTCGCTGAATCTGCATCTCGCACATATTCTATTCGCTGTGCATCTCTCATATTCTATTCGCTGTGCTATCTGCTCTCACTCACTTTATTTCCTGTTCATTTCTCATATTGAACACCGAACATATACATATACGGAAGACATGGAAGTATAGAGACATGTCTCCATACGGTCATGTCTCTTCATCTATAACAAATGTAACCATCGTTTAATCAATGGAATAGCATGGAGACCGAACATATCATCAACACTACCCTTTGCATTAGCAAATGCCGAGTCACACGGGACTGTCTCCAATAACCAATACTTAAGGTATCTCATTAGGTTTACATAAACCAGTTGATAACATTTAGTTTAGGGATTGTGTTGACTGATATAAATCAGTCAATACAAATTGGTTAATGTAAAACCGATACATGATGTTTGATCGGTCTCACTAATATTGAGATTAAACCGATATCAGTCGGTAAGATATATATGAGATTAACATTATTTATTTATCAACTAAAATATATATACATTGTATATGCATATTGATATATATAATAATATCATTATTATTATATATATCAATATGTATATATAATGTAGAATAATATTATCTCATCTCAATTTAATGATGTTTATTTATATTCTCATAATATTATGATCATTTTATCTGATCAAAACTATAAACATCAACAAGCAGCATCTACATGCCGTATTGTATACATAATGCAGATCACATAACAATTCCATTGTCATTACAGATTTCCTTAAACAGTCATAATTGTTATTCCAGTTATCAGAATAATCAACAATTACCACAATTGGTATCGTACTCATTTATGGCATGAATATATCCATCAACTAAGTCTAGTCAAGTGGCTAAGTCATTTGGATTATCAATTGCAAAGATCATGTTACAAGTAACAAAAGATTATGATGTTAACAAATCATAGTCGAAAAGGCACCATCAAACAAATCATAGAAATAAGCATGCATGAGCATAAGATTACAGCTCCTACTTGTAAAACCTTGAACATAGCCTCCTTAATAAAAGAAGAGTGAGCAACATGGACAGGAATGCCACTGCAAAAAGGAATTTGCCAATGTCATCATATACTTCATCTTGAACTTGAAGCTAAACCTTTGACATTACATTTCCCCTTAGGCTCTATTGTACTCAACGTAAAAACAAGAACTTGCACATGTCAAGTACCAATAGCTCTAGAAGGTGCAAGTGCTAGGGTAGCATAAAGTTTGGAGATGTCACTGTTATACAATCTAATCATAACAACCCTCTATTTAAGTTAAAGTTCATTACATACCAAAACCCATTTGCCAAAGATGTGTAGGAGATATATGCTCACTCTAATAATATTCTCCCATCATTGAAGAGTTAAGAAATGGTGTTTCTAGAGACGACTTCCTCTAAATTAGTTATTTTGTTTGCATCCATTCTTGTTGCAAATTTCCATAAAGAGATCTTATCAAATGGATCCTTGGCATATTTTGCTCATAACTTGGAATGGAAACCAAAATTCATTAAAACTTGCAACCAAAAACTATCACCTTAGGTGCTCTATTTGATTATCCCTTCCCTCCACTCCCCTGACCAATTTCAGATCCCTCAACATGTAGAAATCCTTAGTGTCAGTTAGGCTAATGGAACTCATATTACAACTACGAAAAAAATATTACCACTTAATAGATAAAACTAATGTTGAAGAGTCAAGCCTCAATTTCTAGTTCTACACAAGGAATTTCCTTTTGTCTTATTTACTAAAGTTGTATGAGGTAAAGAGCCATAGGATACACAGAACTTTGTTTCTTCTTTGAGTTATCTAAGACTCTCAAGAGTGCAAGACAATATTTGAATAGCCCATTACACTACTAAATTACTAGTTACTACAAACATAGATTTTCCTTTTCTTTTTTCTTACTTTAGATCACAATAAGTGTGTGTGTGTGTGTGTGTGTGTGAGAGAGAGAGAGAGAGATTTTATAAATGTCCACAGCTGAGCAAAAGTAGATTAATGCGATTCCAGTGAAAATCAATATATACTACTAAATTTTGGAAAGAGAAAATCCTAGAGAAGCCAGAAAAAGGGAAGGATATTCAAAGAAAGAACAACTTCTATGTATTTTGATTGGCCCTTAGCAATTAAAAATTGAAAACAATTACTGATTGCTACAAACACAGGGATTTTCTTTCTATTTTAATTTTTTTTACCTTAGGTCCCATGAGGCAAAAAAGCAGAGGATAACAGAAGTTGCAATCTAACTTAGCATTATTTATTGTTTTCAAAATTCATTAAAAAAAACAGCTTTGTGAATAATGAAGTTCAAAGTAGAAAGTGGCATGATGATTTATCAAATGATCAATGGGAATCGGGAACAGGCCTCAACCTCTTCCTTTTTACAAATGGCAGTATGGAATGGGAAGGATTTAAATTTTATTTATAGGATTGGGGTTCTCCCTGGGGAGCATTTTAAGGTTGAAGGTATTTTAGAATGCTTATTTTCTATTTTTCAAATATTCTTTTTTCAGGCAAAGGTTCGACATGTGGGGAATGTGCCTTTACATCCCCCAAATGTTCAATGGATGCCTACAGATCCTGTAAGCCATCCATTTACATCTATACTTTGCAAGGACATTCCCATGTTGGGTTACAAGCAGCATAGGGACGTGCCCTCATGGACCCTACATATATATGTTTGTTAATGGAGCATATTGGATTAAGTTACTGTTGAAACCAGTATTGAATGTGCGAAAAATCTGCATCCATCTAAAATTGGTATCAGATTATAAAATAAGGAAAAATATACCTGAAATTCCTGAAACTTTTCTCCATCAACAGCCAACTGATAACGTAAATTTTTCTCAGTTATCAGTAACTGTGCAATATGCTCAGTATATAGCTGTGATTTTGCTTGTTCTTGGTTGCAAGCCTCTTGTTGTTGCTGAAGCTTTACTTCTGCGAGTTGGAGCTCTAGTGTTTTTTTCTTCAACTGCGCAGATAAAGGACAATGATTTAAATCCATAATTCCAGAGAGCTAGGGAAACACAATACATCAACATCAGAGAAAAAACAGAGGCCAAACATTCAAACAGAAATAAACAACCATTCTGTTTACCACAGTAAGGATACATGAGCACATAATGAAAACAGACCTGTTGTGCAAATTGCTCTTTGCAAATTTCATACTGCTCTGAGAATTGCTTGAGCCTGTCCCTGAGCCTGGAAACATTCATCTGCATGTTTCAGATGGCATATTTTGGCTTGTGTTTTGTATGTGAATCTGTGTGTCATTTTTAGCTTTTACAAACCAACAAATAACGCCTATTCAATACATAAGAAAAGTACACAATATTAATAAGCTTTAATGGTCCATTACAATCCTTCATGGGTGGATAAAACAAAGCACAGAAGCACAAAATCCCAATTATTTAAATTTCCACAGAAAAGATTTTACAAGTTGTAACTTAGAGATGAGAACAATTAAAATATGACATATTCTTATAATTTTACTTCTGTATTCAGCTGTGTGCAATTTTTTACCAACTTTTCAAATAACACTCCGTGATCCTTCATCAGGATGAAAGAGCTGTAAGAGAGTGTGATCCAGAATGTTGATGGTAAAAAATTGCACACAGTTGAATCCAGAAGCAAAATTAAAGATTGATTATGGACCGTGGAACTCTATTCTCCTTAAAATGACATATTGTCCAAAGAAATGCAGCATAATCAGAGACATCACGCAACCTAAATTTACTAACATCTGATAATAATAACAATGAAAGCTCCATAGTTACTAGACTCCAACTCAGCAGCTGAATTTGAAATTGGACTAAACTCAGGACACAAACACAAAAAATAAAAATAAAATACTAATATAAAGAGAAATTTCAAGTATTTAAAGCTTTTCTATACTCTCTTCTCTAAATTTACTATAATGACATTAAAAACTAATCAACTACAAGCTACTTTGATCATATGCACAAGTATGAATCAAGCAAAGGAGTACGAAAGTGCAATGGCCCTCGATTAATGTACACAAATATGGAATTAATAAATATATTTTCATTAAATGATTATTATAGATTAAATAAACATATATTTGTTATTATTGATTAAATAAACCTATAATTATAATGGACGTTAATGAATGAATCTTAATTACATATTATTAATTAAATAATAATATATATATTATATAAATATATAACAAGGAACAGATCTTATTATTCATATATATTATATATAAACGTATAATATATATATTATATTATTAAATAAAATAAAATAAACAAATTTACCAAATACATAATGGGTCGGCAGCTGAAGAATCGCGACCAATCTTTGGTCGCGACCCTACACCACGCGACCCTTCCCCTACACCCCTGAGCAATTATATGCCGACAAACTTGTTTGCGGAAGGGAGGACGGGAAAAGACACCTACGTGGCAGATAGGAATAGTATTGGAGATAGGATGCGCACTAAGGCAGGTCTTACATGGCAGTAAGCAGAATCAATGGAGGGAAGAAAACGAGGGATAGGACAAAAAGATATACAGGTCTGCAGTCTTACGTAAAAGACAGAGGGAAGAAGACAATAATCATCCCAGTCAACAGTTTTTCCGCAAATAGAAAATAAGAAAAGACATAACATTTTTCATAAAAACAGGAAAATAAATATATTCTGATAGATACAAACAGCATACAGAAATGACAAAGATACATAACACAGGTAATATATGTATATTTTTGACACAGCCAGCAGTGACTGGGGAAAAACATATGATTAATAATTGATATTCCTATATTCATTTTGCTTTCCTAACATGGTTCTTATATTCATTCAGTCAGTAGTAAACTGAATCTTATATTAGTTCATCTGAGATTTTCCCCTATTGTTTCTGACTTGGAAAATATGAATCTTATATTCATTGTGAAATCCAAACGGCAATCAGGGAAAGAGAGATTGATATAATCTCCAAAGGAATGACAATTTGAGGATTGATATAATCCTTAATGTCAAATTGAGATTAACATAATCTTCGGAGGTTGATATAATCTCCCATAGCCAGTATATACTGATGATCAACATATGCATATGTAAAGCCTTGGGTGAAGGATATCTCTCCCAAGAAGGGGAATGAACCAATTATTGGTCTTCCTAAGACCTTAGAGGATGCTCCAAAGACGACGGTGGAATAACCCCGATCTGATAGACTTACTCTCGGGAACAATTAGGATTTAGACATACATAGATCTAACTATTTAAATTCATATCTATCTTAGACCCTTGTTGCTTCTACTAACTTTATTTTTGCAGGATCATCCAATTGAAAACCCACCGAGGTAGAGGGGACATTGCAGTGGTATCAGAGCATAATCGTGCCAACCTGTGAGGGTAGCACATGCAAACTTATCAACGTAGGAAGGGCACAGCAGCCATGGCAGAACAATTGGCCCAAGAACTAAGAAACTTCATGGAACAAACCAATGAAAGATTTGAAAGGACAAATCAACTAATTCTACAAGCCATCCAAAACATGAGCAATAATAATAATACCCATTATGATAGACCCGTTTCCATTCATGGAAGAGACACCCATTCCAATCACTCTAAAAATGATCACTCAACTCAAAGCTCTACTATTAGACCTACCATACCATGTTTTCTTCCCAGGGAGTAACCTATTGTAGAAGAAGAAAAACCATCCACAAACACTGTAGAAGAAATTGCCCAAATGTATGCAAGATTAGATCCTAAAATTCAAAGACTCATTCCCTTTAAAGAATACTATGAGACCAAAACCTTGGCCAACCATGGAAAAAGGAAAAATCATGGAGACAGACATTAAAGCAAAATTAGGTAAGATGACCCTACCATGTTTTGATGGGTCGGGGAAGGACACCGCTCAAGCTTGGGTCCAAAAACTACATACCTATCTCTCCTTCAACCCCATGACTGAAGAGAATGCCATTGAATTTGTTGTAATCCATTTAACCGGAGCAGCCCACAATTGGTGGTACCACTGTCTCATTACTCTTGGGCATAAAAACATCAACTCCTATAGTGAGTTCACCCAAAAACTTATTGCTAGGTTTGACAAAAAAGACCTTGAATGGTACTTTCAAGAATTAACCCACCTCAAACAAACAGGAACTGTCGAGGAATTTGCTAACCAATTTCAAAGTTTGCTCGTCATGGTTCCGGATATATCCCAGAAGAGGCTTGTATACATGTTCATTGAAAGGCTTAAAGATCACATCAAAGCCATGGTGAATCCCTTCAAACCACAAACATTAAACGAAGCTATCAAAAAGGCAAGAAAGACAGAATCTAATACCTCTAAGGAAAAACCCAAGATCTTCCCATCCAAAACTCCCCATCGAAATGAAGGACCCAAGAGGGACAACTCAGGAAGACCATATTACTTATGCAAGGAACCTTGGAGCAAGGATCACCAATGACAAAAAAGAGCAGAATTAATCGATAAAAAAATGTGCTTTAGGTGTAAGGCACCTTGAAGTCGCGACCACTGATGTAAAAGAGGACAAGTAAACCATATAGAAGAAACACATGAAGATGAAAGTCTAAACAAAAGGACAAGGATAGATGACCAAGAACATGGGTCACTAGCCGTCATTACTCAAGCAAATGAGAATAGACATTTTCGAATCAAGGGAACACTTAAGGGGCAAAAAGTAATTGCGTTGGTGGATACAGGAGCCTCCCATGATTTCATTAGTAAACATATAGTAACCAGGAGGAGACTAAAAACCCAAGATTTTAAAGGATTCAAGGTAGCCTTAGCGAATGGTTCCATGGACCAATGTACAAAAATTGTTCCCCAACTAGAGGTCACTTTAGGGGGACACACCATCAAGAGAATTTTTATGTTGTGAATTTAAACAATGATATTATCCTAGGTATGCCATGGATGAATTCTTTAGGATGCTTCACCATGGACAGTCCTAATTTAGAAATTTGCTTCAAACATAGAGGAAGAGATTACATTAAAAGGGTTACCAAATGGCTCCCCAAGGGTGGTTTCTTGTAATAGAATGGAAAAAATACTCAAACACGATCAAGGAGAATGGATGGCACAATGTGTGGTTTTAGGCAAATCAGCACCCCAGGGATAAACCATTCATATAGATATTCAGCCCATCTTGAAGAAATACAAGAAGGTTTTTGAAGACATACCCCACCGCTTGCCCCCAAAAAGAGGATTTGAGCATTCTATAGAGTTAGAAGAAGGGTTAAAACCTCTAATAACCACTCCATATAAGCATCCCCACAAATTTAAAGAAGAGAAGAAAAAACAATAAAAGAATTATCAGAGACAGGACACATTCAACCCTGCAACAGTCCTTTGAGCTTTAGGAGAGGAGATTGTTATAGTTGAATACTGGCTGCAAAATTACTAAGAGATAAAGACTTTGAGCTTTAGTTTTTAAAGTATTTTATTTTAAATTCCAAAGCAATTAGTAAGAGACTTTGTGCCTTGCTAATTGTTTTTTTTTATCATAAATCCGAGCTAATCACAGGAGACTTTGGGTTCTTAATGTTATTCCACCAAAATATTATAGTTAACTACTGTCATAGGAGTTGTTCTTACGTCAACCACCAAGCCACTAGTATTATCGTAGCGACAAGGCACTTCTTGTTAAGATGGAAAGTTGTAGTTGTATGAAAATCATTCCTAAAAAAAGAGGAATTCATTAAGAGAATCACCCTTTTTGTAATTTCAGTTAAGTTCCTATTGAAGCCACACCTACTGTAAGAAAGGAGCCTCCCCTATTGCTGAGAGGAGAGAGAAATCTCATGAGACGTTGCCTAAAATCACAATTTTGTAAGTTGTGGTTTCAATGACTAACAAAATTTTTAGCCAACACTTACCTGCCATGCATTGTAAGTATTGATTAATTTAATTCTTCCCTTTTTTATGCATACTTTTTTTCCCAGCCTCACAATATATCGGGAAAGGGATGGTCATCTTGACTTCAAGGTCAAGCTTTGCATATGCTTGGGCTTGTTAAAGTTTTTGAACCAGAACATACGTAAGCAGCAATAGAAATCAAGAACACAAAAAAGATAGATAACACAACAGAATTATCCTAAGAAAAACCCTCCTCTCTAAGGGAAACAACCCAACTCACAAAATCATGATGACTTTATTGACTTCTTTGAATCAAATACAAAGCTTGATACTAATGATTGCCTTCAACATCTGAACAATCATAAAGCTTGATTAAAATCCTCTCAATTATCACATGCTAGTTCTCACAAAGCACAAAAAAGATTGATAGATAGTTTTCACATAATGATCATATTTGATCATCGTAAGAAGAAACCAATATAGATAGGTCTCTAACATACACAATCAAATACTAGAAGTTTCAAAACAATTGAATCCCTGTCACTGAAGAAGACATCAAAATTTGAAGGCTCAGTATCTTATATCGCTGCATTCCAGAGACCTGAACCAAAAACATTCGACAATTCTTATTGCCATCGCATGAGAGGCATCTATATGCCTAAATAGTCGTCCACTGTATCAAGAACGGTTGCGATACAAGAATTAACTCCCGCAAGGTAGACAAACCGACAAGGCTAACACATCAATACAAAATGGCCTCATCAAACATAACTTGAAGCCATATAAAGAGAACCGATGTCGATATTATGTGAACTGTCAAAGGCAAGAAGAAACTGTCAACTATAACACACCAAGGATACGCACGATACCAAAATGATAACACTCAAAGCCAAAACCGCCAGCAAGGACAAAGACATTTACCTAATGCCAGGTCAGCGATTACATGGCACCAAGTGAAGCAAGAAGATGAAACACGAACACACAGCAGCACTGAAAAAAAGATGTCGCACAAGAGAACCATAGTGAAGACAAAGATAAAATAACTGCAACAAGTCGGGAGATAGAGATAAAATATAAACACTGCAACCTTTTGACATTCGAACCAGGAATAAAGAAGAGTCTCTATCTCGAAGACTATCAATAACAGGATCACAATATTTTAGCAATTCCATAGCAAAACAAAGGAAAAGAGAAACAATGCCATCCATAGTCACATAGATTTCTAAGAAGCTTGATGTAGACAAGTGCGGGTGTGAAGATTTCTATTGCTGCTACTAATGTTCAACACTCCCTCTTAGCAAGATAGAAATCATTCATATGTCATGGTGCCTCTCAACCTAACAAGCACAATGGAGTTGCAACCAAAAGTGTCAATAACAAAATCTCATCACAAATTTTCTCAACATAATATTGTCATCTCAGCATGACATTCATAAAGAGTTGCAACCAAAAATATCAACAAAATCTCATCACAGATTTTCTCAACATAATATTATCATCTCAGCAAGAAAATATTCACCATAGTTACTCCTAGAGGGTGAAACAAAAACACAAAAAATAAAGTCATGGAGTTACACACATGACTTCCACCATGGCTACTCTCAGAGGGTGGAGCAAGGGCTTTCACCTCAAACTTCTCCCAAAGAAGAATGCATTACCACCTTGCCTACTCGCAGAGGGTGGTTCCACCATGTGTACTCGCAGAGGGTGGTAAAAGGGCTTTCACCTCAAACTTCTCCTAGAGAAGAATGCATTACCACTTTGCCTACTCGGAGAGGGTGCTCCACCATGCCTACTCACAGAGGGTGGTACAAAGGATTCCACCTCAAACTTGTCTCGCAGAGAAGAACTCATTAACCTTCTGACCTCCTCGTCCAAGGTTGTTTGTGATGAATAGACAGCCTCCCTCTGAATGGAGAATCCCTCTTAGCCAAAGCAGCATACTGCATTGATTATCATAACAAAATTAATTGACTCCAATATTTGTACAACAATGAGCTTTAGTAGTTCCACTGCTACACGAGCTTGTTGATCCTCTGCGAAAGGACTTGGCACTCTTCCTCTACCACACAAGCTCCCTATGTATCTCATGTCCTCCTCTTAGAATAAATTGATCACAAGATAATCTAAATAGGTACATCTTCAAGAGCCAGCAACTCAACTCAGGCTACAATCTCTCATCATCCTTGTGCTCCTCGATCCATCTTGGAAGCATTTTAGAGAGATTAGTAATAGAATTAAACAGACTACTGCTAGAAGCATAAATCATTCACTATTCCTAATGTTAATGCATGAATAAAATTCATGATCAATATTCAAAAGTATAATCATAAAATACTTATCTCGTCATTGATTAATCTTCCTCGCAACTCAAACACACTTCAGGAAGACGAAACACCCCTATAGTCGCCTCTAATCCCTTGATGACAATGAGCATCACATGCCTACCCATGACAGATATTAGATCTAAATCTCCAACAGTAACAATAAATGAAGCCTCTTTTCCATCTTCACGAATTAAGCTTATTTTCTCCTCAAAATCGAACCAATCCAATGAGCATCGATAGATTATAGATTGACCACCAACCCCTCTAGTGAAAGAATCAAGGCTGTCCAAGCTCTGATACCATGTTAAAGTTTTCGAACCAGAATATACATAAGCAGCAATAGAAATCAAGAACACAAAAAAGATAGATAACACAACAAAATTATCCTAGAAAAAACCCTCCTCTCCGAGGGAAACAACCTAGCCCACAAAATCATGATGACTTTATTGACTTCTTTGAATCAAATACAAAGCTTCATACTAATGATTTCCATCAACATCTGAACAATCATAAAGCCTGATTAAAATCCTCTCAATAATCACATGCTAGTTCTCACAAAGCACAAATAAGGATTGATCAATAGTTTTCACATAATGATCATATCTGATCATCGTAAGAAGAAAGCAATATAGATATGTCTCTAACATACACAATCAAATACTGGAAGTATCAAAACTATTGAATCCCTGTCACTGAAGAAGACACCAAAATTTGAAGGCTCAGTATCTTATATCATCGCATTCCAGAGACCTTAACCAAAAACATTCGATAATTCTTATTGCCATCGCATGAGAGGCATCTATATGCCTGAATAGTCGTTCACCATATCAAGAACAGTTACTATACAAGAATTAACTCCCGCAAGGTATACAAAACGACAAGGCTGACACATCAATACAAAATGGCCTCATAAAACATAACTTGACGCCATATAAAGAGAACTGACGTCAATATTATATGAATTGTCGAAGGCAGGAAGAAACTATCAACTATAACACAAGGATATGCACGATGCCAAAACGGTAAACTCAAAGCCAAAACTGCCAGCAAGGACAAAGACATATGCCTAATGCCATGTCAGTGATTACATGGCGCCAAGTGAAGTAACAAGATGAAACACGAACACACACAAAAGCACTGAAAAAAAGATGTCACACAAGACAACCATAGCAAAGATAGAGATAGAATAACTGCAACAGCTCGGCAGATAGAGATAAAATATAAACACTGCAACCTTTTGACATTCGAACTAGGAATAAAGAAGATTCTCTGTCTTGAAGAGTATCAATAACATGATCACAATATTTTAGCAATTCCATAGCAAAATAGAGGAAAAGAGAAAGAATGCCATCTATAGTCACACATAGATTTCTAATAAGCTCAATGTAGACAAGTGCAAGTATGAAGATTTCTATCGCAGCTACTAATTTTTTATATGGCTAGTTCACTCAAATTTAGGTTGGATGAGTTAATCTCCTCATCTCCCCTAGGTAAGAAGGGAGGTTGAGTTGTTTCTTGGGTTGATCTCACTATGATTCTATTATCACTTTCAGACTGGCTAGGAGTGACATCTTGCTCATTTCTTTGATTAGGTCTAAGAGTAATCATGGTGGTGCTTATATCCTGTAGGCCTTGAAGGAGGGCTTGACTTGTTTTCTCATTTTTCTCCATTAAGGTCCTTAATCAATGTTCCATTTTTTCACCCCTTGTTTTGTCTTGGCTTTCAATCTTCTTATTTTCCCTCTCTAGAGCCCTTAAAGCACTTTGACTAAGTTGCATCAATTACTATTTGTCCTTCAAGTTGGTAAGAACGATGCTCTGATACCACTTGTAATGTCCTCTAATTGGATTTTTACTTGTTTTACACAAACAACAATTCCAATAATAAAACGCTGAAGTGAACTTTGTTAGCCATTAACAATTTTGAAAAAATAATGTAACATTAGTTAGTGCATAAGGATATTAAGATAAGCATTACCACTATCCTATAACCAATCATAAATTCATTTGGTCGGAACTTCAAGAGGGCGTTAGTAAGCTACACAGCCCAACTAAGCCCGAGAGCACATAACATTCACATCATAGCAACTTGCCCTTGTCCTACAAGCGGCAGGAATATCCAACCCCTAGGGGCATCCCACTAGTGGCAGGAATGTCCAACTATGACCAATTCCATCCCTTGAGGTGGTGTACTTCATTAGGAGGAGCTAGTGAGCCACATCTCCCCATCTTACGTCCTCCAAATAATATGTGATTGATTACCAAATAAATACATGTACATATGTAGACATATAATTTATGTATTACCCTTACTGCATACAATAGATAGCAATGCATATAACAGATCATTTGTATTCAATAACTAGTAATACATATGACAAGATTGATTATATTGAATGCTATGAGATTATTATCTCTAATTGCATATATGCAGATCGAATGCATCATTATCTATAATTGCATATAGGCAGATAGAATGCATTATTATCTATAATTACATATAGCCAGATTGATTGCATTATTAACTATTATTGCATATAGGCAGAATGAATGCATAAACACTTAAGTTTCATACCGATTTATGGATTCAATGTCAATAGCTATATACATACATACATACATGTATATCGTGCCATTACCAAAGGACAGTCCCCAAGCTAGAAGTCAATAATGTGGTTAGAAGGTATATGGGAGATCCTAAAAGATATTGGAGAGTACACTGTAAGACACATTTTTAGAGAAGCAAATACAGAAACGGACTTGTTGTCCAATCACGCGATTGATCAAGTGGAAAAGACAATTATCTCTTGAGCTTGGAAGGATTAGAAGGGATTGAATGTTGAAGCAAATGATTACTACTTAAGGAAACCAAGAAGAGAACAAAAGATTACTGCAGTTCGTATTGACAGAGAGTCTAAGTGAACAATACAAAATGTCAGCAAGATGTTGAACCTTAGGGCTATAAGACAAACCAAATGAGGAAGGCAATGCATTGTCTAATAAGCCTGTGGAAACCATGGCAAGCTCATCAAAGGAAAGTATTGATGAGGAAGGATGTATCATAATCCCTAAATGCGATTGTGACTGCAAACAACCATCGAGTGCTAAACAGTTGAAGGTCTTTGTGTTAAGCAAAGATGTTAAGGTGGAAGTTGTACGCAAGATCATTGGGGAGAAGACATTGGAGGGTCCCCATACTCATAATGTTGCACTATTCGAGCGCTTTGTATACACCATAGCGTGCATGACAGGGAACTACAAAACTGCAGAATGGGCAGTGAACCATTTGGTGGCTCCATATTTTCAGGCTCCTACTGTCAAGGCTCTGAAGAAGATACACCCAAATGCATTCAAAGGGCTTGTTGTTGATGCATACAGAATTGAGAAGATAATTAAAAACAAAGACATGACAGACACTATTATGGCCTTAAGGAATGGACTAGGCAAGAACGATTTGGAGACTTTTGAATACATAATGACTGTAAATGGAAGCCTGCTCCCTACCGAGTAGCTAGAGAAAGCCTAGGAGGTCATAGAGGCGATTAGGATCCTGTTCTTATCTCTGTGCAACTAAATCAATTGTAATTTTTTTTTGGATTAATTCACCTGATATCTATGTATGTAAAGATATATACATTTATTCATACACGTATACATATATACATATATATAAATAAATACAAACATATACATACATACATACATATATATATATATATATATATATATATTAAGTCTGATTTCTTATATCAGAATGATCTCTTAGACTAATCACCTTGGTGTCTTTGGAATGCTCGATAGGCTGTCCATTAATACCCCTCAATCTGACCGGAGGGTCATGTCTTTTCCCCATCATATCTTGGCATCATTAAGTTATGGTTCTTTTTATTGTTATTATAATATCTTGGATCGCCGCCTTATTCAAGCTGAGATCGCCTACAAGATTGCTGCGTAATAGATGATTGATACTGCTCATTCACTCGCTGTTAGCCTGGGCCTGATTGGGCTTCATAGAAAATTGTGAATTCTTAGGGTAAGACAATTTTCTTATTCGTAAGTTTCCTTGATGCACGATGCACTAAGAGATGCTTTGAATATGGTTGTTATGGAGGGGGCATAACATAATTACTTCCCATCTAAGAATTTATAGAATTGGTGTGCATTTTTTAGCAATTGTATAAGATATAGATTAACTATGCAAACAATGATTATTCTAAATTTGCTAAGATAAAGATTTGTCCCAAGTCACATTCTCCAGCTATGTATGTATTTTAGTGAAGATTGTGGTAGGTAAATCTGCTACCATTTTTTAAGTAGATCTATGTGTGCGTAGACGTCAAGGTTCATTTTCATGTTTGTGTTCCACAAAATAAAACTTTGGGAAAAAATCATCATTAATCTTGGATTATTGAAATTTTCATTTTGTTAAATTTCTGAAACATATATTTGTATGACTTCATAATTTATGGGTATTTTATAATATAATATAATATGAAATAATTTACCTTTCAATAAATTCTATATAATATTGAATATATTATTTATACCACTAATATTACAAATATTTTAATAAGATGTTATACTCAATTTTGATATTAATTCACATATTTAAAAAATATTTTTGAAATTCTAATATTTTGTTTGGTTGATTTTATGTTTGATGAGCCATAAATTATTTTATACAGAAACTACGCAAATAGTCTTGTTGAAAATTATGTCAAATAACATCAACGTTTCATATTTGGAGCCCAATCTAATGCGAATAACAAAATAGAGAAGGGCATTCTCACCAAACAAATTATTTTATACGGAAACTACACAAATAGTCTTGTTGAAAATTAAGTCAATAAACATCAATGTTTCATATTTGTAGCCCAATCTAATGTGAATAACAAAATAGAGAAGGGCATTATCACCAAACAAATCAAAGCTATCAAAGAAAACATAAAAGCTTACAAATGCAGCATCTTCTTGTAAGACCCTGCTCATATCTTACCAAAAATATAATACCCACTTTTTTGTGTGCTACAATCTAAAGGCATAGTAAATGTATCTTACACATCTTCCAAAACTTCTCTAGCAAAATGATAGCCCCTAGCATACAGACATACGATTAAAGCCATACAGGAATTGCATACATGTAAGACATATTTTTCCGCACAATACATGCATTTTCTATACAAGGTCTTGTTTCATGCAATGCTAACTTCACTCAGAGAAGGCAATTCATGCTAAAAATATAATTTGCCTTAAAGATAAGAGAAAAACATCAATACACAAGTACTGTAGTCATTATAAAGCACATTCAATTGAAAACACAGGAACAACGCATCTATCACCTTTGTAAAGTAAATAAAAACAAGCAGATTCTTGGAAACAGTTCTTAGAATTGAAAGATTTACGTTTCATTTTCTTTGAGCTGAGAAAGTCGCTCATCTTTTTGTTCCTCAAGCTTGATGCTTACATCCTACAGTTTCAAATCAAAATTCATGTAAAAATAGTGTAATTAGTCTATAATGATAAGGTGTAAGCTGTAATACAATTATTTATAATTAATATCATAAGAAAGTTGAATGCTCACCTATAGAAATAAAATAACAAGACAAAATAAGCACAATTCAATACAGAAATGTTTAAAAACATATAAATTATCAAAATCCATAAAATCTTGACTTAAATCTCTGTGTTCGTGTGTGTGTGTCTCTCTCTCTATGTGTGTGTGTGCATTTGTGTGTGAAAGAGAACGCAACACAAAGAAGGAGATGCACATTTTACCTTTGTGTTTGTGTGTGTGCGTGTATGCATGTGCATGTGTGCGCACGCACATGTGCGTGAATGCAAGAGGGAAAAGGGTGCGCATTTTAAAAAAATTGATCTGAAATTTCTTGTAGTTTCCATACAAACATATAAAATTGATGAGAAGCTATGTTATAATGTGGAAAAATATTAAGGTACCAGGATAGTTGGAATTGGGACTTGTAGCATGTGAGTTTATCACTATGTCATGATAGCTTGGTTAGTCATTGATTGTACTTTTCAATGGGAGGTTTTGACAATGATGTGTTGAGGGTGTAGGATTGATTCCTAATTGACAATCGTATCTTCCTAGTTCGCAAATCTTGGTTTCACTTGATGATACTGACATTTCAATTGTATGTGTATAGACTAGGAGGATCTTCATTTGGGAGATAGTTGTTACGATGCCATGTGTGACTTGGTATCAAGGTTCAATGGGAGTTGTTGGCAGTGGTGTAGACTCACCATTGGATTGTGGATGATCTTCTATAGTGTTGCAGACGTTGGAGGATGCCTTGGATCCTGTTCTTGCAGAAGGGTCTCATATTTGCCAGTTCACTAGTAGGAGATGGTTATATTCATGGCAAATAGAGATCATCTTGGAGGACTCAAGGAGTCCTTGGATGAGGTGTGGTTTATGCTTTCATTTGACATGTTATCCTTGTTGATAGGATGGTTTATTATTATGTCATGGTACACTCGTGATTGCATGTTGAGAGATTTGGCATGATAATGTTATTTGGTATGGTTACTTAATATGTTCGTATGGACTGTGTTATCTCCTAGGAGGAGATGTTTAGATCATGTCATGTTTTGCATTGAGTATATGATCATTTGCTTGGATACTTCATGATGATGTTACGTTGCATTTGGAGGTTGGCATGGATCAATTGGTTACAGGTGCTCATGGACACTTGGAGACTTAGGTGGCAGTGGCACTGATATTCTCTTGTGATTAGACATATGTGTTGAGATGGTTGATGTTTTCAGCAGGAAGACTGAGGGGCATTCACCCGGAATGGATTTGAGAGGAGATTGTTCTTAGTAAGAGTCATGGTCACTTGGATATCTTGATGAGCATTCTCATTCCCCATTCTTGGTCTACTTGGCAGTTTACTACTTGAGAGGCCTTGCCCATTGTTCCTTTCAAGTGCATTATGATTTATGCTTATGTTTCATAGATATGGATCTTGAGCTATGATGATTGGTAGTTCTAAAGGATTTAGTTTGAGAAATGTTTGGCATTAGCTATCTCCTTGTGTATTTAAGCTGATATTATGATGTCATTCATTGATGATTGAGTTTGGGAGATGGTTTATTGGGCTTTTTCCTTGGATTGGGAATGGTATCGGTTTGATCTTATTGGTTATGAGATGCTTACATCCATGTAGATTACATGATATATATGTTTGTTTGGTCTAATAGAATGAACGGGTTTGGGTGTTGTTATGCTATTCTCTTTGGGGTTTTATAAAGGAGATCATACTTGATATAATGGGCATTTAGAGGTGTATGTAGGACATTGTAAATGCAAAATGAACCTATATCAAATCTAAACTGTTAGTAAATAATTATTATTATATCTCTGATTTATACCTCTGTTGAGTTTGAGTAATTATATTTAATTACTTTAGAACCTGTTCAATGAACTTGCACTTATAAATTTCGGTGTCATTGTCATCGATTTGATCTGCAACATAACATATATATGTTGCGGTGAAAGGGGAATACTCACGTCTATGATAGACGTGACTCCTCAGGGAGTCACGCCTATCATAGGCATGACTGTTCACAACGGTTCACACGCTGTCAACAACATAATACAAGTTTTGTCAACTTACAACCCGATAATAATAATCGGTGTTTAACAATTATAAACCGATGGTCTATAAACATAAGTCGACAGTGAGTGTTCGATATTTTAGTGAATCAATATCAATGATCTTATAATATATGTCATATTAATAATTTATTAATAATGATATCAATATAGCAATATTGATATCATTATTATTATTATTTATTCTTTTATTATATTATAATTGATATAATCAATGTTTTATATATATCATATTAATATTAATAATAATGATATCAATATTATTATTATTATTATTATTATATATAAATTATAATTGATATTCTATCTGATCGAATCTACGATGATTAACACTCCCTCTTAGCTCAGGAAGATAAACATATCACAAGAGTCTCTGTGAATATCTATCTTATATCACACAACTTATGATATAAGTAATCACATATCACCTGTCTTGTGATATGAAGTATCACATATCTCGTGATACAAAGCATCACATATCACTCGTGATATGAAGTATCACCTTACTCGTGATACAGAGTATCTCACATCACATAACTCATGATATGAAGTATCACCTATCTCGTGATACATAGGATCTCATATCACATAGCTTGTGATATGAAGTATCACCTATCTCGTGATACATAGTATCACCTTTCTCATGATACTAAAGCATATAATATACTCGAGAACATTACATTCTCCTTATATATCCTAGTTATGGTATGTGCACTGACATTAAGTCATGGCAAATCCATGAATCATACTGATATCAAGTCACATGATATTAGCTTACTGAACATTATAAGATCATCACCTTACAATGTTAAATACAAGTGTTGATTATCCAAAAAGTCATCACCTTTTAGAAACATACACAGGAAGGGTAGGCCCGTAAAGTCATAGAGTCACACATATGACAAAAGAAGTTTCCACATTAAACATCTTTAATATGTTAGTACAAATCAATTTAAAAATTTACATTTCAATCATACCAAGCTTCTCCTTGAAGTGTTCAACTTTCACCTTGAGAAGAGGTTTGGTAAGAATGCCTGTTGTTTGATCTCCTGTACTGATATACTCCAACTAAATTGCATTCCTTTCTACCATGTCTCTCACATAGTGATAAGGAATTTCAATATGCTTAGATCTATCATGAAATACTGGATTCACTGACAGCTTGATATAACTTTGGTTGTCACAGTGGATGATAGTTGGATTCAGAGGTTTAGTGAATAATCCCACAAGCAGTTTCCTGAGCCATACTACTTCTAGCAGCCATACACGTTGCAATATATTCAGCTTATGTAGAACTTTGAGCTACTAAGGATTGTTTTCTGCTAATCCACGATATCATAGTTGATCCTAAGCTAAAACAACATCCAGAGGTGCTCTTTCGATCAGTCACGCTTCCTGCCCAATCTGAATCTGTGAATCCATGAAGATCTAAGTCAACCTTCTCATACTTTAGGCAATAATTAATAGTACCTTGAAGATATCTCATTATATGCTTCACAGCCACAAGATGTATCTCCTTGGGCTCACACATAAATTGGCTCAAGGCATTTACAGCATAGCAAATATTGGGTCTGGTATTAACCAAATACATCAAGGACCCAATCATCTGTCTGTAGAAAGTGGGATATGCTGACTAATCTGCTGATGCTGACTGAGAATCTGCTGCTACTTCCTTTAGTTTATGAAGGTTTGTTTCCATGGGGGATGGCATAGGTCTGCCATTCAAAATACCAAATCTCTTCAATATATCAATAGTGCACTTCCCTTGATTCAGAACAATACTATCTGATTTCTGCCAGATTTCAAGTCCAAGGAAATAGTGTAATAGATCTAGGTCCTTCATATCAAATTCTGAGGCTAGATCTTTCTTACATTGTTTAATAAGGTGATCTTCTCCTGTAATCAATAGATCATTAAAATATAATATTAATATTACTATATCACCTTTGCTTTGTTTGAAGTAGAGATTTGGGTCTGCATCATTCTTTGAGAAACCTAATCCCATGAGATAATTGTCAATTCTTTCATACAAGGCACTAGGAGCCTGTTTAAGTCCATATAGAGCTTTCTTTAATTTACACACATGTGATTTTGCATTGTGAATTTCAAACCCTTCAGGTTGTTCTAAGTAGACTTCTTCTTCAATGGTTCCATTTAAGAAGGCAGTTTTTACATCCATTTGATGCACTTTCCATCCTTTGGCTGCTGCAATGGCTAAGACTTCTCTAACTGAGGTATATCGTGCAATTGGTGCAAAGGTTTCTTCATAGTCGATTCCATCTTTCTGTGAAAAACCTCTAGCTACAAATCTTGCTTTGTATTTTTCTATACTACCATCTGCAGCATGCTTGATTTTGAAGAGTCACTTGGAAGAAACAACAGATTTCTCTTTTGGCCTAGGTACTATCTCCCACACATCATTCTTCGGGATGGATTGATATTCCTCTGTCATGGCATCCTTCCATACTTGGTGTTGGAGAGCTTGTGTAACATTGGCAAGTTCTGATTTTATGAATTCACTCATCAAGGCCACATAAGTAGAGAATCTCTTAGGTCTTTTACTCTCTCTAAAAGTCCCTGATGGAGTTGCATGAGTCTTTGCTTCTTCCATTGTTTTAGTAGCCCAAAGTGGTCTTCTTTTATGATTTTCCAAAGATGTGATTTTTTCTTCATTTCTATCTTCCTCAGGATACTCCCTCTGAATCTCAGGAGTGGGATCCTCTTCTAGATCTATGGGGGAAGTTTGAATTTCAAACTCAATAGAATTTCTATCCCTTTTAAAAGCTATGTCTTCCTCAAAAATTACATCTCTTCTTGGTTCAATCTGTCTCTAACCAGGCACGTATATTCTATAGGCTTTTGAAGTTTCGCTATAACCTACAAAAATACATTTTCTCCCGTAAGGTTCTAGTTTAGTTCTTTTCTCTTTGGGTACATGAATGTAGACAGGACACCCAAATATTCTCAAGTGGCTAATGTCCGGTTTTATACCAGTGAAGGCTTCTTCAGGAGTTTTATCATCAATATGGGAGTGAGGACATCTGTTCTGAATGTAGATAGTGTTAGCATATTTAAGTTGTCATTAGTGAAGTTAGATGCAAACACCATTCCCACCGGTATAGGTACACCGTAAGATCACTCATATTACTTTATAGGCACCAGTAGACTAAAATAGAGTATATGCACCAGTAGACTAAACAAAGGAGATGCACCGGTAGACCAAGTAGAAAAGGAAATGAACCGAGGATAAGAGTCTAATAATATGGACAACCGGGTATGATAATGATACCGGTCAACAACATGTCAACCCGCACCGATGAATGCAAAGCTGTTTAAGTTAAAACCAGAATATGCGGAGCATCCACCGTTTAGAACTGAAGTTAGCTTTTTAACAGGAGTTAGTTTTATTTCTACGCGGATGTTTCAAGGTAAACTCAAGATCAGAACGCAAAGCTTTTTCTTTGTTGCATGATTTAAGGACGAGTTTACAGCCTAGCGGTTCTATGAGTTAGGGTTTCATTAAGATGAACTTTGTATAAATACAGGTCATAGGACGCAAGAATAGTGTTGTTGAATATACAGAGCAGAAGAGAGATATCTTCTGAGAGAAGAGCTACAGTCACAGAGGTAAAAGGCAGAAAGATTCAATAGCCAAGCAAAACCGGGAAAGATCAACATGTATGATCTAATCAGAAAGAGAGTGTCAAGTTAAGATCATTGCTTTTGTATTGTGAAAGCATTTTGAAATCCCTCTATCAAGGTGAACCCTAATAGGTTCTTTGTATAAATCCTTTAACCGGGTAGCATCTTAGTTGATGTTGAAAGTCTTTTTACAAGGTGGCTTAAGATCTTAACCGATCTTCTACCAAATCTCTAAACCGGGTAGCACTCTTGCAAGTGCTTTGTAAGCTCTTTACAGGGCGTCTTTATTACTGCAGTAGTGAAGTTGTGAGCTCTGTCTCACCGTGGTTTTTTTCTTCTAACCGAGGGTTTCCACGTATATATGATGTGTTGATCTGAGTATTTTTATTTCTGCTTGTGGATGGTTATTTACATTCTGTTTATCTTGCAAGAATATTTATACAAGTTTTAAATTGCAATAGAAATAGTATTTACTGATTCACCCCCCCTCTCAATAACCAGTTAGGAATAACAGATAGTAGTACTAGAGGCTTCAGCCCAAAGTGAAGTTTCTATGTTTTGATCAAGCAGCATAGCCTTAGCAGCTTCTACAATGGTTATGTTTTTCCTTTCAGCAACTCCATTTTATTGAGGGTTGTAAGGTACAGTGAACTCCCTGTTAATCGCAGCATTTTTACAAAATTCTTTAAAGATATTTGATGTATATTCTCTTCCATTATCTGTCCTTAAGGTTTTTACTTTTCTTCCAGAAGAATTTTCAGTAAGGGATTTGAATTCCTTGAATCTTTTAAGAATCTCCCGTGATTCTTTACATTTAAGAAAATAGATCCATGTTTTCTTGGAGAAATCATCAACAAAGATTACATAGTAAAGAAACCCTCCTAAAGGAGGTACAAACATGGGTCCACATAAATCTAAGTGGACTAATTCTAAAACATTATTTGTTTTGCTAGTACTATTCTGAAAAGACCCCTTAGTGTTCTTCCCTAAGGCACACCCCTTGCATACCCCTGAATTGTATTGTTTGAGTTTGGGTACATCTATGACTATTCTTTCCATAGAAGATAGGGCACGAAAGTTGAGGTGTCCTAATCTTCTATGCCATATTTCATTGGAGTCTGCAACTTCATGAATTAGGGCTAGGTTAGGTTCAGTACATAACTCATACAAATAAACTTGTCTATGACCTATGGTTTGAGATTTCTTAATAGTAGAGTTCTTTGGCCATGCCAACACTTTACTATCCATGAAGGTTACTCTATATCCATTATCCTCAAGTGCAGATATGGAGACCAAGTTTCTTTTTATGCCTGGGACAAATAATACTCCAATGAGTTGGATTGAGATGCCAGATTTTAATTTGATGGTGCAAGTTCCAACACCTTTGACTGGATGTGCAGAGTCATCTCCAATTGTTACTTCCTCATCAGTTTCTTCTACCATGGAGTCTAGGAGTTCCCTGAACCCTGTGATGTGTCTTGATGAACCACTATCTATAACCCAGGAGTTGGATTTATTTGATACTTGATTTGAAAGTGCAGAGTAGAATACATATTTCTCAGGTTCATGCTCCTTTTTGGATTTTCATACTTTGGCATATGATGCTTGTTGCTTGGTTCTGTCAGGACATCTGACTGCAGAGTGCCCATATTGGTCGCATCTAAAACATTGGATGTGAGAAACATCTTTCTTGGATGAACCTTTCTCAGGATGGCTTTTCCTATTCTTAAAGAATTTTTTCTTTCCTTTCTTGTAGGAGTTTGTATTCAAGACATGAAGATCTTCATCTACATTCTTCTGATTGAATCCTTTCTTTGTTTGTCTCGATTCCTCTTGAAGGCAATCTGATCTTAATCGGTCAAATTTTGGAAATTTAGACCTTGCACTAATGCCTTGAACAAATGTTTCCCAGGAATTTGGTAGACCATCTAGGGCAATAAGTGTTAGCTCCTTACTTTCAATTTGGTATCCAAGTGTTGATAATTGATCCCTTAGAGTCGATATACTCATAAAGTATGCACTGATAGATTCTCCTTTATTCATACTTATATGATTGATTTCTCTCTTAAGGACCAAAGTCCTGCTGGAGTTATTTATTTCGTATGTACTTTCAAGTGCTTTAAACATATGATATGTAGTTTCATATTTTGTCAAAATTTGTACGATATGATATCTAACTCCATCAACTATGATTTTCATGGCTTTTTCATTTCCTTCAATCCATGTTGTTTTCTCAGGATCATTCTCCGGTTCTGGTTTATTTTCTTTCACAAATGACTCAACTTTATTTTCTTTTAATATCATCATAATTTTGAATTTCCATGATGAAAAATTATTTCCTCCTTCTAGCCTATCTTCAAATTGAATTACAGTTGCCATAGAGGAATGTAATGTTCTTCAGATTAAATTTGAATTTCTCAAGTTCAATTGTTGCTAGGATCCTTCCTAACTTGGCTCTGATACCATGTAAATGCAAAATGAACCTATATCAAATCTAAACTGTTAATCAATAATTATTATTATATCTCCGATTTATACCTTTGTTGAGTCTGAGGAGTGATTATATTTAATTACTTTAGAACCTGTTCGATGAACTTGCACTTATAAATTTCGGTGTCATTGTCATCGATTTGATCTGCAACATAACATATATATGTTGTGATGAAAGGGGAATAGTCACATCTATCATAGACGTGACTACTCAGGGAGTCACGCCTATCATAGGTGTCACTATTCACAACAGTTCACACACTGTCAACAACGTAATACATGTTTTGTCAACTTACAACCCGATAATAATAATCAGTGTTTAACAATTATAAACTGAGTGTATAAACATAAGTCGACGGTGAGTGTTCGATATTTTAGTGAATCGATATCAATCGATCTTATAATATGTCATATTAATAATTAATATTAATGATATCAATATAATAATATTGATATCATTATTATTATTATTTATTCTTTTAGTATATTATAATTTATATAATCAATGTTTTATATATATCATATTAATATTAATAATAATGATATCAATATTATTATATTGATATTATTATTATTATATATAAATTATAATTGATATTCTATCTAATCGAAGCTACGATGATTAACAAACATGCTACAAGTTTTGATATGCAGTGTTTCTCTTCTTGGTCTTGGTTATCTTCCTGGATGTTTGGTTTCACATTACATTGGATTTGAGGTTGGTTGGAGCAATGCAATCAATAGTTTGTGTTCATGTGTTGTCATGCGGGAAATGGCATGGAGGTTTCTTTCTCTTTCTTTTGTTGGTTGTGGAGAACATGGGAGAGCATTGGAGACTTGTTGTGAAAGTTTTACTTGTAGGTTATTGGTTTACATATTATGCATATTCTCGTGCATGCTCCTTGATACCATATGGTTATGGTTACACTTTCTACATGATAATATTAGTGGACCTTTGAGATATATTGATAATTTTCAGATTTGGCATTACCTATGCAGTGAGAGCTTCTAGGTGTGTATGTGGCAGGTATTGCACTTGGAGCTTATGATTGCATGTTATGGGTTGTATATGTTTATAATATGCAATTCACTTGATATGTGTTGTACGCCTTGGAGGAACGGATAGCTAGATGTGTTAGCACTTGTTGTGGGTGCTATTTCAGCTATGGATATTGGTTCTTGACAGCTACCAATGCATACTAATACCTTAGGATTGAGTGTTTGTGTTTGAGATATCAATTGAGATAGGACTTATAAATCGTTGTGACAAGTTGTGTGGCTTTCTCTTTGGATGCCCTCTTATGTATGTTCAGTTGCAGTGGCATGATAGAGAGTGAGAGCATACATATATGAGATTGTGGTCACTTTGTTCTTGTTGCAAGTATCTTGATGGAACACATGGAGCACATTGACTCATAACAATATATGTGGCTACAAGGAGTGTTCCCTTGTTCATATTTGCGGTTACCTATCGCCCCTTATGCAATGTATACAAGAAGTGGGAGAATGTTGAGAAAATAGGTATTGTAAACCTTGCATAATAATGTTTATAATTGTAATACTTTATTCATTATGTATGTTGCACCTAGGAGCACCTAGATGGATGTGCAACATGTAGAGATTCTTTTGGAATATTCTCAAGGTCACTTGATATTGTATTGTAACATTGTAATAGTATATTAATGTAATTATTTAATATTAAAAAATATATCTTAATAAAGTAACCAACAGTAAATGCGGTGTCAAGGATTAGGTAGCACATGGTTTGAGCACATGGTTTATGTGATATCACTTGGTGGTTTTGTGGGAGCTTGTTTCAATAAAGGCAACCACAAAGGTAGTTGTTTAAACTAGGCCAAATTAGCATTTGTGGAGATTGGAAGCATACGATGAGATGTGTGTTGCATGCTTGTTCACATGAAGTGTTTGTTGATAGTTGGGGTTTCGAAGGCTTTCATAGATGTATTGTAATATTGCATTGTTGAATAATACATGGATGATGGATGCTTTTGGAGGCTCAGTTTTCCTCTCATGAGGGTTTTTCCAAGGTATAGCTTGTGTCACACTTTTGATGGGTATGTTGTCTATTATCTTGCATGTAGATTCTAAGTACTTATTTGATTGATTTATCGTGTGGATTATGTGGAAATTGCCATTGTATGGCTACAAGTTTCCTTAGCTTTCAAGTAGCTGAAGGGTACAAGGCAGCATTCCTCAGACTCTTCCCTCAAGATGAATTGCAAGATGGAACTACGAAGGAGTTCATAGATTTTGTGCACCCAAACAGTCAAAGTATTGAGGCTCTTCATGAAAAGTTTAGGAAGGATACTCGTAGTTGGTGGTGCTTCTATGGCTGATTCTTCCAACATTTGCAGCCCCTCACAATCAAAATTTTATCACAAGTTTAACAATTAATTTGTAGAATTATTCAATGGGCAATTGAAGGATGAGGCAGATGATGCCATTGGCAAATTCTTTTCTTTGCCTACCGTGTTCCATTTCATGTGGCTCACTCTCTCTATTATAAGGAGGTGGTGACAAAGTAAGCAAGGGAAGTACCATAAAATGTGCCATTGAGGGAGACAATTGAGGGCCACAATCTTGAATAACTGGTATATGTGCATTCAAATTTATGTCTCCTTTCACACAAACAACATGACAATCAGCAAGGGCAGACAAATATGTGGGACATAGAGCTAGAGATACTAACTTGCATCCTTCCACTTCTCAGCATATTGCATTTGAGGTCTTGGAAAGCAAGCGCATTTTGTACAAGTGGCACCACCACTGCTTGTGGTTCATCTAATGTCAATAATGATGATGATCTAGAGAATCTATTCGATGATTAAGACTTAAAATTTATCATGCATGTTTTAAATTTTACATATTGCATTTGAGGACTCGGAAAGAAAGCACAATTTGTGCAAGTGCACGAGCACTGCTTGTGGTTCATCTAATGTCGATGATGATGATGATTTAGAGAATCCATTTGATGATTAAAGCTTAAAATTTATCATGCATGTTTTAAAATTTAAATGACAATCAAGTTTATGGTGATTTTTGTAATGTACCAAATGGCACACCTCAACAGTATGGACACTTCCACTGTACTCAACGACACAATTCCATCGTACAAGTCAACACTTCCACTGTACTATGCATACTTCCACCGTACCACACACACTTGCACGCTGCACGTCGCACACCACATGCCACCCGCACACCACACGCACACCGCACACCAACCACACATCGCACACCACCTGCACGCATTCTGCACACCACTTGCACACACTCCGCACACTGCACGCCACCCGCACACACTTCGCACACCGCATGCATGCTCTACCTCCACCGTATGAACTAGTCACCGTACAACCAAGTGAGCACGCCGCTCAACTCTCTAAATGCATAGCAACAACACGAACAAATCTTCCTCTAATTGCATAAGCACGCATATATAAACTTGCTATACCAAACAATATTGCTAATGCAAGAATGAATGGCTGCAAATTGGATATTGTACTTCTAGATCTGAGATATATTTCTGATGAAGTTCAACAATACAAATTTGTCTCCAAGGGAGACTTCACAAATTTGGCATTCAAGTACAAGGTGAAATATCTAAGATGATATTTCCAATGACAAATTAGGATGACTGTGAACCACCAAAACTAAGATTACAGAATAGGGAGGGTCTTGCACCTCCGAAACTGCATACAAACCGAATTCCAACTGGAATTGCAAATACACAAGACTAATAAACTTCACCATACTTCCTACAATGCCAACCACAGCCTTATAAAGAGCTCCAGGAAGTTTCCCAAAGGATTGCAAATAGGCCGATATACTTTATTTATTATTTTATTACTTTATTTTATAATTATATTAATTAATTAAAGTAGTTTGTATCATATTATTTAAATTTGGGACCACTTAATAAATTAATTTAATTAAATCACTTCCTGTTTATTGTGGACATCATAGTCCTTGCTGCCTAGAGATTGCTTGCCCTCAAGCAATTTGTCAACAAACAATTTGTCAACTGCGAAGCTCCAAGATCCCAAACCAAGCGCAGGTGCTAATAGCTGTAACTACTAAAAGCTTGATGCCGCATCATGAACACATGCACACACCTAGATGTAGGCGAGAAGAGTAAATCTCCATCAAGCTTCCACTGCTCCACTCTAATATAAACATTGTCATGCTCAGAGTCATCAAGATCCCAGTGAAGCCAATCATCAAACACATCAATGTTCAGATCCTAAGCTTTCATGCTATCATGCCAATCAATCTCTTTCAAAAAATGATGGTCTGGAATCTCAAAGCTCAGATACAACTTGCTCTTCTCATAAGGAAACCACTCACATGAAAAGATTGCAATCATGAACGTCTCATATACAGCCAAATGGTAAACTCAATATTAAACCAACTGTAGAGATTGCTCCTACAAGAGATCATTGGTAGAGTTTGTATCTCCGTGAGGTTGATCAACCACTAGTAGAGCTTGCTCATTTGAAGGATCATTAATAGAACCCGCATTTCCATCAAGTTGATCGACGAGTGTTGGTTCAATAAAATTTGTGCAAGCATCTCCTTCACCTTTTCGGTTGCCTTGAAGATTTGGATGTACTACATTTGAAGGGACAATTGTTGATTCTTGCTTGTCTATATCCTCATGTGGCTGCAGTGGAGTTGTAGGCTTCATCCTTCGTAGGGCTCATGGTGTTAAGTGCCTCATTGTCGATCTCCCATATAAGAGTATTGTTATAGGTTCTATTACCTTCAGAGGATGGATACCTCATCCTCAAGTCTATGTAGTCCTTGAGAGATATGTCCATCTGTCATCCACCATCAACCCAATCCTTCTTGAATTGCTTCAGCAACTCAGACAAAGTGGGTGTTTGCATTTCTTGTTGCTCGATCTCAGGAAGGAAGGTTGGCATTATCAGTCTTGTGTTGCAACGCTATGAATCTCCCATCGTCCTTGCTTTTGTCAAGTGATTGAGAGTCTCCTCTATCTTTTGGTACCTTCTTGCGAGGGTCTTGCTGACGAGTTGTTGACCTTTTAGTAACTCCCTCAACATGGTTGTCATATGGGCATTCCCATTCCATCACTTGGTGCCATGATTCTCCCCACAGGTTGGTAGAATCTCTAGATCTAATACTACTTTAATGTACCGAATGACACACCTCAACAGTATGGACACTTCCACCGTACTCGACAACACACTTCCACCATACCAATCAACACTTTCACTATAGCGCACACACTTCCACCATACCACACACACTTGCACGCCGCACACCGCACCCGCACACACTACGCACACTACATGCACTCCGCATGCCCACATACCACCCGCACGGACTTCGCACACCACCCATATGCTCTACCTCCACCATACGGACTAGTCACCATACAACCAAGTGAGCACACCGCTCAAATCTCTGAGTGCACAGTGACAACACGAATGGATCTTCCTCTAATTCCAAAATCACGCATAGATAAACTTGCTATGCCAAACAATACTACTAATGCAAGAATCAATGGTTGCAAATCAGATATTGTACTTCTAGATCTGAGATATATTTTTTATGAAGTTCAACAATACAAATTTGTCTCCAAGGGAGACTTCACAAATTTGGCATTCAAGTACAAGGTGAAATATCTAAGATGATATTTCCAATGGCAAACTAGGGTGGTTGTGAACCATTGAAACTGCGATTATAGAATAGGGAGGGTCTTGCACCTCTGAAACTACATACAAACTAAATTCCAACCGGAATTGCAATACAAACTAAATTCCAACCGGAATTGCAAATACGCAAGACAAATAAACTTCACCATACTTCCTACAATGCCAACCACAGCCTTATAAAGAGCTCCAAGAAATTTCCTGAAGGGTTACAAATAGGCCGACATACTTTATTTATTATTTTATTACTTTATTTTATAATTAAATTAATTAATTAAAGTAGTCTGAATGATATTATTTAAATTTGGGACCGCTTAATAAATTTATTTATTTAAATCACTTCCCATTTATTGGGGACATCAAGCTGTGATGTTCTGACAACTCCCGCAATCCTACGGCTTCCTCCCAACAAGCCGTACAATCTTGTTGCACTCAACACTCGCACATCGTACGGCCTCACAATGTTGTGCAACCTGCCCTCCATCGTACCATATACTCAAACAACCCCGTGATGTTACTCCGTACAGAGACACCATGGTGACCGTACAGTCCTTCTGTACAATAATCTACTATGCTCATACGGTGTCAATGTTGCCACCCGTATGTAATACTTTGTACGCAATGATGATCTGTACGCCTTCCACACACCAACTATGCCTTTCGTACGATCAATGCTATACTCATGTGTGTTGTTGGATATTGTTGCAAGTATATTATTATTACACGTACGACACTAATAATCTCGGCTTCGGAAAGACCGTTCTGTCATATAGCAGATAAATGCAAGAACATATATTATCGACACTATGGCAAACCACAGAAAGAATGACTACCAATTTGAGACTGTATTCTCAAATTAAATCTTTATGCACAAATTTGTCTTCATCAGAAGACTTCACAAATTTGACAATGAAGTACAGAGTGAAATATCTGAATCGATATCTCCAACGGCAAACTAGGGTGGCTACTAACCACCGAAACTACGAATACAGAACAAGGAGGGTCTTCCACCTCCGAAACTGCGTACAAACCACCTTCAGCTTCCAGCTTCTGGAAATACAAAGAAACATAAACCCCACCATGCTTCCTACAATGCCAACCACGGCCTTATAAAGAGCTCTAGGAAGTTTCTCGAAGAATTACAAATACGCTGACATACTTTATTTATTATTTTATTACTTGATTTTATAATTAAATTACTTAATTAAAGTAGTTCGTATGATATTATTTAAATTTGGGACCACTTAATAAATTAATTTAATTAAATCACTTCCCGTTTATTGGGGACATCACAATTTTGTTGTTTATATGATGCTATGTGATATTCTCATCTTAATTCATACTTTTTATTCGTGTGCACACACAAACACACACATATATATATACATATACATACATACATATATATTACATGGTTTTTGTACTAACAAACCCAACGCATATATATATTATATATATTTGGCAAACCGGATACCTAAACCCAAACCAAACCAGCAACTTAAAAGAAGACTTTCCAATGCCTCTTAGTACCTATAGGCCCCTCAAAGTGTAATATCCCCCTATGATATTTGCTCTAGATTTTACAAAATGCACCACACAAATTTAAACAAAAATGTGTATGCAAACTGAATTCTATTCATCCAACAATTTTTTTTTTTTTAAAACATATCTAAGATAGAGATGAATATTGCCATCAAAATAGATAAGTCATTACAACCATGTTTTCCAAACAGACATGAAATACCTCTATTCACAATTTCGCCCAGCTATGAACTCCATCACGAATCCACCTCAAAGTCAAATTGGGTTTCCATCCAATTGACTAAATTGCCAAGGATTTTTTTCCCAGCAATTCTAAACTGAAAGCCTGAAGCTTCCAAATTCTCCAAGAGAATAATAACCAAAAATAAACTCAGCATAATCAAAATGAGTTTCTCCATGTTCTTTAATAGCACATCCCTATGACTCTTCATTTTCTCTCTACCTATCTCTTGGAATTCCTTTTTCTTTGTCTCTTTATTATCCCCATCTTTTAAATTAAAATGACTTTATTAATTTTCATTAAGCTCCATTAAAGTCATTTTAATACTTTATCAAGTTGTCATTTAATTTCCAATGTCCCAAAAAAGGAACATTACACAAAGACATGATCTAAATACAAAAAGCATATGGTTGTTGATGCAAGGGGTGTGGTTCAAGTGTACAACCATGCAAAAATGATGCAACAGACATGATCAAACTAAAAATTCATTGGCCATTCCTATATGCCCACCCAAGAATGTAATGCTATAAATACATGTTTGTAATATGTAATAATGATTGGTCACTAAGCCAAGTTTTTTTTTTGTGTCTTGGGCAGATTTTAGGGTATCAAGTGATGAATGTCTGGCTTTGGAAATGATGAAGCATGATTGTAAGACTAGGAGAAGGGGAAGTCTATAAGGTTTTGCTTGTAAGGTACTCTCTATGACAGGCTGAAATATTTCAGAAGGGGCTTTCGACCTAGTTGTTGTCTCTAACTTGCCACAGTTGCTTGCATGATTGCAGCAAGATTTGATTAGTGTATAACAAGCATTCTAAAGTACTGCAAAAAAAATCTAATGGTCTTTTGTTGGATTTGGAAAATATATATATACCTCTTCTAGCCTGGAATTGACTCTTGTCTTAGTCTAGGGGGTACATGTTGTTTTAGCTCATCTAAGGTCTCTTTCTACATTAGGGTTTCTCAAGCCACTTGGTTCAAACAGTGTTTCTCAACACTCCCCAAACTGTGTTTTTCAACACTACCCTAGCGTCAAGTGTTTTTCAACACTTATCAGATATCCTACCCGCAGTCTCGAATGATGCAATATTTCTCACTGGCAGATGCGATACTAAAAGTTTGACTCTATGAACTACACACACGCACTTAAACACTTGATTTGCTTGAATTTATTTCTTTGTGTGCTGTCTGTGATGATTTCTTTGATGAGTGTTCTCTCCCTAATAGTTTTCGATGATGTCGAGCTAGAAGACTGGGGGCACGAGGACATGTTTTATTTGTTTTCTGCTTATGGGTATATTTTGTTGATCCTAACTGTCATTAGCATTTATGCTTGTTCCAATTGACACTAGGATCTACAATGTATTATCCTTGACTATTTTCGCAAGTGCATACTTATAGCCATCTTGACTTTCCTTGTGTCTCAATGCGAGTATAATCTTGCCATATTAAACTTAGGAAATCTCACTGCACTAGTCATCTTGACCTATGTCTTTGGTGCCTAGGTGGGATTCCCACATTCCTATCTGATATAGATCATATTCAGATTCACATAGTTATACTAGTGTGTATTTTATGATCTTGCGACGCTACCAACAACGCTCGATGATGAATATTAGAGTCTAAAAGCTTTGTGACCTTGCAAGTAAACCACTTTTCATAGTAGCTTGCATTCTTAGGTTCATGATACTTAGTTTTGCATCTTGCATATGGAGAGAGCTCTCCTTTCATCTTTCACAGACTTATTAGTCAAACTACGCTCACCTTTCGCTTATTCTCGATCATGTCTTTCGCTTCTTGTCTTTCATATCACATCATTTTCCATTCATTTCAAGATCGAAACTAAAATCTGAGTTCACCTTGATCATCCAAATCGCTTTTCTCCTTCTTTCCATGCAGTCAGCTGACCTTTTGAGGCCTGATTCTTTCGATCTTTGCTAGGGCATCCTTTCCTTCTTCATCTCAATCTCTCTCACCCTTCTAGTCTTTCATTCATCTCTCTCTCTAAGGCCTTGACTGGGGCATATCTTAACTGCTTGATGGTTATTCTGTCATCTTTCATCTTCGATTATGATTTCTAGTGATTTGATCATGTTGCTCTTGCTTTTGCCTTCCCTCTACCTGATTTCGCTTTCGATCCCGAGTGGGCAGACACATCATATCCTATTGGCTATTCTCTAGAGCATATGCTTCACCATTCCATTTGCTCTAATCGATCTATCTTTGCGCTTGACATGTTAGTTCTCGTCTCGAGTCCTAATACTGTCTATCTCTTTCCTAAGTGTTCAGTACTGTCGCTACCAGGCTGACCATGCAGGATAGATCGATCACACATTAGTCAAAGAGGGGCAAATGTAATCACCCAAAAATGGTCACCTAGACTATTAGCCCCTTTTGCTAAATCATCAATTGCTTATTCTTGATCAAATCCTAATTTTATCATTTATCCAATTTTATTCTATGGGCTAACCATCTTATCCTAAGTCTTTATTTAATCAAAAGAAATTTCCTCCTCTTTTATTAAATAAAAAAAAGTCCCCACTTTTCCTCTTATCCTAAGTTGCACAAATAAAGCATTATTCCTATTTTATAAAAAGGGAAAAAACACTTTTTGTCTCATATAGACACAAAAGTCAACTCTTATTTTCTCATTGGAGGATACTTGTGCACATGGATTGCTCCTCTTTCAAGCTCCACCCTTGATTAAATATTTTGCCTCTTAATCCCCATGGTCCATTCTTTCTCATTTCTTATAAAAGGAGAGCTCTCTTCTCATTCTAGCATCCATCTTTTGAATACTAACCTTATGCTGCAGGATTTCTTGGAGACTTTGGAGCTTTTTGAAGACATTCTTGCATCCATCTTTCATTTCTTACATCATAGCTTCATATTTATGCTTTCCTAGATTAGCTTCATTTCTATGCTCTAGATTAGCTCACATAGATTAATTAGTTTGGATTCTAACACTTGAATCTTTCTTTTCATAGCTTAGTTTGCATTCTCATTTCTAGCATAGTTGCATTCCATTCTCATCTTGATTCTTGAGGATATTGGCATTCTTGCCCTTGTCTCCATTGAATCTCCCATTGCATGGTTTACTAGCAAGGTCATAGGCTTAATAGCTCTAGTTGAGAGCACTCTTAATATCCTTGCACTCCATGCCTAGGGACCTCTAGGTCGTTTTTCAAGGTTTCTCTTCAATGGATTCCCTTGGAAGCAAAGACTTAGAGAAGTGCACATCTTAGTGTGTACACTAACAATCCCAAACCCCCCAAAAAAAGTTAAGCCAAAATGCAAACCGGATCGCCAAACCCAAACCTGAACTTTGAAGCCAAACAGGCAACTTAGAAGAAGACTTTCAAATGCCTCTTAGTAACTATAGGCTCCTCAATGACACGATTTGCATACGAAAAGCATATGTTTGTTGATGCAAGGGGTGTGATTTCAAGTGCACAACCATGTGAGAATGATGCAACAAACATGGTCAACCTAAAATTGGCCATTCCTATATTCCCACCCAAGGATTAATATTGAACGCAATGCAATAAATACATGTTAGTAATACTATAAGTGTGTTTCAGCAGATTCCAAGGTATCAAGTGATGAATCTCTAGCTTTGGAAATGATGAAGCACATTTGTAAGATTAGGAGAAGGGGAAATCTATAAGGTTTTATCCGTAAGGCTGTCTCTATGACAGGCTATAATATTTCAGAAGGGGCTTTGAACCTACTGTGTTGTCTCTAACCTGCCACAGTTGCTTGCATGATTGTAACAAGTTTTGAATAGTGTATGTCAACCAATCTAAAGTAGCGCAAAAAAATTTGTAATGGTCTTCTTTTGTTGCATTTGGGTGTGTGTGTGTGTGCAGTTTTTACATGGCTTTTGTAATAACAATACCAAACCCCAAAGAATTTAACCAAACTAGGAAAACAAATTGCCAAACCCAAACCTAAACCTGAACACAAACCGGCAACTTAGAAGAACATTTTCAAATGCCTCTTAGTACCTATAGGCCCCTCAAAGACACCATTTGCATACAAAAAGCATATATGTATTGATGCAAGGGGTGTGGTTTCAATTGCACAACCATGCAAAAATGATGCAACAGATATGGTCAACCTAAAAATTCATTGGCCATTCTTATATTACCACCCACCCAAGGATTAATATTGAATGTAATGCTACAAATATATGTTTGTAATATGTAACAATGATTTGTCACTAGGCCAAGTTTTCAATATAAGTGTTTTTTGGTAGATTCTAGGGTATCAAGTGATGAATGTCTAGCTTTGGAAATGATTAAGCACATTTGTAAGATTAGAAGGGGAAATTTAAGGTATTGTCTGTGATGAAGAACATTTGTAAGATTAGAAGGAGAAGTCTAAGGTTTTGTCTGTAAGGCTGTCTCTATGACAGCCTAAAATATTTGGCTCCATTTCTACAAAATTTGGCTCCATTTGTGCATTTACTTTGACATTTTAGTACTCTTAAAGTGTAGCATTCCTGTCCTTTCAATCATTATTTTCACATGCAAATAATTAGAATCATTCTCCTAAGTCCTTTGCATGCATATTGATGAGGTAACACTCCCAAACCATTATTATTGAAGGCTTCAAAATAAATATTCTTCTCGTTTGATCCCATATTCATGTTGTCCTTGATATAATGAAGAAGTCCTGAAAATTTCATGTTTTTATCTATTACCTATCACTCACAATTAAATCTTTTGTGTTCTCACTATTCTCTGTTTTTGGTTTGCGGGACTTGGCGCCAAAAAATTCATATATATATCCTAGACGACTAGGAAGAACTGTGTTTTAAATATCAGCCGTTGATCTGCAGCGGGAAGTTCATCCAAGGGTTCAATCAGCAGGGGCCTTAATCTTCGACTACCTTTTCATCAAGATTAGGTCATGATCGTCAATGCAGTACACGTGCATTTTAATGCACCTTTAGTTGTCCGGTAGTTAACTTCAAGTTACGCCTGAAACTTCTTAAAGTTATAGTTGTACGAAGGACAAGTTATCAGAAATCCGATGGATTGGTGACAATCGGCAAGAGTCCGGGATCCCGTGAACAAAAATCTTGAGGATTGAGAAAAAAACTCGAAATCGCGACGCGTGGCAACATTAGAAAGTGAACATGGTGGCACACTCTGCAACAATTAACTGAGGTGGCCAATGATGTGACATAAAGACCGACATGTTCATCTAACAGACACATTGTAAGTCGTTGATTTATCGCACATGCAAAATTGGGTGTGTTAAGTAGTCTGAGATTTAACCAGGGCCAATGAAGAATTAGAAGAAGGGCTCACCATGGACAACCACGTGCTCGCACAGGATATAATCTGGGCAGATGCAGATTCAGAATGTTATAATCATGGTCATTGACTGTTTGCAAAGGGAAATAACTGCCATTTGAAATACAACGGTCACAATTATGAAATTCAACAGCTATTTGCAGACTAATAGAGCAGTTTTGTGCCTAATGACATTTGCAGATAGGTTTGCTTATGATCATTAGAGTTTTTCTTGTTGTAATCTGGCAGTTGCAGCTGTTGACATAGGATTAGGTTTTCTTCACGAAGAGTCACATTGATTTGAAGCTTGTATGCATCCTTTAATTTGCATATAAATGAGGATACCAAAATCAACAAGGCTCAGAGGACTGGATATATAAAAAGAGAGATACCAATTTGTAATTAGGATTGTAGATCAGAAGTCATGGCTTGCAATGCGAACTCATGTATTATTCTTTCATGATCAATAAAAATTTTATGTTTTTGTTCATTTGAGGCATAGGGATAAATTGCAAGTTGGATTAGTCCTTTGTGGTCACCAAGGTAATTGGTGAATTGTTCCTGACAATGCTTGTACATTAAGGTCCTTCATAGCATTCTTTGTTTGATAAAAAGGGATAGTGTGAAATATACATGTGTTTCCTCATCCTTGTCTAATTGGTCTTCCCTGCAAAGAAGTTAAAATCCTATTGGACTAACACTAAATTGCATATATGATTGATTTTCCACATTTAGAGCACAGGAACAATTGATAATATTCTGATGTATATTGTCCCATAAAGTTGTACATAAGAATCTTCATTGTGGTAGACTCTATTGCCCAAATGAACAAGGCACTAATCTTTAGGATCATTGAAAAGTAATCATTGGATTCATAGTTGAAGTTAGTGACTCTTTTCTACATCTCCTTCTTGTAAGCATCATTTCAATTATTAATAAATCTTATATAAACATTTTAATTTCAAGCAATATACTTTCAAAGCAATTTCATTTTCAAGTATCCAATATTCAGTATTCTCAAGCACTCTCATTTGCAAACATATTTTGAAGCATTTTCACATATTGTACCAAGTGTTGCATACTAATGATTCTCCAAGTTCTTGTCATTTGGAAATGATCCTAGTTGCAATTGTGATCAACTAATCTGCTATAAAAAGCCTAAGGCCTAAGGAGTAGGCTTAGGAATAGGTGCACCCGCCTTGGTCCTCCAGAGCCAAAAGTGCAGAAGACTTGGTTTGGATCAGTCTTGTCAAGTTGGTGATAACGGGTTGGATATCCCAACATTGAGTTGGCAAGCCTCATAGGATTCCAACTTGCAGTTTTGGGAACCAACAAATTGTAGTTCATCTCACTACACCATATTACCTTCCTTGACGATAGACGATATATTTAAAGGACCCAACATTTGTCGAGAGGAACACGACCGTCAACCAACCAATCCTTAAAATTACCCGAGTAACAAAAAACTTAATACAAACAATTTATACATTGTCAAATAACAAATATTATCAAACATAATAATAGGCATTGTACACTGACTACACACTGTTGCCCAATGGGGTGGAGAACAATCCAATTGGTTAAGAGCTAAAACCCATTTTTCTATAGTCCTAAGTTGCCAAATCGATTGCAGGTGCATGGATACGATATGCCGAGGCAAATTTTCTTTGGAAGGTTTGGGTACATTCATACAAAAAAAGGAATATAACATATAAATATTACATATATTCATATGTATATAAACACATTTATTAATGTATATAAGTGCAATATTTAATAAATTTATTAAATTATATAATATAATATATTTTATAATATTATATAATCATATAGAATTATATTTAGTTTAATAATATATATATATTACATATAAAATATATTTATATATGATTATATTTAATAGATTTTTATTAATAAATTAACACTATTATATATACTATTTTCTCATACTATTTTATAAGTTATAGAAATGATAATATAGAATGAAAGAAAGGAAGTCTTTGTGTTAGCCAGTAGGAGGTTGTTGTGTTTGTCTGTGCTTAGTTTGCTTTCATTCAAAATTTTAAAATCTTGATAGCAAAGTGCGATTGTCAACACTTTAAAGCCTATAATTGAGGCAGAAACATAGGCAAAGAGTTATTTCATATATCCACCCCCCATTTAGAGAATATTATAAAGTGTGTGTATCTCTATATCTTGTATATAGTCTTTAGTCTTCGATCATTTGTGATGTCCCCTGTTTGAAATAGGATTTTTATTAAATAAATAATAAGGTTACTAAATAATAATTAATCAGAAGTAATTACAGATTATTAAATATCATAGTCGTATATGAAGTCCAACAATTCACACGTTTTTGTGAATAGATCTAACATATCAAATATTATATATATAAATAAATAAAAATATTATATATTTAATCATATATTAATAATATTATATCGTTATTTGATCTTACAATATATTATAAAATATGATCACAATATAAACATTATATATATATATAATATATAATTATTTATATATGAATAACAAACAAAATATAAAACATTGATTTATATGATTAAAGAAACACCATAAATCAAATATAGTAAAGACCAAATGATAAATAACAAATGAATAATAAAAAGTCGCGACCCATTCCTCCATGGCATATATAGTTTGGTTGATATGAGGACAAAAGACAGGAGTCATAAAAACATGACTCCAAAACCTTTGCATACTCTGTAATAGGATATTACCATAAGGCATAAACAGTCCACAAGCAGTAATGTGGCAAGGATAGTGCAGTGAAGAACATATAATATTTTTTTCATAAGACGTACTCTATTCAAACATGCATCTTCCTAATTATCATCAGCATACACTATTCAGAACTCAGCGATAAAGAGTAGTCACTAATCAATTAAGACAATTCATCTTTACATTCGAAGTAAGCATGAAACATAGTGACATGGAAGGGAGAAAGGGTTGACTCGGATTACAAACACCAATATTATCAAGACGCATGAACCCAGAGGAGTTCGGCTGGAGTAAGGAAAGGACCTTGTGACATTGAAGACCAGGCATGTGATATCCTCAGTGGCAAGTATTATTTCCGAGGTAATAAATTAATGCCAATGCCTACTAATGCTAATATATTAATAGTTCACATATATTAATGATTCAAATATATTTATAGGAATTCTACTATTCCTTCTGCATATATGATTATAAACAGAAGGAATAGTATTGATAATTCACATAGTATCAATGATTCAAATATCTATATCTGAGGAAGGAACTACATTCAAAATTAAGATTTACATGATCATTTGATATTTACTAACTAGATATAAAAAGATATTTGGTATTTTATAGAGAGATTAATATAACCCCTTATGGGAGAAGAATTTGATCTAAATCTCCATAGTGCTAGTATGGGAGATTAATATAATCCCCATAAGAATGGCTAGCCAAGATTAATATAATTCCCATAGTACCAGCGTAGGCATTGTTATACTCTCTATAAGAATGGCTAATTGCCATTGGGATTGATAGAATCTCATAGTGCCAGTATGAGAGGTTGGTATAATCTTCATAAGAATAGCTAAACTGAGATAATAGTGCTAATATGAGAGATTGATATAATCTAAATAAAAATGGCTAAATGAGATTGATATAATCTCCATAGTGCCAGAATATTTTGATGTGTCAACATATGCATATGTGAAAGGCTTTGGATAGAGAATATCCCTTCCAAGATGAGACCTTAGGGAGCGCACTCGAAAGAAGACGGTGAAATAACCGACGATGGTTCTAGAATTGATCCTACATCTTTCGGAACCCTAAAGATCCTCATAAGGGTTAGGGAACCCAATCTGGTAGACTTCCTTAAGGTTTGGCTAGAATTAGGGACGCACTTGCACCTAGAATATTGTAGTTGAATTTGTTATTTGTTTAATTCTAACATTTCTTTTGCAAGTTTACTCGTTCAAAGCTAACTTTAGTAGAGGGGACATTACAGTGGTATCAGAGCATGATCCTACCATCCTATAGGGTAGGACAAGATCTACAAAATCTTTCACTATAAAGGATTAATGCAAAAATTTTAAACAAAATTCGAAGAGAACTTCAGAAAAGATATAAGTCAAAAATATAACAAAGATTTAGACATTCTTAGTGAGTGTCAAGACTTGATCAAAGACATTTCTTGGTGAATGTTCAAATTCTTGAAAGAGAATTAAAGAGTTTGCATCCTAGAACGAAGCCACTTAACAGAAGAGAAGGAAAAGTCATTGGGTTGGATATCAAAGTTGCATAGCAGACACAACTCAGCTTGAAGGTTCAAATTGCTTGATGACGAGCGATTTAGGGAAGGGTAGACTGTGATGTCCCATGTTTGAAATAGGATTTTTATTAAATAAATAATAAAGTTAATAAATACTAATATCATAATAATAAATATTAACAAATAAGAAGTAATTACAGATGATTAAATATCATAATCGTATATGAAGTCTAACAATTCACACGTTTTTATGAATAGCTCTAATATATCAAATATTATATATATATATATATAGTTAAAAATAAATATTATATATTTGATCATATATTAATAATATTACATCGTTATTTGATCTTACCATATATTATAAAATATGATCACAATATAAACATTATATAAATAACAAACAAGATATAAAACATTGATTTATATAATTAAAGAAGAGACACCATAAATCAAATATAGTAAAGACCAAATGATAAATAACAAATGAATGATAAAAAGTTGCGACCCATTCCTCCATGGCATATATAGTTCAATTGATATTGAGGACAAAAGACAGGAGTCATAAAAACATAACTCAAAAACCTTTGAATACTTCGTGATAGGATATTACCATAAACGGTCCACAAAGCAGGATGTGGCAAGGATAATGCCAACGAAGAACATATAATATTTTTTACATAAGACATATTCTATTCAAACATACATCTTCCTAATTATCATCGGCATACACTATTCAGGAGTAGCTGCTAATCAAATAAGACAATTCATCTTTACATTCGAACTGAGCATGAAACATAGTAACGTGGAAGGGAGAAAGGACTCAGATCACAGACACCAATATTATCAAGACGCATTACCCAGAGGAGTTCAGCTAGACTAAGGAAAGGACTTTGTGACATTGAAGACTAGGCCCATGATATCCTCAACGGCAAGTATTATTTCCAAGGTAATAAATTAATGCCAATGCCTGCTAATGCTAATATATTGATAGTTCACATATATTAATGATTCAAATATATTTATAGGAAGTCTACTATTCTTTCTACATGTATAATTATAAACAGAAGGAATAGTATTGATAATTCACATAGTATCAATGATTCAAATATCTATATCTAAGGAAGGAACTACATTCAAAATTAAGATTTAGATGATCATTTGATATTTATTAACTAGATATAAAGAGATATTTGGTATTTTACTGTAATGTCCCCGTTTTTCAGTCTCTTGACATTAGCTTAGTTTGGCGACCCTCACAAGCTAATCAAGTGATCAGAGGGGGTCAGTTGGCAGAGCCAGTGTTTGGATTTCATTCTGGAGGTTCTAGTTACCAGGTTTGCTTTTCGTTCGGGTCAGATTGGTCAACTTACTATTTTTAGTAAGTGGTATTTTGGGTATGGCCGGGTTTAGCAGGGTGTAATGACCCTTACTATAAAGGCCACTAAAAACCACTAATACTCAACTGAGAAAATTCGTCGAACACTTGGCATGCACTGAATGGTTTTGCTTGCAATGATGTGTTTCAATGTGTTTATTGTTTGGGCATCCAATTGCAATTGAGATAACAATACCAATATAGGAATGTAATACAATTAAACAACAATGCAAAAATCTCAAACTAGAGTATCAAGAAACCTTCTAATTCTGATTGCACTTCCCAGAATATATGACTGTCACAACTATCATATAAGAGCACTGTTTATGGGCTGCTTACAACACATGAAACATATGAACCTTATTACATAAACCAGTCCTATTGATGCACTTTATTTCTATACCAAATCCCAATGCAAAGTCTGAATATATTGACTGTTACATGAATACATGTATGGGACTGTTACATAGCAAAGAACTTTGTAAAATACAATGACACCAAAACTATAACAGTGACTATATCCCAACTATGACAACTGATGAAATGCAACTATATCAACCCAGCTAGCAATATATAATCCCAAATGACTGTTCTCAGACTGTGACAATAATATTCAGATTACAATGCAATGACCATTACATTATCATGACAATATGATCAATGCTTTTGCTTGCATACTAATCCAATACAATCATTTATAGCAATATCTGAGAATGATGGACTGATTACATGTCTGTTACAACCTACTGAGATTCTAATAAGAGATCACCTCACAATATAATGACTTCTAGATAATATCAATGACTGATTACAGTAACAAATGATGCAATAACAGTGCAGATTCAGACTGGTAGTTAATGACTGTTACATACAATTGAAATGCAATGTATTTGGTATCTAACAATGTCACACATGCACCTGGAAACCGCTCCTAAAGCTCTGATATGCAACGCTGAAGAAGACAATTACCAATCAGTCCCAGACCGATTCCAAACTGTCCTTGATCTCTGTTATGTGCTTGCACAGTCCTGAGCCGTACCAGGCCGTACTGTACGGCTCCTACCAAAAATAATTGCTGGGGTTTCAACACCCAAATTTGCTATGAAATGGACCGCCAGGGATGTACTAAGATCCTCCCAAAAGCATAAAAATATTCTCCAAGAGGATTAGGAGATATGAGCAAATTTCTGGTTCCACAACCAGCTATTGAAAGTCTGAAAATGTGCCAATTTGTCTTCAATCCTTTGCCAAATTAATTCACCAATGCAAGAGGTGAATTCAAACCCTTATTCCAACCACAAATACAAACCCTCAAATTCAATACTTCAGAAATTGACCATCCTCCTATAATTTCGGATCTGCTAAAAACGGCCTCCTATAATTTCGGACCTGCTAAAAACGGCCGCCTATAATTTTGGACCTGCTAAAAATTGCCTCCTATAATTTCGGCCCTACTAAAAATGCCTCCTGAAATGCTGTTTCAATCACAAACAAACCCTTACATCAAATTCTCAATGAAGTACCAATGAGATGGCTGAGTACCAACTCCAAATTTGCAACCCTTCAGTAGATATTTCACTACCTCAGTTATGCCAATCCAAGGGAATGATTCGTTCCCAAAGATCGAATAGAATTTGCAGACCAAAGACTACAAATTGCTTCACAATGAAGAAGTAGAAGAAAATCCAAATCCAAGCATGTCCAAATGAAAGCCCAAGCCCTCTATTTATTCTTTTCCTTGAGAAGTTGCTAGAACTTCTAGAAACATCCAATTATAATGTACTTTATAATAAAATAACATTATAATAATAAAGTATATTTCTCAACTCAAAATTATAACAATGTAGGCCCAAATGTCTCATAACTAAATGTAGGCCCAACTAAGACTGAACTTAGGCTCAAGACTGAACGTAGGCTCTACTACAACTGGATGTAGGCTCACTCTGGATGTAAGCTCCACTACAACTGCATGTAGGCCCAAACTGGATGTAGGCTCTACCGAATGTAGGCTCTGTCAGCAATATGCAATCAAATGATCAACATAATGACCCTCTCCCCAAACCATTTGCCTACGAGAGTCGATGATAGGCAAATCCGTCATGCCAAACGATGTCAGCCAAAATGGGGACATGACACAGGGTGTCTGCACAGTGCACCAAATGTTTCAGGATCAAGTATCAGGGATCTCCAGTTTGAAAGACTTACTATTTATAGTAAGTCTATTTTTGGCAGATGGCTATTTTTGGCAGGGCAGTTTGACTTCGAGGCTCTGTTGTCAGAAATTAGTTTGTTGCAGTCAGTTGGTTTCAGTGGCTTCATATTTTAATTATCGTTATTAAATTAAGTTATTTTAATTTAATAACTTTACGACTTCATAACTTTAATGTTATAAAGTGATGTTGTGATGAAGAAGCTACTTTAATGAAAAATGTAAAGTTGAAGCTTTTTCAAAAAAACTATATATTCAACTCGAAAAAGCACTTTACATTACCAATTGATGATTTGATAAAATTCTTGTTTGTGAGAGAAATCGGTTTTTCCTGTGAAGGAATAGGGTTTGAGCTTGGTCTTCAATTTGGAGAGAGTTCTATCAATTTTTCATGCTTGGTCTTCAATTCTGGAGAAGGCATTGAGATCTTGGCTGGAATACTGAGATTGAAAGGATTCAACTGCATTTATTATTTGGTTTATGACTGTGAAGAAGAGGGTCGAAATTGAGAAGCAAGGATTTGAGTCAAACTCTTTTGGACTCACTTAGCACTTTGAATCTATTTTGGACACCAAAGCATGGTGCCGTAATTTCCAGGCAGAGATTAAAGTTTTCTGTACAATTTCTGTAAGTGTCGTACAGCACTTTGCAAGGCCGTACGTTTCCAGCCAGCTGTACACAACCAGCATTTGCGTGAGTTTTTGCTTGGGGTCGGATTTCATCCTTGGACGCCTATATTCATTGGATTGTTAAGCCAGCATCATAGCATTCTCCTGGCGTCATTAGAAGTCTACAGTTTGCGTGTGGTTTCAAACTTAGTGATGACAAATGGAATTTTGTTACAAAATTACATTATACAGCCGCATATTAATTAAGGTGCTCAGATTTGTTATTAAATGCTTGTAATTTGAATTTATTTTGATAGTTGTTCAATTCTGATTTTTCTGTGAGTAATTTGATGGTGAATTAATGACTATTGATATATAATCAAGAGGTTAAAAATCTGAAAAGTATCATTGAGAATTCATATTTGATGTTGATTAATTTCTATATATTTCCAAAGAAATTTAGAAGCGCAATTTAAATTGAGTAAAGAGCTAGTTTGTACATGAGAGTCAGTTGGGCTCATCACAATGGTATCAAAGCACTGATCTTGCCATCCTGAAGGGTATGAGAATAAAATAATGGCAAACAGGGTTACACCAGGAGGGCACTATACCCGCAGGGGTAGAAATTCACCACCTCCTGAAGGTAATGAACAGGGCCCACAGAATGAACAAGCAAGAAACAGGAATAATATCGGAAATGATATTGACAGGGAGGCCAGAGATGCTTTCAAAAATATTGCAGATGGTCAGCATCATGTTGCAATTGTATTGCAACAGCTTTCAGACACTCTACAACGCATTGCATTACCAGGTGATCGTGCTAGAGACATAGGTGCACGGAATGCTTCAGTTAGCTCACACAGGTCACGAGCTGTTGACAGGCGAGATTATAGAGTTGACCATACTGGTACTTATGACAGGTGTCATCGTTCGACTTTCTTGAGGCCAGAGCTAGATGCAGTTAGTGTAGAGACAGAGCCAACACCATTCGTTGATGATATGGTGGCACATTTTGTAGAGTGGGATGCTCTCCCTAAGGCACTAAAAAGAAATTTAAATTTTGATAGATATTTGACACAGAAACGTGAGCATTCCAGAGGCAGGCCAGTTCCTAAAACGAGGTAAAGACCTAGGCAGAATGATCTCAAGCAAGCAACCAGCAAGTTGACATTAGACCACTTCGATGGAAGTGGGAAGACTACAGCTAGAGCATGGGTCCACAAGCTGGATACATACCTATCACTTCGTCCAATGTCTAAGGAGGACACTATTCATTTTGTTGTGCTTCATTTAGATGGGGTAGCTCATGATTGGTGGTATCATGGGTTAGTGTCTCTGCATCATGATCATATTGTGCAGTACCAAGAGTTCGTAGATAGACTGATAGAGCGGTTTGACAGGAAGGATCCTGAGACTTACTTCAGAGAGTTAGCTCAGTTGAGACAGACATGTGGCCTTGAGGCCTTTATCAGTGAGTTTTAGTGCCTATCAATTATGGTATATGACATCTCCAAGAGGAGAGTCATGCTTTTCATAGAGGGTTTGTCAGAGCCGTATAGAGGGTGGGTCAAGTCCCTGGATCCAGCTACCTTGCGAGATGTTATGAAGAAGGCAAGGAATCTTGAGCCTTCTGTTTCACGGGGAAAGTCTACTCCTAGTCCTACTATTCCTCCTGCAGATGAGTTACCTCCACCAGTTGTTGACAGAAAGAAGTCTACAGGTAGACTTGACGATGCCACGCGAGAGGATTTGAGGAGGCAGTGTTGCTATTGGTGCAAAGAGCCTTATGATAGAGAGCATACTTGTACTATGAGGCCCAAGGGCAGTGCAAATCACTCTATGTGGGTTTATTCTGGTGAGAGTGAGGCTGAGTCTTCTCATCAGGCTGGGTGGTTTTGATATAGAGGAGGAGCAGAGAGTTACTCTGGAGTTTGGTCCTGAAGCCAAACTATCTCCGATTGTGTTGTCCACCTCTGTGCCACTTCCCTCTGCTTTCGGATTGAAGGGATTAGTGGAAGGGCAACCCTGTGTTGCTATGTTGGACACTGGAGCCACGCACAACTTTATTCATGAGCAAGTCGTTAGTCAGTGTGGGCTTCAGGTAGAGGAGTTTGCAGGGTTTTAGAGTCAGGGTAGCTGATGGCTACAATTTTACCTGTACCAAGCGCATCCGAGATCTCTCCTTGTTTCTTGGTGATTATGAGCTGATATCTAATTTCTATGTGTTTGATTTGGGGGAGATGGATGTGGTGTTAGGGATGTAGTGGATACAGTAGATTAAGGAGTTCTACCTTAGCGTGAGCCCGATGCAGATCAGATTTGAGTGCGAGGGCAGAAAATATGTATTGTCGGGCCTTGCTGAGGTGAGTCTACGCACTATGTCCTTTTGTGCAATAGATAGTGCTAATTCACGGAGACATGAGTCCATACAGGTAGATTAGATTACACATCATGTCTCTCAGAGTTCACCATTTTATGGCTCAGATCAACAGATGGGTGCTGTTCACTTTGTGAACAACCCCATATTTGATGTGGATGTCGTTATGACTTATGACAATCCAATGTTTGAGCTTAGTGATGATCCCTTACAGGTGGTGTACGATCATGATGATGATGATGTTCGGGATCCTATTTGTACACCTGGCTATCAGACAGATTACACAGGAGGTCAATCAGGCCTAGCTGAGCAGTTTACAGAGGTGTACACGATGAGGAGTGCTTATAGTTTTACATTCGACCCTCACGTTCAGGACATCTATCAATCACTCAGTTCTTCAGTGCATCTGTTTGATAACTGGTATGATGTTTTGGTTAGCTCGAAGACTGGGAGCAAGTCTAGTCTATTGCTTGAGTTACTCCTGTGTGAGTTACTCTCAGTTGAGTTTCTCCCACGTGGTGATCTTTTTGCAGCATCTTCAGTTTGGGTTTTGAGTGCAATTTCCCAATTACTAATGTTGGTACTGTTGATGTTGTTGATTTCTTCACTGGAGCATGATGTTGATCGGGACATTACTCATGACCATCCTTGGGATCCGGGTGGACTGTGATGTTTGTTTTCCTAATTGCTTGAGGACAAGCAATCTTGCGAAGGGAGGACTGTAATGTTCCCGTTTTTCAGTCTCTTGAGATTAGCTTAGTTTGGCGACCCTTGCAAGTTAATCAGGTGATCAGAGGGGGTCAGTTGGCAGAGCCAGTGTTTGGATTCCATTCTGGAGGTTCTGGTTACCAAGTCTGCTCTTCGTTCGGGTCAGATTGGTCAACTTACTATTTTTAGTAAGTGGTATTTTGGGTATGGCCAGGTTTAGCAGGGTGTCTGCACAATGTGTTAGATGTTTCAAGATCGAGTATCAGGGATCTCCAGTTTGAGAGACTTACTATTTATAGTAAGTCTATTTTTGGCAGACGGCTATTTCTGGCAGGGCAGATTGAATTCGAAGCTCTGTTGTCAGAAATTAGTTTGTTGCAGTCAGTTGATTTCAATGGCTTCATATTTTAATTATCATTATTAAATTTAGTTATTTTAATTTAATAACTTTACAACTTTATAACTTTAATGTTATAAAATGATGCTGTGATGAAGAAGCTACTTTAATGAAAAATGTAAAGTTGAAGCTTTTTCAAAAAAGCTATATATTCAACTCGAAAAAGCACTTTACATTACCAATTGATGATTTGATAAAATTCTTGTTTGTGAGAGAAATCGGTTTATCCTATGAAGGAATAGGGTTTGAGCTTGGTCTTCAATTTGGAGAGAGTTCTATCAATTTTTCATGCTTGGTCTTCAATTTTGGAGAAAGCATTGAGATCTTGGCTGGATATACTGAGATTGAAAGGATTCAACTGCATTTATTATTTGGTTTATGACTGTGAAGAAGAGGGCTGAAATTGAGAAGCAAGGGTTTGAGTCAAACTCTTTGAGTAACGTGCATTTCTCTAAGATTAGCACTTTGAATCGATTTTGGACACCAAAGCATGGTGCCGTAATTTCCAGGCAGAGATTAAAGTTTGTTGTACAATTTCTGTAAATGTCGTACAGCACTCTGCAAGGCCGTACGTTTCCAGCCATCCGTACATAGCCAACATTTGCGTGAGGTTTTGCTTGGGGTCGGGTTTCATCCTTGGACGCCTATATTCATTGGATTGTTAAGCCAGCATCATAGCATTCTCCTGGCGTCATTAGAAGTCTACAGTTTGCGTGTGGTTTCAGACTTAGTGATGACAGATGGAATTCTGTTCCAAAATTACATTATACAGCCGCATATTAATTAAGGTGCTCAGATTTGTTATTAAATGCTTGTAATTTGAATTTATTTTGATAGTTGTTCAATTCTGATTTTTTTGTAAGTAATTCAATGGTGAATTAATGACTATTTATATATAATCAAGAGGTTAAAAATCTGAAAAGTATCATTGAGAATTCATATTTGAGCGTCATTAGAAGTCTACAGTTTGCGTGTGGTTTCAGACTTAGTGATGACAGATGGAATTCTGTTCCAGAATTACATTATACAGCCACATATTAATTAAGGTGCTCAGATTTGTTTTTGATTACGATAAAAACAAGTTTTGAAGGGGCCCCGAAACCCTTTAACATCGAAGAAGTGAGATAAGCATGGAAGACCAAAAGAACAGCTAGCTGCCCCTAAGAAGGGAGCAGACTACAAAGGGGCAAATCCCGAATATTCAATAAGCACCTACACAACAAAAAAGCAAAAGACGCTGGAAGAAAAACAGAGAAAAAGACCACCAGCACCAAGATCAAGACAGAGTCTTCAAGAAGCCCTTAGAGTCCTCCAACTGGGCTTGCATAATCTTGACATTATCTTTCAGCCTCTGAATGTCCTGATCATCAACCATGAGTTTCTTTTTGGTATTAGACCTAGTTTTGGTACAAGGTCCCATCTGCTGACTAGAACCAGTCAGATCAATTTTGTCGATCAGGGGGGCCTCTTTGTTTCCTTCCAGCATTTTGCTGAGCATGTTCAAGTTCTCCAGAGTAGACTTCATACCTGTATTTGCCAGACCAAGCAGATTTTTTGACATAGCCTCATTCCTGCTCGTCTTCTCATGAATGGGGATCATGGCTATCTCAAAAGCTTTTCTAATTTTATCATCCAAATCAGAACCGTAATCAAAAACACTGACATTGGCATTGAGAGCATTCTCCTTCCTGATATTATCAACAATTTCCTCAAGCATAGTATTCTTATTAAATGCTCAGATTTGTTATTAAAATGCTTGTAATTTGAATTTATTTTGATAGTTGTTCAATTCTGATTTTTCTGTGAGTAATTTGATGGTGAATTAATGACTATTTATATATAATCAAGAGGTTAAAAATCTGAAAAGTATCATTGAGAATTCATATTTGATGTTCATTAATTTCTATATATTTCCAAAGAAATTTAGAAGTGCACTTTAAATTGAGTAAAGAGCTAGCTTGTACATGAGAGCCAGTTGGGCTCATCACATTTACAGAGAGATTAATATAACCAATTATGGGAGAAGAATTTGAACTAAAACTCCATAGTGCTAGTATGGGAGATTAATTTAATCCCAATAAGAATGGCTAGCCAAGATTAATATAATTCCCATAGTACCAGTGTGCAGATTGTTATAATCTCTATAAGAAAGGCTAATCAGGATTGATAGAATCTTATAGTGCCAGTATGAGAGGTTGGTATAATCTCCATAAGAATGGCTAAACTGAGATAATAGTGCCAGTATGAGAGATTGATATAATCTCCATAAGAATGGCTAAATGAGATTGATACAATCTCCATATTGCCATAAATATTCTGATGTTTCAACATATGCATATGTGAAAGGCCTTGGATAGAGGATATCCCTTCCAAGATGAGAGCTTAGGGGACACAGTCCAGAGAAGATGGTGAAATAACTGAGGATGGTTCAAGAATTGATCCTATATCATTCAGAACCCTGAAGATCCTCAAAAGGGTTAGGGAACCTGATCTGGTAGACTTCCTTAAGGTTTGGCTAGAATTAGGGACGCACTTGCACCTAGAATAGTGTAGTTGAATTTGTTATTTTTTTTATTCTAACATTTCTTTTGCAGGTTTACTCATCCAAAGCTAACTCTAGTAGAGGGGACATTACATCATTTTAGCTTAGGTGTAAATTCAGTTTAGATCCCAGAGAGTTCCCCCTCTGAATTTTAAAAGATTTTACCTCACAAACTGTTCTTGCAAAAGACAAATTTTAGATACTCATCACTTGAAGGATGATTAAAATCTCTTAGGCACCTCTTTTACCTGCATTTGCCACTTAAAATTGTCAGCCAATCCATCAAGCCCACTTCAAGGCTCTATCTTTCCTCTAATCACCAATTCTCCTCAACAAAATGAGTTTCACTAATCTACTTGTCAATTCTCTAAATGCCTTTATCAACTTCCTTCTCCTAAACTGTCTTTCATTAGTTGTTGCTTACATCTGTGGCTTGGCTAACAGATAAAACAACTTCAAGAATGACAACCACTCTTCAGAATTAGGCAAAAAACAAAATAGATCATGGATGTAGTCATTAAATATGGCTTCGATACGCAGCACATGACAGATGATCATGACAAACTTTACACAAATGGGCTTACTATTGAAAGTCTTGTAAGGCTGCAAGACTACCTCCATGTCACAGCATTCACAAGGCTCTTCTACACATTCTGGAAGCAGTAAGAAAGCCCCTAGAGAAATTTCTTCAACAGCTTCCATCAAAATTTCATCGAGTTCCTTACTAGGTTTATAAAGGAAAGGAGGAAGGATGATGCGGTCAATGAAGACAAGAAGAAAAGAAATATAACCTTAAGCATGCTTGTAATTGTTCAAAAGGTGAGAATTCAAAAACATCTAATCAATTCCTCTCATAACAAGAAGCTTGGACTTATTTCAGTTGAATGCTTTTAGAGATTGAAAAAAGATGAGAAAGTTGTTTACCTTAGATCTTTCAATGAATTAAATAATTTATTTATGATTTTAGCTCTAATTATATAAATTTATAATAAATAATTGTGTCCATACATTAGCATACTGATTGTCATATTGACATGCAAAGAGTTGGCATAGGGAATGTAATATAGACCCTTTGAATCTCTAATTATCACTTCATTTCATTAAGAATGGAGTAGTATATATATCTGACTACTAGTCAATGATAGATTAAGCTTAATTTTTCAACCGACGTGTCCTTTGTTTTGTGTGTTTGCATTCAGTTACCATGCCACAAGGCCTCTAGAGAACATTGGAAAACACTAAAAAGTTGAATAGACTACATTCATTCAACAAGGCTGTGACCAACTATGATCCAAATGCTGCCATCAGTCAGATATAGAACAAACCTTAATTGTATCATGAAATTTATTTGAAAGTTCCAACCGTTTTTGCTGCCCTTCTGTTGAAACCTTTCTACATTCTTCCTGTCAAAAACAAAGCCCAACCATCAAACTGTAATGATCATACTTTAAAAATTGACTATTTAGCTTTTGCTTCACATTTCAGAAGTTAAATCACAACAAAATAAAAACAAAGTTCCTTTTTGCCAATTTCATGAACACCCCTGAATCCAGATGGGCATGCTTGGAAAATAATTTGCTCTGTATCACCTTAGAACTGAAATAAGAAACTAGTTTGTGTTCAAGAAAATTTCGTTGAGACCATAAACAGCCAGAATGACAAAATAACACAAAATTCAGATATTATAATTTATTATCACAGTTTGAAATAACAAAATTTCAGAACAAATGATTATGGAACTCCATGAAAGTTGGTTTACAATGTACTTTTTTAAAAATGTAATTTCATATTAGCCCTTTGCAACTTTCATTAATATGAATACACACAAAACATGAAGATTTCACCCATGCTAACTTCAATAAACAAATAAGAAACAATTTTTAGGAAAGCCATGAACAGTAATAGTTCATTTAATTAAAGGTTGCAGGAAACAGCTTATATAAAACACCCTACTAGCAAGCTGTGGTGAAATTTCAGAAAAAAACCAAGGATGCCCATTGCTTAAGAATAATAGTTGGAACATACTCAGGCCAAATCAGGCATCAAATAAATCATTTATCACTGCCTCTTTTAAAGCAGGAATAAACTGAGGCAGTGCACACATTATACACCATGCTGCTGGCATTACCCCTGAGAGGTGGATATAAGGTAGACCATAACACATCATGTCCATGTAAGGACTCTCCCTGATAAAGAAAATGTCCCCTAGAATGGCCCCTCACTATCATGAGCTTAGTTCTCTGCAGCACATTCAAGGGAGCCAGTGTGTGCCTTCTATCCATGAAGAATGAAACCATATCCCATATTTGCAGTGTAGAACACATCTGAGGTAGACCCTGGGAGTTTGGCTGCTTCAAAACCTTGTGCAACAGCAGTTGATCCAAGTCCAGCCTAGAGGACAACTCTTTAATGGGCAGAAGGTGATCTCCTCTCTAAAGTTCAACTCTGCATATGCTATAGGCTTAAGGAGTCACATTCATATCAGATTGTTTCACTAAGATGTTTTTCAGTTTCCCTCTCACCTCATCCAGTTTTTCAGCTAAGTTGCCAGTACGGGTATGGCTACAAGAACCCTGTACAACGAAAAAGAATTTTACCCTTGTGTACATGTAAATATACAGAATTGTGAAACTAAATCATTTGATAGTATGATAATGTAATGTCCCCATATTCGTGAGCATCAGTTTCAATGGTTTAGCCAATCACTATGTCCTCGTAGGCTAATAACGATGTTTAGAGGGCCCTGTTTGGGAGATATCTGGTATCTTAGTGGGCAGTTGGCAATGGTTTCATCTCCAGATCCTTGGCGTAATTTGAGCCAATGTTATTTAGGGTGTTCTGGCTCCAATTTAATATACTTACCATTTATAGTAAGTCAGTGGTTGATAGAGAGGGACCCTTACTATTTTAAGTAAGCCAATTGGGTGCACAGCGGACACAATGGTTAACTCCCAGGTTCAGACGAAATTGAGAAATAATGATTATTTGTGGAGTTATGCTATTTTAATTATTAATAAAGTGATTACTTTTTTAATAATTATTTATAAAGTGCAATTATAATGTTTTAAGTTCACTTTATATTCAATGGGGCCATGACCCTTCATTTAAGTGACTTAAAGTGCAATTAATGGATTATATTTTGGAGGCCAAAATATTGAAGTATTTTATGAAGTCTATGTGCACACAAGTTATATTATTTTAAATGATATTAAAGTGCATTTATAAGCCATGAATATGAGCACCCAAGTTTGAAGACTTATTATAAAGTTTTATTAAAAACCTAAATGTGGATTTCAAAGTGGATTTAAACACTATTAAGGAGATTGGGATTATAAAAGCACATCAAAAAGAAAATCGACCACATTATTCATGATCATTTGTCTTTGCAAATTTGGTGTCTTTAGAGTTTGTGCAATTGAAAAAGGGGTTTTAGCTGACCATGGCATTGGAGATTGTTCAATCTTAAATGTTATTGCAATTTTAAGGCTGTGAGATACCAGCTGATATTATTGCTTGATGAGAGCTTCATTCAGGAGTTCTATTTGGGCCAAAAAGGTGAGAAATATCAAGGATTTGTGCATCTATTTGAAGGTTTATTAAGTGCAGACCTATAGCAGCATATCAGATTGGTGAGAGCGAATTGATCAGGTTTTAGAGGCCATTGAAGCCTGCCACATCCATTTTCAGCCCTCATGTGGCTCCCTAGGGCAGGTCGTACACATTAGAGGCACCTAGGGTGTCAAATAAATAAATTAGCAGTAGTTAGGGTTTGAATAAGGTTGGAAAATCATTATCAACAGCAGTGATAAATAAATAAGTGGTTCTTTCAGGCTCTCATAAGCATACATGGTTACTATCAATATTTCGGTGTAGAAAACTTGTCAAAATTGGTGACCTTGCTTGCATGTCTGGAGAAAACTATAGCCGATCCATCTATTTCTTCCATAATTGTTTTTGATAATTATAGTTGATGCAAATAAACCTCATTGGAGGTATTGTCACCATCTAGGTACTCCTATATTGCCAGTTTCACCAATTTGATCAAATAAAAAGCACATTTATAGGTTAGTATGGGGACTCCTGGTATGCTCTTCACTAATTTGGTTGCAATAAATAATTAGAATTTGGTATTAGTGTTTTCTGCTATGAAGATCAGAATTCTGAATTAATTAATCAGTCTATTATTTCAATATATTTTGCATTCAAAATCATTTGTTCAGTGGCAAAGAAGTAGGCAAAAAAATCCCTAAATACATTCTAAGAATCAAATAAATCAAAAACTGTCAAAAACATAACTATTTGCAAGTTGGAGATTGGAGGACCCATTGGGGTTATTACAGATACTTCATCATTGATCAATGCCAAAGGCCAAAGATAAATATTAAATGCCAATTGATAGTTCAGAATTTTAAAATTAAGTCATATGTCATATCATATATGTCTAGGTTCACGATTCAAATAAAAATCATTACAATTACAAAATTGATAATCAAAAATAATAACTGTCTTCTATCTTCCTCAATCATCAAAACGATCTGGCTAAAAATCATCACTCATTGCATTTGCTGCAAGTTCAACATTATTTGAACCCAAAACAGTGCCCCTCACACTAGATGCATCATGTGTAGGTATCTCATCACCGTCACCCATAGTGACTCTAGTAAGATCTTCAATAGTTGCATCCAAGTTGGTACACTCAGGGTTTACATCACACTGCTTCGCTAACCCATCCTTGTATTAGAGTTCCTTATGAGATAGAAGATGCAAATTGGAATGAACATAAACCAAGTTTTCTGCTCTTTTTGCAGCCAGCCAGTTACGCTTAATTGAGTGGATAAAGGAATTTGTACTCCAATTCTGTTCAAAGGAAGAACTTGCAACCTATTCAAATTGTAGAGAAAACCAACAAAATTTAAAAAAAATAACGTAAAATAAATTAAAGAATGTTAAGTACTAAATTCTAATATACAAATGATAAAATAAACATTTAAAAACAAAAAACTTACTTGTGACAGAATCTTGATTGCAAGAGGTTTGAGAAATGTTGAGAATAATAGCTTCAATCAAATAAAATATCAATATAATAGATAAATAATGAAATATATATATGTATATATCAATATATAGATAATAATAATATTATTATTATTATATTAATATTTACTTATATTATTATTATATATTGATATTTATTATTATTATAATATAAGTTGATATTCATTATTATTATGAGATATAATAATAAACATTAATAATAATAAACTGATTTAATAAAATGAATTACGATGGAATCGATACTATCGATTCATATCCTTATTGAATCACGTTAATGAAGTGGTGTGTATACTAAACCCCCGATAGTCGGGCCATGCATATAATGAAAGGAAGTGACGAAAAGTCACGCCTATGATAGGTGTGACTCCTTGAGGAGTCATGTCTATCATAGACGTGGATTCCCTCACTGCTGTTACGGTATATATACCATGTGCATGGATATCACTCAACATCAATCACAGAAATAAATAAGTTACAGAGTTGAGTTGGTATCCTGCACAATATAAACAGAGTATTAAATCTCGGATTTTATAAAATACCAAGGATTATAATATATACAGAATGATCTCAATTGAACTTTGATAATATCAGAATCGCTATAACAGTTAAATTTGAAATAAGTTTAGTTTGCATTTACAAGAAACATAAAATCTTGACCATTGTAGTCAGCATACAATGTCTATTGTTATGGTTGATAAAATTGGTTATCTATCAATGTATTAATTGTCTGTTGGTTGTCACTCTCGAGTAGTTGTAAGTGAGTACAATGTCTATTGTTATGGTTGATAAAATTGGTTATCTATCAATGTATTAATTGTCTGTTGGTTGTCACTCTCGAGTAGTTGTACTTGTCTATTGTTATGGTTGATAAAATTGGTTATCTATCAATGTATTAATTGTCTGTTGGTTGTGTTCCGGCCAGGAAGAGAGTAGGGTAGAGTTAGACGAATTGAAATCCTTGGCATAGCATCTTTGGTCTTCTTCTCTGCAATGAATTCATGAGCAAATAAAGATATATTTTACTCCAATATCTAGTACACACCACCATCTGTATTATTATTTCCTATATGTAAATTACCAGGTATGCAGTAAACAGCCATGGAGGTACCACAATGTACAAGCATCCATTTTAGATTGGTCATTAACAACACAATGAGTATGATTTCTTCCAAAGATAAACAAGCCAAATTCTCTCCTAACATTTTCCTCCACTTCCAGATCTGAGAAGATTCTAGAAAATGTCCGCTTGTATCTAGTATAAACTTCAAAATCTCTACCCTGGGAGATAGTGCATATGCAAGGGGGTGCAATAGCGTAGTCATCTTGTTCCAATGATGAAGAATGATTGATTCCATCCTTTCGAAAAAGGTTTCTTTAGGGTCATTCTCTTTTTTTGCTATTATGACTTTTATTTGCTCTATCATTGTGCCCATGCCATCATAGTGTAATGTCCCTTTTTTCAATATTTAGAAAGATAGGATTGTTACTCCAAATTCTTTACTTACTATGTCAAATAGGATTTTTAAGCAAGTAATGGAAAACAAGTCTGAAATCTGATTTATTTATAAATTTGTACAACAAACAATATCTAATTATGATGCCCACTGAAATGCAGATTGCAATGAATTTATGATGACAACGTCAATTCTATAATGGTAGACTGATAATGGCAATTACAATATCTGATATATACAACTGTGGCAAATATCACTTAATTGATTGTGCAAACAATTGATGTCCTTACATGTAACTGTTGTTGTTTCTGATGAAGCAATGATTATATGCAAAGTCTGATGTAAAGCTTCTACAGCGATCTGGTTGCTGCCTCCGATTTATAATTACATGCTTGCAACAAAGAGGCTGGCTGTGTCTGGTGTGGCAATAAATATATGCACAAAGAGATGTTGTTTATATGTCTGTTGCATCTGATGTAACAATATATACATGCACTGGAGATGTCGTCTCTGAGTAAAGCTTTATACTCTTGCACCAAGGATGTCGAAAGGCAATATGATCTAAACAACGCAATCCACAAAGGATGAAATAAATATATAAAATTCTCTGATGATATCTTGTTGAATTACCAAAATGACTTCTTATATCTTATGCTTGGAGGGATTAGTCACGATTAAGGGACACGTGCCTTCTTGGAGTCATCACCTTTCTTAACACTCAATAATCATATCTCTTCATTATTTTGATGTTTATCGACCATGCTAATCACTAACGCCATTGACCACTGACTTCTCCATATTGGTAGTAACGGATTTCAATATGATTCTGATACCTCTTCATGTCATATTACTTGAATTAGGGACAATAACATCTATTGTATCATTGACGTGGTTGGTTCGATTACTTTCTTTTACCGAAGACTCTCCTCTTATGCTACGTGAGGACATATTTATTGCATTCGATATTTTCATGGCTGTTATCATGGCTTTTCTTCTCTACTCACGTATTTTGCCCATCAACAGATATCCTTGTGCTTCTATCATTGTATCTGGAGATATTGTCCTCTTAAATAATAAGTGATGATTGTTTCTATGATGGTCATCACTGGTTGACTTCTCTTGGGTGGCAATAACCGGTTTCCCTTACTTTCTTTCGAAAATATAATTATTCCTTCCACGATTAATGCAAATAGAATATGAATGTCAAACATCAATTATCAATGTTGCACGACCTGGAGACATGTTAGACAGCTCTAAGCGATTAATCACCACTTTGTGCCAATAATCTTGCTATCGATGTTGAATGTTGTGTTCCCTTAGAGGCCTAGTGTCAGTAGAGATAATCTGGAAGTAACGTTGTGTTCATCTCTGTTTGAATAATTGGTATATGAAACATCTGAGCCAATAATCTCCTACGATATCATATCTCCCATGCGGCACAGGAATGCTAAAACGTTTATCTCCAACAACAATATTATTATATAATCCTTGGCGACTATGGTTTGGTGTTTAATAATAATATTTTCTCTTGATATAATGCTTGTTCCTTAATAATACTAAGTTTAAATATTTAATTTAAACTTGTTTAATCGATTATAATTTTTTCTTATGAGATGGGAGCATTACACATAGACTTCCCCCAAACATGGTGCATCTATATCAGCAAACCTAAGCATACCCATGATAGGTTCATTGAAATTCAATATATATTCCACACAAGCCCACCAATTGTCATCCAAGATCCATTTGACATGACTTTTTGGGCCCTCTTTGAATTTGACTGCTTTCAAACACTGCATGACTGCTAATTACCGTTGCATCCAATGCCTCTCACATCTTCAAAAGTTGTTTCATAACAATTGTATGTGATGCAAATCGTTTCTCAGCAACATAGGATCATGTTAATAACACATTAAAAAATATTATATACATATTGAACATGGCATAGATACAATTACATAATGAATTAAATTTACCTTCAACAATTCCAACCTCACAAAAGACCTAAAAATGCCTTGTAACATATAGTGGTTTGTCACAAACATCTGGATCTCCCCACCCTCTTGGTATATTTCTTTCACCCACTCTAGTTGATTGCCAATTAATTGCATCGCCAAGCTAAAGGCGTGTACGCTGTATGTTGTCCAAAAAATGTGCTCATATCTTTGCTCAACCAAAGCACCCATAGCCCTACAGCTTTTTGCATTGTCTATAATGACTTGGACACATTCTCATGATCCACCATTTCTATGGAATCAATGAGAATTATGGAAATGAACTATGCATCTTTGAGTTGCCCCTCACAATCAACTACTTTCGAAAACATTGCCCCTTTGGGGGATACTGAAATAACATTTATTAATGGACGGTTTTTGCAATCAATCCATCCATCAAAAACAATAGAAACTATTGATTCAACCCAAGAATCTCTAATTGGTTTTAGTGATGTCTCAAAAAATTCTTCTCTCTTCCCAATAAGGTGGTGTGCACCTTTTCATACCTAGGACTTATGAAACCAAGTGGTGCACTATTGATTGCTGAAACCATTTCCCGCTAGTATGGTGATCTCACCAAGTTGAAAGGAACACCATTAACGTAGATGCAAAGTGCAATTTTATCTTCTGCAATATCTATTTCTTCTATTTTAAATGCCTTGTCCAATGAACCTCTTTTGCGAGAGAATTTCTACTTCATCTTGCATAGAGGGTATTTGCAAAAAGGGATGTTGGGAGGCCATTACTGAATTAGGGGGTAAGTCATTGTCTCTTTCTATGCAGAAGGATGAGCTCTTAGTCTTGCTCTTTCAAGCATATTATCTTCTTGTTCTCTCATGTATCCCGCTATTTGTTTGATAGACAACCCCTTCTTATCTGGCCCTAGGCCTTCACACATTATAATCCCTTTCCCAGAAGTGCCCAAAAAGCGAAGTTTCACTCGATAATACAAGCTCTTAAAAAATTGACTTTACACTCGTTACAATTCTAAAGATACCCCAACACCCTTGGAAGTTGTTCAATCATTACTCCTTGACGGAGATACTTTATCAATTTTAAATTTTCGGTTTGCTTCCGCACCCATTGAGCTTGAACTAGTGGCCATTCTTGCAATCTGATTTATTGTTATTGTAAGAAATTACACAATTTTAAATTAGAAAAAATAAATAAATGCAAGCATACAAGTAGAAAATGAAGACCAAAAAATTAATAACAAACAGTTAAACTTGTTTCTTTTTTTCTTAATTTCTTAAAAAAATTTAAAAACTTGAAAACATTCATCAAAATCTTGAAAAAATCTGTTAAAAGACTAAGGAATAGGGTTAAATGCTTATCTGAGCAAGTTATCTAGCACTCCACGATCAGTCCCCTTCGAAAAAACCAGCTACCCTTCAAAATGATAAATGAGACAAAGACAATTGAGAGAAAAGAAAAAAGCAAAATGATTCTTTTTGGTCAAGATGGCCTCATATATGTCATTTAAGGGTTTTAGGAAAAAAAAAATGTTTTTAAAAATGTATTTTTTAAGTGTTTGGGCGTTATTTCTTTGGTTGCCCTACGGGTACGCCTCGGGTATGCCCAGGTGCACGCACGGTGCTCCCCAAGTGTGTTTTAGGTCTACAGATGCCTACCCACAACACACATGGTGTTCCTAGGATGCACCTTGTGCGTACCCACGAGTGAACCCGATCCAGGTGCATGGAGATGCAAACACATACCCTGCAACTAAGCTTTTCGTTGATGTGTTTCTTAAACTAAGGAATTCCTAGGTCCAAATTGCAACTAGATTAAGCAATTGATACGAAGCTAATTTCTTGTGTTTGTGTAGAGACATGAAACAAATCAAATGTTACAAGATGGATACAGGTCATGCCATGAGCCTACAAGGGGAAACAAAAATTGGGAATGGGTGGTGCACAAAAAAATTTGATAGGGAAGAGCATGGACCAACCTAATATCACACAAAAAGGTCCTGTGATTTATAATCATACAAAGGGAAAGATGACTAATCTATCCCTTCATGTTTGAAAACATATTTGGAAGAGTAAGAGTGGGGTGGAGAGTGAGAACCAGCATTAGAACAATGTTTAAAACAATCTTGGGATTGTGTCATTCAAAATCCTCCTCAAATTTTGAATGTCAATTTATCACAGGAAGCATAGATTAGATGCTTTTCTGCACTTTCAGTGCTGCCTTTGTGAACCATAGGACTGAGTCTTGGAGAGCGGTAATCAATGTTGATGGAAAATGAAGAGGCTTTAAGGACCTCCATGAGCCTAATGTAGATTGTACTTTGAGAGTGGCAGCTGCTAGGATATGGCATTTGAACCACCCCAAATAGTATATTTTCGGTAAATGAGCTTGACACACTGAAAATGTGAACACTTGATAAAGAATAACAATTGCTTATTGAACACACCGGAATACTGAGGTTGTGGTAGGGGTGAATAAGTATCTACTTAAATTCAATTAATTCAATTTGCAACTTTAAATTCAAATCAGATCTGTTGTAAAGAAAAACAGAAAGCAAAGCATAAACCACATCACTACACACCAGGACACTAGACTTGTGTGGAAAACCCAACAAAGGAAAAACCATGGTGAGAAATCTCACAATATATTGCACAGTATACAACATATTGTTTTAGGATTGCAACCCAAGAAAGCAAAAACTCCCTGAATAATTGTTTTATGGCTATGCCAAAGGAAGTTCACTAGTCCCTTACTAAAACATCGCTACAAAGATTAAAAACATGAACTTGAAGTGTTATGAGAATGCATCTATCATACGTTGATGTTACAGTTCACTTTTTCGCACATTTCTACTACTCTCACCTATCACAAATGATTTTATATTCTATATATATCCTCTACAACATCTCAAAATATCTGATTCAATGCAAAAAAACCATTTAACAAACTCAAAGAGGTGATGAGTTCTTGTCCAATTAACTTGTTGGCATATTTAAGTTGTCATTGGATAAGTGTAAAGCAAACATCAATCCCATTGGTGAACCGGTAGACCGAACAAAGGATATGTACTGGTAGACCAAAAAGAGTACATACACAACCGGTCTTATAGTACATACAGGGGATGTATGGACAACCGGGTATAAGAGTGATACCGGTCGACTGCATGATAATCCGCACTGGATTATACGGAGCATTCACCGTTTAGAACTGGAGTTAGCTTTTTAACAGGAGTTAGTTTTATTTCTACACGAATGTTTCAAGGTAAACTCAAGATCATCTCACAAAGTTTTTTTGCTGCATGATTTATGGGTGAGTTTACAGCTTGGCAGTACTATGAGTTGAGCTTTTGTTAAGATTAATTTCTTAATAAATACAGGTCATAGGACACAAAAGATGTGTTGTTGAAAATACAGAGTAGGAGAGAGATATCAACTGAGAGAAGCTACGGTCACAAGAGGTGAAAGGCAGAGAGGTTCAACAGCCAAGCAAAGCAGGAAGGTTAACAGGTATGATCTAATCAAACAGAAAGTGTCAATTCAGATCATTGCTTTTATATTGTCAAAGCATATTCAAATCCCTCTATCAGGGTGAACCCTAATAGGTTCGTTGTATAAATCCCTTAACCGGGTAACATCTTCATTGGTGTTTAAAGTCCTTTTGCAAGGCGACTCCTAATAGAGTCAAGATCTTAACAAGTCTTCTACCAAATCCCTTTACCGAGTAGCACTCTTACAAGTGCCTTGTAAGCTCTTAACAAGGCACCTTTATTACTGCAGTAGTGAAGTTGCGAACTTTGTCTCACCGTGGTTTTTTCCTTCTAACTGAGGGTTTCCACGTACATAAGCTGTGTTGATCTAAGTATTTCTATTTCTGTTTATGAATGGTTAATTACATTCTGTTTATTCTACAAAAATCTTTATACAAGGTTTAATCGAGAAAGAAATAGTACTTACTGATTCACCCCCCCTCTCAGTAACTGGTTAGGAATAACAATTGGTATCAGAGCATTTGGTTCTCAAAAGATATAAAGCTTAACCGCTTGAGTAAAAGATCATGGAGGATTACAAGTATCAGAAGCAGCTTGAGGAAGCCAATGACATCATTGCCTCTTTTGAGAATAAGCTGAGAAGATCCCTTGCTAAAAGAAAGGAGTTGGCTCTGCAGTTGAGTGAGAGCAATGAAACGAATGAGGAACTCTCTGGGCAAAGTGGATCAGATGAAGCTGAGGAGGCAATCTCTGAGCTTATGGAGAGGAATCAGATCCTAACCGATCAGACCTCCAACCTGAAAAGGGAGCAGGAAGATAATGCCATAAGAATGACTGAATTAATTGAGAAAAAGAGGAAAGATGAAGATGAAGATGAAAGAAACACTGCAGTGAAATCTCTAGCAACCTCGGAGAGAGCAAGAAGTGTGGCAGAAGGAGCAGTAAGAGAAAGTGAACTTGTCATTCTGCAACTTCAAGAAGACATGCAAATAGTCACTCAAGAAAATGCAAACATGCAAAAGAATTGGCATGATAAAGATGATGCATGCAAGAGGATGGCAATTGAACTGTATCAACTAAAGCAACAAGTAAAGGAACTCGAGGAAAGAAATGAGACACTCAGAAGATACAATGAAAGTTCTGAAAAGCTTGATGAGCAACTAAAAGCTCAAAGAAAGCAAAAGGATCCCACAGGACTTGGGTTCACTGGTCAAAGCACCAAGGAAACCGGTGAGTCATCTGGAGCGAAGAAAAGCAAGAAGGAAAAGAAGAAACTGCTACAACAAAAGGGTAAAAAGACCTTCAACACCTCTTGCAATCACTATGGCAAACCAAGCCATAAAACAAGTAACTGCAGAAATGCACCGATAAAGACAACCAACAGTTACTGCAAAACCTGTTACAAGTATGGCCACAAGACCTCTGAATGTAGATCTCGTCCCAATAGTGTGTCCAGTGGAAGCAGGGGAAGCTTCAAGGGCTATTGGTACGCATGCAACCAGTTTGGACACAAGGTTGATGAATGCAGATCCAAAAAAATGGCATTCAGATCCCCACCGAGAACGATATTCCCTATGAGGAATAAGAACCCGAGCACAACCAATTGTGCTAACTGTGGCATGCATAGCCAAAATGACTCCTGGTGTCATTCACCCAAGAAGACAAGGGTAAATCCATGGAAGGCAACCGGGATAGTCTGTTACACCTGCAACAAAGTTGGACACCTGGCCAAAGATTGTAGGAACCGGCCAGTGAACAAAAGAAGAGGATCGGTCAAACCGGTGAAGAACACCCTGTCTCCTAGTCACAAGGACAACAAGGGAAAAGAGACCGAGAAAGAAGTCAAGAAGATTTGGTTCAAGAAGGAATCAAAGAGCTCTGCTTAGGAGAAGATAGAGGGAAGATCATCGTCTACTGATGGTGATATCTCTTCAGCAAACTGAGCCTAAAAGGCTTAGAGGGAACCGGAAGCCCGTCTATTGTTCCCGATAGGACTGGTGAGTAACAAACTCACTCAATCAATAAGGAAAACCGGACAGGTGAGTGTTGATCAACCGGGGTTTGTTCAACAGGTAAAAGCCTGTATACCAGTTGGTGAAAAAGGAAAGAAAGGTTAGGTAAGCTAAATAATGCTATAGCCGTTAACAAATAGTTACCGTTTGGTAATTACCGTTAAGCCCTACATCTATATAAAGGAAGGAGGATTACTCATATCATTTTACTTTAAGATTTGTGATTTCTTATGCTTGAGTAATATTCTCGTGCTTTGATCATCGATAAGTTATTTCTGTAAGATTGATCAAGCAACTTTCTGAGTAAACCGGTTGATTACAATGGCATCATCATCATCTATCGCTAAGTTGATTCAAGGAAATCAATTCGACCGACCTGTCTCCAATATTGTAATGTCCCCACTTTTGCAGTTGACCAAGCGTGTATGCATTAGCCTTGTTCTACATGGTCCCGAGGGCTAACGAAGGGTTTAAGGGGATCCTGGAGTGTTTTGGCCTAGTCATTTCCAGTTTGGGCCAAAATGAAGTTGATTTACTCAGTTTCAGGCATACTTACTATTTTTAGTAAGTCAACAGGACATAGTGGAGGCCAGTTTTGGTGATTGGATTTGATACTCTTCAGTGAGAGCTTTCCGACGAGCTATCACTTGCATTATTTGGAGTCCGATTGCTAATACATTTTAATGCCTGAAGTTTTATTAAAGTAACATTTAATTTAATTGTAAAATATTAAAGTGTTACTTTAATATTTATTTTATGGGGATGTGTACCCAAGGGAGACATAAGGGGATATTTTAATATATGTTTTATATTGCACATCTTTTATCCCACATTGCCCATGAGAGTTGAACCGACCCTTGGAAATAGAATAAAAGGAAGCGTTTGTGGCTTCATTAGACATGTTGAATATGAGAAGAAATTGGTGTGTGAGTTGCACATCCGTTCTTGGCATTAGAGGACGTCTATCCTCTCTTGTGACATTCTAGACGTCATTCCCTTGGGGTTTGGCCTTTGGAATCTATTGCTATCAGCTCCATTAACAGGCAGGTTGGGTGTTTTTTCAGCTACAGGCAGATTGGGTGTTTCCTTCTTATCTTCCTCTCTACTTGTCCGATGCTTATGTCACTTTGAGGGAATGATTTCAAGAAGATATTGAACCGTTTGAGGGCAGATTATAATAGTACTGTAGTGCAGCACTATTCATGTTACTGTAGCACGACACTATTCACGCTACTGTAGCGCAACACTATTCACGACACTATTCACGGGTACTATTCATACCACTATAGCAGCAAATTTTGTAAACATTTGATGAAACATTATTCAATAATGCTGTAGTAATTCGTGAGTTGATAACTTGCCATGTATTTGCTTCTTATTGAAATAATATTCTACCAGCAGTAGCCAGTTTCGAGTTTGCATATTATTGTAGTTTCCTTCTTGTTCATGTTGCGTGTTTTCAAGTTTATGCCAAAACATAAAACAAACAAATGTCTCATTTCTGGAAGTCATAAGGGGATTAAACATTAAACGAAGATATAAGAAGTTGAATGCAAACTGTTTGACATAATTCCTTTCAGTAGTTGGTTAGTCTTTTGGGCATTCAAGGGTGTCCATTACAAATATCATGGCATTTCATAACAAGGAACGACATGTCTAGTGCACTGTCATCTGTGCCTGATGGAGTTCTAATGACTGAAGATTTCACCACTTTCATACATGCGAAACAAGAAGAGTTGGGTGAAACTTTCATCCAAAGCGAGTACCTCTCGCTATGCACAGACGAAAAGCTTCAGGATAAGTACGCGAAGCTGGTATCTTCAGGGCTGATAAACGAAATCTGTTACCCACCCGTGTTTCGACCGGATTGGATATGACTGGTTCTCAGTTGTGTGTCGTGTGCATGAACCTGGTTTCTAGCTTGTGAAGGGAGCATGCACTCAAATCACCAAGGAGGACCTGCACAGAGTGACCGGGTACAGCGATAAAGGGGAAGCCCTCACCCTTAGAACCATCTCCAATGTCGTTGCCGCTAAATTGACAAAATCAAAATCTGATAGTCGGCTGATGACCATCAATGATATTGAAGATGAGGGAGTTTGGTTCGCATCTGCAGTGATAGGTTATAAAATCTATCAATCAAGCAACCTGAATAGTGTGCCGAGAGGAGCCATTCATGCCGCTCACCGGATCATGCACGACAACGCGCAATATGATCTTTACACAATGCTTCGAGGACAGATTTTTGAGAATTTGAAGAAGCTGGGTATCGTGAAGAAAAAGTTTCTGAAATATGGAACCCTACTGGTATGCTTGTTCTTTTATTATTCTAACTTCTTTCCGGGAATAGGCAAGGTGACTTGGGAAACCGATCGACCAGTCATGATTCAGATCAGTGATATGGCCAACCAACTAGGAAACCAGTTCAGTAAAGTCATGACTAACTACTTTGAGGCATTCCAACTGAGGATGCACGCCAGAGTTCCCTCAACCATTGTTGACTCCTACAAAGACGAGGTGCGCTTCCTAGTCTCCACCGATCACTGCATCATACAGGCAATAGAACCACGAACCGAGTATGCTCCTAAACTAGGGTATGAAATCTCTGCAAAAACAGCAAAGGCATATGCAGATGCCCTACAAGACAGTGATCTGGATCTGTCGGCATACCGGTTTGGGACGTTTGAAGAAATTTAGGAGAATCTGAAGAAAAAGGCACCGATAAAGAATGTATATGTCAAAAGGACCCCTACACCTAAGAAGAAACCGGCAGCAGATCAACCCAAAGTTCAAAGAAAGAGAGCACAACAAGCGACCATCACTCAAGAGGAAGAACAGGAGGAAACTGAGATCGAAGACACAACTCTTCTTTGAAAAAGGAAATCTGCTAAACCGGTGAAGGGAGATGCACCAAGAGGGAGAAAACCCACAATTGATGAATTTGTGGCAGGGTTAAAGAATTCAGGTGGTATGGCATCAGTTGGAAGGAAGTATGAACTAGAAAATGAAGAAGATAGGAGGAAAATAGAAGAAGTCGTAATTTATTGTATCCATAAGTTCCATCTCACTCCCACCGAACTTCAGAAGGTCGTCCCTGACGATCTCTAGGAGATTCTTGAAGCAAGATGGAAAGCTTCAATGGAAAGAGAAAATGAGCTAAGGATAAAGGCTCTGCTTGAGGTTCAGAACCATCTTACTCTGGACGAGGCCACTCATCAAACAGAATTGCACAAGCAAAACTTTTTGTTAAGAAAAAGGGTAAGTCAATGCTTGTTGGAGAAGTGGACAAGGTATACGAAGAAGGTGTTGCAACATGGACGAAGTTTCTTCAAACCCAACAACAGGCAGAAGAAGCATGCCAAAAGACCATTGTGCCACCGGTCAAAGATACCTGTAAAGGAAAGGGAATCCTGGGAGCTGAAGCTCAAGTCAAAGCTAAGGTATCGACTAAACCGGTCATGGTCGATATCACTGACGACAAAGGCGGCGATCTAGCTCCACCAACCATTCTTGTATCTCCAGAAAAAGGTAAAGCTCGCACAATGATTGTAAATGATATTGTAGATGAAGTAAAGGATTTTGGTGAAGTAGCCAATGAGGCTAAATGGTTCAATGTGTTAGGAGAGGAAGATAAACAAGCAGTAATAGTGGCTCTGTTGGAAACCTTCTTGGATTTCAACAGAAGTCCAAGAGACTATAGGTCAAAATTTCCTCCTGAACTGAATACTAGACTTATGAATAAGTGGAGAACCGGTCTAGGCACCAACAATAGAATTGTTAAGGAGACACTATCATAGGTACAACCTGGTCTCAGTGAAGAAACTATTAAACTTCTAATGGAGGAAGTATCCATGAATCTGGATACAAAGAATAGAGTTGCCAAGAAGTAAATGGTTATGAGAAGGAAGTCTATAAAGAGACACTAGATTTCTGGCAACAATATGACTTCAGTGCTCTCAAGGCAATAGGTCCATAGGAAGAACCTGAAACAGTACAAGAACCACCGGTTCAATTCACTGCTCGTGAAGAACCAACAATCGGTGAGCAGGAAGTTCCTAAGGAACAGTTCACATCCGGTGAACAGGTGAATCTAGGAGAACAAGTTCTACCAAAGGAACAAGTACTGGGAGAGTCATCGGTCAAGATGACTACTGACAATACAACAAGTGAAGAAGAAATTGTTGTGGGAGAGCTACATACAGCTGAAGAGCAACACACAAAGGAAGCCCCACCAGAAGAGAAAGTACAACAACAACAAGAAGCCCGACCAAAAGAAGAGGTACTACCGGAAGGGAAAGTACAGCAAGAAGTAGAAAGACCAGGAGAAGTGGTCCTACCGGAGAGGTGGTAATACCGAAAGAGACAATACAACCGGGAGATGAAGGAAATCAAGAACAACAGAACAAACAGGAACAAGAGTTATTTGTACATATTGAACAAGAACAACCGGTACTGGAGCCAAGGCAAAAGGAACAGGTAGATGTTCCAAGCTCATCCTCATCCAAGAGGAAGTCATACTTTGCAACAAACACTAAAGCCAAGAAGAGCAAAGTTAGCAAGACTGTGGTTGACATAAGCAAGATGTCAACTAGACAACTAAAGGAGCTAACAAAGAGGAAATAGGACATGGTCCTCACAAGTGTAAAGAACATCCTGTACAACTTTGTACCAGATGCCGATATTGATGAAGATGAACCTGTGATTGATCAATTGGAGATTTTGGCACAAGCAATAGGAGAGGATGTCACCGATCCGGAGACAGTTGCCATTGATCATTACGAGAAGAAGAGAATAGAAATTCTCCATAAACAAGTTGAAGAGATAAAGGTAACAGTATCTACCAACATAAGGGTACTCCAGCAACAGTTACAGGTTGCAAGAAGTCTAATGACAAGGACTTCAAATTTTGATATTTTTGTTCAAGATATCACAGAGAAGTCATCTAAGACTTCTGAAGACATAAGAGTTCTCTCTTCCCAATTTGATATAAAGACCACATCAGCAACAAATTTCAGCAGGGAAATGACAAGCCTAGCTCTCATTCTGAGAAAGGCATCAGAAGAAAGAACTAAGAGAATCCAAGATCTCATTGGATTTCAATTATTTCTGGCGCCAACATTTGATTTAATGCAACGGACTGCAACAAAAGCTGAGAATCTAATCAAGGAACCGGACTACAAGACTGTAGAAGACATGGAGAATATAATTGTATCGCTAAAAGCAGCACAGAAAAATTTGGAACATGTCACAAGTCCATGGAATCCTTTTCTTCATACAGCGAAGAAAGTTACAAGGACATCTTCACCAAGTTATAGATGTAATCCGAAAGCATAATCCTTTGTCCTATGGAGGCAAAAAGGGGAAGATGACATAAGCGAAGGTAAGAGAAGGTCAGACGGAGGAAGAAGATCAAGATGGAAAGATCAGAAAGAGACGGAGTAGATTCAGCTACAATGCAGAGTAGCACAAGAACAGGGGAAGTCTACAGGACAAGGAATGAACGGTGCTGAGAGAGTGATGTTTTGCCACCAATGCTAAAGGGGAAGATTGTTGGCATATTTAAGTTGTCATTGGATAAGTGTAAAGAAAACATCAATCCCACTGGTGAATCGGTAGACCGAACAAAGGATATGTACCGATAGACCAAAAAGAGTACATACACAACCGGTCTTATAGTACATAATGGGGATGTATGGACAACCGGGTATAAGAGTGATACCGGTCGACTGCATGATAATCCTCACCGGATTATGTGGTGTTGTTTGAGTTAAAACTGGATTATACGGAGCATTCACCGTTTAGAACTGGAATTAGCTTTTTAACAAGAGTTAGCTTTATTTCTACACGGATGTTTCAAGGTAAACTCAAGATCATCTCGCAAAGTTTTTTTGCTGCATGATTTATGGGTGAGTTTACAGCTTGGCGGTACTATGAGTTGAGCTTTTATTAAGATTAATTTCTTAATAAATACAGGTCATAGGACACAAAAGAAGTGTTGTTGAAAATATAGAGCAAGAGAGAGATATCTTCTGAGAGAAGCTATGGTCACAAGAGGTGAAGGGCAGAGAGGTTCAACAGCCAAGCAGAGCAGGAAAGTTAACAGGTATGATCTAATCAGACAAAAAGTGTCAATTTAGATCATTGCTTTTATATTGTCAAAGCATATTCAAATCCCTCTATCAGGGTGAACCCTAATAGGTTCGTTGTATAAATCCCTTAGCCGGGTAATATCTTCATTGGTGTTTAAAGTCCTTTTGCAAAGCGACTCCTAACAGAGTCAAGATCTTAACAGGTCTTCTACCAAATCCCTTTACCGGGTAGCACTCTTACAAGTGCTTTGTAAGCTCTTAACAGGGCACCTTTATTACTACAGTAGTGAAGTTGTGAGCTCTGTCTCACCGTGGTTTTTTCCTTCTAACCGAGGGTTTCCACGTACATATGCTGTGTTGATCTGAGTATTTCTATTTTTGTTTATGAATGGTTAATTACATTGTGTTTATTTTGCCAGAATCTTTATACAAGGTTTAATCAAGAAAGAAATAGTATTTACTAATTCACCCCCCCTCTCAGTAACTGGTTAGGAATAACATAACTATCATAACTTCTCTCTTCCTTTTGTGTTGGAATGTAATGCTTCTAGGGAGTTGTTTTAATGCAAAATAAGCATTCTATTTCTTTAGAGAGCAGAAAACTCAAAGGGACTGAAAGAGGGTTTTCAATTTATGTCAAGGAAATGTTGGCCATCATGCATGGTTTGCCAAGTTTAGGCAATACCATGTTGGTGGTAAGCTTGTGGTTAAGATTGACCACTACAGATTGAAGTACTTCTTCAATCAAAAAAATCTCAACAAAAGGCAACAAAAATGAGTAAGTAAACTACAAACCCAAGCTTTTGATATTGAACATGTAAAAAACCTAACCTTTTGATATTAAATATGTAAAAAAATAAGAACATAGTAGCTGGTGTATTGTCTAGAAAACCCACTCTATGTTCTATGATAGAAATTACAACAGATTGGAAAGTTCTGATTTTGACAAAATGTTCTAAAAGCAATTTTGCCACTAACATAGTGAAAGGGAAATTAAACGATGATGAGTATGTAGTGGTTAATGTTCTCAACCTATACAAGTATAGAGTCTTTTTGGTGCCCAAATCTAAAATGAAAGACAAGACTTTAAAGGTTATTCATGCTACTCCCTTGGCTGGTCATCAAGGGTATTTAAAAACTAACTAGAAGATTCAGAAGATATTCACATGGAAAAGACTTGAGAATAATGTCTTTAAGCAAATCAAAGAATGCCTAGTTTGTCAATAGAACAAAACAAAGTAATCAATTCTAGATAATTTGTTGCAACCCCTACCCTTTAAAAATCAGCATGGGGAAGTATTTCAATTGATTTCACGACTAGACTTTTTAAAGTTCAAGGTGAAGATTGTGATGGATAGACTCACAAAGTATGCACATTTCTCTGTCAACTCTTTGAATCTCGGAAGCACTCGCCTAGCCCTGGGATGCAGAAGCGGATGTGTTGAAAAGCGAATGTGGGAGCAGATGCTCTGTGGTGCGCACAGGGAGTGCTTTGGCTCCCTATGGATATTGTTTGATGTCAAATCACCACCAAATCATGGTGTGTTAATAAATCATAGAATTCGAATTTTGGCGAACTTCAAACTTCTATGTAAAATTCGCTATATAATTCGTAGGGTCTGTGGAAAGCATATTCAGGTATTTTTTCCTTTAAAAAACAATGTGAATTCACAGCAAATGAAAACGAACAAGGCATGAGTTCCGTTTTTGCCCGTCCATTGACCTGCATTCATTAGTTGACTACCATTTTTGCTAGCATCGGTTTCGCAACTCCTACCTGCCTTTTCCTCTGATTTCCATGTCCAAGCAAATCTCAAAAATTTATTTTAAGTTTCTTTTTCTTATTTATTTATTTCTTAGGTTTATCAACTATTTTAAATTCTTAACACCATATGTTCGTAATGTCAAATATTATTTTGGTGATATTAAATTGTTTTTTAAAAATTTAACGTTTAACCTTTAATTTAACATATATGATCTATTATTTTATTTTTTTAACAATATTCTTCATTTATAGACTTTAATAGCAATTTAGTTAAATTAAAATAATATTTGATATTTAGTATATATATATAAATATAAATTTATAATATATAATTATATATATATATATAAACACATCCAAAACCCCGCAAAAAAAATTTCACGCATCCACGCACCCAATTCTTGTGCCCGCATCCACATCTGCATCCCGCACCCGAATCGGCAACTTAGTTTTAGATTACAAGAGACCTTATGCTGCTGATTTGTTTACAAAGAAGTGTCTAAGCTCCATAGTTTGCCTGGATTGACTCATTTTGACTCTCTGAAACTAGGGTTCAATGATTTTTATCAAGGACTTTGTACTTTATGAATTCTTATCGGTTTTATACTCACATTTTTTATGCAATAAACTCAAAATAGCTAGAGAACTGAGAAAATTTAATCAAACCTAAAAAATTAGATTTACTCGGTACCGTGCTTGAAAACCATAGTTTGTTGTAGATAATGCCTTCTCGCCTTAAACCATTCTTAATCTTTGCACAATCACAATTGAAATGGCCAAACAATCCTAACACCATTTATTGGGCAAATTGGTGGAGAAAACAGACTGAAACCAATTACTTTGACCATAATTGTTCACTCACACAAACTAGTCATCATAAATTAGTCGTTCCCTGCAAGTTTGAACAAGAGCAGTCAATCTTAATATTTGTCGGCGAGATCAATACCTGAAATTGATTTGACTTCTGCTGACTAAATTTGAAAAAAGTCGGACCAACGAGAAACATCCTATTTAGCATCACATTTATGGAGTCCAGCATGGAGAGCACTTTTTAAAATCTGTCATTTGGTTCAGTGTGACATTAAATTGCCAAATGTGGAAATTATGCAGCCTTGCCTTGGACCCACCATCTCTGACCCATGGGCACGTGGAAACCATAAGATAGAAAGACACATGGCAGAACTCCGAAAATCCAGAACCACAGAACAAAAGGCTTTTGCAAGCCTCGCAAATTCGCAAAATCCATCAGATGAAGATACATGGCAACTTGTAAATAGTCACATTTAAAAGGGGCCAAACACTGGCACATGAGGCTAAACCCGCAAGTCCGCAGCCACCTTTGTGCGTAGACACAATAAATCTCGCAGACTCGTGGAAAGCAATAAAAGACAAGGCATAAGGGTGGGACCCACTAAAGGCATAGTGGTCAAATGCCTTAAAGGATTAAAATACACGTGCAAAATTCGAACAACTTAAAGGACTAGATGAATGGGTCGAACATTAGACAAGCAATTTTTTTGAAATAATTGAAGTGAACAATTAATATGGAAAGCATTAGGGGATGGGGCTAATTCATACAACAATATAGAATACATAAGTCATAACTTGGATGACCACAAACAAGCTATAGGGAGTCAACAACAAATTAAAATGCAAGATCATTGTGCAACAAAAAGACTTAACATTTTTTGAAGATTTAACGATTAAAACCCTAGAGGACCATATAAATACCCTATGAAATTGCAGAAATAATACCACCAAGGATGTCCCTCTCCCCGAAATGTCTAGATTACAAAGGTAGCATCCCCATGATTCACTAAACTTATTTCCTTTCTCAAATCTCTTACATCTAAGGAAAATTGACTTCACTTATTTCTAATCATCATGCATTTTGTTTTATTGTCAAGGTGAGGGATTTCCATATTGTGTGATACTTCTACCAATTTTTCAAGGATGGTATAGACTCATGGAGCTGGTGATTTGGTTCAAATTCTTCATTCTTTCGAAGAAATGCACTTTGTGTGATCCAATTGGTATTAAAATATGTAAACCCATCTTCGTTGGTTTCTTGACATACCAATCTCTATAGTACACCTTTGGGTTGTTTTCATTTTATTTGGGGACTATGTACCTTTTGTTGGAGCCTAAATGATTTAGTGAGCCTATTTGCTAAGTTGCCAATATGACAATATTTTTCCTTGGGTATAGTATATATGTGTGTGTATATGTTCATGTATAAATATACATATATACTGTACACACATATATAAAAAATTGAAGAAATATAGAAAATTGTAAAACTAAATCCATTTGACAATATAATTCTTCATCATTGATCAATGCCAAATGCCAAATGGTAGTAACATATTAAATGCCAATTAATAGTTGAGAATTTGAATATCATGCCATATGCCATATCATATATATCAGCCCTTCAAAACGTCAAAATGAGAGAAAAGAGAGTGAAGAGAGAAAAATGAACTTTGTATTGGGTGAAATGATGCTTTTAGGGGCATTTTAGGGTTTTTGAATGCAAAAAAAAGTTTAAAATGTTTATTTTTTTTGGTGCTCCATGCCTTTGGGTACCCTAGGTACGCCCAAGTATGTACCTTGGGAAAATGCAAGCGTACCCTCGAGCGAACCTATACCTAGACATACCTAGTACAAGTGTAGGTGACCTTAACGCATACCCAAGAACTTAGCCTATTTGTATTAAGAGGCCTAATATCATATATCTAGGATTCATTATAAATTAATATTATTATACTTGTGTTATAATTTGGCATTAATGAGTAATGTGACAATATCATTCAATGTTGGATCATAGATCATGTTATTTAATTAAAAAATTTAAATTGGCTTCTTTTAGTTTCTTTCAGTTTCTTTAAGTTTTATTTAATTTTTTGTAATTTAATTTCCAAATAATGTTTTTTACATGTATTTTTAGTACCCATCTTCAAAATATAAGAAATTGATTGCTATCACCATCCATACACCACCCACCCATAAAACCTGGACAAGCATTAAGCTTTTTAATGCAAATCTTTTAATTTCTGAATGCATTCACCATCTGTGTAGCTATAATTATTTGATGCTGATCCTTTAAGCTCCTGATTTGAGGCTAGTGTGAAGGGAAACTTGTGAAACCGTAACAAAGGATTTTCTTTACAACTATGAAAAGTACTTATACTTCCTTAATGATTGAGACAAAAAATGTGTTCATAACATTACCAAAGACACAGCTTCCCATAAAAGTGGAGATTTTTATTACAGTAGTGTGTTGTTGCATGATCCAAACAGACACAAACATAATTTGAGTTGTGGAAAGGCCAAAACATATTAATTATTATTAGGAGATAGTCAGTCTACAATTATTTTAATTTTTAGGCAGAATTTCAATCTATGTTGCGAAGTAAATATGAATCGAGACATTATCCTGATGTGTCGGTGGCAAATAACAACTATTAAATTTGAGCTCGTCTGCTCCAGCAGAGGTTGTGGTGACTAATTTTTCACACTCAACATTATGATTATGTATTTTCCTGCACATTATCATTTGCCTTCAAAAAAATTGCACTCCACAACTCACATAAGTTTATGGCCTTAAATTTCCAAATTGTCAATTGGGAGTCAAGTTTTGCAACCAAATGGAATGTGTAACTCTCATTCATTCAATCATACAAGTAATAAACAGTTCAATAGCAGCATTTTGTTCCTCAAAGAAAAATACAAGTAACCATACTGTGAGCATTTTGTTCTGGCGCTGTAATTCTCTGCAAAGAGCTTCCAGCTTTTCACGGAGTGCTATGTTCTTCTTCAATTCTAGAAGCACTGCACAAAGGAAATGTAAAATGTATAAAAGGCATATTTTCTAGAAAGAAAAACTGCATGTACATTAGTATGTCACAAAGCAGATAAATCAAATTTAACCTGCTAATAATACCTCACACAACCAAAGAACATGGCTTCCGTGAGAACCAAAAAACAACATTCCAGAACTATATGGACAATCATTTGAATCAATAACCTATATTTTATTATAAGAAATGAATAGGACTGATATGGAGTGTAAATTCTTATAGAGACTAAAAGATAAAACTGGAAAACCAAAATGTCCAAAGCTGATTGACATTACACTGCACAAATGCAGTACATAAAATAAAATAAAAAACAATAATATAATACGTATACTTTCCAAGAATATGTAAAAAGTACAAGTTATAGACAGAAGAAAAGTTAAACATGCTCAAGTAACAAGTTCTGCAAAAGAAAGTAAACAATTTCATATGATGGATGAAACCATTTTTCCTTTATCTCAATCTTGCTAACTGAGATATTTTGGTTATTCATTTATAATCTATTTTCAATTGGGTGTTCGACTTATACTAAGAAACCTTGAGAGAAAAGAACCTAGAATGATCAAAATCAACTGATATGTAATGTCACCATTTATACGCTATCTTGTTCTACAAGAATTGGCCAATTTTCAAGGTTTTCAAAGAAACCCGGGGATGCGCACCTGGCCCAAAACCTAGGTTTACCCGGTGCGGGGACGTCCTCGAAACGACTCCAAGTACCCCCATCACCGCCCAAGTGTCGCCGCACAGCGCCCACACCCCGCCGCCGCACCGCTTGGTGCTTCGGTGCTTCGATGATTGGCTACTTGGGGATGTCAAGCGTGCTTGGGTTCTTGGGTGCGTCATCCACTATGTTAAGAGGAACAAACTTACCTAACAAACTTACCTCTAAGAGAGCAAAGAAGCGTATGTACAAAGAGAGCCCAGAAGCACGATGGGATGTAGAGCCAGAGGATCCATCTTAGATTGATGAGGACGAGATTGCAGCAAAAACAGATGTAGGGTCGGTTGGTGTTCCTTTGGCGGAACTTGAGTGTGAGGAGTCCAATAGTTCCAATGATGAGGACTTTGTCTTGGGGGATAATTAGAGGCCTCCCATCACTACATCTTGTCATTTTGACATGATTTTGTACTCATTTTGATATTGATCATGATTCGTATCATGCATGATGCTACTCATTGTAATCATCTTTATAATATAATTGATATTTGATAGAACTAATATAAATCCTATTTGCTGATAATTTGAATTTTGATTTTTGAATGTTACTATTGGGTATGTACTATGTTACTTAGTTGGATGTTCAATGGTTATGGTTCGTGTTGCAATTTTGCTATGTTCAAGTATTTCAATTTGGTATGTTATACTGAAATAACATTTCATAACTAGCATTTCAAGTTCTATATGTATAGTATGTAACACCCCTCCCCCCTCCCCCCGCCATCCCCAAATTGAGACCCTTTTTTTTTCCGTCACGAACCCCCGTCCCGCCGTGCCGGTGCTACACTAGGGTTTTCCATAAGTTTCAAGTGCATTGAGCGAGTTCAAATGCTCTTAATGAGCTCAGTTTTCAATTTTAATAGGTTTCAACAGCAATCGATGTTTATAATAAGTGTTGGCCCGACACAAATCTTTATGGGTTTGTTCTCTTTGGTCTTTGAAAAGGATTTCTATTTATAGTAAGCGCTTGCAAGGGACCAATTTTTCTAGGTTTATTTTTTGGGGTTCTTAGAGAACAATGTTATATATAGTATGTGCTATAGTTCTAGCACCAGGCAACATTCTTCAACACCAGTAATATTTTGGCATGTTTGGTTTCAGTTTCCAATGCTTTAGTGGGCCTTTCTGCAATCTGCTTGGGAATATTTTTTTATTTACACTGAAGTTATAACGTAATGTTTTAATATGTAGTTTAATGTAAAATATTATAAAGTTATATTATGCAAAAACAGACACCTAGGAGAGATAAGGAGGGCCCTTTGCACATAAATTGTTATTTAGAGAGGTTTTTTCAATGGTTTTCTTTTTACAAAACTAACAAAGAAGTTACTTTTTGAAAAAGCTAAATTACCGATTTGAACCTAGGTACGGATGCAAGTACGAGAGCTCGATATGTGGATGCGTGGAAGATATTTTTGGAGGGTTTGGATGTGTTTGGGTACGTGTGTGCGTGTGTAATTAAAGAAATATGATAGTTCAAAAATATAATTATTAAAATATATTTTTAAAACATAAAAATAAAAAATAAAAACACTATTTTAAAAACATAAAATAAAAAATATTATTAATTCTTATTAACTTTAAAAAAATAAAAATTATATTAAATAATTTATTTCATCATAGTATTTTTATATCTTCATTGCATAAAACTATATCAATATGGTTGCATTATACGGTGATGACTGATATTATTTATACATATTTGATATAATAGAAAGTGCTAAACTATTGAAGGGGTTGGGTCATCATTTATGGCAGTTCTCCTAAATCAAATATCAAAGATACTGTTGGTTCCCAAAACCGCAGATTGGAAATCCAAGAGCCTGCCAATTCTCCAATAGAATTCCAAATCAATTCTGGCCAACGAACGGGAATACTTCAAACTCCCCTGCACTTTAGGCTTCGCTACACCTAGGCGGGTAAACCTTTACTTCAAACTTGATCACCTGGTTCGAAGCTCTTCTATAGCGAATTTAAGCTGGTGAGTTCCTCGGTTGGCAAAAAACCCTTGAACTCGATCAAAATAAGGTTGAATGCTGAATGTTTTAATTAAAATGTTGTGTAATGATTTATTAAGGTTTGTAGGAAGGATTTGATAGATTTTCTGATTTCATATATAAACCCAATATTTCAATAATAATAAGACCAGTGCCTCTGCTTATTCGGGCAATAGAGTCAACTTCAATGAAGGTTTACGTACAACTTTATAATGTTTAATGCATTCTATATTGCTAATCAATTAAATAATCAAGACGCGACAAATCAAATATTTACGCAATCCTAAATTACTCCAGATTGAATTTAGGATGCTATCTGACCGTATCCACTTATCCGATATTTAAATTGCACACAATATTCAAAAAATAATAATTATAAAGGACGGTTCATCAATAATTTAATTCTCTATGCCTTTAATAAATAACAAAAGATGTTTTATTTTATTATTAAAATAAAATAAATTTAAATTTACAAAATCATGTTATGCTCCTTATCCCTCCATACAAATATATAAAAGTGTTTCTATCTTCGAATGTCTCTCTCTATCGGATTATAAAATCCTTATTTATACTTGGTTTTATAAAGTGACGTGTCTTTTAAATATCAAAAGTCACGTCTCTTTTAAACAAAAAAAAGTTTTTATATTTCAACTAATGACCAACGTAATCTATTACTACTTTAATAATATCATCAAATCTTCCACATATGTTACAAATGGAGGCCATGATTTCTACAACAAATTAGGGCTCCATCAGATACAAAGTCCGATGTCCGATGTCCGAAGCAGCGAATTCTTCAAATTCTCACCGGCAAACCGGCATCTAGGCTGGTGAAAGAGGTGGAAAACACCATGAATGTTGGCAAATTTAAAGAGGTTTGGGATCCAAGCGCACTAGCATCCACATCCCATGCGCATCCGCATCCGATGTGGAGGGCTTGAAGACGCATACGATAATGTAGTGAAAAAGCAATGAAAAAAGAAAGAAAATGTGTTTTTTGAAAAAAGTAGTGAAAGGAAAAAAGGCGCTTATATGAAAAAATAGCAAAAGGAAAAAAAAGTGTTTATAAAAACACAATAGAAAAGGAAAAAAATTCTAAAACACAACAAAATAAAGAAAAATGTTTTTTTTTCCTAAAATTGCTCTCAAAAGTTATAAAAGGAGTATTGTGGCCCCCATTTGTGATATTCTAAATTTGCACAAATATTAAGATGTTGTCAAATGAACTGTGGAGTTATTCCTGGGATTGTTGAGCACAAAGACCCTCTGCAGTTCGTCTGGTTTTGATGGTGATCAGAGATGCAGATGTACACAAGTTTTCTTGAGATTTTGGTGATGTGGACCTGCAAAATTGAAGATTTATGAAGTCTTTTAAGATGGTCTTCAGGGTTTTTGATCTGATTAAATGAGTTTTGAAGTGTTGTTCAAATTTAGTGAGTTTTGGTTGAAAATACATGTCTGGTCATACACATCCAGCCACGCATTTTCTCAAATTTTGATTCATTCCTCCAAGAATATTGATCTTTTGCTTCTAGGTATTGAGCCTATGCTCTTTCTACAGTAGGACGACCAAGATAGATAGGTTATTTGCAAGGTTTTGGGAGCATTTGAATCTATTGAAAGAAATTGCCCGACTACAAGGTTATACACTTCCTGTCAATGCACATGGGGGCTTATGCAGTCATAAACTGCTGTTGAAGACTGCAAATGTATTTTAATTGAGGCACCTATGTGTCAAAAAGGGAGTTATGGGTGTTGAATGAAGTTTTGAGGGCAGAAAGAAATTTAAATAATTTATTTCCAAGTCACCCCTGGAATTCCAGTGCCCATTTAGCAAGTGCATAAAATTCTGAGAATTTTTTCAGACCCTGGGAAGATAGGAAGATCCGTGCAATCTCCTTACTTCAGTTTGGCATTCCCAAGGAATGATTGGCATTGTGGATGAAGAAGTTGATGAAACAACCATAGAAGCCAGGGATCAACTGCAAGCAAAACACCTATCACACAAAAGAGATCAAGCAAAGATAATATGCCCTATAACAACCATAGAATTCTGTATTGATTACACAATAATAAATTGGGATTGGGATGCATTACAATGAATGAATAGCTTGCTTTATAGAAAACACGTGTACTAAAAATATTCAAAAGCTAACTCAAACTAAAAATAGCAAACTAGAGCTAGATATGCAAACTAAAAGTGCATGATATGCACAATATGCAAACTGGAGCCCAACTAGACCAAACTAACCTATATTAGGCTCAACTAAGTGAACTTAAGCTAGAGTATGAATGTGCAAACATGTACTCGATTATGCATGAGAATATTCTTGAGCATGTGCACAGTTAATTAATGCAACATATGCAAATGTGCCTAATGCAACAAATATGCATGCTCTAACAGTGGAAAGGATATAGTTTGAGCCAGCAGTCTGATCCATGTGTGATGCATCAAAGGAGATATATTGAAGATTATTATTGATTGAAATCTTCAGTGTCTGGATTTGCTACAGGTCTCTCTTGTTTGAGAATCATTTCAGTATTATGTAATAAGGATAGCTAAAAATTAATGCTGTCATGCTTGTTATATACATGCATATGCAAGGGTCATTATATATGTGCAACAAGAAATTCACAGGTGATGCTCAAACAAAAGATAAATACCTCAAGTACTACAATCAATGTAGAACTTACCAGAGTCTCTCTCTGCAAGAACTTGCAGTAATTTCTGATGTAAATCAAATAGTTCCTTTCCAGGCTTTATTGTTCCCTTTGTTTGCTTAGCTTTCATTTCACAATTGCTTTCCTGAGTAAAAAATAAACATTACCAGGTATAAGCAAAATTTAGAAACCCTACAAGTGAGCCCTGCAGTTCCAAGCCCCCCTACAAATACAATGTAGTTAAAAGTAAAAGAGTATGCTGAATTTATAGCTTAGAAAAGTTGTCTGTGAAATGTAACATCACTAAAATTTAGAATCGTAAGCTGAAGTCCCTTAGTTCTATATCAAGATACCTAATTGTTCATCAAGCCAAAATCTAAAATGAGACTAGCAAGAAAGAAAAGGCATTGGATGTGTCCAAGACCTAGAAAAATAGAATTGTTCTTAAGAATGGTTTCTTGTAAGCCAACAAAAAACTGGGAATGTTCTGAAACACCTGTCCATGTAAAAAGTTCTAGAAAAAGGGAGTACAATGTGTGTCTTTCTCAACATATGTGGCAATAGAATCAATTCTAAACATTAGAATAAACAATTTTATGGCATGCAGTGTAATCAAAGTCCAATAATAATATTAATATCTGTATGGTGAAAATACTGAACCAAAAAATCAAGTCAAATTTCAACACCTGCTTATTGTGAGAAACATTTCCTCAGCCATTCAGAGCAAGCATTTATTGATTCTTTATGATCCCATTGTGTTTCCTCTGCCCACTTATCAAAAACTTAAATTTTTTAAGGACCCTACAGTTGCCTTGATAAGTTTATTGTTATTAACCAGAAGCAGATGTCAAGGATCGCTTTCTATCTTTAGCACTCTTTTTAATTAAGATTTTTTGATGATTGACAATCCTGAGATATTATTGACTTCATATGTTGCCAATCTAGCGATGTAGTTCAACACAGTTCAATGAACATAAAACTGCAGCAGAGGAAATACAGTATGGTTGGCAACAAATTTTTGTTTTGATAAAGAGAAAATGCCATATTAATAAAACAAGATAGTTGCCAATAGTGGCATATTGTGATGGTTACGTTGTTGTGTTGCCATCAAGGTTCAAATCCCATTGGGGATGAGGTCTACCATCTGTGGCCTGACCACTTCATAGCTCCAGGTCAAAGCGTTTACCCCTCTTAAAAATGAATAAAAAACAAGATAGTTTGGAAGATTAGTTACAGAAACCCTTTCATGGCAGGAACAAGAAAAGGTTTATTACAATTCCCTATACAGGATATCTTGGAGACCAAAAAGACCAAGGAGGGAAGAACAAGAATTTCAATATGTTGAAGTTTGAACTATATCAATTTTAACAACCAGAAGGAATAAACCTAAAAAAAGACAAACTTCGACAACCAAAAGAAAGTTGTAGACTCCCACCCTGACTTTTACCCAATTATTTTTGCAATTTTCAACTTATAGACAATTTGTTCAACAGATGGCATGAGGCATAATTGTTTCTGTTCATATTGGTATTGTGACTGTAGGTTATTCTAGTGTTCAAAGAATGTTTGAATCAGACATAGAAAGTAAAAGCTGATAGCAATAATTCAAACTTTCAATAACATACTGCTGATGTCCAGTTCACAGGTATTGGCCCCCGGACCAGCCACAGTTCGAACTGGTCTGTGGTTCTGGTCCGGTCCGCCTGTGGGTCCGGACAGGGTCCGGTCCACAAGGACCTGGTTCGAACCAGACCATGGCCTGTTCGGACCCAGGCAGACCACCCCCAAAAACAGCAAATCACCATTGAACCAAACACGAACTTAGGCCTGTGGACAATCAAAGCCAGCGGCCAAGTTTTTTTTTCTGGCAGATTTAATAATTTTTGGACATCCACAACCCTAAAAAGTGGGTTTGAAAGGCTTATGTTGACTTCTAACTCTTATTTGTGGTGTGCAAATAGGTTATTTTCTCTTGAGCTAGAGTAAATAAGTGGTTGAGCAAGAGTCTGATTGTGCAAGGAGTTGAAGATTGATTTGTGCATCTTCTTCAAGTATTTGTGCCTCATTCCTACACCTTTGCAAGCTTACAATGAGTGGAAAAGGTAAGTTCTTTTTCCATTTGCTTTTTTTTGTTTAAATTTTTTTTTTAAATTTCATTTCTCTTTCATTGTCCATAAGATCTACCTATTTTTTTTAGAGTTTGTCATTCTTTTGCTTTTATATTGAATATGTATAAAAAAAATTTCCATAGGAAAAGGAAGTACAATGGCATCTACCTCTTCCTCCATAGGCAATACTAAACAAAGAATAGAACCCCATTCTGATTCTCCTTTGTGGATGTATGTTGATATTGTAAGACCCCTTCCAGGAGGTGGTGCTTTCCGTTGGAAATGTCGGGGTTGTGATGTAGAAAGGAATAGTTCATATTATCGGGTGGTAAGCCATTTGTGTGGAATCCCTGGAAGAGAAGTCACGAAATGCCCTGGAAAAAAAGGTGCACCTATACCAAATGAAACAGTATTAAGATATATAAGCAAGAAGCAACAAAAGAGAGAGAGAAGCACGTAGACAAAATACAACCATTGGCATAAAAGTTTAAAAAAAAAGCAAAGGGAATGCAACCCCTCTCTACAAATATTGTGATAGAAGACCACCCCTTTTATACTACCTCAGCTAGCCCTGATGCTGAAACTGAAGCACCCCTTACACACAAAAGAAAGGGACCAGTGGAAACTACATTTCAAAATGAGAGTAAGGAAATTGCCGACATTGATACGGCAAGATGCTTATATGCAAATGGGCTGCCTTTTAGTGTTGTTCACTCTCCATATTGGAAGAAGACGTTGAAAAGTGTCAATGAAGCTCCAAGAGGGTATAAGGGCCCTGGTTATGAGAGAGTACGGACCACTTTGTTGGATAGAGAGGTAAAGGGGATTGATGATGCATTGAAGCTCATAAGGGATTCATGGATTGAAACAGCAGTATCAATTGTTTCAAATGGGTGGAAAGATGCAAGAAATTGTCCCTTGATCAAAGTCATGGTGGTGTCCCCTAAATGGTCAATGTTTTTGAAATCTGTGGATTGTGAGGGGCAAGGAAAAGATGGGTCATTTATTACTAATATTCTCATCTCTACCATTGAACAAGTGGGAGCTAGAAACATTGTCCAAGTCAAAACGGACAATGCAAAGAATTGTAGAGCTGCTGATTTGTTGGTTGAAGAATGATATCAACATATCTTTTGGACACCTTGTGCAGTCCATTCACTTAATCTTATCCTACAAAAGATTGGGAACAAAATTGGGTGGATCAAAGAGGTGTATGAAGAAGCTGAGGACGTCCAGATGTTTGTCACAAACCACCACGACTCAAGGAATATTCAGAATATTCTCACATTTGGAGCTATTGAAGGTAAATGAACTTGCACTCAAGTTAGTAATTTAATTTTAAAAAATAAAATTAGTATTTTACAATTTCTGATTTTCATAATTTGATTGTGTAACGTGTATTTTTTTTTAAAGTATGTCTCTAATAATTGTATTTTTTTTGCTCTAATTTATGTTACAGGTTGTTGAGACGCATTTTGCATCAAACTTAATCGTCTTAAGATGACTTGTGCAAGTGAAAGTGGCACTTTGCAATATGGTAAACAGCAATACTTCATCTATATGGAGGCAAAGCAACATTGAGAGGGCAACCAAAATAAAGCAAAGGATATTGGATGACTAATGGTGGGAACGTGTAGAGTATCTCATTAAGTTCACCGAGCCCATTATGAGCATGCTTTGGTACACTGACATGGACAGGCCTTGCCTTGGAGAGATCTATGATGGCATAGACTCAATGCTTGAGAAGATCAAGCAAATTGTAAATGAAAAAGAGCAAGATCCCGAGGAGACCTTCAAACAATTGCTAGCAATTGTTGTAGAATGATGGAACAAAATGACCACTCCTCTACATTTTCTTGCCTATGCATTGATGCCCAAATATTATAGCATCCAATATATTGATCTACCAGAAAGTCTGCCACCATAGAGAGATTTCGAAGTGTCAAATGATAGAAGGCAGCATTTGAAAGACTCTTTCCTAATGATGATATGCAAGATCTAATTACGGATGTGTTCATAGAGTTTGTGAATGCAAGAGATCTAAGCAATGATGCTCTTCGTCATCGGTTTAGGAAGGATGCTCCTAGTTGGTGGTACCTTCATGGCCAAAGATTCCAAACGTTGCAGCCCCTTGCAATCAAAGTTATATCACAAGTTTTTTTAAAAAAAATTAGTTTACTCTATCTTCATAAATTGCTAGAGATTTTTATTTTATAAGATTAATAATTTTATTTTAATTGTTTACTTTGTCTTGTCTTCATAGGTTGCCAGTTCATCTACATCAGAAAGAAATTGGAGCACATATTCTTTCATCCACTCAATAAAGCGCAATAGGTTGTAAACAAAAAAAGCGGAGAACTTGGTATTTGTGCATTACAACTTGCGTCTCATGTCACACAAGAATAAAGAATACAAAAAAGAGGTGACATAGAGGTGGGATATAAATGCAAAGCCTGCGGACTCGGATGCTTCCACTTCTCGGCTTGCACTTGATGAATTTGAAGACTTTGACGCCAATTACATTATTGGTGCAGTTGATCCCATTGGCCTTAGCTCTGCTTGTGAATCAACTAATGCCAATGAAGAAGAAGATGAAGATGAAGAAGAAGAATATTAATAAACTTTTAATCCATTAGTTGAACTTGAATCAATGATACTTGAACTTGATGTTATGATTTATCACTTGATATTTTAATGTTTTGAATCTTTGATGTTGAACTTGAAGTATATGATGCTATGATGGTATGATCGTGATTCATGATGCTATGATTACAAGTTTATGGTGTTTTTGTTGTTTAAATGTTTTTATGATACTTTGTGACATTCTACTCTTAACTCATGCTTCTAGGCTTCATAAATATGTATATATATAATGTTTACATGTTTTTGTACTAAGGAGTCCAAACCCCTTTTCAAAATTTTGCCGAACCGGCAAACCGGTCCTTCAAACCCGAACTGGCATCCTAGTTATTTAGCATTCAAATCAATTGATTTACATGTAATATCCCTCCCTGATCTGGATATTTTAATTTTTTGATTGAGTGATATTTTCCGACTACAGATTTAATTGTTTTTTATTTTTTTATTTGATGTTTTTGGAATAGAAATATAATGCATTTAACAGCATTATATCCCAAACTATTTGGCGGTACATCCTTAAAACATCATTTTTAACAGCATTTAAGCCTCTTACCTAATTAACAATCAACTCACTATCACCATATACCTTGATAAGACTAATCCCTCTTTTCTTGGCCCATTCAAACCCCTGAATCAGCTACTCATACTTAGCAACATTATTAGAGCAGAAAAATGAAAAGTGAAAAGCAGAGAAATACTTATCACCATGAGATGAAACCAACATAGCACCACCACCAGCACCATTTTTACCTCTAGAACCGTCAAAAAACAACTCCCATATATCATTTTGTTGTTCTAACAACTGATTTTCAGCCTTAACCAGATTAGGCATAACTGAACCTGGTTCATGAATCATATACATCCCCATACCAGTCTGTTGTATAACTGAATTTTGATCATTAAATGCATTTTTTGTAGCCCATTCATACAACAAAATGTCTGGAATGTTACTTACATGTGAACTTGGCTCGGAGAAAACAACTAGCTCATCATCATTAAAAGCTACCAGATTTGCGTTAATGGCAGCAGGAACATAAGGTTCTATATGATCCTTACCAAGGATTTCAGATTTAATTGTAAATCTTGGTTCCGTACCTTGTCCTAGAAAGCATATGAGACCAGTCAGAGGATAAGGTGGAAGATCAATCACATAGATGTCTTGGGATATTAAAAAATTGGTACAAGCTTGAAGGGTCAAACTAGCATCCTCAATGAGACCAACTATGCTAACGGTAGACCCATCAAGCTGTACCACTCCCTTTTCTAATGTCTGATATTTCAGTCCTAGCTGGTCTGCTATCTTTTTGGGCATGACAGAGCTTGTGGCTCCACTATCAACCATACAATTATGGACCAAACTATCACCTATGATTAGTGATACATAAAAGGGAGGAGGTTTGACATTCTTAGCTGCTGGTTTAGTGCTGGTTTCGTTAGTATTGGTAAAAACAGTGCCAGCTGAATTTTTATCAGCACTAACAGACTTGTTCTTTTTTGACAATTCAGACTGTAAAATATCAACTTGACCAAGCATAGACAAAGAATCCCACATACTGATAGAAAAATTCATTCTTTTCATATTTTCAACGATATTAAAAGGTATCACAGCATGTACCTTTTGTTGAACTTTAGGAACAGCAAGGTGTACTTGTTGTTGTGACTGCTCCTGAGTGGCTACGGGAGAATTCTTTAGTGATACATGTCGTACTTGAGGTGTAGATGACCCTGCAACTACTGCATCTTTGTTATTTACCAAATTATCACTATCTAGAGCTCTTTTCTTTGTTCTGGTGTATACAGCAGGTGTAGAGTCATCTCCACCTATTGCACAAAAATCTTCTCCTAGCCAATTCTTGAAAGTAGCATCTGCTAGAAGTACATGTTGTTGTTTCTCTTGTTCACCTTTAGGAACTAACTGTGTATTTGATGAATTCTGAACCATTAACGCTTGATTAATGACTCCATTTGAACAAGTAGCCTAGTTATGAGATTGATTACAAGGATAACACCATTCATAGTCAGCTGCATAATTATTTTGGGCAGGCACTATATCTGTTACAGTGTTCAAAGGCACAGGGGCATAAGGTCTAAAAGGCCTTTGGTTCAAATTCTACCTATTACCAGCAGCATTTCCTTGATATGGTGGCCTATTGCCCTAATATTGACCTTGATTAGGCTGTTGATACTGATTGGTAGCTTGATTTTGAGGTTGGTAAGGCTGCCTAGCTTGAAATTGCTGCTTTTTGAGGTTAACCAGCTCATTACTAAAAGTTTGTAGCAGGTTTTCTATTTTTTGCTGACTACTTTTTATGTCTTGCAGCTCCTGTGAAGGACCTGCAACAGTTATTTCCTGGCTGGGAACAGCTGGTAGAGGAGAAAATGATGGTATATTCAAAGGCATGTTAGGCTGACTGTTAGGAAATATAGGCATTGGAGGCTTGGGTGCAATCTTACTCTCTTGGATAAGACTGTTTTCAGCTCTAACAGCAATAGGAAAAGCTTGGGGTAAAGAAACATCACCCATGGATTGTATCATAACATATATATCACTATTTAGGCTTTTCAAATAATACAAAAAAGCATGGTCAGCTAAAGGCCTTACCGAAACTGGTATCCTATTCCAAGTCTTTTGAAATCTGCTATTGAAATCCATCATTTGTTCTTGGGGAGCATGTTTGATTGTCGTAACTTGCTCCACCAAGGACAAGTGATCAAAATTGTCTTCAAAATGCTTGGTCAATCCATCTACCAGCACATCCCATGAACCTATTGATGCCAAAGCTAGAGTTCTGAACCATTCCAATGCTTTGCGCTTCAGAAAGGCAGCTAGTAACTTGACAGCAACATCCTCTTCAGTAATATGATGTACATTACATAATGTAGCTACATCTCGAATATGATCAACAGCCAAGGTTTGACCTTCACCAGTAAAATCAAGTAAACCCTTAAGGGCTGCAAGAGGCACATCATGATGATTGGCAAAGTTTAATGGGCTGTCTTGGTTAAAAGGCACAACTGCAAACTATCTGGCCATTCGATTTACTGCTGGAGTCAAATGAACAGGTGGTACAATAGCTGAAAATGAAGGTATAGCAATTGAAATACCTGCTGATACTGATGATGTACCAGGAGTTTTTGTTGTCAATGTTGAAACAGCAAAAACTTCTAGCTCAAAAAACCCAGTTCTGCAAGTTGGACTTGTTGAATGCCTGATTTTTTCACCTCCAGATGACTTTTCTCTCCTTTTGTAAATCTATAAGTCGGGAATTGAAGACTTAGCTCGGTCTAATGGCTGAGATCTTGAAAAAGTTCTTCCTCTTCTCTTGGGAGGCTCTAATTGTAAATATTCTAAAGATTTTGAACTTCTAGTCTGAATTCTTCTCATAAATTTGAACAGCACTAATCTTGAATTTTGCACAAACAAAGTCGCCAGATATGCAAACTAAAACCTCTTCACAGGTAGATAACTTACTGATTGCATATTAGAACGATAAGAAAATTTCTGACTTGGTAGGAAGGTCCCACTGGGTGTGCCAAAACTGTTAACTCCAGAAATTGCACCCTCTCCTAATCACCAAAACACTTGGGATTTCTAGAGAACATGGGATCAATCAGAGGTTGTGGGTATCCTATAACCTGATTGAACCTCCAAATTCTAGGCCAGTTCCTATTTGATATAGCACCTGACAATCTTGATACTACAACTAAATGGAGGGAAAAGGGAAAGGAATTATCATGAACTTGAAAACAACTCAAAAACTATTAAAAGGTGATACACCAAAATGCTAAAAGGAATCCACACTTCCCTTAACATAGATTGAACCCACAAGCAATTCAAAAAAATGATATAATCTCTGATAAAACCTTCAACACATAAGTATTTCAAGGGAACATTTGTAATCAGAAAGTATTAAAAGGACATTAATCACAGTTAATATATCAAAAAAAATAACATAACCCTTGACCTGTGAAGAATAATTTTAATCACAAAGATGCTAAAATGAGACAAACTTTAAAGGTTTCATAAGAAACACAGAAAAGAACATCAATCACCAACCTGCATACAAATGTAACACCGGAAATAGATCTCAAAATGTTGTATATAAGCTCTCAAAGGCTTTGAAAATGCATACTCCCAATCTGTTACAATCAATGGAAGCAATAGCACAATGTCCCCAAAAGCACAAAGTCTCTCCAACTCCCGAAAACTGAACCCTCAATCTGAAAACTCCAAGAGAACATATAATGCTCCACCCACCAAAAGAGGAACTAAACTCTGGAACCCTAGGTCAAATTTGGTCAAAGGGCCTAAAAAGAAAGCCCTGAAACCTATCAACAACCCACTCAATTGGTGTTCGGGCAATCTTGCGAGAGAAGTTGAAAAACCACTCCATTGATGGCCCTTTTCACGATTTTGGGACAACCGATCCACGTCATCGTTCAATACGTAACATTCATCGTGGTGCATTATTAAAAAACTGAATCCTACGTTGTTTCGTGTTGTGTGGCCTCAAAAAGCTCCAAAAATGTATGCAATGGATGTACATGATGTCCCCTCAAAGATAACTCCAAGAATCCCTAAAAAGACTCCAAAAGAGTCACAAATAAACTAAAAGTTCAAGATGAACTCCAAGTCATCTAACAAAAGAGAAAAGCCATCACTACCCCTTCAAGTCCTCATCAAAACAAACAACTCCTCATTGACTAACACATCTCCTACATTCTCCTAAGTCAAAGGAAATACTTGTTATATTACTCTTATTTACTATTCAATAATCAGTTTATAATTGCACCAATTATCTGAATATTAAACATAATAATAGTAAAAGAGTGATAAGTAAAAATAAAATAATAAATAACTTAAATTTCTACTCTATCATTTTATGTATATTAAGTAATAATAATAAAAAATTTACTAAGTAAATATAAATAAAAATTCATATTTACTAAGTAAATTATCCTATTGTTATTACTCAATACAAATAACATGAAAGATAAAGAATTTAAACTATTTAAAACTTTATTATATCCTATCACACTCTTATATTATTATTAACTAGAGCATTGCTCTTAGCTTACGTGAATGTTGACTTAGGATATTATTACATGTCTAAAGGAAAACGAAAAATGTTTAGGGTATACAACTCCAAAAAAGAGAGTTTGCTTCATTTTACATTTGGTCTTTTCATGGAGATAAGATAGAAAGAGGGTTTTGGAAACCCTAACAGGAAGCTGTCATTGTGAGGAAATTGATGGCTCTTTGGAAGCTTCTTGCTGCTGTGTTGATCTTCTTCCAGCTCTCATCTCCACTTTGACTGGTCTGCGTTTTCTTTAGACTTCTGGGTTTTATTACAATTTTTTCGAGCTATTTCCAGCTCTTTCACTTGCTGTTGGAGAATACTTGACTCCTTTATGTTCAAATCTGGCACAGTGGCTTTCATGGGAAAGCCATTTGTAATGGACTCTTCTTTGCATTTTCCCATAAATAGGAATCTCTAGAAAATGCTGCATTTTCTTAGGCTTCTGGGTTTTATTACATTGTCATACGGCCATTATTTGTTGTTGTTGGACTGGTTCTTGGTACTTGAAAAGATTTTCGAGCTGTGTTTCTTTATTCTGTGGCAAAAAAAAATTATGTTGCTTGATACGCCATTTTTCTGGAACAATTTGCTGTTAACCCATCATTTGCTCTTGCATTTTTGGTTTGTTTCAGTTCCATCTTCTCTGAAAATTTTGGGAAGAATGAGGGTTTGAACTCCCCTGTTATGGAGTGGCACTTATGGTATACCATTTTAAAAAAATATAAAATGCCGTGAATTTTCTGTATCTCTTCTTACACAGGAAAGTCACCAAAAGAAAATAATCATCACCATCAAGGCCTGCACTCTTTCCCTTTTACCGGTGATGTTTAACATGTCATCATTAATTTGAGCATAAAAACGTATTCTTGTTTTCATCTTTCAGATGCCTGAAACAAACTTAAAGCATCTCTTATTTTTGTCTGAAGTTCATGAAGTTGTACTTTGAGCATTTCAGTCTATTTAGTTTCCTGGCTTTAGCTGCTTTGCAATTTCTGTCTGGAACTTACTGGATGAATGCTACTTTTAGACACAAAAATGTATCTCTTTTTACGTTTATTTTCCATACGACTGCATCAGTATGGTTACTCACATAACAGTGCACAGCTGGTATTTGAATTCATTGAATGACACCTATATAAAACTGCTATTTCTTTGTCATTTGCTGTCCTTTAGAACTTTGTTGCTCATTATTATAATTGTAGCTCCGTATATATCTGTTGATGCCATCTATCCCTTATGCAAATCTGATTGCATATTTCTGTCTTATTGCTCTGAAATCTGATTGCATATTTTCTTCAGTTGCAGCAATCTTATGTCTCTCATTCTGAAAATCGCTCTTATGCTCTTTATGCTTTGCACATTGCATTGGAACTCACCTGCATACCAAAACAAAAGGTTTCAAAATAATAAAATTATGTCCCTTTAATGCTTCGATTAATCTGATTTATTACTTAAGAGATATCTATTATGACAAGTGAACAAACGACAGACATTCTCACCAAGCCTCTTCCCAGGACAAAGGTTGAATACTTTTGAGGTAAGCTTGGTAGTGTAGCCTTATCTGAGATTGAGTCTCAGCAATGTTAAATTATTGTACTAATATATGCTATAAGATGATTAATATGTAAACTCTTATTATCTATCATAATTCTTATGTCATGTGTGTGACTCCATTGGTTTATGGGCCCCTGTGAACATCATTAAGAGGTGACGATCTCTCAATGATGAACACTTGTACTTTTGGTTATTATTGTAAGGGTGACGACTTTGAAATACTTGACCACACTATCATGATGAATATCATGAGACGATATTCGGGGACATGTCATAATAGATATCTCTTAAGTAATATCAAATTGATATGGCAAATATCATGAGACTTGATATCTATGGATAAGCCATAATGTATGATATTACTGCGATATTCATGGTGGATATTATGTGACTTAATATCCATGGATATGCCATGAGTTAATATCCTTATGGTAGGTATCATGTGACTTGATACCTATGCACATACCATAAGGATGATTTTATGGTGGATATCATGTGACGTGATATCCGTGGATATGCCATAACTCCTGATATCACAGTGAGGTGATATCTTTCTCTCACACAATAAATAGATCTATTGTGTTCTCATCTAAGGATAGGAATCTTCCTCCCTAGCTAAGAGGGAGTGTTAAAGATATGTAGCTTCGGTCAGATTATTCTACCGATATGATCAAATGTATAAGTGGCCCATCGGCCTTGAACATTTGATCTCTATCCTTTGCAGATCTGATTATCTATAATAATATTATATTATGATTATAACTATTCTATAATCATAATACAATATTATTATATATTCTTTCTATGTACAATAATCACTAATTATATATTTCACTGAGTATAGTTATCGATTACATGTCATCGCTGGATATTGCTGAGTATAATTATCATTAACCACAACTATCGCTGAGTATGCTTATCGTTAATGATAACTACATTGATAACCATTCATTTGTTAAACTCCTTTCAGTCACCTTGATTTGGTCTCACATAGAGACTCGTCTCTACATGAAACCAAATGTGGTTTCACGTAGAGACGTGTCTCTACATGAGACCACACTATTCATATCATATATATTGAAGTCATCGACTTCATTCATAGACACCGCAAATCAATATCATCTCAGTGCAGTGGTAATACATATCAATACAGTGCATCAGTAATATATATCGATAAAGAGTATCGATAATATTTATTGATAAAGAGTATCGATAAAGTGTATTAATAATTATATACATATTGATAAAGTGAATCTGAAACAGATAAGAGTTATCTCGGCAATATTTTGTGAAGAAAATAGAAGTTGTTTCAGATCAATTAAACAGTGCATTATTCAAATACTTGTTATTAATATTTGTGCATAACAGTTGATAATTTAAAATTAAAATTCCTCATATATAAATCTGTACCGTTCAACATCTCTGCCTTGCAAAAGGCCCACAACAGTTTTTGTTCTGATTCAGTTTATCTTAGAGACTTCAGCTTGCTAGGCCATTGCTAAGCTTATCTTATGAGTTGTCATTTTTGTTTTTGTTTTGATGCAATATGTTAGTAGGTGTTTGTTGGTATGTGTTGTACATGACTAACTTATATGCAGCAGTAGTATTTCCATTATACTTTAGCCTGCTATTCGTGTGCCTAACTTGGTACTGATATTTCTCAATTTCTCAAAACTTAAATGTTTTGTACCAATTTATCACTACAATACACTTGTTTACCCAAAATAATAGTCCTCTAAGATGTGTTAAAAGGTGAGAAAAGATGATAGTATTCTATCTAAATTTGTTTATTCTTCTTTATAACATCAAAGACCCAATGGCACCCCGTTATATCCATTCTATCTTTCAGAAAGTCATATTTCATCATTTCAAATGATTCAATTTGTTCATTACATCAAGATATTATCTAAAAAATGCATTTTTTCTCAAGAAGAAAGATACAATATGATAATAAAGGAAGAATCGTATTCCAAAAAATGCTAACCAGCTTCAAAGATTTTGAGTTGTCATTCCTTTCAAGCTGATAAGTTCCCTGGGAAACTCTAACCTCCTCTTTCTCCAATTCATTCACTGTGGTTGTTTTGAACATGACGAAGTGCAACCAAAAGCCAAACTTTGTAAGAAAAACAAAATAATGCAGTAAATTGGTGCTCTATAATTGTTGACAAGCTTCACATGCTAAAGGATATCTAAAAGCTCAAATTAAATACATAAACATCTTTCAGTAAATTTATATGCTCATAAGTGCTAGAAAATAGTAGCTATGGATTGTATACTATACAAAAATGAACCAAAAGGAATAGATGGTCAAGAACTTATATTCCAAGAGCATGATAAAAACTACAACTAAAATGTCTAATTGAAAAGCAAAAAAAAACAGCCAAGAATAACTATCAGTCATCAACATGGACATATACCAAGTCTAAGAAATATCCTCGCCAATACTCCTACTACGAATGCACTCCTTCTACATGCCCATCTTCCTATGGTCTTGAAAAAAATCTAAAGATCCTTTTGAGTGTCACAGTTCCCTTTGTGACCTCTAATAACCATCCATCTCAACTCAACTCGGAGACCACCATACAATTCAAATCAAGGGAGTATCACACTGAATCATTATAGTTTGAGGTTGTGACCTGTAGTCCCAGTTTGCATCCATTACAAGGGACAGAATACCAACCTTTGGTTGAACATCTAGAATGTTCACAAGTTGGTGGTTATAGCTGTAAGAATACGTGCCCATTTCACTTCATATCAATGCAGATGACATTTCACTTTGTCACCTCTCTTGATTGTGTATACAATCTTCCCTCTCCTTCTTACAGATCTTGGTCTTTAAAAAAAGTATCTTTAACAGTTCTCGAAGACTATCTCGCTCCACAGAGCTCCAATGAAAGTCTATTCTTAGAATTTTCTATAATTGCATATCTTTACAACTCACTGGCTTCAAAGCTTCATGTACTTACATGTTTACAAGCAATTAATGGAGATCTTTTGGTTTCCACTACTTTTGTTCTGATAATAATTGTAAATGTTTGATGTTTTCCTACAAAAAAAAATCTCACCTTTTACATGTGAATGAATTGTCTCTATCATATAGTCTGCAATTCAAGTAGATGTTTTGTACTTAACTTCATTTGAATAAATTCAGATGGACTATCTTGGCATATCACCCCTTTCCATTTCTATCTTAGCATGATTTTTCTCCCCTTTTCACCCATTAAGTAGATTAGATATCAGTGCATCAAGATGGAGGAGTGCCCTACATTGGTTGTTGCTTCAACTTAAAGTTGTGTTCAAACATTTGAACTGTGAATTTAGAACATCAAGCACAAAAAGAAGTCTAGTTCAACTAATCAACACAATGTAAAAGGGCTGATTGAAATAAGGGGAAGGCATTTTATCTTTAATCTTTTCACTATACAGTATTGCTTTATGTGCAAAGGATTTTTTGAAAACCCGTGATTAGATATTATACAATACAAAGGTTGTGGCTCATCTAGAATAGCTAAAGTTGGATAATATTTCTGCAAGATCTTGCACTAGGGCATGGTTGTAAAATCAAAAGTCGAGTTCATGGATTGCAAAGCATTATTCGTATTAGTGAGAAGGCGGGGACAGTTGCAAGTTTGTTCATTGTGCAAGCACGGGATGTAGTAGTCTTCAATTGCCAAACTTTTCTATGCCCATGCCATCCCATTCCATATAGCGGATTCTCCTTACTTCATAGAAATGTTCGAAGATGTAGATTTTGTTGTTCTCTCATTCACTTCACTGGCGAACATAAACTACACACTAACCTCCTTGACAAAGAATATTCCAAATTGAGTTTGATGATGGACAAGAGACAAAGTTGGATTAGGAAAGGCTGCATATTGTCATGGATGGGTGAACCAATATTAAACATTGGCCACTCATCACCATCATAGTCATCTGTTCAGCTAGCTCTTATTTTCTTAAAAATATCGATTGTTCTAGACAATGCAAGGATGCAGAACTCCAATTTCATATCTTGAGAGATGCTATAGAGGAGGTTGGTGCCTCAAATGTTGTATAAGTGGCCACTGATTTAGCACATGTACAAATTAGCTGACATGATAGTGAAAGGTGCTTACAAGCACATCTTTTGGACCCCATGTTGTGTTCATATGTTGACAACCACATTGAAAGACATGGGGAAGAAAGATTGAGTGCAGAAGGTGAAAGAAGAGCCTAGATATATTCAAATGTTTATTTTTAACCACCACAGCTCATTTGTTCTCTTCAAGACATTTCCACAGAAGGAATTCCTCAAACTTACGAAGACAAGGTATGTCAATAATATTATTTTGTTAGAGAGGATGCTTGAGGTGCAAGAGGCTCTACAGTTGATGATAATTAATTTAGAGTGGTGTAGAATGATCTACTATAAATGTTGCGGAAGAAAAAAGTATTTAACAAAAAATCTTAACAATGGGTGGTGGTCTATTGTGAGGTAAGCAATTGTTAATTTCAATAATTTCCTGATTTTTTTAATAAATTTATAACTTTATTGTTGATTTTATTATTAAATTTCTAAATCAATAATATTATTTTGTTAGAGAGGATGCTTGAGGTGCAAGAGGCTCTACAGTTGATGATAATTAATTTAGAGTGGTGTAGAATGATCTACTATAAATGTTGCGGAAGAAAAAAGTATTTAACAAAAAATCTTAACAATGGGTGGTGGTCTATTGTGAGGTAAGCAATTGTTAATTTCAATAATTTGCTGATTTTTTTAATAAATTTATAACTTTATTGTTGATTTTATTATTAAATTTCTATATTTAATTTTCTAACATCACTTTTTTCCAATTTTTATTTGCAAATATATTTGCTCTTTCATCTCACTTGTTGTACATGTCATTAGATATGCTTATATGAACTCTCCTAATCTTGGAGAGATATGTGAGACATTTGGTAGAATGCTAGAAAAAATGAAGCAGGCAATTTGTAATAGGATCATGATTTGGGTTTAAATGACCAAGATATTAACTATTAAGCCCATTGTGATGCAGCAGTGGAACATTATGAACACCCCACTCCGTAGGGCAGCCTTTGTTGTAAATCCCAAATAGTACACACTAAAATTGGCCAAGTTGCCTCCTTGAGATGACGAACAGATGAAATAAGGGATAATGAAGCCCTCTGAAACATGAACTCAATTAAAGAGTCGATTTTGTTTTACACACAATGGCTTTTTTTCACTAATCTTTGTGGTCCGACATTCAGCAAACCAAAGGCAAAAATTGATAGAGTTACATTAGCTCAAACTAATCCTATTGGATGGTGTACATGACACAAAAAGGATACAAGAGTTCAGGACACTCGCTGTTAACCTCCTTTCATAGGTTGCTAGTTCCTCTTTTACAAAGAGAAATTGGTCCATATACAGCTTCATTCACTCCATCAAGAGTAAATGGCTGACCTCTAGACAAGCAAAGAAGTTGGTGGTCATGCACAATACTTTGCAACTCCAGCATTGTCAGCCTTTCGAGTATTGACAAACTCCAACTTATTAGTGAGATGTTGAAGGACAATGCCTATATTGATGAGACACAAGAGGGATGGGATGAAGTTTCATTAAATGAGGCAACCCCTCATAATGGTAGTGACTCAAAGTCAAGCTCCAATTTTGATGCAATGTTAGCAAATGCTGATTAGAGGCAACCTCATACTTTCTATATCTATGCTTTTTGGCTTTGTCATTTTGACATTTGTAGTTCAAACTTGTAATCTTTGGGCATTTTGATATGTTACTATATGGTAATTTTATATCATATGCATCACGGACACACCAAGTATTAATTTGTTTCACTTTCATGTGAACTCTATTGTCGTATATCAAGAATTCTATAATGTATATGTCGATATAATTAATGCCTTATCATTGTCATCAATGTTATATATGAACATTTAAAATTTCTCTTTATTTTTAAAAAAATAACTGCAATTTTTACATAGCTGTCCAATTTTGCCATCCCCAAAGATGGCCTTAAAAAAATCCACCCATCAAATGGGTCCCCCTCATCCCATGCTATCCCTATCTTGGAAACTTGGTGGAACATAGAAAAAATGTGATCCCTAGCCTATTTAGACCAAGAGGGTCTAATTTTATTTTCAAATCATGCACTTTTTATTTATGGTAAATGTTTAGTGAATAATGCAAAACTTGGAGCTTCTATTAATGATGATTGTGTTTTCTTGCATGTTTCTTGAAACTAGAAATATGTGAATTTTGGATATTAAAGCATGTACAATATTTTTATTTTGCAGGATGGAAAGTCTCATATTGGAACTGTTATTTCCTACCATCTAGATACAAGTGTCATGTTTTTCAGCCTTGTTTTCTGTGTCGTGCCCTTGCTGGGTCAGTTTGGGCATTCTAAGCTAGGATTGGGCCCTAGAATTGAGAGTAGAGGGGAACCCGTTGTGATGTCACTCTATTGCTTTTCTAGCAGTCTTCTGCTATTATTCATTGGATCATAGCACATAATTATTTATGTGAATCCCGTGCTTGAGTGTTGTTGGATCATCACAATCATTGCTTGTGTTGGTGGTTGTCAACATTCCCTTGCGTGTTATTGTTTTTAAATTACCATAACCTTTGTGTGCCATTGTTTGATTATGATCACAATGTGTATGTTTATTGGAGGATGATGATGTCATGCCTTGTTTACCACATTATGACTATTTGGTGTAAATGATTATTTAGCATGTATTAATGGATGAATTGTAATATGGTTTTTGAGCAGTTTCCTTCTGTTCACAAAAGCATTGCAATGAAATGATGTGTTTATGATTCATAAGGGGCAGGTATGTGGACTAAAAGTATTGATGCTCCTTTTATGAATCTATTCCTTTATCCTACCTTTGGTTGAGTCATGACTAGCAACGTGGCAATAGATGCATTGATCCATTGATGTGTATGTTCAAATATGGTTATGTCATGTCCCCTTCTTGCAACTACTTCAATTTGAGTTTTCCATTAGCCTATTTCTAGGTTCCTATAGGCTAACTAGATGTAATTAGGTGACTCAATGTCCTAAGGTGGGCTCTAGCAGTGATTTTCAGAGTTTTCCAGCAAACTTTCTATTTTTGGCATCTTGATATTTTTAGTAAGTGTTATTTTTAGAACTTGGTTTTGGCCTCTCTTCCTTCTTAGTTTAGTGTAGTGGATTCCAATTTTGGCCTTGGTGAGTTTCAATGTCTTCAAAGAGATATTTTATTTTCTATCGCTTTCTTTTATAAAGTTACTTTATAAAAGTGAACCCGTGTAATGTCGCCTTATTGGGACATTAAAAGTCAATCAAATAATTAAGTTTAAGTTGTCAAATTATATCAAATTAAATGACAACTTAGTTTAATTATTTAATAAAGTTTTTAAATGACTTTTATGGAGCCTAGTGAAAAATTAATAAAGTCATTTTAAGTTAAAGAGGTAAAATGAAGAGAAAAAGAAAAGAATATGAAGAGACGAGCAGAAGAAAAACGAAGAGTCACAGGGAAGTGCTATAAAAGAACATTGAGAGGCTCATTCTCAGCAAGCTTGGTTTATGTTTGGTTATTGTTTTCTCTGGGAGAATTCTAGGAAGCTTTGCTTTCAGTTTGAAAACCTGAGGATGGAAACCTTTAGGATTTCTTGGTGGATTGGACGAAAACCCATTTCATCTTTGAAAGTGGATTCGCGACAAAGTTCACAGCTGGGCAAATTTGTGAAGATTTCATCTGAAGACATACTTGCAACAATAGAGTTATTTCATATCTGATTGGTAAATAGGATTGTAATGATTTATCTATTTGATGGCAATATTCATTTGAGATTTCAATTTTAGTCCAATATTATATGGTTTTCAATATAATCTGTTGGATGAATAAAAATCAGTTTTGTTGCAAAACGTTTGTTCATGGAATATTTGGAAAAATATGGAGCAAATTTCTAGAGGGGATATTACAACCCCTTGTGCTACACCTAGTGAAGGGACAAGTTGTTTTTGAAGGGGGCTAGTTAGAAATCTTAAGGTGATGCCAAGGAAGAGGGAATATTGTATGTTTTAAAAGATTATTATTTAAGCTTCCCCAAATGTGGCACCACAACATAAGGAGAATAAAGGGAATTTAAAAAGTTTTATTTGAGAGCTCAAAAATGGTTCGACCCTTTTGGGTTATTATCTTGTGCTTTGAAATGCGGTTTTGGAGGGAAAGAATTCAAATCGAAAGAGCGGTTTCTCAAATTCTTCTTTCACTCTTTATACTCTCAGTTTGAGCTCTCATTTGGTATGCTTGATTTGACAACATACATGCCAGATTGAGGACGAAATCCCTCATCTAGGTTGTTTATTTCGGTGGTGAAATATCCACCCTAGCTGGTTGGTGCTTTAGTTGAGGATTTTCAGTAGTTTTTGGCTTGGTAGTGATTTAGGACTTGAGTGGGATGAAGATATATTCAGTATTTTGATATAAGGTTCATAATTTTGATATGGTGTGTGGATTTCTGGAGATTGAGTTTTGGTGAGTTTGGAAGCATATTCAAAGTACTGTTGTGAATTTTCTGAGTTCTGGGGTGCTTTTTATGAGTAATTGGGAACCAAAGATTTGCTCATAGCTTCTTGAGTTTAATAGCAATCATTCCCGGTATCTTTTCTAAGTTTTCCTCATAGCTGGATGCTAAATTTTGAGTGATCATTCAGAATATTTGAAGAAGGATTGAATTTTCTAGTCAAATCACCCTTCTCCAAGAAGGTCATACAACTTGCCTTGGTTCTTGGAACTTGTAGCAGGTCTCAAACCTGCAATTAGTTGGGTTGTTTCTTCATCTTGGGCGCCTAATACTGCTGGTTAAGGTTCTATCATTGCTGGAGCAGTTTATTAAGAGTTTGGGGTCTTGGAGAGCCTTCAAAGTTCATACCAACTGCTCATCATTAGAGCCTGATGGTTAGAAGTGGATCAGATCTGAGCATTCTATTTTGTGTTCGAAGTTAATACCAGGTCTGCAATATTGTTCAGAAATCTGACTTATAATGTTTTGAACGTGTCTCATGAAGTTTGAAATGAAGAGTTATTCTAATCAGCACTTATCCTTAATTTTCGATGGAAAACTATCATGTTTTATGCTTGTAACTTTGTTTGAATGCAATCTGATAGAAAACATCAGCAAACTCTCTTCATTGAACACATATTTGCAAACACACACTTCCAAAAAAAACAGGGTTGGTCATTACAGGTTATGCATTCAATAATCAATGAATGAATGGTAAAGAATGGTAAAGGACAAGTTACGTGGATTAAAAGTATTGATGCTTCTTGTGCTCACCTACTTCTTTATTTTACTTTTTATTGGGTCATGAGTACCCAGGTCATTGAACCCTTGATGTGTGTGTATTCAAGCGTGGTTGTCAGTTGAATTATATTTGATAATGTTACCATGGAGTTATGCTTTGGATGGTGTGTGATACCCATGTGTAACCATAGTGTGGATTATTAGCGTCTTGTGTGAGATCCTAATTTGTGTATGAGACAGATCATACTAGAAGCATATCTATGATCTTCTACGATGATAAATGGTGGGGAGGTGAATAAAATTTCCACTAGTCCCCATTTAGAAAATCGCTTGGGAGCTTGAAGAGCTCTCGATTTGGAAATTTTCCATCTTGAATTGTCCCTTGATTTCTCTAAAGGTCATAATCATGTTCATCTTATAACTGATCTTGGTTTATGTCCATCCTTGTATTCTTTGGAATGTGGCTTGTAATTATAATAATTGTTATGTATTTTGGAAGAAATGCATGTGTATGTGGGTAACTCCATTTGAGCATCATAGATGTTGCTATTAATACTTATGGAAACAGTGCTCAAGTGATATTTTATTCATGGATGGGTTGTAGATGTTAATTGAAACTCCATGGTGCGGTTGGTGTTCATCCAACTCTTAATTTCATTAAGGTAAAACCAATTTGATATGTCATTGTAGCATGATTGATAGGCTTGTTCTCATGCGCTGTCTAATTGCATTGAAGCTTATTGGGAAAGAAAATATTTAGGTTAATTAAAAATTGAATTCTATTATCAAAATGAAATGAGATTCATTCTTGTGTCATATCCTTGCTTAGATATGATGCATTGCTAATTCAGCTCTTTCATGTCCCTGCCATGATTAGCAAGAAAATTGTTTTAAGACTTCACAATTTTCTATATCCCAAGGGTGAATCATCTTCATAGTCAATAAATACCCTCAGCCAAATACAAGGAATCAACACATCATTGCTGAGAAGTGATCCCCTTAAGTATTGACTTAATCAACAAACATGATTAGAATCGGATAAGGAAATATTGAACTTCAGCAATCTAAGGGACAAATAATGATTCTATTTTAAATGGAGCAACAATCAATATTAAGGAAAGAACACCCTTATAACTCTAACAGCCAGCGATCAAATATGCTCAACAATAACTAAGGTTGGTTAAGGAGTGAAAGAGAGTTTGGAAGAGATGCCTCTCTTCAAGAAAGGGTGGCCACCTAAACAGACACAACCTTTTAGTGATGAAGGAAGAATATTTAAGGAAAGACTTGGGTTGAAGAAAGGCATCGATCAAGGAATAAGAAAGGATTTCTCATACACTTATAAATATCTGAATATAAGGAACGAAATCAGATCAGACTTAACAGTGATCATAGTCAGACATAGGAAAAGGATTAACCTGATAAATAGGGGAATAGATTGAAGTAGGTGATGCTTTAATTCTAATCACTTTTTCCACGAGGGAATAGGATTGTGCACTAGTGTCTGATCTTCATCTTTGATGAAACTCTACCCTCTCCTATGTGTGTTGTTGTGACTTTTTCACACAATTAAGTCTTTCACTTTTGTTGTGTGATGCTTGATGCATTGGTGTTGCATACCCTAATTGTCATCTTCTATCACATCTCAAGTGCATCAGGATGTAATGGGACTTGTTGCATTTACATCACACAAAAAAAATTATCCATGTTTTGACCATTAATGTCTTGGGTGAAAGCTTGGGACATACAAAATTAGGAAGCTTTGTCACCTAAACATACTAGGTGCCTTTATCACCTCTGTTGTCACTTAAACTATCATGTTGAGCACCTCTTTTATGCATGTGTATCACTCAAACGCTTGATATCTGCTCTTAGGTGCACATATGAGCCTTTCAAACCATTTTAACGGTCTACTCTGACCATTGAAGCACCTCTTTTCCTCCCTATTGTCTCCTATCAAAAATGCCTAATATTGTCAATATCGCTGCTTAAAATCTCCACACTTCTGCCTTGGAATGCTGCCAACCATCTGAGATGAGAAATAATGACAAGTTTGATAATGTGTATATAGAATTGTTTTTTAAGTGTTGACCTTATTTTAAGCAAAGCAGGTCGACTCTATTAAAAGTCACAAGGACAAAAAGACTTATTTTTAAAAATTCCAAATGGGTGCAGCATATTGTAATTGCTTGGAGGTATGCCCTTTTTAGGTGAGCCTCCAAGTGTGTATGCTTTGTCTAGGGCCTCATTTTTGCTAGAAGTAGAGTCCTTTTCTATTGTACCTGTTGTACATTTCAGTCATGTTGATCTATTTTGGGTCATCTGTGGGCATGAATCTACTATAATTTCCCTCTTTCTTTCAATAGCCCAACCTTCCACCTTATTACACTTGCACCTTGCAACTGGAATCCCAAGAATAGCCAAACAGGAAAAGAAGATTGGGAGTTGTAAAAATAATTAAAAGTTGTTCATAGACTTATAAATAAGACAAAATGTGTTTTTATAAGATTGTCCAAGCAAAGTAGCCATTAGAAACATATTAAGGCAATATTTTCGGGGTTTTCAAACAATATTTGTACTCGAAATGTCAAGGGACACTATTGTGATCGACTAGCAACCAAGGTCACCACCATGGTCCAAGTGATCCACATTGCCGACATTTTGGGAATAAGCGGGAAACAAATACAAAAATAAGGTTAGGTCAACATTTTGTCTTGATGAAGGATGTTTAGCTCAGAAACAGGCTAAACAAGTCCTAAGGCTAAAACACATCTAAGAAAATGGACTCTAAACTGAGTGCATGACATAGAGTGAAAACCACAAAGTATGTACTTAAATCTTCTTCACAGACATCATCTCCAACCCAAGCAAAGAAGCCCTTTGAGAAAATCTCAGTCACTTAAGCTTTCTCACCAACATAAATGTACACACAAATCAAAATAAAGTCAATTGCTTAAGTTGCCCACCCAATCCAGAACATCAGGGTTAGATAGGCTTCTTGGGGAGTAAGGTTCTCAAGTTTATTCACAACTTCTCACATGTTGCCCACCCTAAGAAATCAGAATACTCTAATCCAGAATCCACAAGACACTCAATCCTTTATCCGTTTGACAGAGGTTGTTTTCTCTCCTCTGGTACTTGTTCTTTCAGACTTGAAGAAGCTATATGATCTTGTGACCAAAACCAACTTCATCTCCAAAAAGCTCATCCATCCTCCAATGGTAAATCTTTTGGCGTGCAAAGGACATTGCAACTTTTTTGTGCTACTTTTATTGGCTTTGTAAAGAAGTAGGGAAGTAGCCTTTGGGATAGTAGCTACTATGCATATATCAGTAATCTACTGGTATCAACAAGGGAGGCTACATATAGTTGACTAACGGTACAATGGACATAAGTCCATTGTTATAGCAATGCATTTATCATTTTTGAAGCAAAAAATAAACAAGAGGAATCAGTTATAGCATTTTATGAGGAAAAAATAGCTGCAAAACAAAGGGCAAAAACTGTGAACCTGTGTCAGTAAAAAGGTACAGATAAGCTCAACATACATTCATTAGACTTTGGACCATCTAATTCAGTATAACCAATGGAAAAAAAACTGTGAGCCTCTGTCAGTAATAAGGTACAGGTAAACATACATTGATTAGATTTCAGACCACCTAATTCAGTATAACCAGTGTTCTGTGGTGTCTCCATACTTGATCCTTCAGCCGTCAACAATAATGATGTAACATCAGGAGGACTTTGGTAATCGTTGGAAGACAAAAGTCCATCATCTGAAGCATTCTCACTAGTCACCACAATTTCACTTTCATGTTGTAATTTTTTGTCAATCAAGCAATCTGTCTTCGATGATTCAACCAAATCAGCAGGAAGGTCATTAGAATCTTTATCAGAGAGTGGCACAGGAAAACTCCTCTCTTTCTCTGTTTTCTCCAGTCTGTTACCTGAAGTGGGATTTATACTACCTGCTTCTATGCAAAACTCTGTTGCTTGTGTCATTGATGATGCCTGTTGAGTGCATGAGTCAGTATATAATGAGGATACAGTATCTGATTCTTGGGTTGTCATCTCAGTAATGGAACTTATTCCATCTAAAACAATATTGTCTTCCTTCTCAAGTGTTTTTATTTTATCAGGTTCTCTAGCTGATGCTGTATGATTTGAAGTTTCAGAAAAACTTTCAGAAAATCCATCAGGTAAAGCATTTGCCTTGGGAAGCTGACTTGCAAGAGAATCTTCCATTGCCTGCAATGCACTTTACAGCGGCCCAGAGAACTGTCAAAACAAAAGATCAACTAGGTTAACAGCAAGATTCTATGGAAAGCAGGCAATCGCAAACATCAAGAAACATGACAAATTGTATAAAACTGTAAGCAGAATCTAGACTGTGTTCTAAATTTATGAGTCTTGACATGAACATACTTTCCATCTTTCTCTTAGATCTGCCATTAATGAAATATTAAACTTTGAAACCGAATATGATGAGTATTAGGAGTTCATCCTCTTACGCGGTGACTAACGCATTTTCTCAGCAAACCTTTTCAGTACACTTGCCTAATCAAACATGGATCTTCAATCAAATTACAACAACATGAAGTCATCAAAAGTGCATTCTGACAATATAATGTGCCAAATCCAAGATTGTTTGCCCCAACTAAGCAATAATATATCAAGTATCCCTTGCCAATTCTCCATTGACACACCCAAGACAACCCTCAGTTGACATCTTATTGATGCGGTCATGACCACAGGACAACATATGAATGATGCATAATATACATAGAAAAAATAGTCACCCAGGCTTACAGGTGGGAATCTCACACAAGATGCCGTGTGTCTTGGCCATAGTGTTTAAAAATAAATATGTTAACATTTCGTAGGGTGAAGGCCCCCAGTAAAAATACTCCCCCGGGCTTCCAGGTGGGAATCTTATACCCAAAATGCCGTCTGCCTTGCCCGTAGCGTTTAGAAAATAAATAATTTTACTTTATTTTTTTATCAATCGCGAGATGGATAATATTTAATGTCGGAGGACAAGCATAAATTGGTAGTAATGCATATACTACAATGTGCAACAAACAAAATGAGGTCTGTTTTGAGGCGAAAACATATACTACATAGGTTTCAAGTCTTCCAATCTCAATTTAGTACTGGTGTAACACAGATAGCCACGGCAGACATGAATTAAACAGAAATAAAATGCATCCGTTCAAAAAAAAATCATTTTTTCTTCTTTTCAAAAAATAAGACTACTTGAAGCATTTGAAAGAAACAATAACAGAGAATGTACCTGAGAGAGTTGATGCTTGGAAGTTGATTTGTTGAAGCGCGCTAGGGAAGAGAGTTTCTCCTCGCGCCCTGAAAGAGGGAAATGAATAAGAAATTTTAATCTTCAATTTTTTTTAATTATATCAATAGTTGTAAGTATGGACGTCATAATTTAAACCCGGCTGTTTTCCCCCACCAGGCCGCAACCACCACCGCCTTCACCTGCACGATGCCACATACAAGGAATCCAAACAAAATTACAAATTACAAATTAAAAAAATTCATCCCATGCCCGGTTGATGGCTTTTCTAAATCCTTATTTTTTGTAAGGATGTGCGGATAATAAATTATAAAAAAAAAATTAATATACTAGTGAATGTTCTACTTTCAATTATATAGTTATATTAATTGTCTCGTTAATTTTTAATGAATAATAATTATATTCAATTATTCACAAAAAGGGAGGCGGTAAAAGAGATGCTACAAAGTTTAAGTGATAAAGTCTAAACAATTAGATGAACTCTAGCAAGATCAAGTTCAAACATCAAGAAACAACAGTCATAAAGGAACAATAAGATTATATCATCGAGGTGAAGCATAATCATCTACTTTTCCTCGTTCATAGCAAGGACAACATTATCAACCAGCAAGAGCACCCTCCTCCTATTGACCTTTGTCTACGAGTTGTGCGCAAATAAGTGAAATTACAATCTTGGCAAGGAAACTTACTAAAATTTGGCTAGCCATGTCATGCTTGTGTAGCTAAGTGAAGAACTCGACTTCTTTAGTGAAGGTTGAGGCCACTCATGCATAGCATGATCCTTGGCTTGTCTAAAAGATGGTTGAAAAGATGGTTGAGAACAACATTTTGGGAGTCACGCTCTCCTATAGGAGGTTGACTACATCTGCATCTACACCCACATAAAGGGGAATGACCTTAGTGGGAGGCAAAAGGAGAAGTTGCTCTAGCAATTGTACAAGGAGCATTTCCTTATTGGTTTAAAAGCTCCTTCAAAAGCTCAACTTCAGGTGCAATATTTTTGTGCTTGCACCTTAATCTGCATAAGCACATTGAGCAATCATAGCTTTAATGTAAAGTGAGAAAAGATTAACAATCGCTCAATAAGTAAAAATAGTTGAACTTATGTCTTTCCAAATGCTAAAAAAATATATCCACCCTAAAAGTATGTCTAATTTGGGTATGTTTAGAAGTGAGCTAAGGCTACTTTCCCAACTAAACCATGTGCCATGTGAATGTATTAAGCCCAAATATCTCGAAGAATTCATGAATCCAAGTCTAGACTTCTTAGGTTTTGGTGTTAAACCAAAAAAAGTGCTTGAGAGTCTTAGGTTGTCTATAGAGAACATAATTGAGTGATAGCTCCCAAATGAGACAATCTATATTTAAGAAAGAGACCTTGAAAAATAACACAACAATAAAAATGAGCAAGCTTAGGTTTTGTAAGGGCTCGAAGATGCATTGATTGACATGGTTAAGTGTGATGACGATTTGACAATCCTAGTTCACAACCTTCAAAGGCATAAATTGCAATTATCTCAATAGTTTCACTCTTGGTGACACATCCTCAAACCTTTTAAGTCCCTTAACCATCTTGTTTGATCTCCAAACTAAGTTTAAAGTGTTTGTGATTGTTCAAAAACCTTTAGCAACTAATCGACAATAGGATTGCTCGAGAGACTTTACGGTCACCCAAGCAACCTACCTTGAGTTGTAGACTTGCATAGGAAACCAACCCTCCTAAAATGGGTAACCTTGTTATCTTTTAGCACACATGATTTCCTTTAGTTCTTGACAGATAACCTATCTTCTTGCTTATTATTGAAATTATTCTCATCTAACTAAACCATCACTCATAACTATTTTGCTTATGCTGATCAATTATGGTTCACTCCCACTCATTCCTTAGTAATCTCTCAATCATTGTCTTGTTCTTTCCCTATTTGAATTTTATGGCTTTCTAATCAATTATATATTTATATCCCAATTAAACCACATTGGTGTTGATTTTCAAGCTACAAATACCCCCTTCCTCTATTTTTTAAGGGGGGAAAGTTATTATATTTGTGTTCTTTACATCCTTGTTGGGAGCTCTTATTCCCCTTGAATCATTTCTACAAGATCAATCTCATGTAGTCCAGCACCCATTATATTCTATGCTTGTTTAAGATTTCACGAGCCTTTTGCTTTATTTATCCAAGCTTCAATCATTATATCACTAGTATCCTAGTCATATTCCCTATCATCAAGTACAGGACCTAATTGTTGCAGAAGGAGGATATACATTGTAATGCCCTGCCAGGGAACCCAGGAGAATTTAACCTAATACATTATAGGCATGCAAAATATTAATACATACATTTTTTTTTTAAATTGATTTCCTTAAAAGGTACCTAGGTTATTTTGATTGATCCATTTTCCTCTTGAATTTGATTTTCCACATACAAATATAATTAATCTTCTATGCAAAATAATGAGACAATTACCTATATTTTATGGGTAAATACCCTAATTGAGAAAACTCACCCAATTTTCTAAGATTCATTCTAGGGTTTTTAAACCACCCAAACGGAATACCAAATCAATCTAATATCAATTTAATCCAAATTTTCACAATAGCAAACCCAAAATTAAAACATAAGCCAATTCCAAATCATTCACATAACAATCCCAGACACGAAGTATACAATCTTTTCAAAAGAAGAATTTGCAAAAAGAGGGTTTCAAACCTACCTCAACCAATTTCTAATAATCTAAAGCCAAGAAAGATCCAATCCAACCTTTGAAATCCAAGCTTTCAAAGAATCTCAAAACAATGCTCACCAAAAACAATATTTCCAAAAATCTTCCAATTCATCCAAAAGCTCCTCCAAAACCTGATAGATGTAATGAAAATAATACCCAAAAACTCTACATAAAGAAGACATGTCCCTCCTAGGGTTTCTAAAACATACAAACCCTAAAGCGAAACTCAACTCTGTGTACCCAACATTCATCAAACACTTGCATGATAAAAACACTCAATAATAAAATAATGCACTTTATTAATTATAATTTCTAACTCAACTTTTAACTTTAAATTATAATTCAATTTTCACTTAAACCAAATGTGCAACTTAAATTGCATATAATTACTTAATTAATCAATAAATACTTTAGCACATAATTAACTATGCAAACTAATAAATTAAATATTAAATAAATCAACTATGCCCTTTAATTTTATATTTTGATTTAATAATTAATTACACCCTTTTTATTCCAAATTTAATCTTTTAATTCAATCTTTAATTAACAAAGGTATTTAATTAACCTTAATAATTAAATATTCTCTATATCCAATATTTCCACATTCATAAAATATAACTATTTTAATCTCATAATTACTCCTAATTTAATTATTTAAATTAAATAATTCACACAAGTAAATCCACTTGACTCCCAAAACCCAAAAATCAACTAACTCTATATCAAACAAACACCAAGGAAGGGCTCACAAATTCACGTCACTTTGACGAATTCGAATGGGTAGAAATAGATACTTGTCCAATATTTAGGACAATAAATGGCTTGGGTTGGGATTTGGATTTGTATGTTATCTCCCCTCTCTTACCATTGAGATTTTGCAATAGGGCACGCTCATCCTCGTAATTTAGGGAAGTTGATGTCCGGTACCTGCAAACCTACATAAAAGACAAGCATGTACATACATGTATAAATATAAACAAACAATGGCGGGGATCAGATGATCGTGTGGATCTCACAAGCAAGTAACTACGACTTTGTCCCTCAACCACATCAGGCACGTCGAACATAAATATAAAGCATACACATCAACCATACACATGTAAGTATGGGGTTAGTAAAACCATAAGCATTCATGATACCCTAACATATAAATCATCAAAATGAAATAATCATAACATATAAATAACATCATCATTTACATTTAATCAACATGAAAATAACTCCAAAAACATCTAATTCATAATTATTCGATATAATGTCATACATTCATACACCTCAAATATCCCTAAAATAAATAGCGCACACATAAAAATGGCCTAAAAGAGTTTGGCAATAAAACTGAAAACCAAACTATGGGAGGGGCATGACATCCTATCTTGGATATTAATGGCTTGCTCCTTATTTTACATTTTCTTTGTTTGCTATGAAAATGTAGGTAGATTAGAAGTTAGAAAATACTCTCACCCATTAGAAAAACTTGGTTAAATTATAATTTTATAGTATATTGGGATCGAGACTCCTTTTATAGTAGTATTAAATTAGATGCATTCTACTTTTGTTAGTTAAATTCACATTCAAAATAAAAACTCAAAAAATTATAAAGATAAAAAACTGCATTAGGGAAAATTCATCATAGTTTTTGACCCATAAAAAAAACATTTTCTCAAGAAACAAATAATTAAATCACATCTAAAATTTGGGAAAATACAAAAAAAAATTACATTCATATCAACTTAGATTGTGTTAAAAATATTATTAAACACAAAAACATCAAGAAAACAAGAAGAAAAGAGAGCACTTGACTTCATTGCAAAGCAAAAAACATTCAACAAACAATCAAACAAAACAAATCATCCTTCTTCTAAAATTCCCTAATCATACGAGGGGAGACTAGATAAGGTTCACATTAGATAGAATTAGAGAAAACTTTTCAACTTAGGAAAAGCCTACAAAAGAAAGTGTTCAAGAACAAATCCAAGTCATACAAATAATAAAGTCAAGTGCTTTAAGGATCCATCTCTTTAGAATATTCTATATATAAGGTTGTGTCATAAATCAATTTCATGAGGAAACAAGGCAAGACTTAAAGATTATAAGGGAGACACAAAACATCAATTTGACTTTTCTACATGATTTTGTATACCAAGTTCATAAATTAAATCAATAAACCAAAACCACCATAAATTCTATTCATAAACACATCATACAAATTTAACATAACCTTCGTGTATGACATCCAACTTCTTCACAAACATAACACATTGTCAATATCACCATTACGAGCAACTAGTTCTTATCATAAGAGCAAGAGTGACTTGGAGGACACCTCTAGCAAGGTTGTAATTAAATATGTTGTATTGGAGTCTAACTCACTCACATTTTTCTTAAGTAAACTCTAAAGAACACACTTTTTGGTGAGCTCAATGTGAACAAATCATTTTGGGTGGGTGTATTGATTTGTTCCACTTTTTTTTCTTTCATCCTTGTCTCTTTTTGCATCAATTCTGTTTATTATGCGATACCTCTTGCATCCCCAAGAATATGAAAAAATAAGATAGTTTTGAGGATTAAAATCACTCTAATGAACTTCTTACTCCCTAATTTGATAGATATCTCTTGCCAAATTATATGGCACCAATCTCAAAGAGCTACAAAATTGATGATATTGATTTTGGTGTTGGAAGACAGGAAACTTTCACCTTCATAACTTTCAATAGACCAATTCCTAGATTAAAAAAAATATTCTCCAACCAAACCTACATCAAGGAAAATCATGTTAATTATTCTCGTTCAATTTGAGATTCATCAATCATCCTATTACAAGCTATATGTATATGGTTGTGTGTGAGTGTTTACACCTTCATGAAATTAGGACAATTAGCAACAATTATATGAAAAGACAATGGAAATTTAATCTAAAGAATTGCATTTAACATCTATATCATCTCATGGTTCTCTATCTAAGCTTGGTAAGTAGAGCTCTTAGCCTTATTCTCTACTAGTGACAATCCTAGAATGAGAAAATTATGATAAAATGCCTAAATCTAGCTCTCCAAATGCTCATGATAATGCTCTCAAATCTCACTATTTGCTCTCAAAATGCTCAAGATGTTGCTCAATTGCTCAATTGATCTCAAATTGCCTATAGTGATGATGCTATGCATTCAAATTTTGTAAGATTTTATGCTCTCAAAATGACTTATATTTGTAGTAAAATCCCAAGGGTAAGGGGTAGAGTTACTTGATCATGATTTAGCCTTGGTTGAGTCAAAAGCTTTGAAATGTTTTTAAATGGGGGGACAATTTAAATGATTGTCTCAAATGTTTGGACAAGTAGACAAATTTGAGTGATTGAGATTCAAAGTTGAAAATGAGTGATGGAGATTCAACAATTTGGAGTGATCCATGTGCATTGTGTTCTCAATTCTTATTGGTTGCTCAAATTATGTTGAGAGATATTAGGATTAATTAAATTCCATCAATTAATTAAATTAGCCATGTAAAGGAATAGGTTCAATTTGATTTTTTATTTAAAACTATACAATTAATTGATTCAAATCAATTATATAGTATGATTGATCCCTTTAAGATTGTATTTGATTATTTGATGTCATGATTTGATTTTTCCTTTGATTTAAATGATTTTGTCCAATTTTGATTAATAAATGTCCATTTAAAATTAATTTGATCTATTTTGATGAAAATTAGAGCATTTGGCTAAGATTTATAGATTTGAATGATTTTGAGACACCTACCCAATTTTTGGTGTCTACAAATGCCCCTCTTTGAATTAATGTGCATAGCGCATTGATTCAAAGAAAATTTCATGTCCTGATCACCGATTCAATACTTGATTGATTAATACAAAATTGATTTGAAACCTGATTTGATTGATAAAACTTGATTTGAAAATGATACAACATGCCCCACTGATAATAGTTCCAAAATTTTAATGCCCTAGATTCAATGTTGATGCAGATTTGATACTATGATAATGCCCCCTCATAAATGAAATAGATCGATCGTCGGATAGAAAAATATGATGAAATTGATTGAAAATAGATGCAATATGTTTTCATTTCTAAAAAACATCGATGATAATCAAGGTCACAACAAATGCCCCAGTTTGATAGATATGTAGATATAGATCACAAGGTCAAAAATTTCTTCAAAATTAGGTCAAATAGCATAAATAGGTTAAAAACCCAAATTTACTATTCATTTGCACTTTTTACTATTGAGATTCTGCTATGATCCTGAGAAAGTTGATTGTGATGGTTGTCCCTATTCGAGAGTATCGTTTTGAGAGAGGACAATGGTATTAAAGACCATTGGATTATGAACCTCCGATAAGTGACTCTGACCCTCCTAGTGCATTTATTACAAGTTTTTTTTTAGCATTTATAGCATAAAAACATGATTTTTAGTTGAAAAATTGTAAAGTGTCACCTAGGGTAGTTAAAATGATGCCTAGGAAGATAAACTGCCACATCTGCATGATAAAATGCCACCTGTGAGCAATTTCAAACCGCCCAAGAACTAGGGTTTTTTTTGTCAAACTATGTGTAAAACACTGCCTGAAAAACCCTTAGAAATTAAGAACTGCCTAGACATGTTGAAATGTCGCCCAGGGTCATGAAATGCCGCTTAAGAATAGAAGTGCCACATCCATGTGATAAAGTGTCACTGATGAAGATTTATGCACCGCCTAAGGTAAAGTGCCACTTCCGTGTAGGCAAATGACGCGTATAGGAAAATTGAAAATTTTGATGCTCAAACTTGATTTTTTTTATTAATTTGGTGTCTCTGGATGAATGATTGAGTGTCCAAGATAGATAGGTCTATTGTAGTTAAGTGAACAAGTGACTAGGATATCAGGATAATTGTAACAATGAATGTTTGATTTGTCAATCTGATAGGATAGATAACTGATCATATTGGTCCTGCCTCACGATCTAGAGTTAGTAACAATAAGTTGATTGCGCTCGCAAAGAGAAAAGATTGATTAAATTTGATTGATTGACTTAAAATAAACCACTGATATAGAATATTGATATGATTCCCTTGATTTACAAAATAGGCACATTTTTGTAAGTTGTATATACGGACCGTAGCCTCTTGGATAATAGATTTAGGTCAGGAGCTGACCCAGCTAGAGTACCATGTTATAGAGATGTGTGGTTTGAGCTTCCTCTTAGACATTCCTCAGTTTTAGTTGAGTCGAGGTCTTTTGAAAGATGTGGCAGAGCAATGGCACTCTGACCACAATATTTTCCACTTGCCATTAGGGGAGATGACCATCACTCCCGAGGACGTATACAGATTACTATGTATCCCTACTCGGGGAGAGAGAGTATATTATGATTCTGTGTATGATGGGACTGTCTGCAGATGCGTATTTGGTGATGATACCATTGGAGATGATATGATTACATGGGCACAATTTGCTTCCATTCCTACATTGCCAGCGGTCTTAGGTACTCTGATAGGAGGTTTATTGCTTTCGAACCGGTGAGGTCGAGGATTCTCTGTTGGATGGGGTTGTGTTTTAGAGGATTTTATTGCACACCCTCGGTGTCTTGATTGGGGTTCCTATGTACTAACACAGTTATATCATGATTTGCATGAGGTTGTATGTAGATCAAGTGCATCATTGTCAGTAGGTGCAGTTGTGTTGCAGTTATGGATATGGGAGCATCTTCCCATTACTAGACTAGTATCAGCATGTACCCAAGGTCGTGGTTATCCATATGCATTTTTGTACAATGACATGGTTGTCCAGCATCATCTAGATAAACTAGAGTATTGGTGTCACATGATCGATGATCTAGATCAGGTAGTATGGAGACCGTATCTATTTTGTGAGGGTTGGCAGGAGGACGATGATGAGCTCCCATACATGTTTACATCGAGATGGATGATAGGTCGATCACCACTCATGATTGAGAGATTCTAATTTGGTCGAGTATCTAGGCAGTATGGTTGATATCAAGATATGCCCTAGGGTATGGCATTATATGCTCGAGTTCAAGCGGAGAGATCGATGTGGGGTGCACAGATTGACTTCCAGTTCACATGTGATCAGATTGACAGATTGATATATATTAGATGGGACATGTTAGACCATGTGGTAGATGCTGGGATGTCCGTTGAGTATAGAGAGTGGTTTTCCTACAATAGATTTTTGAGATTTACAGATCTTGCAAAGCCGATCCCAGACAGGGATGAGCAATCAGATGATGAGGGTGGAGATGATGATGGGGATGGTACGGATAGACCTAGATGACACTGAGCTTGTAGAGCACAGAGACCTCTTAGGGTTATAAGTAGAGGATGAGGTGGTCACTTCAGGGCCAGGGATGGAGATGTCAGACAAGCTCAGCAAGGGCAGGGACCTGAATTTGTATAGCCTAGAGCTGCAGAGGTATGGGGACAGCAGAGAGTTAGATGATAGGTTCATGTTGCTACTGCGAGATAGGTTCTCAGAGGACAGGCTCCCTTGGTACAACCACAGTAGGTTCCATTGGTATAATAGGGATAGATTCTGACATAACAGGTGCCTCCTCGGATACCTAGGCCTTAGGATATCGGTCAAGCTTCACCGACTTCTCCTGGCATAGATGCTCTGACATAGGATGTGCGGACATTACAAATAAGCATGATAGCAGTGGTTGACCGAATGGATCGGGTAGCTACTATGATGCAACAGTTCATGACTATGATGGCTCAGAGGCTAAGTGTTTCTACTATTAGTCAAACTCCTCGTCCTACTTAGGATAGATCAGGTGACAAGGGACTAGATGGATCAGGGATAGGTGATGGAGTGGGTGCCCCTATAGGATCTTGACATAATTGATTATGGATCTTCCTTGTTGATGATTTGTATCATGTTATATTTATTGATCAGGACTTTGATGTATCATTTTGTCGATGATATTATATCTTTGATATACATATTTGATGGATCTTTGATGTTATGGAAATTTATATTATTATGGACTTTCCTTGATTCTTGATGTGTTTATGTCATGCCCCGCAAGGGAACTGGGGAAAAGAACAAAGATTCTCTTTGTTAAAGAAAACCTAAGTTATAATTTATGAAAAATTTTGAACTTTAAAAAGAATTATGTGAACCAAAATTAAACTTAGATTCCTCCCAAGGTTCCCTTTTCATTTAAATGCATGATTCATTCAAATCCATTAAGTAAACTAACAACAAGATTTATTTCTCAAAGCAAACTGCATCATATCTTTAAGAAATACAAAATATTTTCATTTCAACTTTCCATTTAAAAATCATCTATATTCCTAAGTATCCTTTATGAACAATATAACTTTTAAAATTTATCCAACTCATTTGATACATTACAAATATACTACATTTGATTTTTCAATAGCTTCACTTAAACAACAATAATGAAAGCATGTTACATAATTTGGAATGTTACAAAATCATTTTCTTTTCCAACATACATCTTAAACATAAAGTTCACATCTCCCTTTCCCTTTTTCCTAAATCTACCCATTCTACATACATAATTTTAAATTACATCAATGATTACATTACATTCATCTCCGCTCAGGAGGTAACAATAACTTTACATCATGAAAGATAATTACAAAGCCTTTATTCTTCAAAAATTGGTACATAAGCAAGCATGAATCTTCAAACACTGCACCCGCAAAAGATACCTCGATAAAATATTTACCACCCAACCACGTGGATACCCAAAGGCCCACTCCCCCGTGCTAAGAGATAAACACCAAGGTCCACAAAGAAGGAATAGCTAGGCCAAACCTAGGGTCGAGTTACCTTTCCCAAATAACAAATGAAAAGAAGGTCAAAGTATAAATCTTTCCCCAAATAGGTTCTAAGGCTTGGTAGAAACTCTAAGCAACAACCTAAGTGAGTGTCATCGCATAGCCCTCACTCCTTGGGTTGTCCTGGTACTAGCCACTTCGGCCCCGGCCCCCAAGTAGGCACATGCGGGATCGAATGCCTTTCGTACTGACAAGCGTCATTCGATCGTACCTATGCATAGGTACCTTCTCCCACTCCCATCCATAGCCTTTACCAGCGCTAATGGCATGGGCGAGGCACATTTAATCTTTTTAATGTTTGAACCCATTCCCATAAGTTTATTTAAGTTTTCACTTGTTAAATAACTCTTCGGTCGGTTATCCTCGTTCTAGCCACTTAGGGCCCTGACCCCGCACTGAGAGCCACTCACTAGGTGTCGTTAGGTTTTCTACCCTTAACCCACATATCACAATCACATCATACATGTAGTAAACACACATTATAAACACATTGGGAACTGCTGCAAGTAATAGAAAATAATAAGATAGATTATGAACATTTAGGGAAATTAGGAATGTTTAAGGATGTTTAGAATGTCCTGATCCTTTTAGACAACTCTAAACCCTACATTGTTTCCTACACACATCCTGACCCTATCAAGGCATCTAAATGCACTGGATATAACCTCCACTAAACATGTTTAAGGTTTACATAAAAATTCCATATGCTAAAGATAATGTCCCATCAATTTCAACCTAAGTCTAAAATTTGACTAAGTCTCATTTTTATTAAAAATCTAAAATTTTAGAAGTTACAACTTAACTCCTAGGAAATTGAAACTTATTCCAATCAATCTAAAGGGTACCTAATCCCTTTATACAAGTATAACTTAAACTATAAGGAATTATTAAAGTATCGCAAACTTATACTTAAATGTTATACTTGTATAAAGTGAATACTATTAAAAATCCACATGTTAGAATTCTAAAACTTAAATAAACAAATATAGTTTTCATTTATAAATCAAATATTTATAAATTACACTACACTATGAAATTCCTATTAAACAATTGCTAAATTTAATAGCAATCTAAATATACTAAATCTAATATTCATTAAAGTCTAAAAACAAATAAAACCACTACCAAAAATTAAAAAAAAAACATTTTAGAAGTGACTTATGGGGGGCACCTTGTGGGCACCGCACCCCATTGACCTAGCACCTTGCGCGCTTCCCCAACTCATGGGTACTGCTACTGCAGTACCTACTACCGCAGCAGTTAGGCACTGCCATAGCAGTGCTTGCCACTGCTACGGTTGGGAACCGGGAGGGGAGTGGGGAAGGTGGTGGCCCCCACTTCCCAAGCCCTTTCATTGTTTTTGTTTTATATTAATTTATTTTTTAATATATCATTTTTTTTTGAAACATAACTTTATTTAAGCATCTATAATTATTTATGCATAACTTTATAACTATATAGTTTTTGTTTCTTTATCTTTATGTTTTTTTTAAAAGAAGAGAACTCAAATAACCTTATTGAAGCGCACATAATTTTGACAAATAATAGATATATATATTATTTATTTTGACAACAAATTAAATATAAAATACTACCCGTATTCCTTACTGATAAATAAACTAAATACAAATAATCTAATCCCGGATTCATCCTATGCTTAAATGAGCGGTTGCCATTGATTGTTATTATAGCAATTTATATGTTTGTGTAAATAGCTACTAGGATATAGAAATTAATGATAGAGTACAATAATGTATTTACACCTAATAGATTACAATAACATATAAATGACTCACAGAATATAATAATGTATAAACGTTTTGCACATATGGATACAAATAAACACATAGAAGCATTCAAACAGAACAAAACATTCATAATATAAAAGAGAATAATCTCTTAGTATGGATTCCAACCTGAAGTCCTGCGGAGACTAGTTGATGAAGGAAGATCAAATCCTCTCCAACGTTTCCAGCACTCCTTTGGATCCCTTTTCTTGCAATCTTCCAGCCTCTACCCGTAACAATCCAAATGCCAAACTCACAGAATAAGGGACTTCTCTCCTTAAAAAAAATATATAAATTTTCTACAATAATAATACTAATCCTGTTCTCGAAATCAACTCTTCTCCCAACTCCCATACACAAGAAAGCCTTTCCTGTAAATAGAATGGAGGAGGTGGTTGCACAGGTAATCCAACCGATGCAACCATCTCAACTATCCATTCGTTAAAAGTTAATGGGATGGTTTGCAAAATCCTTCCCATAAAGGTGAATAAATTTTAAATAAGACTATAATCTATGTTCCCTAAATTTAAGGGAGTTAAAATAAATAATATAATCTCAAAATTAATTTACTAACTTATTTAACTATGGTAATAGAATTTACCAATCCTATTTACCACTTATAAAAATAACATAAGAATAGTTTCCTTCACACAAATAATTAATTTATTATATAATAATATATATTAATAGATGTATACATAGGTATATGTGTGCACCCATATGCTTATGGTACATATACCATAAATAAGACACATTATTATTAATATTAAATATTAAAATAACATTATTATAAAATATATTATTTATCCATACACTAATCCACATTCTAAAATATATATCAGGTAGCTACTAACATAAGTTAGATTTTTCCACTATTTATTTAAAATATTTTATTATTACTATTGTCATAGTCATTTTGTTATTATGAGTATTATAAAATAATACCATAAAACTATTCATTATTATAGGTATTAAAATCACATGATTTAAATCACATACCGACTTGTTCCTAACGAGATATGCTAGTATAATAGTAGCTACTACTAAAGATAAATTGCTAAATCATACCTTCAATGAACAATGATTCACATCAATATACCATGAAGACAAGAACTAGCTACAAGATCCACAATTCCAACAACTACGAGATCACACAATACATCCACACAAGGGACTGACTCAGCACTTCCCGCCTAAGTATAAAAGGATCAAAGGTGAAGTTTCTTCTTGTGGAACCTGGTGATATCTTCCTAACAACAACAATGATCAAGGATTTTGAGGGATCGCTCAGACCTGTGAAGCTAGGTGGAGATGATACCTGGTACCTGCAATCCTGCATCACCAAGAAGAGATACATATATATATAGATATATGCAAGCAGATGACCAGGATCGATACATCGTGTGGACCTCAACTAAGTGAGTAACTACGACTTCATCCCGAGTCATGAAAACACATCAAACACATATCCATGAAACATAAAACATCATGATAATGGTTAAATTCAAATCATTGGGTTAGATCCATAAAACATATAAAAAATCTCATAAACATATAAATGATAACCATAAATGAGCATATCCATCATTTCATCATTCACAAAACATAAATGTAAATGTATAGTTCTGACCATCATAATAAAATGTCCAAATCAGCAAAGTCTAAGTATCACCATAGGAGAGGTATTACATCCTCCCCCCTAGAGTTAGGCTTACTCCTGGAAGCCTATAAATAAATATGGATAGGCATCTCTAAGCCTAGCAGCATCTTCCCATGTGGCAGAAGAATCATCATTGGGGTCCCATTGGACCCTTTCCTACTCTATGGTTCGACCCCTGAGGGTCAGTGTCCACTGCTCCAAAATGTGTACCGGCTCTAAAGCCAGCTTCCCGTCCGCTACCTGTAATGCATTCCAATCCAACACATGAGTCACATCAGGAATATACTTCCTAAGAACTGAAACGTGAAATACATCATGAATATGAGCAAGGCTGGGTGGCAAGGCAAGCCAATAAGCTACTGGTCCTATCCTCTCTGGGACCTCAAAAGGGCCAACAAATCGGGGTGCCAACTTGGAGCCTTTTCCGTAATGGATTGGACTCTTTCGTGGATGCACCCTCAAAAAGACTCTATCACCAAGAAAGAAGTGTACATCGGTCTTGTGAGCATCGACATACTTCTTCTGCCTATCCTGAGCTATCAAAATATGCTCTCTGATATGCTTGACTTGTTGTTCCATATCCTGTAACATCTCAAGGCCTAGAAGGACCCTATCCTCCAATCGGTCCCAACTTAAGGGAGTGTGGCATGGACGGCCATACAAAGCCTGAAAAGGGGACATACCTATGGAACTGTGATAGCCATTATTATAAGCAAACTCCACCAAATATAGATACTCTTCCTAGTGGGTTTGTCTGTCCATAACATACATCCTGAGCATGTCCTCAAGAACCTGGTTGACTCACTCCATCTGCCCATCTGTCTCAGGATGATAGGCTGAACTAAAGTTGAGCTGAGTCCCTAAAGTATGTTGAAGCGAAGTCCAAAGAGCCGATGTGAATACTGGATCCCGATCAGATATGATTTTCCTGGGAATACCGTGGAGTCTCACAATGTCCTTCATGAATACTTTGGCTACAGAAGCTGCTGAGTAGGAGGACTATTTGGGAGAAAAATGGGCTACCTTGGTGAGTCTATCAACTGTTACCATGATAGCATCATGTCTCCTAGGAGTAATTGGAAGTCCCACAATAAAATCCATGGAAATAATGTCCCATTTCCATTTTGGCACTAGGTGAGGTTGCAAAAGGCCAGCGGGATGTTGATGCTCTGCTTTCACTCTCTGACATTCCAAACATCTAGCCACGTAGTTTGCAATATCCCTCTTCATTCTTGACCAATAGTACAACTGATGTAGGTCAGCATACATTTTCTTCACCCTGGGATGTGCCGAATAGGGAGCCTTGTGGCTTTCTAAGAGGATAAGCACACGAAGATCTCCTTCCATGGGCACATAGATTCTATTTTGCTGTCGCAACAACCCAAGGGTGTCTAGGGAATATCCTGAAAACCGACCTTCCAAAGGTCTTCCTGACTCTATTTCTGTCTTAACCTCCTAAAACCAAGAGTCAGAAGTGAGAGCCTCCCTTATTCTTTTCTCCAAATTAGTGCTAAGGAATACTGCTGATAAAACATGTCTGCACCTACTCAAAGCATCTGCCACCACATTCATCTTCCCTTGGATGTACTTAACCTCAAAATCATATTCACATAGGAATTCCATCCACCTGCATTGTCTGGCATTTAGGTTGGGTTGAAAGAAGATGTACTGAAGGCTCCGATGGTCTGTTTGGAGTTCAAACTTGTGACCCAATAGAAAGTGTCTCCACTTTACTAAGGCGTGAACTACTGCTGCAAGTTCTAGGTCATGGGTGGGGTAGTTGAGCTCATGATGTTTAAGATTCCTTGACTCATAAGCCACAACTTGTCCTTCTTGCATAAGAACCACCCCAATCCCTTCTAGTGAAGCATCTGTGCAAACTATGAAGTTTCCTGATGGTTTAGGAACCACCAAGATTGGAGCACTAGTTAATCTTTCCTTCAAACATTGGAAAGCGACCTCACATTTTTCTGACCAAACAAACTTTTTGCCTTTCCTTTGCAAGGAAGTAATGGGATGTGCTATCCAAGAGAAATCTCTGACAAATCTTCTGTAATACCCAGCTAGTCCCATAAAGCTGCGAACTTCAGGGACATTAGTTGGAGTTGGCCACTCCACTATGGCTTGAATTTTGGCTGGATCAACAGCGATGCCATTCCCTGATATGACATGTCCCAGATACTTAACTTGTGTCTAAAAGAACTCACACTTTTCTACATTGGCATAAAGTTGATTTTCCCTGAGGCACTGCAATACTTGGCGAAGATGAACCTCATGTTCTTCAAGATTTTTAGAGAACACTAAGATATCATCTAAGAATACTATCACAAATTTATCCAAGTAGGTTCTGAAAACTCCATTCATTAGGCTCATGAATACAGAAGGAGCGTTTGTCAACCCGAATGGTACCATAGTGAACTCATAGTGACCATACCTGGTATGGAAAGCTATTCGATGAATATCAGCCTCCTGAATTCTAAGTTGATGGTATCCTGACTTGAGATCAATCTTTGAAAATATTTTTGCCCCTTTCATTTGATCAAATAGATCGTCAATGCGGGGTAAGGGATATCGATTCTTGATTGTGACTTTATTAAGTTGACGATAGTCGATGCACAATCAAAGAGAGCCATCTTTCTTCTTCACAAATATTACTGGTGCACCCCATGGTGACACACTAGGTCTGATAAATCCTTTTTCCAAAAGGCCTTCCAACTGAAGCTTGATTTCTTCAAGTTCTTGTGCGGTCATACGGTATGGAGCTTTGGAGATTGGTTCTGCTCCTGGAACCAACTCAATTTGAAAGTCTATGTCCCTTTTGGTTGGCATTCTTGAAATTTCTTTGGGGAAAACATCCAAGTACTCTTGTAATAGGGGATGATCTAGTGATACCTCCCCACTTTCTCCTTGGTCCAAGTCCTCTACTGATATTGCAAATAATTGGCATCCTTTGCGCATGCACCTCTTGAGCTGCATCGCGGAAATCATGTGGAGAGAGACGGGTTGTTGCACCCCAACAATCTTCTTAGGTTCTCCTAAGTCATCTGAACATTGAATGCTTTTGTTTCTACAATCCAAAGTAGCTTTGTGAGCATCCAACCAATCCATACCCAAAACTACTCCATACGAACCTAGAGGAATAACTCGAAGGTCTACTAAGGTAGAAAAAGGTCCAAGTTCTAACTTGCAACTATGGACACAAGAGTCAGAGGTTATTCTTGTCCCGGAGGCTAGCTCAACCTGCCACCTATCTTCCTGCCTTACTGCCTTCAGCCCACATTGCTCTACTAAAGAAGGTGAAATGAAAGAATCTGTTGCTCCTGAATCAAATAGTATGGTGGTAGAGATACCCCTTAACAGACCTGAGGTTTCGATGACTGTTCCCTAATGATTGGCTTGTCCATGGTCTAAGGCGGCAAATACTTGATGAGTTCTTCCTGCATTGCCTATTGTTGGTTCTGAAGAGGCTTGTTTATAACTAGCTGCTAGGGTAGAATTTTGAGGGAAATTAATTGCAATGTGACCATGTTGGCCACAAGAGTAACATCCATTGTTCTTGACAAAATTCCTTCTTGCAGAAGGTGTGCTAAACTACTGATAGCTACCCCGACTAGAATTCTGAGGCATACTCTGAGCTAGCTGAGGGTTCGGGTATCACTTTGCACGCTGCTAGTTGTGAGGATTGTTGGATTGAGAACCCCCACTTTTATTATTGTTGCCATTGTAATTGTTGTTGTTGTTGAAAAACTTCCTTTTCTGGTGGTTCTGACTTCCTTTAGGAGGATAGTTTTTAGGTCCAGGTGCACCTTGAGATTGATTTCCTTTGAAACTTGACCCAGCTTGGAAGGCATTACACCCTTGGCCACCTGTCCGACCTCCTAACCCCAAGGCTATATTTTGTTCCTCAAGGTGAGCTTTGATGACTGCATCATTAACTGTCTGAGGTTCAAACATTCGTACACTACCGGCCAGGCAACCGTTGAGTCCTCTAAGAAAGTGTTGAGTCAACATGGGTTCATCATCCTTATATCCTGAGTATGGCTTGAGTTCCAAGAACTTCCTCTCATAGTCATCAACTGACATAGTTAGTTGCCTTAGGTTGTGAAACTCTTCGACTCTTTCCTGTCTCTAGTGATCGAATAGAAATTTGGCTCGAAAGAGTTCTAGGAATAGTTCCCATGAAAGAGTGGTAATATCTATGTGAAGTTTCTCTCTCTCTGTTTCCCACCAAGTGGATGCAAATTCTCTAAGGCGAATGACTGAAAACCAAGCCTTAGTATTGCTGCTATAAGGATGCATGGAGAAAAGTCTTTCCCATTCTAGCAACCAAGTCTGTGGAGTAGATCCACCTTGAGTTCCCTTAAATGGGTTAGTCTTAGTCCTAAGGAGATCTCACATGTGAGAAGCATGCAAAGCATCTTCTTCCATTGACTGATCTCTCCTCCTAGGACTCCTTTCCCTTTCCTCATGGTGAGTGTTAGACTCCCCACGGTGTCCTCTATCTTGCCCTGCATCTAACCTCTGTAGTATCTATTGTAGGAGCTCTTGTAATTGAGCCCCCTAAGAACCTCTGGATTGGTTATTAGATTGATCCCCTCTTCCCTCATATTGTTCTTCTTCTTGAGAACTTTCATGTTGAGATCTAGGAGGGGTGTTTTGGGCACCTCCCCTTCTACCACGGGTTACAGGAGGCATCCTGGACAAGTAAGGAGAAGGATAAGTTTAAGGGTCCTAGTTTGATTTTAGTCTTAAGTTTTCCTAAGATAAATAACAAGTTTAAGGAGCATGGGCCAAATTCCCTGGGCCCCAGTGTAGCAACTTAGTGCTCTGATACCAAAGATGTCATGCCCCGCAAGGGAACCGGGGAAGAGAACAAAGATTCTCTTTGTTAAAGAAAACCTAAGTAATAATTTAAGAAAAATTTTGAACTTTAAAAAGAATTATGTGAACCAAACTTAAACTTAGATTCCTCCCAAGGTTCCCTTTTCATTTAAATGCATGATTCATTCAAATCCATTAAGTAAACTAACAACAAGATTTATTTCTCAAAGCAAACTGCATCATATCTTTAAGAAATACAAAATATTTTCATTTCAACTTTCCATTTAAAAATCATCTATATTCCTAAGTATCCTTTATGAACAATATAACTTTTAAAATTTATCCAACTCATTTGATACATTACAAATATACTACATTTGATTTTTCAATAGCTTCACTTAAACAACAATAATGAAAGCATGTTACATAATTTGGAATGTTACAAAATCATTTTCTTTTCCAACATACATCTTAAACATAAAGTTCACATCTCCCTTTCCCTTTTTCCTAAATCTACCCATTCTAGATACATAATTTTAAATTACATCAATGATTACATTACATTCATCTCCGCTCAGGAGGTAACAATAACTTTACATCATGAAAGATAATTACAAAGCCTTTATTCTTCAAAAATTGGTACATAAGCAAGCATGAATCTTCAAACACTGCACCCGCAAAAGATACCTCGATAAAATATTTACCACCCAACCATGTGGATACCCAAAGGCCCACTCCCCCGTGCTAGGAGATAAACACCAAGGTCCACAAAGAAGGAATAGCTAGGCCAAACCTAGGGTCGAGTTACCTTTCCCAAATAACAAATGAAAAGAAGGTCAAAGTATAAATCTTTCCCCAAATAGGTTCTAAGGCTTGGTAGAAACTCTAAGCAACAACCTAAGTGAGTGTCATCGCATAGCCCTCACTCCTTGGGTTGTCCTGGTACTAGCCACTTCGGCCCCGGCCCCCAAGTAGGCACATGCAGGATCGAATCCCTTTTGTACTGACAAGCGTCATTCAATCGTACCTACGCATAGGTACCTTCTCCCACTCCCATCCATAGCTTTTACTAGCGCTAATGGCATGGGCGAGGCACATTTAATCTTTTTAATGTTTGAACCCATTCCCATAAGTTTATTTAAATTTTCACTTGTTAAATAACTCTTCAATCGGTTATCCTGGTTCTAGCCACTTAGGGCCCTGACCCCACACTGAGAGCCACTCACTAGGTGTCGTTAGGTTTTCTACCCTTAACCCACATATCACAATCACATCATACATGTAGTAAACACACATTATAAACACATTGGGAACTGCTACAAGGAATAGAAAATAATAAGATAGATTATGAACATTTAGGGAAATTAGGAATGTTTAAGGATGTTTAGAATGTCCTGATCCTTTTAGACAACTCTAAACCCTACATTGTTTCCTACACACATCCTGACCCTATCAAGGCATCTAAATGCACTGGATATAACCTCCACTAAACATGTTTAAGGTTTACATAAAAATTCCATATGCTAAAGATAATGTCCCATCAATTTCAACCTAAGTCTGAAATTTGACTAAGTCTCATTTTTATTAAAAATCTAAAATTTTAGAAGTTACAACTTAACTCCTAGGAAATTGAAACCTATTCCAATCAATCTGAAGGGTACCTAATCCCTTTATACAAGTATAACTTAAACTATAAGGAATTATTAAAGTATCGCAAACTTATACTTAAATGTTATACTTGTATAAAGCGAATACTATTAAAAATCCACATGTTAGAATTCTAAAACTTAAATAAACAAATATAGTTTTCATTTATAAATCAAATATTTATAAATTACACTACACTATGAAATTCCTATTAAACAATTGCTAAATTTAATAGCAATCTAAATATACTAAATCTAATATTCATTAAAGTCTAAAAACAAATAAAACCACTACCAAAAATTAAAAAAAAAAACATTTTAGAAGTGACTTATGGGGGGGACCTTGTGGGCCCTGCACCCCATTGACCTAGCGCCCTGCACGCTTCCCCAACTCACAGGTACTACTATTGCAGTACCTGCTACCGTAGCAATCAGGTACTGTCGTAGCAGTGCCTGCCACTGTTATGTTTGGGAACCGGGAGGGGAGTGGGGAAGGTGGTGGCCCCCACTTCCCAAGCCCTTTCATTGTTTTTGTTTTATATTAATTTATTTTTTAATATATCATTTTTTTTTAAAAACATAACTTTATTTAAGCATCTATAATTATTTATGCGTAACTTTATAACTATATAGTTTTTGTTTTTTTATCTTTATGTTTTTTTTAAAAGAAGAGAACTCAAATAACCTTATTGAAGCGCACATAATTTTGACAAATAATAGATATATATATTATTTATTTTGACAACAAATTAAATATAAAATACTACCTGTATTCCTTACTGATAAATAAACTAAATACAAATAATCTAATCCTGGATTCATCCTATGCTTAAATGAGCGGTTGCCATTGATTGTTATTATAGCAATTTATATGTTTGTGTAAATAGCTACTAGGATATAGAAATTAATGATAGAGTACAATAATGTATTTACACCTAATAGATTACAATAACATATAAATGACTCACAGAATATAATAATGTATAAACGTTTTGCACATATGGATACAAATAAACACATAGAAGCATTCAAACAGAACAAAACATTCATAATATAAAAGAGAATAATCTCTTAGTATGGATTCCAACCTGAAGTCCTGCGGAGACTAGTTGATGAAGGAAGATCAAATCCTCTCCAACGTTTCCAGCACTCCTTTGGATCCCTTTTCTTGCAATCTTCCAGCGTCTACCCATAACAATCCAAATGCCAAACTCACAGAATAAGGGACTTCTCTCCTTAAAAATATATATATAAATTTTCTACAATAATAATACTAATCCTCTTCTTGAAATCAACTCTTCTCCCAACTCCCATACACAGGAAAGCCTTTCCTGTAAATAGAATGGAGGAGGTGGTTGCACAAGTAATCCAACCGATGCAACCATCTCAACTATCCATTCGTTAAAAGTTAATGGGATGGTTTGCAAAATCCTTCCTGTAAAGGTGAATAAATTTTAAATAAGACTATAATCTATGTTCCCTAAATTTAAGGGAGTTAAAATAAATAATATAATCTCAAAATTAATTTACTAACTTATTTAACTATGGTAATAGAATTTACCAATCCTATTTACCACTTATAAAAATAACATAAGAATAGTTTCCTTCACACAAATAATTAATTTATTATATAATAATATATATTAATATATGTATACATAGGTATATGTGTGCACCCATATGCTTATGGTACATATACCATAAATAAGACACATTATTATTAATATTAAATATTAAAATAACATTATTATAAAATATATTATTTATCCATACACTAATCCACATTCTAAAATATATATCCAATAGCTACTAACATAAGTTAGATTTTTCCACTATTTATTTAAAATATTTTATTATTACTATTGTCATAGTCATTTTGTTATTATGAGTATTATAAAATAATACCATAAAATTATTCATTATTATAGGTATTAAAATCACATGATTTAAATCACATACCAACTCATTACTAACGAGATATGCTAGTATAATAGTAGCTACTACTAAAGATAAATTGCTAAATCATACCTTCAATGAACAATGATTCACATCAATATACCATGAAGACAAGAACTGGCTACAAGATCCACAATTCCAACAACTACGAGATCACACAATACATCCACACAAGGGACTGACTCAGCACTTCCCGCCTAAGGATAAAAGGATCAAAGGTGAAGTTTCTTCTTGTGGAACCTGGTGATATCTCCCTAACAACAATAATGATCGAGGATTTTGAGGGATCGCTCAGACCTGTGAAGCCAGGTGGAGATGATACCCGGTACCTGCAATCCTGCATCACCAAGAAGAGATACATATATATATAGATATATGCAAGCAGATGACCAGGATCGATACATCGTGTGGACCTTAACTAAGTGAGTAACTACGACTTCGTCCTGAGTCATGAAAACACATCAGACACATATCCATGAAACATAAAACATCATGATAATGGTTAGATTCAAATCAATCAGTTAGATCCATAAAACATATAAAAAATCTCATAAACATATAAATGATAACCATAAATGAGCATATCCATCGTATCATCATTCACAAAACATAAATGTAAATGTATAGTCCTGACCATCATAATAAAATGTCCAAATCAGCAAAGTCTAAGTATCACCATAGGAGAGGTATTACAGTTTATGTGAGATTATCTTTATATGTAGTTATATATGATGTTTATGATGCATTTACTTTTGATTGTGCTATGGATGCAATGTATCTTACATATGATATAGATAAATGAATGCAAATGATAATGTAACTGTGATATATTTTTTCCTGATTTTCAATGTATGGATACAAATGTTTTATTATGGAAATATGGATATATAATGAATGCATCTATGTTTTTTATTTTTTGATGTATGCAACTCTTTTCCTTAACTAAATGTATGCAAATGATTAATGATTAATGAATCTTTTTCTTTTCCTTTTTCTTTTCAGATATAAGGATAATGAATAATGAGTAATGCTATGAATGAATGCAAAAGATAATCTCACATTATTGATTTAATGATGCTCATGAGCATTTGGATGATGCCTAGAAGAAGTTGACTAATGCCTACGAGATTCTTTCTATTCTGTCTTTTCTTCTTCTGACTCCTGCAAAACAAAGTATCACACCTGAGAGCATAAAGTGTGACCTAAAATTTGAGAAACAACACCTATTAGTTGTTCTTTGCCACCTGTGATATTTTATCTTACACAATTTACAGTTATTTGTAACGCTTAGCAGCTAAAGTTTTACACTTAGTAATTTTGAAAAGTTCCTTGAGTCACTGGAAAGTGACGCCTGTGAGTTTTTAAATAACTCCTACTAGCTTTTAACTAACATCTATTAGTTGTTCTTTGCCACCTTTGATATTTTATCTTACGCAATTTACAGTTACTTGTAACGCTTAGCAGATAAAGTTTTACGCTTAGTAATTTTGAAAAGTCGCTTGAGTCACTGGAAAGTGACGCCTTTGAGTTTTAAAATAATGCCTACTAGCTTTTAATTGACGCTTATTAGCTGATAAATGTCGCCTAGCATTTTCTGTTTAATTTTACTATCAAATTATTAAATTCTATTTTCTAACTCTCTGTATGTGTTTTTCCCGCAGATGAGCAGACACGGGAAAGTATGGAAACTAGAGAGCAGAGTTACTCAAGAGAGAAAAAGAGGTAAGAATTCAAACCAAACGTCTAAAGGAAATCCATATTGCTGCAATTTTAGATAGTTTGGAACTAGAAGAAAAGCTTTATAAACATTACATTAAGGTGTTGGATGCTTATAAAAAGAAATTTCCTACTTTGAACTAAATTGTTTTGCATTAAGTTGTTTAAATTTTCTTTGTAAAATCTTGTTAAGAACACTTAATTGCATTTCAATTTGTTCCTTTTGGTTTCCTTCACTTTGTATTATTATGTTGACTAATTTTTTGGAGGAGCCAGAATGGGAACAATAGCCACTAGGTAAGTAAGCAAATAAACGTCAAAAACTTCAAAAAAGCGCCTAGCATTTGCTAGCTACAAAAGAGGTATTTTCCATATCAAGCTTGCATTGCTTAAATTGTGGCTTTTCTTTGGATCTAGTTTAATAGGAAAAACCTTACTATTATCCAAATTGAACAAACATTAGGCATATGCTCTCCACTTTGCAAAGTGGATCAAAAAGCCAAACGTGTGAGTTCAACTTGGTAGAAAGAAAGGGATAAGGAATTAACCAAACATTTCATTTATAAGAATCTCCTTGTTAAGAGGTTGAAAAAGAACAAATTTTGCTTGAGGTGTTTGGAACAAGGAACAACAATAGGGATATTCTCTTCACTTTCTAAGTGAACCAAACTCCCAAACTTGTCGAGCCAAGTTTGATTTCTTATTTTTTCGTATATAATAGATAAATTAGATCTTTATAGGGCCTACCTCCCAAGAATTGCCTTACAAGGATGGTGAGAGGGAATGACCCGAAGTGGGAGACAATCACTTTAGTCACGATACTATTCGACCCACTATAAACAAATACACTATTCCTTAATAGGAGAGTGACTACTTTGTGTGCAAGTATTCTTCGCTTCCTCGAGTAGTCCTTTGGATTGTGCCAAATCATGCTTTCGTGCATGTGGGAAGCCCGCAAGTGGGTAAAAGAACTTGACATGATCTAGAACGGAGGTGTTCATTAAAAATCATGTTAAGTAGTAATCTGCCTTTAGAGCCAAACATGTTTAAAAGCCAATCTGACTCTAGGTAGATTGCTTGGAAGACATTCTTGTTTATACTTGTGAAAATGATCGAGAACATACACTTTTAGTGTGGTTTTAGGGATATGGTACAAATTTGATGTGTGTGTTGTGTTTGTAATTTATTTTCAAGCAAGAATATTCTGCAGATCTGATCAAATCACTTTTAAAAATTAAAATTTACAACCTGATCTGCAAAGTGTCACCTACACACAGAGAAAAACCACTTATGCATAGTGAAGTTACGCATGTGACTATTAAAGAAATGTTTGTAAATGATAAAGTCATGCCTGTGACATTTTACAAAACACCTGGAAAAAGTTAAGAAATACCTATCAACATAAAAAAGCCGCCTGCTCTCTACAGAGCGCCGCCTAGGCAAATTCCAGTAATCGTGTACTAAGTTTTAAGTCACGCCTACACACAGGAAAGTGATGCCCGAAAATAAAGAAGGGAAAACAATGGATATTTCTCAGGGTTTTCAAAAAAATTGGATTTCATATCTAAATACCCTTTTGGACATTCTATCTGTTCCAATATCCAACCTGGTTAGAAATCCTAGTTTTAAACATTTTTGAAAATTTTGTAAGCATTTGGCCACAAGCAAGTGAGATAAAGCCTATTTCCAAGAGATTTATGCTCATGCCAGCTTTCACTCGATCTTACTACGTAAAGAAAACCTTGCAATCAGACGAAACGTATCTAAGGCAAGAACTTCCTTTTCCAAGTGACACATTTACCTCCTCAAGAATACCACAAGAACCCATCCCAGAGGTAGAAACCAACATGACTTTTCCTTTTGGCAACTTAGGTTCAGATCAAACCAACAACAATGGAGGAGGCATTGACCCAAATAATCTAGGGTCAAATAACAACAATGGAGGAGGAGGAATAGACCCTAACAATTAAGGGTTGTACAACACTAACAATGGGGGCAATGGTGAGCCAACTGCTAAAGATGCAACCGATGAAAAGGTTAATGAAGCCATACAAAGCCCATACTTCATGAAGCTCATGGAAAAAACATTAGAAAGAGATAAGGAGAAGTATTTTCTAGACCTAGCCCGAGCAGGTCTTAAACTCCCTCATGACTACGATGTCAATCAACTTAAGAAAAAAGAATTTGAAGATACTATGATTGACATCATGAACAAGCAATTTAAATTATTCCAAACGTAATTGGACACAATGAAGCAAAGTGGGGCTCCAAAACCCTCTTCAATAGAAGTATTGTGTCCTTTCCCATTTGACAAGAGTTTAATCATGATACCATTCCCTAGTAATGTGGTCTTTCCTAATTATGACAAATACGAAGGAGCATTTGATCCTCAAGATCATTTAAGGAAATTTTGTGCATTAAGCTTGCAGTTCATGCATGACACTACTTACTTAATGAGGTTATTTCCTAGAAGTTTAGGAGGCATGGCCATGGAGTGGTTTTCAAAATTACCTTCGGGCATCTGAACTTTTGAAGAGTTAGCTTCTAAATTTGTAACACATTATTCATATAATATCAAACATGAAGTTACAATGATTACCTTATGCAACACTAGGCAAAGAGAGGGAGAAGGATTCCTAATTTTCTTACAAAGATGGAGAGAAGTATTTTGCTAGATACCCTCGAAGTGTACCAAAAAAGGAAAAGATGGACATATTTATAAATAGCTTGAGTAATGAAATGAACTACCGGTTAAAACTGCAATGTCCTAGGTCTTTTCAAGATCTTATTGAAAATGGAGTGATTACGGAGGAGGTATTGGTTAAGAGTGGAGAACTAAAGCTTTACAAGGATAACAAGAATTACAACAACAACCCTACCTCCAACAATAATAACAATCAAAATAAGAATCCTCCTAACAACTATAACCAATTTGGGTTGAGGAACAACAATAAAGGTGTAGTCAATGATGGGGTTGTTGATGCTAATAATTTGAAAGTCACTCATTTTACTCTCATGAGAACACCTACTCAAGTGAATAATGCAAATCAAGCTCCCAAAGTGCCTTTTAACAACAATACCAGTAATAACAACTTTGGGAATAATCAAGGGGCTAACAAGCCTAGGCCGTTCTTGGCACCATCTCCCAAGAGGACATTCACACCTTTGGGTGAACCCCTTGAGAATGCATTGAGAACTCTCATTGCTAATAGGATTATTGATTTACCTAGAGCTCAACCACATGAACCACAAAACAAGCCCACTTGGTGGAGTGAGTCTAGTCATTGTGAATACCATAGAAATAGAGGACATACAACAAATAATTGCTTATAATTGAAAAACATGGTACAAGATTTGATTGACAATGGTGTGATCAAGATAGAAGGGCCTCAAAACAATGAAGATCACATGACCTTTAAGAAACCTTTCTATAACCATGAGAAGGGTGAATCTTCCAATTCGAATAAACAAGGCAACAATAATGTTAACTTTGCTCATCATTATGATAACATTATCAACACATTATCCAAACATGAGCATGTTGTCAATGCTATTCTAATCAAGGAACAACCCAAAAAGGAAACATCTTAAGCTATCACTAGGGGGAAAACTTCAAGGATTACCCTACAAGGGGTTGATCCTAAACCTATTGGTCCTACACAATCAAGTATTTTGGCTAAACAACCATCTACAACAACAAATCCATATAATTTGGTGGACCAATTACAAAAGACTTTGGCTCAAATTTCTATTTTGGATTTGTTAAAATTATCTCCAAATCACAAGGAGATCTTGGAAAAAGCCCTAGTGGAGACTAATGTTTATATTAACTTGGAGGAAGAAAATTTTCAAAACATGGTGGGACACCTCATTGCACCACATTGTCTCTCATTTTCAGAGCAAGATGATATGTCCATCACTCATCCTCAAAATTTGCCGTTGCATATAGAAGTCCTCATTCAAAGACATAGGGTTAAGAGAGTTCTCATAAATGGGGGAGATGGTCTTAATATTTGCACTTTAAATCTTGTCAAGTCCTTAGGTTTATTCGAGTCTTCTATTGATCCTAAGAAGCAAATTACCATTAAAGCTTATGATGAGGAGGAGAGATCTTCAAAAGGCATGATTGTCTTACCTATTCACGTTGGGCCCATAAAAAAGGACACCAAATGTCAAGTCCTACATGAAATTAACTTATAACATCTTATTGGGGAGGCCATGGATACATGAAATGCAAGCGGTTCCTTCTACATACCATCAATGTATCAAATTTCCACACATGGGAGAAGAAATCACAATTGGAGGGGATTCAAATCCTTTTCAATATTGCAACACATTGAAGCCTCTTCATGAATTATTCATTCCTCATAATAGAGAAGGGATCATTCCAAATACTACCATTGAAGAAACTAAAGGCGATGATCCTAAGTTAACATCAAATTTTATCTCAAACCCTATTCAAACTAACTCAACTACATTGGCTAAGGGAAAAGAAAAAGTGAGTTATGAGGGTCCAAGTTCAAATGAGAATTCAGGTAAAACATCCACACCAAAAGTGGAACTTTCTAAACCTGCCAAAGAGGAGAGAGATAAAGCTAAACAAGACCAATATAAGCAAATGAGTGAGATGATGCACAAGTTTGAAAAAGAATGTAGAATCAATTCTAAAGGAGTAGGGGAAGATTTTGTTTCCCTATTCGATCTACCTACTTCCCCAAAAACACATGGAAAACCTTCCAAGGCACATCTTCCTCACAAATACAACTCTTATTTTATAAGAGAGAGTGACAAGTCAACACTTGAGAAAGAAGACAATGAGGTTCTACAATGGCTCTATAAAGATGAAAGTGATACTTCAAACAATCCCATGGAAAGAATTCAACACATCAATATCCAAACTGACCAATATGGAAAGGGGTTTGAAATTATGAAAAAAATGGGGTATAAGGGAAGAGGACCCTTAGGTATGAGAAATAGAGGTTTTCTTGAACCTATTGAACCTTCTTGGAGATCAAAGGAAGAAAAATCAGGAATAGGTTATCAACACAAAGGAGAAAGTTCTAGCCCTATGCATGATTTTCATGAAAAAGTGAACATGGTAGAGTCTGATATTGATAGTGATGATTCCAAAGAATATGAGTGGGATTCTTTATCTGAAGACTCTTTCCATGATAAAGAGATTGTCATAATACATTCTTATACTAATGTTCCTAAAGAACAAACTCAAGACAGTGAAGATCCGAAGATACTTCCTATAGGGAAAGCACACATTAATCATCCATGGGTATGTGAACCTTGGGTACCTTTGTGGGAGAGTGATTCAAATGTTAGGTTTAATCCACGTGTCTTCTTTACCGTAGAAGTCGTAGAGGACTCGAGTGAAGAAAACTTTGATCCTTCTTCCATGGATCATCTTGAGCAAGCTCATGTTATTGACCTTAATGATACAATGTATGAACCATATAATGAAGTCATGTCCTTAAACCCAGCTGATGAAAACTTTCCAATTGAATCTTTATCCTTAATGCATCCCGATCTTATTGATTGGGACTTAACCGAACCAAATGCTTTACTATACTTTCCCAATGACCAAGCAATGACACAATACCTAAATGCTATTGAACCCTCTTCCACTAATGAATTTTCTCCAAACATGATGAGAAAGGAAGGGGTCCAACCTCTTAATCCAAAAGAAAAAATGAAAAAAAGTAAAAAATTGAAGAGTTCTAGTGGTGAAAACCACCATGTGGCAGTACTAAAACCAAGAAAAGTAAAAATAAAGGATGTTTCCGATGGTGAAAACCCAATAGTGGCACCTAAGGAAGAGAGGTTGGATACCTTACCAGCACACGAGGAAGAAAGATCACAAATTCTTATAGAGCCAACAGAGAAAGTCAATATTGGAACCGAATTGGAGCCCAAATTTATACATTTAGCAGCTTCACTTACACTTTTAGAGAGAAAGAATTTCATCAAGTTTTTCCAAGCAAAGCAAGTGAATTTTGCATGGTCCTATACTGACATGCCAGGATTAGATCCAAATTTCATCATGCATCACTTGAATGTCAAACCAGGAATTAAACCTATCAAGCAGAAATTGAGGAAAATGCATCCACACATAGCTCTTCTAGTTAAAGCAGAATTGGAGAAATTGTTGAAGGTGGGGTTCATAAGAGAAATTGCTTATGCAAAATGGATATCAAATATTGTGCTGGTTACCAAGCATGAAAAATCCATTTGCATATGTATCAACTTTCGAGATCTTAATCTTGCATGTCCCAAAGATGACTTTTCACTTCCAAGTATAGATGCAATAGTGGACTTAACAGTTGGTCACTCCATGTTTTCATTGATGGATGGTTTTAGTGGATATAACCAAATTAAGATTGCACCTAAAGATCAGGAAAAGACAGCCTTCACATGCCCTTGGGGAACTTTTTGTTGGAATGTAATGCCTTTCGGCCTCAAAAATGTTGGAGCTACTTACCAAAGGACAATGACTACCATTTTTCATGATATGATGCACACCTTCTTAGAAGATTATGTAGATGACATATTGGCCAAGTCACATCAAAGAGAGGATCATTTACAAATTCTTGAGAATATATTTACACACTTGGAACAATTCAAAGTAAGGCTCAATCCAAAAAAGTGTGCCTTTGGTGTTCAATCCGGGAAATTACTAGGATACATAGTTTCGACAAAAGGCATTGAAGTGGATCCTGAAAAGGTTCAAGAAATCATGGACATGAAAATTCCCAGAAACATTAGCCAAATGAGGTCTCTTCAAGGAAAACTTCAATCAATAAGGAGATTCATTTCTCAACTAGCTGAAAAGTGTCACTCATTCACTAGATTGCTCCATAAAGACACCATTTTTACATGGGATGAATAATGTGACAAGGCCTTTACGTTGTTGAAGACTTACTTAATCAATCCACCAATTCTAATGCCTCCTATCAAAGGAAAACCATTACTTTTGTACATATCAGCAACCAAGAGGTCTTTAGGAGTTCTTTTGGCACAAGAAGATGATCAAGGAAAAGAGAGAGCTATTTATTATTTAAGTTGAACATTGATTAAGTATGAATTAAACTACACCTTCATGGAAAGAGCATGCCTAGCTGTTGTCTTTGCTTCCCAAAAATTGAGACACTACATGTTGATGCACAAAGTGAAGCTCATTGCAAAAATTGACCCTTTGAAATACTTGCTTAGCAAAACTGCCTTAATGGGAAGAATAGAAAAATGGGTCATGGTGTTAAGTGAGTTTGATATTGAATATGTGGATAGAAAGGCCATTAAAGGAAAAGTGATAGCAGATCACTTAGCTAAAAATCCATTGGTTTCTACACATCCTATTCAAGTGGAGTTTCTTGATGCAACAATTATCAATATAGAAGCTAAGACATGGAAAGTGTACTTTGATGGATCATACACACAAGGAGGTTCTAGAGCTGACATATTGTTCATTACCCCTCAAGGGTATACTATTCCTAAATCATACAAGCTCTTATTCCCATGTACCAACAACATAGCCAAGTATGAAGCTTTAGTCATTGGTATCAAGATGGCTTTAGAATGGAATATTACCGAGCTACAAGTGTATGGTGATTCTCAATTAGTGATCAATCAAGTCAATGACGAGTAAAACACAAAAGATGAAAAGTTAATGCCTTACAAGACAATGATTGATACTTGGGAAAAAATAATTTGTGTTGATAACTTTTGAGCAAATTCCAAGAGAGAAGAATAGAGTTGCTGATGCAATGGCTACCTTGGCTTCATTACTCCAAAAGCCTAATCAAAATGAAAGGTACAAATTCTTGGTGGAGGAGTTGGCAAAACCAGCATTTGACCTTCCTAATACCCAAATTATTTCTTTACTTAATGGACATGACTCACCTTGGTATGGTCCTATTTACACATACCTTAAATACCAAGTATTACCCTTAGACCAATCCTGAGCCCAAAAACAACACTTCATTAGACAATCGGCTCATTATATTATCCTTTTTGACACATTGTATTGTAAGGGTCTTGACAAAACTTTACTTATATGTCTAGAGAAAGAAGAGTCTAAGGTAGCTTTACGCGAGGTCCATGAGGGCATTTGCAGGTCACATTCAAGTGGGTTAAACTTAGCTAAGAAGATCCTTCGCATGGAGTATTTTTGGAAAACCTTAGAAAAGGACACTTGTCACTTTGTTAAGATATGCACAAAATGTCAATATCATGGTGATATGATACATGTACTGGCTCAAGAACTACATCCTTTTGTTACACCTTGGCCATTTTATCAATGGGGGTTTGACTTGATTGGCATGATTTATCCACCTTCATCTAATGGGCACAAATACATTATCACGAGTATGACATACTTCACTAAATGGGTAGAGGCCATTCCTTTGATCATTGCTATAGGAAAACAAATCTCTATGTTCATCCTTAATCACATCATTTGTAGATATGGTATTCCTCATGCCATAATTACCGACAATGGAAAACAATTTAAGAACAAAGATGTGGATGAGCTTTGTGATACTTTTCATATTACCCATCACTCTTCTTCCATTTACTATCCACAAGGAAATGGACAAGCCGGGGCTACTAATAAGAATATCCTTAAAATCTTGAAGAGATCGGTGAACAAATCAGGATGAGATTGGCACGTACAAATCAACCCAGCTTTGTGGGCTTATAGAACTAGTATTCAGACACCTACATGAGCTACACCATTTTCATTAGTTTATGGAGTCGAAGCTGTTTTACCTTTGGAGGTTGAAATCCCATCCCTAAGAGTATCATTGCAAGGATTAATAACGGATGAGGATTATAGGGTTGCCCGACTTCAACAATTGGAATTGTTAGAGGAACATCAAGCACAAGCCTACAAAAATTTGAAAGTTTACCAAAATAGGATTTCAAGGAACTATAACAAACACATTAAACCAAGAGTCTTTCAAGTGGGTGATTTAGTGCTAAGGGAGAACCCTAAAAAATCAAGCAGAAAGGGAAAAGAAGGGTAAATGGGAAGAAAATTGGCTTGGTCCTTTTATCATTGTTTCTTCTTTTGGAATGGGGACTTACAAATTAGCCAATTGTGATGGGGAAGAATTACAAGAGCCCATTAATAACATCCATTTAAAGAGGTTTCATACCTAATTAAATGTGAGAGTATCAGAAGAAGGAGTATTAGACGAGTGTGAATCCGATGAATCAAGCATCACTTTTGTACATGAGAAAATCAAAAAGATCAAAAACATTGAGAAAAGTTAAAAAAAAAATAAAAAAATGAAAAAAGATAAAAAGATAAAAAATTGCCTTGGTGAAAACCTAGCAATTAGGCGCCTTGGTAGCAAAAAAATGAAAAAAGAGAAAAAAAAAAACCAAAACCCAAATGGTGAAAACTTGGCAATCAAGCGCCTTTTGTTCCCCTAAGTCTTTCCTAGTTGCATGTGTACATATTGCATTTCCATCATCTCACTTGTAAATCTTCATTGCATCCATCATTTGTGCATAGTCATAATAAAACCTTTCAGCTGCATTGTTGCATTTTAGATTTCCTATTGCCCTAAGTTTGTCACACAATCACATCTATCACTTGGGGGTAGGAAAGGATTAGATTTTTGGTACAAATGGATTCAATAGTGCTACTTTTGGTCACACATCAGAGGGACTCATCAGAGCTTCAGAAGAGAGATTTTTGTTGAGCCTTTGATGGATATCATTGTTCACAACCAAGTATTTTGATCATACAACTTGATCCTTGAACCTTCATTGACTTTATTATTCAGGATTAAAACTTGACATCACTTAAATGATCAGAATGTTTGGAAATTATTTTTGAAAATCTTGATACATTGCAAAACACTTGAAGCTTTTTGATGATCTTTATTGGCTTTTTATCATATATTTTTAGCTAATTGATGATGTTTCAACTAGATTGGCGATGATGGAGACATGATATTTTTCTTGCCTTTGAGTGACTGTCTTGAGGAAAATCCAACAACTTATGTGAATTTGTCTAACGACATGGTCATCAAAGAACCATCGAGGACTTTCATATAGGATGGAGGGTTGACCTTTGTTTGTTTACACAAATGGATACCTTGGTTATTTAGCTCTTCCATATCTTAATACCAAAATCCAATTGCAACACTGAATCTGTTGAAACCGGTATTCATACTCCCATAGTTGGTTATTCAATTAGTGAGAGTTATACTAGTTTCCTAAAAGGTTACCAAATGTGATATAAAGCAGTATTCATATCATCATGATGTGGTCAGTGATGGTTGTATTTGCTTTCCAGTCCCACAATGCTCAATGATGAAAATATTTCTCTTTTGCAGTTCTTTCACAAAAATCTAGTGACAATAAGTTGCATTGCATTGCATTTTCATGTTAGATCAAGTGCACTGGTTTGTGGTATTTTTCCAAGTGAAAGGGGGTTCATTTATTATCTTGATCAATCATTAAAGGGGGTTCAATCAAACACCTTATCCTTGGTTCAAATCAATAATGTGAGATTATCATTTGCATTCATTCATAGCATTACTCATTATTCATTATCCTTATATCTGAAAAGAAAAAGAAAAAGATTCATTAATCATTAATCATTTGCATACATTTAGTTAAGGATTGCATTTTAAGAGTTGCATACATCAAAAAATAAAAAACATAGATGCATTCATTATATATACATATTTCCATAATAAAACATTTGCATCCATACATTGAAAATCAAGAAAAAAACATATCATAGTTACATTATCATTTGCATTCATTTATCTATATCATATGTAAGATACATTGCATCCATTGCATAATCAAAATTAAATGCATCATAAACATCATATAGAACTGCATATAAAGATAATCTAACATAAACACATCAAGAATCAAGGAAAGTCCATAATCATATAAATTTCCATAACATCAAAGATCCATCAAATCTGTATATCAAAGATACAATATCATTGACAAAATGATACATCAAAGTCCTGATCAATAAATATAACATGATACAAATCATCAACAAGGAAGATCCATAATCAATCATCTCAAGATCATGTAGGGGCACCAACTCCATCACCTATACTTGATCCATTCAGTCCCCTGTCATCTGATCTATCCTGAGTAGGACGAGGAGTCTGACAAGTACTAGCAACACTCAGCCTCTGAGCCATCATAGTCATGAACTATTGCATCATAGGACCTACTTGATCCATTCAACCAACCACTATTGTCATGCATGTCTGTAATGTTCACACATCCTATGTCAGAGCATCTATGCTAGGAGAAGCTTGTGAAGCTTGAACCATATCCTAAGGCCTAGGTATCTGAGGAGGCACCTGTTGTGCCAAAATATGTCCCTATTATACCAATGGAACCTATTGTGGCTATACCAAGGGAGCCTATCCTCTGGGAACCTATCTCACAATAACAATGCAAACCTGTCATCTAACTCTCTGCTATCCCCATACCTTTGCATCTCTAGGCTGTACAAATCTAGGTCCCTGCCCCTACTGAGCATGTCTGACATCTCCATACCTGGCCTTGAAGTGACCACCTCATCCTCTACATATAACCCTGGGAGGTCTCTGTGCTCTATGAGCTCGGCATCATCTAGGTCTATCTGCACCATCCCCATCATCATTTGATTTCTCATCCTTGTCTGGGAATGGCTCTGTAGGATCTGTGAATCTAAAAAATCTATTATGGGAAAACCACTCTCTATACTCAATGAACATCCCAACATCTGCCACATGGTCTAACATATCCCATATGATATATATCAATCTAACAATATGATCACATGCAAATTGGAATTGAATTTGTGCACCCCACATCGATCTCTTCGTCTAGACTCGAGCATATAATGCCATACCCTGGGGCATATCCTGATATCGACCATACTACCTAAATACTTGACCAAAGCAAAATCTCTCAATCAAGAGTGGTGATCAACCTATCATCCATCTCGGTGCAAACATGTATGGGAGCTCATCATCGTCCTCTTGCCAACCCTCACAAAACATATACGGTCTCCATACTACCTGATCTAGATCATTGATCATGCGACGCCAATACTCTAGTTTTCCCAGATGATGCTGGACAACCATGTCACTGTACAAAAATGCATATGGATAACCACAACCTTAGGTATGTTCTGATACTAGTCTAGTAATGGGAAGATGCTCCCATATCCATAACTGCAACACAACTGCACCTACTGACAATGATGCACTCGATCTATATATAACCTCATGCAAATCACAATATAACTGTGCTAGTACACAAGAACCCCAATAAAGACACCAAGGGTGTGCAATCAAATCCTCTAAAACATGGCCTCATCCAACAGAGAATCCTCGACCTCGTTGGTCCGGAAGCAATAAACCTCCTATCAGAGCACCTAAGACATTTGGCAATGTAGGAAAAGAAGCAAACTATGCCCATGTAATTGTATCATCTCCAATGGTATCATCACCAAATACACGTCTGGAGACAGTCCCATCATAAATGGAATCATAATATACTCTCTCTCCCCGAGTAGGGATATGAAGTAATCTGTATACGTCCTCAGGAGTGATGGTCATCTCCCCTAATGGAAAGTGGAAAGTATTGTGGTTAGAGTGCCATTTCTCTACCACAAATATCAAAAGACCTCAGTTCAACTGAAATCGAGGAATGTCTAAGAGGAAGCTCAAACCACACATCTCTATAACATGGTACTCTAGCTGGGTCAAATCCTGACCTAAATCTAAGATCCAAGAGGCTACGATTTGTATATACAACTTACGAAAATGTGCCTATTTTGCAAATCAAGGGAATCATATCAGTATTCTATATCAGTGGATTATTTTAAGTCAATCAATCAAATTCAATCAATCTTTGCTCTTTGTGAGCGCAATCAACTTATTGTTCCTAACTCTAGATCATGAGGCGAGACCAATATGATCAGTTATCTATCCTATCAATTTTCTATCCTATCAGATTGACAAATAAAACATTCATTGTTACGATTATCCTGATATCCTAATCACTTATTCACTTAACTACAACAGACCTATCTATCTTGGACATTCAATCATTCATCCAGAGACACCAAATTAATTGAAAAAATTAAGTTTGAGCATCAAAATTTTCAATTTTCCTATAGGTGTCATTTGCCTACACGGAAGTGACACTTTACCTTAGGCAGTGCATAAATCTTCATCAGTGACACTTTATCACATGGATGTGGCACTTCTATTCTTAAGCGGCATTTCATGACCCTAGGTGACATTTCAACATGTCTAGGCGGTTCTTAATTTCTAAGGGTTTTTCAGGTGGTGTTTTACACATAGTTTGACAATAAAAACCCTAGTTCTTGGGTGGTTTGAAATTGCTCACAGGTGGCATTTTATCATGTGGATGCGGTAGTTTATCTTCCTAGGCATCATTTTAACTACCCTAGGTGACATTTTACAAAATTTCAACTAAAAATCATGTTTTTTATGCTATAAATGCTATAAAAAAAACTTGTAATAAATGCACTAGAAGGGTCAGAGTCACTTGCCAGAGGTCCATAATCCAATGGTCTCTGATATCATCATCCTCTCTTGAAACGATGCTCTTGAATAGGGACAACCATCGCAATCAACTTTCTTAGGATTAGAGTAAAATCTCAATAGTAAAAAGTGCAAATGAATAGTAAATTTGGGTTTTTCAACCTATTTATGCTATTTGACCTAATTTTGAAGGAATTTTTGACCTTGTGATCTATATCTACATATCTATCAAACTGGGGCATTTGTTGTGACCTTAATTATCATTGATGTTTTTTAGAAATGAAAACATATTGGATCTATTTTCAATCAATTTCATCATATTTTTCTATCCAGCGATTGATCTGTTTCATTTCTGAGGGGGCATTATCATAGTATCAAATCTGCATCAACATTGAATTTGGGGCATTAAAATTTTGGAACTATTATCAGTGGGGCATGTTGTATCATTTTCAAATCAAGTTTTATCAATCAAATCAGGTTTCAAATAAGTTTTGTATCAATCAATCAAGTATCAAATAAGTGATCAGGACATGAAATTTTCTTTGAATCAATGTGCTACGCACATCAATTCAAAGAGGGGCATTTGTTGACACCAAAAATTGGGTAGGTGTCTTAAAATCATTCAAATATATAAATCTTAGCCAAATGCTCTAATTTTCATCAAAATGGATCAAATCAATTTTAAATGGATATTTATTAATCAAAATTGGACAAAATCATTTAAATCAAAGGAAAAATCAAATCATGACATCAAATAATCAAATACAAGGTTAAAGGGATCAATCACACTATATAATTGATTTGAATCAATTAATTGTATAGTTATAAATAAAAAATCAAATTGAACCTATTCCCTTACATGGCTAATTTAATTAATTGATGGAATTTAATTAATCCTAATATCTTTCAACATAATTTGAGCAACCAATAAGAATTGAGAACACAATGCACATGGATCACTCCAAATTGTTGAATCTCCATCACTCATTTTCAACTTTGAATTTCAATCACTCAAGTTTGTCTACTTGTCCAAATATTTGAGACAATCATTTAAATTGTCCCCCCATTTAAAAACATTTCAAAGCTTTTGACTCAACCAAGGCTAAATCATGATCAAGTAACTCTATCCCCTACCCTTGGGATTTTACTACAAATAGAAGTCATTTTGAGAGCATAAAATATTTGAAAATTTGAATGCATAACATCATCACTATAGGCAATTTGAGAGAAATTGAGCAATTGAGAAATTGAGCAATATCTTGAGCATTTTGAGAGAAAATAGTGAGATTTGAGAGCATTATCATGAGCATTTGAGTTAATCTTTGTATCATTTTGAGAATTGAGAGCTAGATTTAGGCATTTTATCATAATTTTCTTATTCTAGGATTGTCACTAGTAGAGAATAAGGCTGAGAGCTCTACTTACCAAGCTTAGATAGAGAACCATGAGATGATATGGATATTAAATGCAATTCTTTAGATTAAATTTCCATTGTCTTTTCATAAAATTGTTGCTAATTGTCCTAATTTCATGAAGGTGTAAACACTCCTACACAATATGTCCTTTGTGATCCATCTAAAATGAATCCTCTACAATTGTAGGTCAAATCCCTTCTCTTCTTAATTTTATGACCCTAGGCGGCATTTAAACATGTCTAGGTGTCATTTAATTTGTAAGGGTTTGTTAGGCGGTGTTTTACACATAGTTTGACAAAAAAACCCTAGGTCATAGGCGGTTTGAAATTACTCATAGGAAGCATTTTATCACGCGGATGCGGTAGTTTATCTTCCTAAGCATCATTTTAACTACCCTAGGTGGCATTTCACAAATTTTCATCTAAAAAACATGTTTTTAATGCTATAAATGCTAAAAAAACTTGTAATAAATGCACTATGAGGGTTAGAGTCACTTACCGGAGGTCCATAATCCAATGGTCTCTAATACCATCATCCTCTCTCAAAATGATGCTCTCGAATAGGGACAACCATCACAATCAACTTTCTCAGGATCAGAGCAAAATCTCAATAGTAAAAAGTGCAAATGAATAGTAAATTTGGGTTTTTAACCTATTTATGCTATTTGACCTAATTTTGAAGAAATTTTTGACCTTGTGATTGTCTCAAATGTTTGGACAAGTAGACAAATTTGAGTGATTGAGATTCAAAGTTGAAAATGAGTGATGGAGATTCAACAATTTAGAGTGATCCATGTGCATTATGTTCTCAATTCTTATTGGTTGCTCAAATTATGTTGAAAGATATTAGGATTGATTAAATTACATCAATTAATTAAATTAGCCATGTAAGGGAATAGGTTCAATTTGATTTTTGATTTAAAACTATATAATTAATTGATTAAAATCAATTATATAGTGTGATTGATCCCTTTAAGCTTGTAGTTGATTATTTGATGTCATGATTTGAGTTTTCCTTTGATTTAAATGATTTTGTCCAATTTTGATTAATAAATGTCCATTTTAAATTGATTTGATCCATTTTGATGAAAATTAGAACATTTGGCTAAGATTTATGGATTTGAATGATTTTAAGACACCTGCCCAGTTTTTGGTGTCTACAATGGCCACCTAAATAAACAACAAGGTTAGTCAGTTAGAAAGAAGCCTAAACAAGGCTTATGATACTTGAGAATCTCTTTATATTACCTATGAGGACAAATGAATTACAACATAACAAGTATTGTCAAAAAACTTTCTCGAAGAATAGGTAAATGAGCTTTATCAACCCCATCTCCAGATAAACCACTGTAAGGTGGTAAAATCTAAATTATAAAGGTTTTCACACTTAAATCTTAAAAATATCTTGGTCTGATAGATTAGGACATTTGAGAATGGAAGTGTCAAACAACCACATTAAATGAAACCAAATAAAGACCTAGATTGCAATCTAATTATTTTACTAATAGACATGAACAAAACTAATGGGAAACCCAATTATCACACTAATTTAATTTTTATTATCACAATTCTTGTAATGAGGGTTTTACACCCCACAAATAATGTCTATAACATGCATCCTAGTAGAGTTCACATGTAGAATTTACATGAATTTTCTAGGACATCAATTAATAAATATACCATAAATTTATCGCATCATTTTTAGATACCCAACAAACATTCACATGTAAACTCAAGCGAGTCCATACCATGGGACTTATATTCATTGAATGAATACCAACTTTACAAAATCACTTCTTAAGAAATTACATGGAATATCCATAGGAATCTCTCAACTTTGATATGTGAATTTTTTTCATGTCCATGTATCCTCTTAGTTTTATAAAAATTAAAGTGGGAGGGGGACTTGAACTTAGACATAAAAGTGTGTATTAAAATTGTATGGAAAATCCTCATTTAGGATGAAGTTGTGGCTTGATTTTTTTTTAATTTGGAAGGGGTTGCTTTCAATTGGTATTATTACCTCCTTAATGCATGCATGCTTTCCTTTTAATAAATTATAGGTGAATTTTCATCACGTTTACTAGTAATCCTAAAAAATATCATAGAGAACTAGGGATTGATTTCAATTGGTATTATTACCTCCTTAATGAATCCATGCTTTCCTTTTGATAACTTGTAGGTGAATCTGCCATCACCTTTACTAGTATTCCTAAAAAAAATCATAGAGAATTTTATTACTTATTCTTGCATATCATCAACAAGGACATTGTAGATGCAATATATAAAAACAAATATTGAAGCTAAACAATCATTTATTTTAAGGCTTCAATCAACTAATCTTCAAGCCACACCACTTTCCTCTTAGAGAACTATGCACTTTGAACCTACAACTAGCACTTGCACCTTTAAGGGGTGCAAGGGTTACGCCGATAGTAAAATATATATCAAATAATAAATATTCTGATATATTTATGGATCTCAATCCCTCTCAATTTCTATCTCTTTCTATCTACCTCCCTTTCCCTGTCTTTATATCTGCTTGATTTTTCCTAAATAAACCAACTTGGAAATGAGAGAAGTTTAATCCTTTTTTATTAAATTTACTTTTGCCTTAAAGAAATGAAACCATATTAAAGCACAATACTATACACCAAATGATCATGTAGATGTAAGACCAGTTGGTTGTATTCCCTCACTAACAGGGCTTCAATCCATATGTTTTGAGAAGAACTCAAAAAATAATCAAGATTCAAAACTAGTTAGAATAATTTTTGAAGGTTGTTATGATCACCGGTTCATCTTCACAAATTTAATAATTTTGGTGTATTATTTTGGCACACACATTATTACCTTTTTTAATAGCATGGTAAAAGCTTTCCACGTGGATGAAGATTTCTTGCAAGTTTTACCATTCACTTTCATTTTCACCAGTGTAACTTCAAAATCTTTTATCCATTGGGATGCTAAAAATAATTAATTACTGGTATGCCCAAAATTCTCGCATTCTGAAAACATGACACTCCCTTCTACATTTGCAACTATAGACGACTGCCTCCATATGCTTATGATCTCAAACCCCTTTTAAACACTCCCTTCTACATTTGCAACTACTGACGAATGTCTCCATATGCTTATGATCTCAAACCCCTTTTCAACATATCATTCTATGAGTACTCAACAAATGCTACAAACTTGGAAACCACACTCTTTGGAAGATTTTTAAAAAAATCAGACATTGGTTTTATAACTGATTACAAAAATTGTTGTGATTTGATTGGAAGATTGTACATACGATTATATGTCAATTTTTTTACTAAATCATTTGTTATGTCAAAGACGTTCTACATTAGCAACAAGAAATAGATTGTTACATGTCATAATCATATAATAGAAATTAAAATCCAATTGACATAAAAAAATAAATTATAAAATAGCTTTTAAGAATACTTATAGTCACTAATTGTAGTCTTCTGTTTCACTTAACATATTAGTCTCTATCTCCATGTTTTGTCTATCCAGATACTTGCTTTTCTACAAACTTTTGACTTTTTATACCTCATCAATTAATTTTGGGTTTTAGTTGGGTTTATGTGTACATTCATATATATGTAACAATGCATTAATATATTAACATTATTATAATGTTAAGCTAGCTAAGAAAATGAAAACCTAGATGTATAATAAGTAAAGTTGTATGTGGCCATGACAAATAAACAATAATTATTTTATTTATAAGTATTAATGTATCAAGGTGTAATAAGGTTATTGGGGATAGAATATCATGATATATATATATATATATATATATATATATATATATATATATATATATATATATATATATATATATATATATATATATATATATATATATATATATATATATATATATATATATATATATATATATATATATATATATATATATATATATAATAATGCTTGTTAAATAATACAATTTTAATAATTTAAGGATGATGTGTAATTTTAATTATAATAACTTAAAAAAATTATATCAGTATTGAATTTTAAATTATTGTATTTTAAATATCTCATTTTAATTATGTCTTTTTAAGATTTATTAGATTTTATTAATTAATATCAAATATTAAATAAATCAAAATATGCATTGGTTAAATAAAACTTTACTTAAAATTTGATTTTTATTTGGAATTGGAAACCTATTGTTTTCTTTGAAAACCTTTTCGAGTTTTATAGTTTTAAAACTGAGTTTTGACTTTTTGGGCTTTTCCTTCCCAAATATTTTGTGTGGTCATTGTTTTAGAGAGAATTTGGAAAAGTTTTTCTATGAAAAGAATCAATATTTTCATTTTTATACAGAAGTTCTTTGTTGAAGAAAATTTAAAGCTTGGAGTCGCCTTTTGGATTTGAAGGGTTTCAATTTTCATCTCTTTCAAATTTGATTCTATATTTTCGAGGTAGGAAATTGAACTTTCATAGTTATTTTTCTGATATTTATTTGAATTAAGAACTATATTCTTTGTGCTAGTTTTTATCAATGCATGCATGTCGTCTTTTGGTTATTTTTGTTGACGATTCCATTCTATTCCAATAGCGCCATTCTCTTATTAATATCATTGTCTTTGAAAAAATTGATTTGTACTTTTTGTCATGGGTATTTTAGTGTATATAAATAACATCATTTTCTTACTAAAATCATTATTTATTTCCTATTATTGAGTGATTTGCTTGGTTGTTTGAATCCTCAAAGAACAATGCCTCCTTATTGAACATGCACACTAGTTTTTATAGACTTTGTGTCTTTTTTTTTAAAAGCTCAAATGACTAGAAATAACACTATATTTCCTTTCCTTTTTTAATGTCTTAAATTGGTGGTTTCAATGCATGAATAGTTGTACCTCATTACAACATGTTTGTTGTCTAAATTATTCACTACTTGGAGCTTTATTTTGACATTGTTTACACCTCCAACATGTTGCACAACCTCTTCTCTTGAGTGCTACTCCTTGGATGGAGAAATACAATGTTTTATGCTTGATTTTCTTCCCTTAAATCTGTGCACTATACTCTCACCACATACACTATTTTTCATGGGATTGAAAGTGATTGTTTAGACTTTCAACTACCACCAAAAAGATCACCCCTCTTGCATTGGTGCACTGCCCTACAAAAATTTGAACTCATGCTTCGTTATGGAAGTTTTAGTCCTTGTAAAAATAGTTTTATTCTCCCATTAAACTCATTGTTTATCTCCTTGGAATTGAAGGGCCTTTTTATGGTATTGAAGAGCCCTTGGTTTATGATTTTCTTATATTTTATTTTGGGCTATGTTCTCTACTCAAACCAATGCCATTTCCTCCTCTATTTGAGCTCTCAACTGCCCCATCTCCTCCTAGTTATCACTTAGTTCAATCTCTATGGCTTTGGCTTCTATCTTCACCCACTCTTATGCAGCCTCTACTATACCACCCCTACCTCTAGAGTATCCCTCTACACTTCTCTCTCTAGTTATGTGACCTATGTCTTGGTTGATTATCTTTGTCTCTTTGTTGATATAAGAGCTTAATGTAGCTTATCATCTCATGTTCACTTTATAGTTTGTCTCTCTTTTTTGTAGTAGTATCTCTCTCTAAATCTAGAGTGATAGTTTGGGATCTCTCCTCATCCATCTCCCTCATCATTAGGTTCAATCTCTCCTTAGTGCTCTTCAAGTATCTCTAGGGCATTGTATCTAACACTCCTATTGGAAATAGTTTGGGCCCTATCTTGTGACTCTCTTCTGTAAGTATTTATACCTAAGGAGCTTCGTCATATACTTATGACCCTTCCTATGTTTTTAGACCTTTTACATGTGCCTGCACAAGTTCTCTCTTCCTCTTGGATTGTGGGGCTCTCTATCTCCACACCCTAGCACCTCCTGTGACTAAGGAATCATCTATAGGAATGTCACCTCTACCATCACCTTCACTATCTCCCCCATTATCATCATATTTTCCCTCTTTTTAATGCCCATCATTGTCCAAATCATCCCTGAACTTCTCATCTACTGTAACTTGTCTAGGATTAGTTAGTCTAATAGGTCGATGAGCAACCCACCATGTAGCATATGCAGGATTAATCCTTGTGTCTTGAACCCCTAGCCTCCTAACCCATGCCATTGACTCCATACTCAACCAAATATATCATACTAAGATAATATTTACATACCTCCCCCACATACTTATTTCTCTAGTGACATGTAGATGTAGTAATCCCTCCAACCACATCCTACACTATGTCAAACTGTCTCATCACCCACATTGACCAATACCACTTGATTATGTGGATAGTCCTCCCCATCAACCAACAATCACACTATAAAAATGTCAAATAATATTTATCATCTCTACCATCTCCATCCACCCCTCCTCCTGTCTCACAATCCCTATAAGGTGTCCATATGAACACATGTAGATCATCTAGGATCTACCTCTAGTAATTGGTGGTGTTGCAAGAAGAGTAATGTAGAGGTGCATAGTACATGAATGCATAAGGATCATTTGGCTCTTGATCATGATCTCCCAAAGGTTAGAGCATTGTAATTTACTCCAATGCCTAGAATAGAAGTAGTGCCACCCCAGTACCTAGGTTCCTATATCCTCGATACACATGCGTGAATATTGTGGTACAATTAACCTAGGATTATGTACCCCTAGAAGTATACTATAGTAGTCTCCATCATATAATACAAGGTTTTGTCCCACTCCATAGTGAATCCATGTCCTGATAAGTTTAGAAGAATCCACCCTCCAATAAAACCTACCAAATATAACACTACTTGAGGTAGTCTCCTGTCCACTATAGGCTACCATTTTATATATGTTAAACTCATTATAATCCTCCTCATAGGTCTCTCAAAATATAACTCCATATAGTACTTAGAGTCCTCCAATATGTACTCTGGAGTCACACCTTAAATTGGTACCTATAAAATCCTCCATACATCTAGCAATGTAATGGTAGCCTCTCTTATGGGTAAATGGAATGAAGAGGTCTTGTTGTGCCACATCTTGAGAAATGCAGTCATCATGCCATTATGTGCACATAGTCAAGGTCACTAACACTCATAACTAAATCCTACTGCTACCACCAAAGACCAATCCTCCTCTATAAGATGATCTTGTAGATCCATGGTCACTGAGTAGTGCTCACATGACTTGAATGGAGGAATCATAGCCTGCATCCACCAATCATGAGTTAGATTCTCCTTTTATAAGCCTATTCCACTCTTATCCCATCTCGAAATCATATAGGGCATCATGTCCCTATTGTTATCCAAATCCCCCTTTAAGTATTTTCAAACACTTCTTGAACCCATTTTCCCTCTTTCCCCAAACCCCTTAGCCCTCCTAGGTAGAGACGTCAGTTTATTAACACATGCATCATTCCATGTCCTAACCCTAGTTTCCCTCTAGTGGCATAAATGTTGATCCCCTGATCAACATCTCTTGTTGCATCAGTCCCTTCTCGCACTTGTGTAGGCATCGATCCTAGGATCAACATCTCTACCTTGCTACCATTCTTATGCTATTTAATATGTTGTAAATGCTAATAAATGCACAAAAAATGAAAGTACAAAGTAGGGATAGGTGACCTACTAGAGGTCAGTACTTTAGTAGTCGTTGTTACACCTGTATGCACTCCCCTAGTTGACCTTTTTGCCTAATCTTTTCCATTACTTTCACTCAAGCTCTCTTTTTGACTTATGAATGTTGAAAATGACCTCTTGTAGGGCCCCATGGGCTTGCTTAAAGCCCACCCTTGACCCCAATGTCTTCTTATACCTTATTTTTCTTCCATTTTTCTCCCCCACCTTGTCAGTCATGCAAATCTTTTTTTCTTCTATTTTCTCATCCCCTTTTCTTCTTTTTTTGAGAAATTTTTGTAAAATTTATTTTTTGCACCAATTTCTCTAGGGGGCATAACCTTTCATTGTCGTTGCTCCACTATGACTTCCAAACCTTCATTTTCCCTTGGGACATCTTTATTTTGTCTTCTTTGATGCAATACCATTTCAACCATTACATCAAAGAGGGGCAAAATGTAAACGTCAAAATTTATCCCTTTAATCATTGACCTCTTAATTGATTAAATTTTTATCTAATTAATTATTTTCCCTTATAATATAATTAATTTTGATTAGTTAATTATATTATTTTCCTCTTCTTCTTAACATAATTAATTTAATAAATTAATTACGTTAACCTTCTTAGCTCAATAGTGTAATTAATCTTAACAAATTAATTACACTTGATCCTAGCCAATATTTATATAATTTAATTATTTTAATATTTCTACCTAAGCCTTAATTCCATGATTTAATTAATTTATAATTAATTAAATTTAAAACTAGCATAAATCCCTAACCTATAACCCATCACCATCACCCTCGAACCTACCCCTTTGGTTAATCATAGATCAATTAAGCTAATCATGTAATTCCTACAATAATTAGCAATTTCCCTCCATTTTAAATTTCTCACACGTGTGTGCACCCCTTCCCAATGTGCCTAACTACCCTCCTTAAATAATCACTTACCTCTCTTACATGTTTGTCTCCCATGTCCTTTTCCATGATTCTAACACATATATGAGACATCTTGATCCACCTCCACTCTTCCACTTTGTCTCCTCTTAATGAGCCATCTCTTTCAAGAGTTGCTCACACGTGTGAGAAGCTCGCCACCTTTACATGACCAACTACTTTGTGCACTTTGTCTCCATCTTGGCATCCACCTCACCAATCCCATTCAATCTCAACCCTTCATTCAAGTTTGAATCCTCACTATCTATTTCCCTCCAAATCCTATAAATAAGAGCCTCTCCATGAGAAATTCATCACTCACATTTGCATTGTTAGTATGCTAGTTTGGTTTTAGAGCTCTTGTGAAATCATATAAATATTAGTATTATAATAGTTTTCTTATATAATTTCATTCATAATAGCATAAAATCATCACTTTCATAGTTATCTTTTATGCTTGAATCATCTAGTTATTGCATTCTCCATCCACTTATTTGCAAATAGATTCTTCATTTATCTTGCATATTATAGTTTTAATATCATCTACATCATCCTAGAATCATTTTAGGAAAATCATTGTTATGTCTGGAGAGCATATCCACATTCAATAGCTTAAACAGAACATCAATGGAGTAGGGTGCCTCCATTTTAGCTCAATCAAAGATGTGTTGTAGAATTGTTGGTTTAATTGAACTTTTGATTTGTTTTAGATTGTTTATGTTTTACTCACTCAAAATTTTATATCATATACACATACAAAAGGTTCAACAGGTCCTTGAATATGTTTAGTGAGGGAGAAGAGGATCCCTAACTTATACCATGGTTTCTCATAAAAGCACATTTCTTCTCAACTATCTTCTCTATTGTATCCTGAAATTTCTCAAAATTATCTTATTTATTCTCTTTGTGCATTGTATTCCTCTCTAGAGGATAAATGATTTGTTCTTCGATTAGATATGTCCTAGAGGCCCAATTCATTTTATTCTTGTATAACTTGTGCACCAATTTTCTCCAATTAAGAAGCCTCCTTATTTTTCTTATCATCCTTTTTTACTTCATCACTTCCTGGCATGTGAGCATCAAAAGATGACAAGTCAACATCTTAGGTAAACAAATCAATTATATCTCATAAATCAAAACCATCCAAAGGAGCTTGTTCTTTATAAAACAATTTATATTTCTTCATTTCATCTAGGATTTTAGTCTCTCTCTCTCTCTCTCTCATTATATTATTCACTCTTTTCTTGGTCTATAAATATTACCTGTCTTTGAGACTACATAACCATTTCTTCATATTAATAGATGAACCAACCTTGTTTAATACTCATTTTTTCATATTGGCTTCTTCTAATACTTATTATTTCCTTTAATCACTAAGTATGTCAAAAATACTCTTTGTAATTTAATTGATAATCTCATTGAGACCCATGTTAAAGTTCATCTTGTACATCACTATGGTCTTCTCAATTATGGTCTTGTTAGCAAGAGGCATATCAAGATAAATTTATAGAGTCTCTTTTAGGGTCCAAAACTATGAAATTTCATTTAAAGTTACCTCAAACTTTAGAGTCTCATATGGAAGTGCTTCTTGAGGAGATTTCTTGGTTTTCTTCCCTTTACCATTTGATTTTGATGTTCCTTCTTCTTATTTTGTTTGTCTTTTTATCTTCTCTTGTATCTTCAAGTTAGAATATTCTTATTCTTCTTCTTCTTCTTCATCTATAACCAAAAGTTTGATATTTTCCCTTTTGGCCTACTATTTAGGCCTTTTTTTCTTCTTCTCTATAGTCTCTGTCTGCACTGATAATTGATTAGAAATTATCCACTAAGAGGCACATAAAGATAAAGTTTTGCAATATTTTTTAGGGACCAAAACTATACAATTTCATTAAAAGTTTCCTTGAAATATAGAGGCTCGTGTATAGGTTCTTTTGGAGGTGCTTTCTTAGTTTTTTTTAGGGTTTTAGGTGACTCTACAACACCCCCAAGATCAAATGAAAGACTAAGATAACTTCCACAAGAGAATGACAAGACACTTATATTAAGATGCAAGAATGATAATATTGATAATGGACATTCACTAGATTACAATACCATAATTGATGTGTTGAATTGATTCAACTAAAATTATTTATAGTGTAGATATGCCTACTTATATAGGCAAGACAATAAGAGACTATGATAAGGAGTAGATAAGTTATCACCCACAAAAGATAGAATCACACGTCCACCAAAGGTGGATCATCCTCCATTATGCAATGAAGTATGATCAACAAGTGGAGGATGATAATGTGATAAGTGAAGTAAATATGGATCTCACACATAAAGTGTAATGTGATAACAATCATCACCACCTAAAGTGGAATTTCTCATACACCATGTACAAATATAGGTGCAAACTCCTAGATGTCTCATATGCAAACTACAATTCAATGTGTTGTCCTAAGTAATCTTAAGTAAAGTGTAATTAGTAAATATTTAATTACACCAACACCCACCCTTAAGTACGACTTAGGGGAATTCATTTAAAATCATAATGCAAGGTGGTTCCTGGCTACTAGGTCATGTTAGGTACCCATGTACAATGCAAATGCAATGTAATAAATCTTTTGTAAAGAAAATAAAGGGAGAAAATCTTGTGGGCCAAAACTCCCCTCCAAAAAAAGATATGAAAATACAAAAGATGCTTGGATGGACTCAACATCACCCCCAAGTACTACATACATCATTTATATACAAATAATTACCCCTCCATACAAAGGAAATAATGAGGCAACTAGGGCCCCCATAATGGATAATGTCCTACAAAAATAGTGAGCGTTTGAAGATAAAACATAGTCCAATGCTTATAAACAACATTTCTCCCCTCAAGAAGAAGATAAACCAAGTACAACTCTAGGAATGCTTCCCATTATAGATAGGAATTAGGAAGCATAATCAAAATGAAGTATTATTATGATGTCTTTAAAATATTATCATGCATTTCCATGTCCTTGGATGATGAAGATGCCACAAACCAATCATGAACATGATCAATCATAATAGAAGGTGACATATAAGGAACCAATGAAATATGATAGTGGAAAAAATCTAAAGGCAAAGGTGAGGTGAAAACATTTGTGTCACAACTATCATCAAATATGAATCATGTATTTGAAAATTGAATGAGATTCTCCATGCTTGAAGAATTCATTACATAACCATGATCAACCTAAACTAAGCAATGTGACATGTCAAGTGAAGGTAGAGACTCATGAATGTTAATATCCAAAGAAGTTGAAGAATGTTCTCCAACTGTGATGAAGTTTTCATCAAAGAGAAGAGAAACCCCCTCAAATATGTCTCCCAATTCTAAAATGTGAGACCCCACAAATAATGAACCAATGTTTGGCAAGTAGGAATTCCAATCAAGAAGACAAATATATATCTCTTCCAATGACTCACTATAATCTCCAACAAGAGATGAATGTGTGATATCATCTAGAGAAGTATGAGGTGTAGGTGGAGTCACTAGATCATCCTTACTCTCAAGTAATACATTATATTAAATCTCCTCTAAGGTTTCACCATTATAGGGAATATTATATACATCATCAAGTGGAAGGAGACAATATGCAATATTATCATCTAGGAATGGAGGAACATGTTTATCTCCAAAATGCTCCTAAAACATTGTCCAAATTGTGTGGGCATTGACTACACATGATATTGGAGTAGATATCATGAAAAAAATCCAAAGCAAGACTCAAACCAATCAATCTTCAGATATGACCATTCTTGTCTTCCCAAACTATTTTCTTCCACTTTGTCTTTGACTCAAGAATGAGTCCATAAAGATGAAGTAAGAGATTAAGCCAATGACAATGTGTGATGATTCCTTTTTCCCATTACTCATAGTTACCCCTATTCAAAGTTATTACAAAAGGATTTGTTTCATATCCCATGATTACATCAATGATAAACTTCTCACATTACAAATGGAGATCAACAATTGATTACATCCCACAATCAAGCTATAATAGACTTATATCACTATGTAAAAGACCAAACTAAGATTCATGCATTACAATTGTAAAACTAAGCCAAATTTTGAAAGTAAAATTTGTTATCGTATTCACTATAATCTGATAGCACCACTATAAAATACAAAAAAATTATCCACTTTAAAAAAAATCATACCTAAAAAGGAGTTTGTATGAGCCCAAATGAGGCCTTAGGAGTTGTAAAAAATGAGATTAGTGATTTTTAGAAATATTTAGGCACAAAGATTAGAATCCACTTGCACCATTGTGTAGAGCATGAAATTCTTTACCCCAATACAAAAATAAAAGTTCTCAAAAAAAGGATTCTGGATGATTGAGATATCGTTGTTTGAAAATTGCTTGCATAATTATTTTTCCTAAATCATTTTTGTCACACCTCCAAACTTCAAATGGCTCTACATTTGGCCTCATATGTCTCATTTGGATGAAACAAAAGTTTATCTTGGGGTTTTGGACCTCCTCAATGTGATCCCAACCTCTAATTTGAACTAGCAAGCTCTAATTTTGACCTACAATAAAAAGCCACAAAATACAAAACCCCAAATTACATCAAAATTATCCAAACAAGTTGCATAATGGTGATGCTAAAATAGCTTTATTTTGCACTCATAATCAAATCAAGCCAAATTTTCTACTATTGATAAGGATTCTTCACACCTTGAGAGCTCTGATACCATGCTAGAGTTTTAGGTGACTACATGACAACCCTAGGATCAAATGAAAGGCCAAGATAAATTCCATAAGAGAATGGAAAGACAATTGCATTAAGTCACAAGAATGATTATATATATATATATATATATATATATATATATATATATATATATATATATATATATATATATATATATATATATATATATATATATATATATATATATATATATATATATATATATATATATATATATATATATATATATTGGTAAAATGCCGAGGCTAAAGTTTTATGATTGTTGAAACATAAATACATAAACCCCGCCTAGTGCAGGCGCTGGTAGGGAAGAGCGGGGATGAGAAACCCTCCAGCCTCGCCTAGGACCATAGTTTGGAAATTTATACATGGCTAATAAAGGAGGGCATTCCCGTCCTTTACATAACTCAACCATAGAGGTATTACAAGTTACATTGTCGCTTTAGCTATAAGCAAGTAATGATCCATATCCAAATGCCTCAGTTAGATTGCTATGTTGGGATGCCTTTCTTTTCTTGGTCACCTCTTTGATGCTCCCTTGAATTACTGAAATGACTCCCTTGAAAGCTTTTTGACCCATCCTTCTTGAAATAGCTTCACCTTGACTAAGATCTTTGTTATAAATTCACTATTACATTAATGAAAACTTAAAGATTATCAACTTGCTTGTGGAGGACCAAGACCGTACCTACTAACAAAGGAAAAATTTGAAGGCCAAACATCAAAGGTCAAATGAGAGAAAAAGAAAGAAAGCAGTTTTCCCTTGGTAACCATTTATCTGAAGTCAATTTCTAAACTTTCTTTCTTCCGACTTCAAGATAGCCGACTGCCTTGGAAATGCTTTCTGAAAAGTATCAAGCCAAAATACTATTCCCAGTAGACACTATATGCTGATTCTCAAAATTGTAATTATAAAACACTGATAAAATATGGCTATGGAATTGAAAAACTTAAGAGGCTAATCTATAAGAAAAAATATGCTTATACTAAGAAGAAAGAGAGCACTGTTAGATTAGGTGAAAAACTAATCTCCCAAGAACACCTGCATGCATAACCCTGTCACATGGAAGAAGCAAAGAACAGAAAGCAAGAAAATCATGGAGGCCAAAAAGCCAGAGACATCTTATGGACATGCAAAGAGAAAATTTCTATTATGATCCAATAAGTGAATTAATGAAATACAAAGAGGGAATCCTTATAAAAGGATACCAAACCCTAAAGGTGAAAACCCTAAAGAATAATGAGATGCCTAAGTCTAACTTAAGTGTAGAGAATAATAGACTAATAATTAAATAAATTAATTATTAGCTATAATATGACAACTCTAACACCCCCCCTTAAGTGTAACTTAGGGAGAAGCTAAACAACTAAGGACTAAAAGATGCATGAAAACAAAAATGCATGAAAGAGCAATGGGTCCCGGCAACAAGGCCTGATCAGGTACCCAGTACAAGAAAATAAACTAGATGAAGGAAACAAAGCCTCCAATCTAGGGAATGTCCCAAAGAAAGGAACAAGAAAGAGCATGAAGCATCTCCGAAGCATGAAGCTGCAAACACTGTCAGAAGAATACTGCTGGAACCCCCACTGAAATAGTGCATGACCAGGTAGAGAAGACAAAGTCTGAAGAGCTGATCAATCAAAGAGGTGACCTCCAAAAAAGGAATGAATGAGTGTCTATATAGTAGATGATCCATCTCACCGAAATGCATAGGTGCCTAGCCACTGCATCCGCCTAGTACATAGGAACAAAAACTGAATACGTAGATCACTCAACCGAACCAAGGAAGCAATAGAGCCAACAGGTGAACCCCCCATAATGCTGAACAGGGAGAGGGGTGACAGGAACACTGAAATGCAATGCCAGAAACATCTACAAGAAGAAGAATCAGGAACACCAACAATGCAACAGAAGTACACGCACAGGATAAAGGGCGGTGTCGAAGAAGAAGAATAGATCTTCTGGACACACATCATGGGCTAATGTCGTGGAAGGTACACTCACTTGACAAAGGTGGATGAGCACAAAAGGCAAAACATCATAACCCCCCATGGCACTTTATAACTGAGTGCGAGTACAAACAAACACAAGGAGTACAAGATCTCAGATATGCAAAAGTAGGCACTTTATCTTAGTGCATTTACAGAAAAAAGAATGCAACAGAAGAGAAGTATACAATGCTCAAAAGTCAGAAAGAAGAGTGAGCCATGAACTTAGAAGAAGAGATCCCCGGACCTGTAGAACCAAGCACTCCACCAGAGGGCATAAACTGCCAAACACAGAGGAGAGAAAACCTGGAGTAGAATCTAGAAAAATAACCTCAACCACTGAATAGCACACTGAACCAGCTTTCCAACGATATCTTGTTTGCCAAAAAAGGAGTCCGGATGAGCCAGATATGACTCCCGGAAGGCAAAAAGAGATATCAGACTTCAATAGCAAAAAACACTATTGAAACGGTGGAACCAAAAACCCTAACCTCCACCATCGAAAAGTGCTCGGAAAGAGCTTTCCGACGGTATATGGAAGTCAGAAAAAGACCCCCGTATGCTCCATGTAGAGCGAAAAAAACTCAGGTACCCCCAAAAAACCCACCAAGGCATATTTGAAGCCCCAGGGGCTAAAAAAAAAGGCCCCTGGGCGCATGGTGCGCCCAGGGGGCTGGAACCGGAGCTCTCGGTCACCCATGTGACCACCGCTAGGGCCCGTAGGGCTTAAAAACCTGTCGGGCGGCCGGCGGAGCGGTGGGCGGAGCGGGGCCAGCGGAGGAGGCCAGCGGGGCGGCGGAGGAGCCGGCGGCGGCGGAGCGGGGGCCGCGGAGGGCACAACAGCGGCGGGCGGAGCGCGGGCGCTCTGGAGGCGCTGCCGGTGGTGGAGGAGCTGAGGAGGCCGCGGCTGGGCGCAGGGTGGCCGCTCGGCGGTGCACTGGTGGCCGCTGGGCGGCGCCTTTTAAAGACAAAGGCTGCGTTATTTTTAACGCAAAAATCAATTAAAAATTGATTTTTTTTGTAATTTTTTTTTATTTTCGAGCCGTACGGCCCTAGGAGGGCAAAAATTTTCTCCCAGAAGTCACAGTGGCCAAAAACTACAAATTTTATATGATTTTTTACTCTCCCAGACCTTCTGAGCGCAATGGCGGCGTCCGTTTTTGCTCAAAATACCCCCAAAATTATTTTTTTCTTTTTTGCAGGCAAAAAAGAAACAAAAAATAACGTCCTGCAGAGAGTACCAGAACTGAAATTTTTCTGAAACCCTCCTGCATCTGAATCACTTCAACAAAACACGAACAACGAGCAGCAAGATGGCTCTGATACCATGTTAGATTAGGTGAAAAACTAATCTCCCAAGAACACCTGCATGCATAACCCTGTCACATGGAAGAAGCAAAGAATAGAAAGCAAGAAAATCATGGAGGCCAAAAAGCCAGAGACATCTTATGGACATGCAAAGAGAAAATTTCTATTATGATCCAATAAGTGAATTAATGAAATACAAAGAGGGAATCCTTATAAAAGGATACCAAAACCCTAAAGGTGAAAACCCTAAAGAATAATGAGATGCCTAAGTCTAACTTAAGTGTAGAGAATAATAGACTAATAATTAAATAAATTAATTATTAGCTATAATATGACAACTCTAACAAGCACCAAATAGTAGGTTGCTTCACTCAGGGCCAAAAAGTGACTTGTCTTTCATAGATCATAGTATTCAAATAGACCCTAATCTCGAGGTTAGTACATAATTTCTATATTCTGACTTCAAAATTAGTGACTATCCTTGTAGCCATATTTGAATCTACCTGTTCTCAACTTTCCATAGCCAACATCTGAGGATAATAAACATGCATTTATGATATGCTTCCGTTACCTTGTCATGGAATTATGTGTCTATTTAAAGATCCTAGTTGGGATAACATTGCCAGTTCTTTTTTTAAACTAGCAGGGAATATCCCTGCATGAACTTCATGTGTAATAAATACAACTGCATAGTCTTATACTTAGTATCTGTGAAAGGAATAAACCTTAAAACTTTTTGCCACATAATTTATGAATAAAAGAGTGTTCTAAAACATGTCCAAGGTAACATCGCTATTAGGATTAAGGGGCATAATGAATACTATTAAAGATTGTAACTAAAAATTCAATTTTAAAGATTGTAGCTAAAAACATTGATCATGGAAACATTGCTATTAGAATAAAGTGGCATACTAAATACTATTATGCATCCAATACGGATCCAATGACACATAAAGGCTAAAAAAAAACCATCTATTCATCCTATGTAACCATCAATTCTACTCATGTAATCATTTCATGCTATTGTCATTATTTTTAGAATTTGTTAGAATGTCGTCATACTCAGATATCTAATCATGTTCTAACCATTAAAAACCTACATACATGAATGTGAATATGTTGCTTCAGAATAATATGTCATATATAAATCCCTATCTATATGTAATTTTATGAGAATAATCTTACTGCATAATATAATTAGAATTTCGACCTGGCCTAGACAAAGGATTAGGATGTCTTATAATAGTAAATGAAATAGTCTTGTTGCATAACATAATTTTTTGTATGCCCTATAACTCAGTCAGAAGCTAAAATTATCCTTAAGTAACAAATGATCTTCTTGAAACTCTAAAGTATAGAAACAAAGGATCATTAAGTCATATAATTAAGTAAACAAATGATCATTAAGTAATAATGATCAGTAAGTAACATAATTTAGAAGCTCCCTAACTTACTATAATTTGCCAGAATCACTTATTCCTAATCCATTCAGAAACTTTACTCAATCTTATAAGACCTATGCTCCATGAAATAAAGGTTATCCTAGAATATCCTTGTTACCTATATCTTCTAGAAAAACTTTTCCTACATGAAAATTATTACCATTGATTAATGTCCTTCGAATATTACAAGAAAACTTAGAAGCTCTATACTTTAATTATCATTACTATATAGAATCCACAGTCTAAGATAAGGAAATAAAAATCCTTATTATCAGTATTCTGCCTGATGTAATACCCCAAAAATGGGCTATAGGTTCATTAACCTCCTACATCTTCAATTCGAACAAAATCGACATCAAAGTCCCAACCTAAGGCACATCTGCACATCATCGAATCCTAATTGATTTTATCCTAAATTCTGCATCAGGGAATATTCCTAGTAATATTCCTATTTATCCTAATTATCTTTAATTTAATTATTATTTGGCGATAAATCCTATTTATCCTAAAGTTTGATTAATTGAATATTCTGAATATTTAATTAATTAGATTTAATACTGCCACTTAATTATTTAATTAAATTATTCCTAAATTGTATTATTTAATTTTGACAATAAATCTAAAATTTTATGACTAATTGATTAAATTCCTATTTAATTGATTAATGTCAATTGTCAATTTTTAATAATATAGTTTTTGAATAAAAGTTTGATTTAATAATTGATTAACCCATAAATCAATTGTTTTAATTTAAAAAATCAGTTAAGTTGAGGATAAATCACTTTATTTATTTAATTCATAATTAGTTGTGCACATTCAAAGAGCAGTTAAACTCAAAATTAGGAAATCAATGCAAGTTGTTAACTTTTGGAAACTCAACACTCTATTGTGAGTTCAAAGCTGATCTAAACTTCTGATTTGAGTTAAAAAACTGTTCTTGCATGCTTTTGCATGATTTTGTGAGTTACTTATTTCTGATTTTTTGATAACTCAAAAATCAACTTGAGTTTATCAAGAGTGATTTATGGCTTTTCTCATGCACCTCCAAATCCCTGGATTTCTATAAAATCAAGGCTTCAACTCTTCTAAAAGGATCCACGAAATTGCATCGTCATGCTGGCGAATTGGTGATCGAAGAATCTATCTTTGCGAATCAGAGCTATTGTGAGATTTTCATTATTTTTGAGCATTCATATCATTTAGCATATCAATTCTTAGATTAATTGTATATCATATCAGTTTTTCATATAGAATAGATTCATATCAGTTTCCTTCATCTTATTGCACATAAAACACAAAAATATAGATTAAATCTGCATTCATATAGTTTTCATTCTTTGCATTCAAATCTTTCATTTAGGTGTTGCATTGTCACTGGTCTCGATCTTATCTGAGAGTATCATACTCACACCTTCTAGAAGGTAGTAAATCACCTGGTTAGTTTAAGTTTCCATTTCATTGCATGATTTTGGTTTTTGGCTAACCTCTAATGTTTTATTAAAGTGTTGTGTCTACAGCTAGGTACAAAATTCACACACACATTTTTGGCACCCACCGTGGGGCTTTGAAATGGGTTTCCATCATCTTTCTATCAATTTTTATCACTTTCTTGTCATTTTTTGGGTTAAAACTATGATTTTTATTTTCTGTCCGTACATTTTTTGTACGACTTTTGTTAGAAAGTCATTTCATGAGGTACCCACTGTCGTACGATAGGTTCAGATTTCAAGGCTCGTATCAGAGAGTACACATTATCATTTGCAAGCCTGATTGTCGTATGAACAGACACCCACAGTCGTATGAGTTTCTAGACTAACTGTCGTCTGGGAGGTAACCCACTGTTGTATGAGTTTTGACTCCAAAATTCAATTGTCATTTCAGATTTTTTAACAGTTTTCCAAATTTAATTTTTAAATTTGGACTAACAGATAACCTTAACAATTAATTTTTTTTGTTTTTGACTGATACTTGTTGAATCTGATTGGAGAAAGTGCAACTAAATTGCTAAAATGAGTAAAAATCTACTAAGCGCGTTGCGAGGAATTCAAGTATTCTTCTCAAGCTGATAACATTTTGATTTGGATTAAAACGAACTCTCACGTTTCAAGCTTGTGTGATTTTCTTTCTTTCATATCACAGACTTCATTTGGGCTATAAAACGAACATAGATTTACTTTCTGCATATCTATTACACTTAGTAAATAGGCCCTATGAACACTATTTGTGGATGATCTTGAGAGATTGAGCTTCTTCCACTTATTTATTCATGCAAAGCTCCTCTTGACAAAGGATCCCCTTGTAAGTAGGGAAAGGTACTAAGAGAGTCTCACGTTCTACTAGATTTGTGTGTCTTCAACTTTTGATTGATACATTCTCTCTCTGGAGAGGTTGATAGATCATAAGCGGTTGACATCATAGATCTTTGTGAGATAATCTTGGTCATAGCATGTTGGATTAATCTATCTACTTTATTTTGGTTAAAAGTGAAAAGGCTAGAGGACTATGCTCTACTCCCTTTTTGGGTAGTATTAGAAACTCAAATCCTTCAATCTAGAACCAGTCTCCATGTGGTATCTTTTGTGAGTCACCTTTAAAGAGGGTTAACCGTAGTGGACATTCCCTTAATTGGGTCAACCATGTGGACGGAACCTCAAGCGGTAATAGCCATTTTTGTCATGGTAGCAGTAGCCGCTATATAAATGTCCTTGTGGAGGAAATCTTCACAAGTGTGGTCTCTTGTTGGGCTGTTAGATATCCCTAGCAGATCCTGATTGATTAATTTTTTAGACTGTGTCAAAACCCCGGTGCACTTGGATTGGATTTCACCCTCTTGAGATCATAAAAGTTGCAGAGTCAGACCATTACTATAAACCCTAGTGAGGCCAAATTTTCATTTTTCTAGGAATATGTGCGTTATTGAAATTTTTTTTGGAACACACACAATTAGCACTCTTAGGAATTAGCACATTCAGTCACTTGATTGTTCATGCACAGGGTTGCTTTGTCCCCTGTTCATTGTTTTCAGACATGCTTGGAATCACTTGCTTGTTGTTTTGTTTGCTTATTTATCTATTTGACTACCGAAAATGGACGATCTTAGAATAATCTTCAAACCTGGATAGAGAAATTTGTGAACAATCTGAAATTGAAAACCAAAATTTGCAAAAATCTGAAGTCAAAATCCTTTATGGAGTCAAAAGTCATCCCATCAGGTCAAAAAGTCATACGAGTTTTGGCAAGTGTCATTTCAGAACCCCTGTATTGTCGTATGATAGCTTGTATAGTGTTGTACGAGTTTTGCTACCAATCAAAAACAAAAGTAAAAAATTTGCTATCAATTGTCATGCAAGTTTTTCAACTGTCGTACAAGTTTTTCAATAGTCATTTCACAACATACCCACTGTCATACGAACTTGCAGAAAGTCATTTGAGAAAAATTGCCAGAGAGTGGTCAGAATTGTTAGAAACTCAGTTTTTACAACCTATTTCTAGAATCTGTTGAACCAATCACTATGTCAGGAATAGAGAAAAAACTAGAATGAATTCATTCATTTTCCTCAAGTGAGCCTTTGAGTTTGATCTTGCCTTCTGGGTTATCGATTTGAGTCTTTTTCGTCTTGTGTCAAAACCTTGTCAACTTTATCATCAAATTTAGTCTTGTTGCTAAATGACTAAGTGTTGTGAGCTCGTGCCCGCCATCTATTGGGCATCTATCCACACTACTATGGCACAATATCCTTCATTTATGTCTGATCTAATCTTTAATCACTTCAATCTTGACAAGGTTGCATCATTCGATCTTCTTGAATCAGGTCATTCTTCAGTTGTCTTCATCTTGCTTTCTTTGGCTTCACCCAAGGTTAATGGTGGAAACCAGAGCTTCATTGCACAAGAAATCTAGAGAGGTATCTCATACAATACCTCTAAATACTCTCCAGGCCCCAACTCTTGAACAACTCTACAATTTTGGTCTTTACGAAGACGACGGTCTTGGCAATTTTTGATTGAAAACTGGTTACATCCCCCCTCCATCAACTCACAGAGGTAATAAAAAAACCCCTCCTCAATCTAATCTAGGGAGTCCTAAAACTCCTAACATGTCTCACGAAGGGACACATCATGGGTCTCAAGGACACCAATCTCAAAATGGTATCGATCAAGAACCTACCCCTTCTGAAATTGTTCGATATCAAAATGATGATGACTTCAAAAGAATGATGAAACATTTCTTGAAGGAAGATAGAGAAGCATACTTTCTAGAGTTAGCTCATTAAGGAGCTAAAATTCTTCCAAACTTTAATGTGGAAGATATCATTACACATGAGGAAGAAACTCCTATCACGGCTATGATGAAACAGATGCATGCCATGCAAGTCAAACTTAACAAACTTGAGAAAGAAAAGGAACCTAAGGAGTTCTCCATGGAAGCTCTATGCCCAATCCATTTGATAAAGACTTGTACATGCCACCATTCCCTAAAAGAGTGGAGATGCCAAATTATGATAAGTATGATGAAAAATCTAACCCTCAAGATCATGTCAGAGAATTTTGTACTCAATCTATAGAGTTTATGCATGAACCAACTTACTTAATGCATCTTTTCCCTCGATCTCTAGGAGGGTTAACCATTCATTGGTTCTCTAGAATGCCTCCTACTATCAAAACTTTTGAGGAGTTAATCAAACTATTCTATCAACAATACTCCTACAATATTCAACATTCAGTGACTATGATTGACATCTGCAGTCTGAAACAATATCCAGGAGAACCATTCCTGACATTTCTCAAGAGGTGGAGGAAGAAATTTTCTCTATATGCTAGAACCATTCCCAAAACTGAGAAGTTGGAAATCTTCATCAACAATCTTGTTCCATAAATCAACTACCCTTTACAAATGCAAAATCATACATCTTTTGACAAGATGGTAGATAATGTGATCAAAATTGAGAAAGTACTTGTGAAAAAAGGAGACATCACACTTCACAAAGACAAGTATGAATCTGGATCTAGTTCTAAGGACAAGAAAAAAAATTGGAACAAGAATAAATGCATTGTCATAGATGGTGTTGTTGATAATATTCATGCCCCATCTAAGGCACCTGCTTTCAATCTCACTATTGGTACCCAAGCCATCAAAGCTTCTGAAGCTAAAGCCACAAAGTCCAACAAAAATTCATCTAATTACAAACCTTGGGCTACCGATCCTAATCACAAATTCACTCCTCTTGGAGAATCCTTGGAATCTGCCATGAAAACTCTGTTGGAAAACAAAATCATCTACTTGCCTAAGATGAAAGTCTTTGATCCTGAACCTAAACTGAAATGGTGGAGAGAGAATGATTTCCATGAATTCCATCGCAATAAAGGTCATAAGACTAATAACTATATTCGCTTGAAGCACATTATACAAGACAAAATTGATAATGGTGACATCACGATTGATAATCATAAGAGCAATAATGATCATACAACATTCACAGAACCATTTCCTAAACATGGTAAAGAAGATTCTCCTTCTCAACCTAATATGGGTGCTAAAGTCAATTATGCCTACTCAGGAAACAATGTTGTTATCAATATGGTTGAACCATGCCTATTTGAGCATTGCAATGTCATCACAATTGTAAGAAGAGATAGAGATAATCAATCAACTAATGCATTTACTTGATCACAAGCTCAAGCACACCTACAAGGACAAATACCAGATTCATCAAGTGTCCCTAAGGTGCCTTTCAATCTTTCATCTACTTCTAAATAGAAGGATACATCTAAATCTTCAAATCCTAAAGACATGAGGCCTACTTCATACAGTATTATCCAATAACTCCAGCACACAAATGCTAAAATCTCCATGTTTGAGTTGCTTTGGATATCTCCAGCTCATAGAGCCATTCTAGACAAAGCTCTGCTTGGATCTAATGTTCTTGATGACCTTGATTTAGACAGATTCCAGACTATGGTTGGTCATCTTACATCTCCACAATACATTTCCTTTTCAAAGGAAGATGATAACTCCTTGAGTCATCCACATAACCAACCCTTACATATTGAAGTCTTGATCTAAAACTGTCATGTCAAACGTGTGTTGATAGATGGAGGCGTTGGCCTAAACATTTGTTCTTTTAGTTTGATTACACAATTGGGATTTTTAGAAATGGCCATTGATCCCAGGAAGAAGATAACTATCAAAGCATATGATGAGCAAGAAATATCTTCTAAGGGAACTATTGTCCTACCTATCAGAGCAGGTCCTGTCATCAGAGATACTATATGTCAAGTTCTTGATCTACTTTTGGCTTATAATATCCTCCTAAGAAGACCCTAGATACATGACATGAAAGCTATTCCCTCTACATTCCATTAGTGTTTGAAATTTCCTTATGGAGTGGAGGTGATGATTCTAGTTGATCTATATACAACTTGCAATACCTTGAAAGAGAGTGCTGATAAACTTGTTCCCAATAATAGAGAATCTTCCACTAAGTAGCTAGACGTTGCTTCAACATCCAAGATGGAAGACATTGCTAAAGAGGTTAAAATCAAAGAAAATGGTATGGGAGAATATACTATAGAGCCAATCTTATCTTTGACATCTCTCCCTATCTCTCCTAAGTCTTATGGGCAAACTCTAAAATAGTCCAAGCTAGAGTCTAAAGAACCTCTTGAAGCATATAAAGGAAATTTTGTTGCAGAACAAGTATCTAAATAGGAGTTTGAAGAGGATGAAGCTGTGCTTGCATGGCTATACAACGATGAACCTAAATCTCAAGTTGTCCAAAAATGTGATGCTAAAATACCAAATATCCCATCTAAGTCATATGGCCCAGGGTATAAATTGATTACAAAGATGAGATATAAAGGAAAAGGACCTCTAGGACTATAGGGTAAAGGTCTTCTGTCACCTCTTGATCATTATGGTAGAGCAAACAAGAATACAATAGGTCTAGGATACATGAAGAAACCTTTCTATCTTAGCAAGAACTCCCCACATGTATTAGAACAGATTGAGCCTTCTATAGAAAATCAACTAAAGGGAGAAATAACTGAACAATATGATAGTGATGATTCAGACACCACTGATGAGCTCATTCCTTATGAGCATTTTCCTAAAGAAATAAAAGACCTCCTTGAAGTTGAAGATGATCCAATAAAAAGAATTAACGTAGTAGAAACACAAGAACCTACTATAAAGCAAGAGATAGTTGCAACACAAGAACTAGATAATCTCGAAGGCAATCAAAAAGAGGAAGGTGGTAGTTATTTTGAGATAGATTCCCATGAGTATGAATTCAAATCAGAATCTCAGGGTAACCCTTCTTGGGGTATTCATCCCGACTTTACTCATGTTCTTAGATTTCCTAGAGGTCTAGATGAAGAAACAAAAGATGAATCAAATGACTATGAATGGGGAGTCATTCTAGAACCAAATGAACTTATTACAGAAAAGCATGCTGATGTTATTCACCAATATGCACCTCAACCTAACGTAAGTCTAGAGAAAAATGATGAACTTATCGAGTCTGATCCACCGATGGCTGAAGTGGATTTCTACAATGACATTGAGCCTATTCACGAATTGAATGTCTTAAGTTGTAATATCACCTTTGAACTCAAGCATCGGGTTAGGACCAATGATGACAGATCCATATTCGTAAACACTCTTTCCCAATCTTTCACCACTTTGACTATCCAATGTCCTGACCTTCTTGACATAACATCCACCAACTTGAACGAAGGTATTTATACCTTTCCCAATGAATATGCCCTTGCTTGCTACCTAAATGTAGTTGATCCTATGAGGACTTCCATCAGTGAACCAAGCGTTAGCATGACACAGACGGACATCAAGTATCTAAGTCAGAAAAATAAGAATAAGAATAAAAAGAAAAGGAGTTCTGAGGGTGAAAACCACTTCGTGGCAGTCTCAGAACCTACAAAAGGAAAAATAAAAGATGTATCCGAAGGTGAAAACCTCTTTGAGGTGCCTAAGGATGAGATATTTGATATCCTTCCAAGTCATTTACAGGATAGATCTCTAGTTCTAATTGAGCCCACTCAATCTATCAATTTGGGAACAACAGAAGAACCATAGTTGATCCATGTAGCACAATCCTTATCAAAAGAAGAAAAGCAAAAGTTTACAACATTCTTAACAGAGAAAAAGATCAACTTTGCATGGAAATATTTAGATATGCCAAGATTGGATCCTAATCTTATAATGCACCATTTATCTATAGCTCCAACTGTTAAACTTGTTAAGAAAAAATTGTGAAAGATTCATCCACATGTTGCACCCTTGGTAAAAGCTAAATTAGAGAAGCTCCTGAAAGCCAGATTTATCTGCATTATTGATTATATAGAATGGATCTCTAATATTGTGCCTATTTCTAAACTAGACAAATCAATAAGGGTGTGCACAGATTTCAGAGATGTAAACAAAGCATGCCCTATGGATGATTTTCCATTACCTAACATTGATATGATAGTGGACATGACTTCGGGCTTTGAGATGTATTCTTTAATGGATGGTTTTTCTGGATATAATCAAATCAAAATTGCTCCACAGGATCAAGAGAAAACTACTTTTACATGTGCATGGGGTACCTTCTATTGGAATGTCATACCATTTGGGCTTAAGAATGCTGGTGCTACATATCAGAGGGCTATGACTTCTATTTTTCATGACATGATGCATAGGACTATGGAAGATTATGTTGATGATACTTTAGTAAAATCTATGATTAGAGATAAACATCTAAATGACTTGAGCAAGATACTAGACAAAATGGAAAAATTTAGTCTCAGACTAAATCCTAAGAAGTGTGCTTTTGGTGTCACTTCTGAAAAGCTCTTAGGATACATATTTTCAAAGAAAGGAATTGAAGTAGATCTAGCTAAAGTTAAAGCTATCATGGAGATGCAACCTCCCAAGAACATCAGCCAAATGAGAACATTACAAGGGAGGGTTCAATCTATCAGACGCTTCATATCCCAGCTAGTAGACATATCACAACCTTTTACAAAGACATTACATAAAGGTGTGACATTTGCATGGAGCAAGGAATGTGAATTTTTTTTTGAGCATATCAAGAAGTATCTATCAAATCCTCCTATCTTGATGCCTCCTATTCAAGGGAAGCCATTGATCTTATATGTCTCTGCAACAGATACATCACTGGGGGCATTGCTTGCACAACACGATGAGAACAAGAAGGAAAGAGCTATATACTATATCAGTAGAACATTTGTGGCATACAAAAAGAACTATTCTATGATTGAAAAGGCTTGTCTAGCTGTGATCTTTGCATCATAGAAACTGAGACATTATATGTTGGCTCATACCATACACTTAGTAGCTAAGATTGATCCACTAAAGTACCTACTAAGCAAAGCTTCCCTCACAGGTAGATTAGCCAAATGGGTCATGCTCTTAAGTGAATTTGACATTGAATATGTTGAAAGAAAAGCTATTAAAGGCCAAGTTATTGCTAATCAATTAACAGATGCACCTTTGTTTGATGACACACCAATGCAAATGGAATTTCCAAATTCCTCTATAATGAATGTCTCTTCTAGAGAATAGCAATTGTTCTTTGATGGCTCCTATACACAGAATGGATCTAGAGCAGGCATCTTGTTTATCACTTCTCAAGGATACTCCATCCCTAAAGCATTTAGATTAAAGTTCCCTTGTACAAACAATATTGTTGAATATGAAGCCCTTTTGAATGGTATGAAAATAGCAATTGAGTGGAGAGTAACAAAATTACACATTCATGGAGACTCACAACTTGTAATCCATCAAGTCAATGATGTGTACCAAACTAAGGATGAAAAGCTCATTCCATACAAGAGAATGGTAGATGATCTTAAGAAATATTTCATCTCTATCACATTTGAGCAAATAACTAGAACAAAGAATAAAGCTGTCGATGCAATGGCAACATTATCTACTTTATTACAGTAGCCTGAACATGAGCTACGCTACGAGTTCCTACTAGAAGCACTATCTTATCCTGCATATGACTCCCCTAATACTCGTATGATCTACACTATTGTAGGTCATGATTCCTCCTACTATAAAAACCTATTCTCCTATCTCAAAGACCAAATCATTCCTGATACCTTCAACCATCATGAAAAGAGATACCTTATCCATAATGCCTCCCGATATGTCATCATTGGTCATGATCTGTACAAATGAGGTCTAGATGGTATGCTACTTAGATATTTAGAATGAGAAGAGTCTCAACATGTGTTAGAGGAAGTCCATGATGGTATTTGTGGGTCACACTTGAACGGTTTAACACTAGCTTGAAAACTTATTAGGGCTGGGTACTATTGGCCTGAAATGGAGAAAGAGTCTATCAAGTTTGCTAAGAACTGTCAAAAGTGCCAAGTGCATGGCAACTTAATTCATGCTCCAGGGAGAGATCTAATTCCCTTCACTACTCAATGGCCTTTTCACCAATGGGAATTTGATCTTATAGGATCCATACATCCTCATTCTTCTAATGGGCATACTCACATTATTACAGCTACAGATTATTTCACAAAATGGGTAGAAGTAGTCTCTTTAACACAAGCAATTGGGAAACAAATATCTATGTTCATCTTGAACTACATCATATGCAATATGGTATTCCACATTCTATAGTCACAGATAATGGTGAACAATTTAAGAACAAAGACTTGGATGATTTATGTACCAAATTCAAGATTACACAACATTGGTCATCTATCTACTATCCTCAAGGGAATGGACAAGCAGAGGCTTCAAATAAGAATCTATTGAAAATCTTGCATTGTACAGTTAATAAATAGGAAGAGACTAGCATCTCATGATCAATCCAGCTCTCTGGGCCTACAGAACAAGTATCAGAATGCCTACTGGGGCTACACCTTTTGCTTTAGTTTATGGGTCTGAAGTGGTACTGCCTATTAAGGTTGAAATCCCATCACTAAGAATCAGAATGCATGGTCTAGTAACTGATGATGACTATAGAGTGTCTAGGTTGCAAGAACTTGAACTACTAGATAGGCACAGACAAGCAACGTATGATCATCTAAGAGTATATCAGAAGAGAATGTCTAGAGGCTACAATAAGAAAGTCAGACATAGAGAATTTTAGGTTGGTGATCTAGTCTTGAGAGAGAACCCTAAAAATCAATCACATAAAGAGTGCAAGGGGAAGTTTGAACCCAATTGGCTGGGTCCCTTTGTAATCACTGCTACTTTTGGCTCTGGCGCCTATCAACTCTCAATGACTTAAGGAGAACAGCTACGAGAACCAATCAACATTCTCCATCTGAAGAAATTCTACGCCTAAGGCATTCATTCTATGGTAAAATATCCTGAAAAAATCTTAAAAATCTGAAAAATTCCTGAAAAAATGAACATCTTGGTGAAAACCTAGCAATGGGCGCCTTGATGATTCACAAAAATAGTAAAACGATTCAAAAATACAAATTTTTTTTGGAAAAGATAAAAATACAAAAAGAGAAGAAAAAGAAAAAGTGCCTTGGTGAAAACCTGGAAACAGGCGCCTTGGTAGCAAAAATAGAATCTCTACCAAGATGGTGAAAACTTGGCAAATGGGTGCCACTTGTTCAAAATGATCCATCTATCAACACAATCTTGGTCTTTCCCAACTTTCAGTCTTGCTTTAGTTTGTACATATCTCCCAGTTTGTTCCTACTTTCCTATTTTTAATAAGTCGGTCTGTACACCAATAAGCTCAAGCGTCTATATCCTATCAATGCTTAACACTTGGGGGCAATCAATGTCATATCCTATGGTCTCTAGTATACCTCAGATGAGTCTTATCTAGTCAGAATCCTTTGAAGCTTTATCTGATTCAGTTAGTCAGTCTCCTCTCTAGAAAGGATTTTGCATCTACAACGACACAATCAAACATCAAAATGAAAACAATATGTGCTTCATGCTTTTATCTCCTTGTATGCTTACTGATTCACATTGAGATTTTTGCATATTGTGTCCTTTTGAGCTCTTTGATGATGTCCTTTATAGGATTTAGAGAGTGATGACTGGGGGCATAATCTTTTATTTGTTTTCTGCTTGTACATGAAAATCTAACAACTTTGGAAATTTTGGATTGAAATGGTGTCCGACTGTAAGAGCCTCTATCTTGAATTGGATGGCCATGCGTACCTCGACCATTGATACCCAAAAAATTCAAGGAAGTTTGATCTAACTATTATCTTTTTGAGTGAGTTCTTTCTCCTACTATGAAACGCGATCTTACCTAAGGATGTGAATGATAAAGGGTCACTACGGGTAATTCACATTTGATTTAGAATGATCTCTTGACTACTTGATGTGTTTATTTCACACAAGGCATATTCAGGTCATCATGATGTTTATGTTCTGATGCTTATACAAATTGCTATATTAAAATGGACATGATATTCAGGTCATCATGGCATTTATGCCTTGGTGCTTATATCTAATCCAACATTCCGAAAATACAATCAATATTCATATTTCCATGGTTGCCTAACCAGTGGACATTGTATTGATTCTTGCACATACAAATCAGTATTCATATGTTTATGGTTTTTATAAACTAGTGGGCATTGTATTGATTTATCTGGTTACCTAAAAAACTCAATGATGACAAATGACCGACACATAATCAGTGACTAGGTCCTAGGTCTTAGGTTGCATTTCATTTTGCATGACATTTTACACTTTGCACTTTGCATGATCTCACAAATTGCTTGACAATCTTTAAATGATCCTTCCAAAACTATACTTAAACTGCACACAAAGAGCTGAATCTCATACGAAGGTTTTCTCATAGAAATGCAAGTAGTCACCATCTTGGGTTAAACATCCTTTTTGACATAAGACTGAGTACTTGTCTTCATCAATACCTGCAAAACATATCATGTGTATCATTGCATTTTCATTACATATTCATAATCATTCATTCCATCTATTACATTACATACATTTCCATACATACACTTTCCATAATCAAGTACATTTGCATAACATTCATACATATGAAAGAAAATCATTGCATTGCATGAATCCATACATACATTCTACTCTACTCATAGCATTTACATCACATGATATCATCATACATCCAAAACATGACAAGTACAAATGAAGTCACAACCAAAAGTCTCGATCTCATTTATCTATCATAAAACTCAAAATAGTCAGGGGTGCACTACTGACACAATGTAAAAAAGAATGAGCTCATGTGAGCTATCACAACAGTATTAGTATCAAAAGAGCAACAAAAATATCAGAATATCATGACAGATTAGCTGTCGGCCTAATCCTCTCTATCTGGTGGATGTGGTGGTGGTGCATCTGGTACTACCTCAGCTCTAGGTTCTCTCACTCCCTCTGATGCTATCATATACTAAGAGTACAAAGGAAATCTATGAGCAAGTGGAACTACAGTGTAGTAGCCTGAAACATAATACACAGATCTAGAGGTCTGATGGATAACCTCTGCCTGTAATCTCTAAACCTCACCATGAAGCTCAGTGCATTGTCTATCTACCTCTAGATATCTCTCCTCCCATCGAGCACTGTGCACCTTTAGGTCCTAGACCTATAATCTAAGCCTCCTCATGATCTCCTGTGTAGACAATGGAACACTAGGATCCACATCTACCATAGGCATGCCAGTATCCTCAGAAGGCTTCTCTATGGTCTCTTCTCTCTGTGCCTTATGACGTCTAACCTCTACACCCAGATCAAAATTGGTATCCTCCTATATGGGATCAGTATCACCACCTACAACCTGATCAACTACAAGTACCTCCTTGGCACTACCAACACTCCCTAAAGTACTGCCCTCTCCCCTGGTCTATCTCTGTGAACCTATAGATCTACTTGCTGTGGAACTAGTGGGATGAGGGGGCCTCATCTATCCTAATGGTCTCTATGGAGGAGCCATCACTCTCGGTCTTAGAGGTGTGGGGTGTACAATCGGAACCTATGTGGGTCTAGGACCCTATCCTATTAGAGCACCTGTGACATCCATTGCCTCCTCCATGGAGGGTATCAAATCTATAGGGTCCAAAAATCTATGAACAGGATGATCAGCAAGCCATGCAATAAATCCATCTGTAACTCTTGCATCTGCAACCTATGGTCTATACTCCCAATCTCTACCAATGATATTACTATACTCCCATGAACACAAGGCATAAGAAAGCCTTGGGGTCCATCCAAGTCTTAGCTCATGAGCTATCCACGCATAAGTGGCATAATCTTACGGTGCATCCTGCACTCATCCATACTGACGCCATACCTTGGTGATAAGAAATCTCTCTAATACAAAGGACGATCATCCTATCAACACCTAACTCTGAAAGAAGAAACTGAACTTCTCTCATGCAGTAGGCCACAACTCAATCTATAAATAGGGCCTCCATCGTACAAAGGTCATTTTGTCAAGACATCATCTCCAATACTCTACATGGCCCATGCGCCCCTGTATGACATATCCAACATATATATATATATATATATATATATATATATATATATATATATATATATATATATATATATATATATATCATGGGCTCCTGTGGCTTCCTCTGTGAGGTACACACTGGTCTCAAAACTAGGATATGCTCCCACGCTCAGATCTATAAAACAATAGCACCTACAACAAAAGTCTTACTCTCATGATACACTACCTTGTGCATCTCAGAGAACATGTGAGCCAAAAGACACTAACCCCAGGCTAACTCGGAAGGAGTTGCCATCAAATGTGCAATCATAGGGGCCCAACCCATTAGAAGACTGTTCTGCTGATGGTCAGACATGATGATACCACTGATCATCCCGGCTATAATACACTCTAGTCTGTGAGACTATCCATAATGCTGCACTAAGGTCTCCCATGAAATGGAACTAGTCAATTGAGTTTCATCTCGAAAGAGATGTTTGAAAGCTAATAGTCTAGAGTTCCCCGAACTCACATAAGCTAGATGCTGACTACTATGAAATGGAATCTGAAGAATCCTATACACATCCTCTGGAGTCATAGTGAGCTCTCCAGTAGGAAGATGAAATGTCTGTGTCTCTGAATGGAATCTCTTTATCAACGCCATCAAAAGACCATGGTTTACCCTAATCTCAAGTAAATGGATCAAATACTCAAAACTGCAAGCAGTAAGATGCACTCTCATCAGATTAGGCAAGGAGACACATAGCCTCTGAGTGGCTAGATGTGAGATATGTACATGAAGATTAGGATATATGATCTACACAACACAGAAATAGGGAACCCTATCACTATTTTGGTTGAAAAATAGGCTATACATACAGGAATTGAACAATTTTCTATTTCAGAAGATAGATCAAAGACTTAGAAATCAAGCTCAAAATTCAAAAAATTCAAAATTTGGCCCTAGAAATGAGTTTTGGGCTCACTATTTTTCAAACGACAAAGCAGACTGGTAGAAAAACTCGTACGAGTTTTCCTTGGTTACCATACGACAAAGCATGATGATACGACACTGTATACATCCTCATACGAGTTAGGAGGGACCCAACAAAATGTCATATGACTCTTGGGTCCCTCTCATATGAGTCTTGGGGGTTAATGAAATGATAATCTAACTAGGGTTGAAAAGTTGTACGAGCCCATACAGACAGTCATACGAGTTTCCGTGCATGCAAAAATTAAAAGTTGAAAACGTATGAAACAAATGCTAAAAATGCTATAAACAAAGAAAAATTGACTTTTTAGAGAAGCAAAGAGGTCCACCTACCGAATGTCCATACTATCAAGGTCTCTGATGCTTCTGGCTGTGCTCAAAATGGCGAGAAGACATGGGTACCTTCATTTCTGCCATTTTCTCACTCAAAGGGCTCTACAAGGTTCTCAAAAGTCAATGGTGAAAATGATTTGAAAATGACCCTTTTGGCCTTTATATAGCTTTTGACCTAATTTTCAAAAGTGCTTGGTTTTTCATGAATATTGCACTCCTGGCTAATTTCGACATTCTAAACTCATTTTCGGGATCAAAATTGAAATCTGAGATTATTTATTATGTCAAAATCATGATTTAAAATTTTCAGACCCAGGATGTTTGACTGCTTGCACAATCAACCTTCAATCATCACATAAATCTAGTATTCAACTTAACTGATTATCTTACATCAAACTATCAAAATTACAACTTGGTCAACTATGGTCAACTCATGGTTTAACCTAGTAAAACTTAGTGTTCTGGACCTCAAAATAATGCAGAACATGTTCTCAAACATGTACAACCACTTCTCAAATCAATTAATATGCTTTTAAACTATAAACACTGAATTTTCTTGTCAGATTTCAATTTTCATCCCGAAGGGGGCATGGTATTGCACATCATTCAAAGTTTGTAACTAAATTCTATCAATCAATCTTTCCTCAATAATCAAGACAACAACCACATCTAGTTACCGATTCATCTAAAGTCCTCATCGCTTGGGGCAAATCTATCATCTCTTGGGGCATATCAGATTCATCTAGTATCCAAATCGATCTTGTAAACTTTATCAACTTTTCATAACTATCGGTTCATTAGTGTTATTTCCTTGGTTCTTCGTAACTAATGGGTTCAGAATGTGATACCAATATGATTCATACAAGGACATTGAGGTATGGAATCGGTCACTCACTTCTTCGCAATCATAAGGTTCAAAATTAAGCATTTTGGTACTTTTTCGTAATCACTGGTTCATTGTTGATATAGCTAGCATCATCTTGATTCCTGGTCATTCTGGGCCTGGGTCGGTATCTCTTTTTCCAATCTTTCAATCAGTTTTTGTCTCAGAATCGGTTAATCTTTCAAATCAAATCAGTTTCATACACCTTTATCATACACAAACTATTCTTTGAACCACTACGCTTTGCACAATGATTCAAAGAGGGGCAAAATGTAATACCCCAAAAATGGGCTATAGGTTCATTAACCTCCTACATCTTCAATTCAAACAAAATCGACATCAAAGTCCTAACCTAAGGCACATCTGCACATCATCGAATCCTAATTGATTTTATCCTAAATTCTGCATCAGAGAATATTCCTAGTAATATTCCTATTTATCCTAATTATCTTTAATTTAATTATTATTTGGTGATAAATCCTATTTATCCTAAAGTTTGATTAATTGAATATTCTAAATATTTAATTAATTAGATTTAATACTGCCACTTAATTATTTAATTAAATTTAATTAAATTATTCCTAAATTGTATTATTTAATTTTGACAATAAATCTAAAATCTTATGACTAATTGATTAAATTCCTGTTTAATTGATTAATGTCAATTGTCAATTTTTAATAATATAGTTTTTAAATAAAAGTTTGATTTAATAATTGATTAACCCATAAATCAATTGTTTTAATTTCAAAAATCAGTTAAGTTGAGGATAAATCACTTTATTTTTTAAATTAATTCATAATTAATTGTGCACATTCAAAGAGCAATTAAACTCAAAATCAGGAAATCAATGCAAGTTGTTAACTTTTGGAAACTCAACACTCTATTTTGAGTTCAAAGCTGATCTAAACTTCTGATTTGAGTTAAAAAGCTGTACTTGCATGCTTTTGCATGATTTTGTGAGTTAATTATTTATGATTTCCTGATAACTCAAAAATCAACCTGAGTTTATCAAGAGTGATTTATGGCTTTTCTCATGCACCTCCAAAGCCCTGGATTTCTATAAAATCAAGGCTTCAGCTCTTCTAAAAGGATCCACAAAATTGCATCCTCACACTGGCGAATTGGTGATTGAAGAATCTATCTTTGCGAATCAGAGCTATTGTGAGATTTTCATTGTTTTTGAGCATTCATATCATTTAGCATATCAATTCTTAGATTAATTGCATATCATATCAGTTTTTCATATAGAATAGATTCATATCAGTTTCCTTCATCTTATTGCATAGAAAACACAAAAATATAGATTAAATCTGCATTCATATAGTTTTCATTCTTTGCATTCACATCCTTCGTTTAGGTGTTGCATTGTCACTGGTCTCGGTCTGATCTGAGAGTATCATACTCGCACCTTCTAGAAGGCAATAAATTTCCTGGTTAGTTTAAGTTTCCATTTCATTGCATGATTTTGGTTTTTGGCTAACCTCTAATGTTTTACTGAAGTGTTGTGTCTATAGCTAGGTACAAATTTCACACACACACTTGACAGCAAACAATTTTTCTTCATGGATCCTTTAAAATATATGTGAAAGCCTTAACAGTTATACTCTCTAAAACCTTGAGAAGTTATGCTTTAAACAATCTTTAAAAGTTATAACACATAGAGCCCTTAAATATGCATTGATAAGATTTCATAAATATAGATTCATTACCAGGCATGATTGCCTTGCATACTAGCCTTTATAGGAATCTTATGAAACAACTGCAGCCTAAAGCATTCCTCAAATACGTAGGGAAAGACTAAACAGACGAGCTATGCTCATCCCTATCCAGATGACTTTATAACTTCTAAGATACATACTCAGTTTTGTAAAGGAGCAAAGAAATTTAATTGAAATAAACTATTTTATTTCATACAGAAAAAAATAAACTTCAGTCATAAGCTTATATATATTTCTTAAAAACCTTGTCCAGTGTCAAAGAAAGCCATCATTCCTAGTGTTTCTTATCAAAGATAGGGTTTTTGTCCACATTTTTCTAGAAAGCTATAGTATTTAAACTCAAAATAACTGAGACGTCACTAGAAAGATAAAGTTTCCTTTGGTTCTATAATATTTATAGAAAACAAACTATCCTGGGCTGTATCTTACTTCACTTTTTTATAAGCTACTAGCGCCTCCTCTACTTCATCACCAAGTTTCTGAGCTTGAGAGTTGCACTTTACTCTTTGCCCAATGAAGCAAACACTATGCTTCTCATCTTCATTATAATCTTTAGGAATTTCATATCCTTCAACCCGCCATTAATTCTTCATCTAATTTGTGGTTAGAGGCTTGTCGAGCATGGATTTCATTAAAAAATCCATGTTCCTCTTCATGTCCAACCAAAATGTCTCAAAGATCACCTTCTCCCTATGAACTAATATAGGGCATTTCTAAGAAACTTGGATGGTGGGCAGTTGGTTCTCCTCCATTCTCATATATATTCCCAGGATAGGGATGCAATTATTCTTGTCTATACTAAAAACCGCCTTCTCAAGGCCTTCTAGTATGTCCTTTATGAAAATCCTTATTGTTACATTGATGATTTCTTCTTTTGAATATTCAACTTCAATGGTGAGTGAGATAAACAAACCCACAATATGACCATTGGTTCGAATAGTGAACGAATTCTCAAAGTAAAACTCCCCCAAGATTTTTTCTAGGGCTCTGCGATAGTCATTGGGGATCTCTCTTAATATCATATTCCATCTTTCAGGGAGAATTGGCCCCTAAAAAGCCATCTGTCACTTTTCATAAGAGAAAGTGATAATGTTAGTGTCCATTCTAAGACCTCTGCTCATAAACCAGGATAAAACAAATTGCTACAAGACCTTGCTTTAAGATTGGGTTAAATGCTAAGGGGAGAGTTCTGGAGAAAATCATGTGATCATTATGATCTTTAAGTCTCATATTGATAAATGATCATGAAAGGTACTGCAATATTGATGACGTCTTCAATTTTTGACAGTCAGGTACCCTACCTTGGGAATCCAAATTTGGATATGAAAATTAGGCTTCCTCTTTCATGATTACAGGTTAGATTGAGAAAAAGGGGTATCTAAACATATCTATCAGAAATGATAGATAGACATGAAAAAGGTGCTTAGGAATAATAACTAGTGCTTTTATGTAAGTATTTCATTCTTATTAACACTCTGGTAATTAAAAGTAGGTTTATGATCCTTTTAATCCCTAAAGATTATAATCTTATCATAAGGTTTCAGGAACTTAAACTATAGATTTTGTCTTTTTAGGGCTTAGACCCATCATAAAAAACATTACCTAGGATCTATACAAGCTACAAGAAGACTCACTTCTTTAACCAAGAATAATTAGAAAATTTTTCCTTTGTGTTATACTTAGTAGTTAATAGTATAAACCCCTACTATGTCTATTCTTAATTTATCTTCTGTTCCTGCCGAGGCCTTGAAACCTATTAATCCTCTTTTCCGAGAAGGTAAAATGATGGTCCTTGGTTAAAGGTTTTGTTAAGAAAAAATGATAAAAGGTGTTTGTTGCTTATAATCCCAGAATCAAGTCAGATGCTCGATAATTCTTATTAAGTATAAATAGTTTAAAGCTTTAAAATAGAAGAAAGTGCATACATATAAGCAAAGTATAGAAAATTTCAAAATGTAGAAGCTTCCTTATGTGAAAGAAAGAGATTACAAAGCTTTCCTACTTCACTTCTTTAGGCTTATCCTAAAGAGCTTGATGATGTTGATGAGTATTTATCATCTTTTACCAGTTTAAGTCCAATTTCATCTTCCATAATGAAACCATTCATCCACTTTTCTTCAAATGGAGATCTTAAATGAGTGAAGAAAAATAAGAAATCTAGATTCTGCCTGATAGAGGGAGTCTCCTCTATGTATCTATCCTAATCTTCTAACTTAAGAATAGGAAAAGTCACCACAATACTTCTTTCATACTTGCAGGGTTTTGGTATAGTTAAATCAATGCGGATGCTCTTTAATACTTTGTCCAAATCCTTGAGATATTTTCTTTTGAAAATCCTTCTACATAGATTCCCAATAGTCTCCACATCAGGATCTACTTGGAGGACCGAGGTTAGAAACATTGCAAGGATATCCGAATTTACTCGATACTTGTTTAAATTTTCTTTAAACTCTTTTCCCATAATTATTGAAACTGCTCTAACAACAATGCTAAATTTGATCATTAAGATTTTTATGATCTTGCTAGTAGAAATGACTTCATCGAAGGCTATTTTCTTATGAAAGCTTCTTAATTTAATTGGGGTAGACATTTTCACTGGCTTGAGGAAAATTGCAGGATGGTAACTACAATCTTCTTGTTTCCCTTATAAAGGCTTCATGAGGGAATTTTAAGAGATGAGAAACCCAAGTGCTAGCTATTCTCATGGAAGCCGAAAGGTTTCTTATTTTTTGATTAATCTAGAGAGATAATTAGTCACTTTAAATTAGTTGAATAAGGGAAGGAAGGATTAGTTTTATTTTGAAAAAAGTTAACTTTGGATAAAGTTTTAGCGACATTTTAAAGATAGCACTCTATTATTAAAATTTGAAATTATACAATAAATTATCAATATGTGAAATCATTTTGTTAAGATGCATGGAGACAGTTTTGAAGGATAAAATACTCTTATCGATGATGCATTCAAGAAAGAAAGGAAATTAATTAGTACATGTTAGGATGAACCTCTAAAGGTGAACTTAAGGTAACCTTTAGGGGGTATAGATTGCGATCTATATACTGCTTTCTATAATGCTAAATGTCTTATGTTTAGAAGGCATGGACCTTCCTTTAGAAGTTTAAGGCAGTTTAAGAAACAAAATTACTACAACTATAAGAGATGTCCTTTTATATCAAAGATACTCCATCTACCCCCAAGTTTGCAAGTTCATCTGCCCTCTTATTTTCTTCTCTGTAAATATGATTAAATGATTCTTCCTTAAAGGATTCACATAGGGATAAAGCTTGGGATAGAAGTGAATTTAGTCTCCAATTTGGAGTTTCTTTTTTCCTAAGTGCGTTAATAATGATTGCTAAATCACCCTCAATTTCTAAATGTTGTAATCTCAATGATATGCATTTTTGAAGACCCTTAATTAGGGCAAGAAGTTCTACCCATTATTTGTTTCTACCCCAATAGGAGCAGCTAATGCTACAATTTCCTTACCTTCATGATTGTGGATGCTACACCCAATGCCCGTAATACCCGGATTGCCTCTAAAAGTTCCATCAAAGTTCAGCTTGTGCCAATCAATCTTTTGAGGTTTCCATATGCATTCATTTCTTTTTGACATTTTATTTTGAGAATTAGAGCCAATGAAAGTGGTAGTACTAAACCTTCCCACTTACCTCGCATTCTTCCATCCCACTGACTCATTTTTAGATCTATTTTTTGGGTTTTAATTGTGTTACTATTCATTTTTTCTATTATTGCTGCTTCGATTTTATTACATAATTATTTCCACTCCAGCTTTTCTTCTCTAAAAATTCTTCTGTTGCATTCTTTCCATACTTCCCAAATAACTATAGATGGAGAGATAGCCCATAAGTTTGCAAAAATGCTTCTTTTTTTAATGATTGGCCAAGCTTGCAACATATCCTTAAGAGAAAGGGGGAGGGCAGAGGACCACCCTAAGTTCCCTTGCAACCACTTCCAACATTGATTTGTGAACGGATAGTTCAGGAATAAGTGGTCCACATTTTCTTCATCTTTCTCACATAGTGGACATCTTCTTGGTCCCGAGTAGCCAAGTTTCCTAAATCGATCTGCAGTTAAAAGTCTATAGTTCAAAGCTAACCATGTACAAAAGCCTACTTTTGGTGAGCACTCCTTGCTCCAACACAAGTAGATTGGTAAAGAAATTTTGGGTTTGTTATAGCTTTGGGAAATGAGCCTATACCCATCCTTTGTATTGTATTCACCCGACTTTGATCCATCCCAGACTAGTTTATCTCTAGAGTTGTTTAAAGAAATTTTTCTATTCTTGAGAATATCTTTGATTGTTGATTCTTCGGATAAAGAGACCCCAAATTCTTTTATGGATTTCCAAACCCAATTCCCATCTTCAAAAATGATGTAATATTTAAGAAAGAGACCAATCTTCTCCTTTAAAGATTTGATGAGGGTAGGGTTATTTAAAATACTAGATATTACCTCATGTCCTCCCCAGGAGTCATCCCAGAAAAACACCTCCTCTCTAGATCCTGGGCACCAAGCTAATTTTTCCAAAATGATAAATCTGCATTCCATCATAAAATCCCAAATCTTTGAGCCTTTAGGGGGGTTTGATTCCCTGAAGATGTTAATGGGTGAATGATCTTTCAGATATTTGTGAATGAGAATTTTTACCCACTTTGCTTTAGGATTTCTAAAGAGCCTCCACAACAGTTTAGTTCCAAGGGCTTTCCCTTGATCTCCTAGATTTTTGAGGCCCACACCTCCTTCCTCTTTAGGTTTACAAATATTTTCCCATGATATTAGTCATATTTTCTTATTCTTATTACTTTCTTGCCTGAAGAAAGTCCTTAAATGCTTCGTGATTTCTGATCTTTTATTTGCGGGTAGGTGTAGGCATGATAAGTGATAAGTAGGCATAGCTGCCAAAACCAAGCTAACCATGGTAGTTTTGCCAACTCAGGACAACCACCTTCCTTTCCATGAACTCATTTTGTTTTTAATCTTGTCTATAATAGGGTCCCATATCTTTGTTGCTATGTTATCCTTGACTAAAGGGAGACCTAGGTATTTGCATGGAAGCTCACCTTCCTTAAAGTTGAGGATTTTGCATATATCTTTTTTCGTTCCAGTATCAGTATGAAAAAATAATATTTTTGATTTATCTGGATTGATTTCTTGGCCTGAGGCCTTAGAGTATGTTTCCAAAATCCTTTTAAAGGTTCTTGCCTCGCTTCTCTTGCTGACTCCATATAGAAGAGTATCATCTACAAAATGCTAATGAGATGTGGGCTCCAAATCACTTATGATGGAAATTCCCTCAAGGGCTTCCTGATTCCTTTCCTTTGTTATTTCCCTACCTAAAGCTTCGGCCATGATTATAAATAAGAAAGGTGAAATTGGGTCACCTTGTCTGAGGCCTCTTGATATGCTAAAAAATCACTCCGGGGTACCATTAACTAGGATCGAAATCATAGGAGTAGATATACTTTCATAAATTAAATTGATCCAACTTTTAGCAAAGCCAAAGGCTTCCATGCTTTTGCAAAGAAACCTCCAATCCACTTTGTCATAAGCTTTTTTGATGTCCAATTTGATAACCATGCTTGGATTTCTATTCTTGAGGATAGAGTGAATGGCTTCCTGAGCTATTATTACCCCATCATAAATGGATCTCCCTGGAAAAAACCCACTCTGTTCTTTGCTTATTATCATAGGGAGAAGTTTTTGGAGTCTGAGGGCCAAAGTTTTAGTAAGAAATTTATATAAAGTGTTGCTCAAAGCAATAGGTCTATAGTCATTAAGGCAGGTTGGTTTTTATTTTTTAGGTATAAGAGCGATAAAAGTGTTGTTAACTTCTTTAAAAATTTTTCCTGAATTTCTAACTCCTTCTAAAGCTTCCGTAACCTCCTTCCCTACAAAGTGCCAACATTTTTGAAAAAAAATGGTTGGAAAGCCATCAGGCCCTAGGGACTTATCTGGATTCATTTGCATTAATGCTGAATGTATTTCATTCATTGTGAATTTACTAGTTAGCATTTGATTTTGTTGTTTAGTTATGACTTTTGGGATGTTTTGGATTAGATTTCTCTAACATTCCAAATTCGATGAGTCCCTGTTGTTTAAAACTTTATTGAAATAGTTTACTAATTCACTAGCTATGATTTTGGCATCCTCTATAATATTACCTTCCTCATTAATGATACAGGAGACCCTATTCACATTCTTCTCTATTTGGTGCTATTGTGAATTTTTTTTGTATTTCTATCCCCTGCTTCCAGCCATGTTTCTCTTGATTTCTGTTTCCAAAATATTTCCTCTCTGGCTAGGATTTCCTCATAATCTTTTAATAAACCTTTCTCTTTATGGTATAGAACATCATTCATTCCTTCCTTAATAACCTGAGAATTGACTTCCCCTAGTTTAGTTTCAAGTTCTAATTTCTTTTCAAATATATTGCCAAACTTAGACGCATTCCATTCTAGAAGTTTTCTTTTAATCCATTTTAGTTTGTTTACAATTCTATACATTTTTGAGCCCTCAATCTAAGGTTCTTGCCACCATTTCTCAATGAGATTTAGTAGATTAGGATCTCTCAACCATACTTGTTTGAATTTGAAAGCACTTTTTTTTGGCCTAGATTGTGTTAAAATGTTTAGAATGATTGGATAATGGTCTGATCCAGAAATTGGTATGATGTTTGCTATGAGTGAAATATCATATAAGGCCAAGCTACCTTTGAGGAAGAATCTATCTAATTTTTCTGCAATGTTGCAAAAGCCTAGTCTTCTATTATTCCATGTGAAGGCATTATCTTCTGTAGGAATTTTTTGAAGGGAGTAGCTATCCTTCCATTGTATGAAATCTTTAGCTGCTAAAGGAAGGGAATTTACTCCCCTTTTTTTAGAAGTCTTAGTAATTACATTGAAGTCTCCACCTAGAAAGTAAAGTGTATCCCTTGTTTGATCCAGATAGGATCCTATCTCATTCCAAATTCTAAGTTTATCTTTGTTTTGAATAGGTCCATAGACATTGATTAAGTTAAAGGTTAGATTAAGTCTGAAGTTTTTGACCTTACCACTCATCCAATATTGTCATCTTTCTAGAATGTTTATTGAGATGTTATGAGGATTCCAAATGATTGCTAATCCCCTTGATGCACCTATGGCTGGTGAGGCCTCAATTTCCCTTATCCCTATTTTTAAAAAAAAATTCCCTATCTCTAAACTATCTAGCTTTGTTTCTTGAATTAACATAATTTCTGGATTGTGAATTTTGATACAACGTTTGATTAAATGTTGTTTGTTAGGGGCATTCATGCCCCTAACATTCCATGATAGGACATTCATGGTGCCTTGGGAAGGTTCTTCCCCTTCCTTGCATTCAGAATGGAAGTTATTTTTATTTGTTCTACGACATCCCCTGCTAAGTCCCTTAGTTCTACAGTAGATCTTCTTCCTCTTTTCCTTGGTTTTTTTGCACAATCGGGGGAGAATTTACTCTCCACATGTTGAGATATGCCTAGGGAGACTTGCTCTTTCATTTCTTTTTCATTCAGGTTTATTGATAATTCTTCTATAGAGATATCTAAGTTGACTCTATTCAAATTAATATCCTCAGCGAGGAGTTCCTTTTGGAGCTCAGCTCCCTCTGGATCCCAAATCTCATTCATTAATCCTTCTAATAGTTCCTCTAGAAGTGTTTCTTTTATATAATCTATTATTATATTTACTTCTTCTTCAATTTTCTCCTTTTCAGAATTTTAGTCTTCTAAAATCACTCACGGATTATCATAGTGGATGTTTGTATTCTTAGGAGGTAAGTAGTCATTACTCATTGATGGTTTTTTTGTGGGATCTTCCCCTATACTTTTTAGCTCTATTTTAGGAATTTGAGGATACATTCTTTCCCTACACCCAGAATTTGTGGTATCCTTTTGTTGCTCTGAGATGCTGAGGTTTAAGCCCAAAAAATCCTTGATTTCATACTCCTCTTCATAACTAATGCTCTTTATGAGACCCATATCTAACCCTTCTAAATTTGGTTTTATAAAATTTAAGGGCGTTGGATTGAGAGAAAGGTCCTGGTTCTTGCTGGACCGTGCTTCATCTGAGATATGATATTTTGGATAGTTTATATTCTCCCAATTGTCTTTTGTATTTGAGGGCAGGCTCATTGCTACATCAAGTCTATTTTTTTGGGATTTTGCTACTTTGTCAATGATATCGGTTAAGGATACTATTGAGTCTTCTTTCATTATTTCCCTAATAAGTATACATTTCCTCCTATTGGCTTCTTCAGAGTCACTAGTCTCATCATTTGATGAGAGTGAGAAGTCAATATTTCCTTGGCCTAAGAAATTCTTAAAAGATCCATCTTTGAATCCTTTGTTGGCATTGGATTCCCTTCTAAAGCTTGTTTTGTTTCAATGGATACACTTCCTCTTAAGAGATCAGTTAAACTGTCATTGTTTATTCTTTCTATTAGACCATTTGTTATTACTGGGGAGTTTGGCTGAACTAAAACTTGCTCACTGGTCTTGTCGTTGAAGCAGAACCCTCTAGAAAACTTGTTAAACATAATTCTAGGAAGTTCATCCATGGAGATCAGGAACCTAGGGTAACCTTCTTCTTTTGCAAACACTCCCAAAATCTTGCTCTTTTTGAAAGGATTTTTTTGTTTATACTTGAGAGTCTCTTTTAGGTTTGATGTACTAAAGGATTTCTTCTGATTTAGTTTTTTGTGTGAGAGAAGAGGATGTTTTTTATAATATCTCCCTTGAACTGCTCCATCAATAGATGATAGGAAGTTTTATCACTAATGTAGTTTATAGTTTTAGGGTTTTGCCATAAATCTGAAGATTTGACCAAAATTTTAACATCCAAAGAATCCAAATAGTTTTCCTCAAGACCCATTACTTCACCCAAGGTTTCACCAATTTGATATAAAATTTGGCTATGTAATAATTCTATCGGCATATTTGAAATTTTCACCCATATCAGAGTTGCGATGTTGTTGAAGATATCCTTATTAAAATTAGGTAACCATTTTAAAAATTTTACATGTCTGTGATAGAAAATGTCAGCTAACTCTAAGAGTTTATGTCTAATGAATAAATCTTCACATTCAAAATAGAAGCAGTAATTTGGGAGAAAAGTTATACTTACTTGTGCCTTGATAGCCGCTTGTAGCCATTCTTTAATACCTTTGAATGCTACTCCAGAGATGAACCATTTACCAAAAAGCCCCCAGGAGTTACACTGATTCCACAGGTCCTCTGTGAAAGTATGAAGCCCTTTAATGGTTTTAAATCCCACTGTGTTAAATGGATTAGTTCTTCGATGTGGCGGGGAGTATTTTTCTAAAGATGCCTTATTATACTTAGGTCCTTGGTTTCCATCAATCTCATATTGACTCCGTCTGTGAGGTGGAGTGTAAATCTTAGCTCTGTTAAGGGTTTGTAAATCTGAACCTAGGCCTACTGATTGTTGATGTGGAGTGGAGATCTGAGAAATATTTTGGTTTCTAGAATCCTTTATTAGGTTATTTTAAAGATGATCAAATTGATTCCTAAGAAGGATCAGGAAAGGTTGGGCATTATTCAAGGAGATGTTATGGTTCTTTTGATTTTTCCAGTTTCTCACCCTCCTCGCATTTTGGAGATGAGCAGGTTTCCATTCTTTGTATTCCATGTGAGCATTTTGAGAAGCATCAAGGTTCTAGGAGGAAAAAATAGGGCTTCACTGATATCTATGACATTCCCTTCTTCTTGTTATTTTCAAAATTGCATATTTCATTAAACAAAAGAAATTTATTTGTTTATCTAGTACTTCGACATTGAAACTTAAGTGTCTTCGATTGCCTGTAAAATCCCGATATTGATCCTGCCCATTCGCAAGCAAAGCCATTTTCCCCTTCCAAATCTCATAATACGTAAGAATGATAATATTGATAATAGACATTCAATGGATTACAATACCATAACTAATGGATTGAATTTATTCAACTCTAATTATTTACAATTTATATGTTCTTGCTTATATAGGCAAGGTAATAAGAGACTATGACAAGGAGTAGATAAGTTATCACCCACATAAGGTGGAATTACATGTCCACCAAAGGTGGATCATCCTCCATTATGAAATGAAGTATGTGTAACATGTGGAGGATGATAATGTGATAAGTTAACTAAAGGTGGATTTCACACATAAAGTGGAATGTGATAACAACTATCACCACCTAAAGTGGAATGTCTCCTACACCATGTGCAAATATAGGTACAAACTCCTAGGTGTCTCATATGTAAACTACTATGTAATGCATTATCCTAAGTAATATTAAGTAAATTATAATTAGTTAATATTTAATTAATTGATAATAAAGACCAAACTCAAATGAGTTGAGAGTATTCTAATCCTCTTCAAAATCTTACAACATCAAAATACAATCATGGTTGAAAATGGTGTATGAACACATATCATAATAACTTATGAATTATGATCAATTATTCCACAAGTTTTTCAATTTTTGTATGACTTCAATACTTAACACCCACAAGATAAAAAAGAGGTGGAGGAGTCCAAACCAAACTAGAACTCATTATTTAACTACTGCATCCAATCTCACCACTATTGACTTAGGAGATTTTAGATGAATGTTTCTCCTTTATTATTTCAAATCATCTCAAATGGTTCATTCAGTTTTTCATCCTCCATTTAATCTTTCTAAATAATTTTGAAAATATAAATTTTATTAATAAACAAGGGAGATATACCCATTTTATTGAAACTAGGTTTTTACCTTTTTCTACACTTCCAAAAATAGTTGAATGTTTTCTTGAGTGTCAACTTGTTTCCTCTTCTTCCTAGTTGCATGGATGAGGAAAATATATCACAAAAATTTTTAATCCTTCCAAAACACTTGACATTTAATAATAATCTTTTATCATAATAAATTATCTAAATTTAGTATTAACTAGCCAGACATGCAAATACTATTCAATAACCATTAATCATAGTTAATGCTTCATAGAATCAAGATAATGTTTGGAAATATATTGAAAGTGCATTGTAAACATGTGGTAAAGTATTTTAAAAAATTATTTAAAAAACCATTTTATAGGCTGATAAGGTAGAACTGTAGGGCTCTCAAATGTACTCTTTGATGGGATGCCTAACTTTCTCTCTAGATCTAACTTGGTTTTTTCAAAATTTTCTTCAACATTCTTATCGAGAATCTTGTTGGTTATCTCATCAAATGTGCCAAAACTCTATGTATTAGGATCCTTATATTCATTAAAAAATATATTAGCATATGTAACTTATTCACATCCATAGACCTCATTTGGCAACTTAGGAATTCAAACTATCCCAGGTTCATGTGTGACTCCATATTCTTGTCCACCATAAAATTAATAACATTTTTTGTAGTTCTCCACTACTTCAATAATTATCTCTATTCCTATCTCTCATACCATCTTAGGATGTTTAAAAAAAATCCCCAATTTGTACTATCACATTTCTTGGTATATAGAAACCTTCGCATGTGTTCTCTATTTTTTGCTGAAATAGGAATATCTCTTCTACATACCACATTATTTAACCCAATAAATTCCATCAAGAAGTAAAACATAGAGCATAAATGATTAAATAGTGTCATATAAAAATTTATAATGTATCTCCTTTGTTCTATGCAAGTTCTCTATCAATCGTTACCACAAGAGCTCACCAAGGTAATAGTCCTTTCCTTCATTTTCCATTTGGTGAGTAGTGTAGATGGTAGTGGCAGTAGAAAAACCTACTCTATTTATGTAGAAAATATTGTAAGAAATGCCCATAGTGGCATATTGGATCCCTAGGTCAGTGATATCATCCACAATTATGGTTCTCTTGTTAGATCTTATTCTAGTGCGCCTTATAACCTCATCAGTTTTTACAAATTTCAAAGCCAGTACATGTTTTCTCCCTTTTTTATTCTACAGGTTTAATCAAGGTATATAAACTATTTATGAATCTAGATCAAAATTATTCTAATTAACCCATTCATCTTCATAAAAAAATTTGGGAAACCTTTCCAAACATCTAAAGTTGTGCCCCTACTTTTTCATACTCTAGATTGAGTACGAAGTTGTCACCCAAGAGTTTGTTACTTCTAAACTCCTCCAAATCTATATGATTGTAATCATTTAGTGGTGAATGAATATAGATCTAGACATCTATAGTATGCAACACATTGATTAAAACATGGAAAAACACTTTATCTTTTCAATCTCAGTGGATTTGTATGAACATTTCTTGTATTTTGGGCTTGGATTATCCACAATGTCAATAGACCTAGGTGTTACCATGATAAATTTTCTAAAACTAGGGATTTATAAGAAAATCTAATAAATACTTGTGCATATTCCCATTAGGGTTACACGCAATAACCTTTAATGCTTTCTTATTCTCTTTAGCACTTGAACTCTACTAAATGCATCAAATAAGATTTAATATGATCAGATCAAGTATAATTAGTACTTGTATATTCCCTAGTAGTTTGTAGTTAATGCAATTTATCCTTGCCAAAAAAAATTTTGCACTACAAAAAGATATCATAGGGACTAATGAACATTCAACAACATTTTTTAGAGAGAGTATTTTATCCATAAATTTGAGAAATCTTCTTGATATCATTAGCCAAATTGGGATTAAATATGACCTGGTCAAGTAGTAGTCCTTATATCTTCCCTATTAGTTTGTGTAGATCTATATAATTTTGTTGACTATTAGTGTCTTACACTTAGTCATATATCTAGGCAAGGATGGTCAATCATCATTGCGATGGAGTCATTCTGTAAAGGCTGAGTTTTGTATTGTATACTTACCGAGCAGTAGTACTGCCGAGTAAAGTCACGGTCACAATATGTTTGTAATATGCCGAGTATAGTTATTGCCGAGCTACATATATCAAGGATTATCGAGTGGCAAAGAAGTTCAACAGATGCCAAGTACAGTAGATACCAAGGACAGTTGATGCTGAGTGCCAGGGATAACTTTTGTCGAGTTAGCCATAATTAACATACAAGTCTGAAATGGCACAATGATCGAGGTAAATCATTTTTGAGGATAATTATATTTTGTATGTTGTCTATTGAGGTAATCATGGAGGTGGTTATGCATCCATATTTATATCATTAATCCCTATGTATAACCTTTAGCTAATTAGAAAATTGTATAGTATAGGCGGCAATAGGAATATTTCTTGACCGTAGATCTTGTAATGGTAAAACATTTTTGTTACTATATAAAGGAAAGATCTAGGACAGAGATATGTGTGTGAATCAGAGAGAGATATAGAGACATTGAGATTAGATGAATACTGTGAGTATGTGAGTATGAGGAAATGACAAGGAGAAGTATTCAGATTGAGTTCAATGACCGAGCAAAGTAGTGAAAGGGCAGAATCAAGAACAATCAGATAGAATAGATCACAATTATATAGAAAAGAGAAGATTTGTAATTACCATATCAGTGCAAACCAAAGGATCATATACTGAGACATTTTAACCAGTGTATCAGGGTAAATCTCTTAACCCAGTAGTCTTAGCAAACTTTTGTAAATCTCTTTACCGAGTGCTTACTTTATTGTAAGTTTACAAATCCTCTAACAAGGTAGACTGAATAAGTCTCTTAGCTTTTAACAGAGAAGACCTTTCACAGGGTAGATCATGATATGATCAAATTTTGTAAGCCCTAACAAGAAAAATTTATTATTTGTAGTAGTGAAGATTTGTGGGTGTCATCCCCACCCTAGTTTTACCTTTCAAGGGTTTCTGGGTTACCAAATCTATTGTGTTATGTGTGATTTCATGTATGCTGCTTGACATGATATATTACTTAGATTGTTCAAGTTTTGTTTACATGATGCATAAAGTTCTAACAGTTTAAAAGGGATAGAACTTAGTAAGTTCTGATTCACCCCCCCCTCTCAGTACTACTTTCCCATTTGTATTTCCAATAATTGGTATCAGAGCAGAGGTTTTCTCATAAGGAAGTCTAACCACTTGAGAAAAAGATCTAAAGATGGAAGTTTACAAACTGGGAAAAGTCATAGAGAACCAAAAGATTGAAGTTCAACTAGCATTACAACAACTGGAAGCAGCCAGAGGGGAACTGAAGAAATCTTTGAGCAAAAGAAGAGAAATATCCATTCAACAAAGTGAGCCACTGTACAAGGAAGAAGACACCACTGGACTATTTGATACTGGTAATGACCAAGCCATGAAAGAACTACTGGAGAAAAATACCATACTGAATGATGAGATCAAGACTCTAAAAAGAGAACAGGAAATTCAATCTATCAGACTCTGTGAAGTAGTGGAGCAGAAAAAGAAAGCTGAAGATGATAAAGAAATGGATGAAGAAGATGAAAGAAAAATTGCAATAAGGCTATATGAGAGAATAAGTGATATACAAAGGTTGACTAATAATCAACTAGATATGGTAAATCAACTACTGCTGGCCAACCAAGAATTGGGTAGGAAAGACTTGGAGAATAATCAACTAAAGCATGAAAATGATCAGCTGAAACATGAGTTGAGAATTGAGAAAGAAATCAATGAAAGGATAACAAACCTAATGAAGCTACAAAGTATTTTGAAGAATTGTTAAGGTCACCTAGGAGATCTGGTGATAGATCTAGACTTGGACTGAATGAACAATCATCTACTGAAGAAGGAGAGTAATCAAAAGATGGAGAACAAAAGAATGCTAAATCAAAGAACAAAAGGCCCACATGTCATCACTGTGGGAAGCCAGGACATACAACCAACATATGCAGAAGCAAACATGGTAAGATTGATTCTAAACCTAAGTTTAATGGACATTGTTTTAACTGCAAGAAGCATGGACATCAAGCACATGAATGTAGATCTAAAGCTAACATTTCATCCACCTCACCCAAGTTTCAAGGAAGTTGTTTCAATTGTCAGAAGTATGGGCATAAAGCTTACGAATGTTGATCTAGACCAAGGTGGTCAACTAATGAGAAAACAAAGCCAGTCACATAGCATAAAAGTTACAATTGGGATTACAACACTTGGTACAATTATCATTATTGTGGTAAGTATGGAAATATTGGAGTAAATTGCATGAAGACTCATTTTAGAGGCAAATCTAAAAGCGGGATGAATGGAAGCATGGTCTATTATAAATGTAATAAGGTTAGTCACTTAAAGAGAGATTGCAGATCACCTATGTCGAGCAATCTTAACAACCAGAATGAGGATATCTGTGAAAAAATGAGGAACCAGATGGAGAAGTCATGGAGGAAGAAATAAGAAGGAACAACAAGTGAAGCAAGCACATCTGAGGTCACCTAATCTGATGGATCAGGTGATCACACTTCTTCCAACTAAGCATGAAAGGTATGTCTGGAACTGATTCTTGTAAAGCCTTTACATCAGTTCCTAATATAGAATTGAGAAAAAGTCCATATCTGCATAGATTAAGATGCATTAGGACATATCTGAGAAAAAATAGAAAATTTCATTTTGATGCTGAGCATCAGTGTCATGACTGAGCTAACAATGTTTATTGAGCACCTGTTATTGCTGAAATGCTATGCCGCGCTGTATCACAATGGTTACATCGATCGAGCTTGTGTCTAAGTTTAACATGAGTTTGCTGAGACAATTGTACTTCACCTAAATTAAGTACAAAGCATTTATGAGGCCCTAATCCTATTTTTTCAGATTTTATAAAGCGGAAAGTTGCCGTTAATTTCATTTCACTATGCTATTTGAGATTTTAGAGCAATTCAGAATTTGTGCAACCCAGATCAAGCAAAGCGATTCTAAATCTTCTCAGCGTGTCATCAGCAAAATTCATCTACAGGGTTAATTGACAAAAAGGTACTTTACCAAGCTACTATTTTCTTTTCAAAAATTATAGTGTGAAATGGCATTGTTTTCATCCGCACCAGTCAGGAAACAGGGAATGGAAGTTTTCAATGTACAACTTGTAAGGAATGAGGTTTGTAAACTGAGGATATTCAAGGTAATATCTGAAAGTGTGATCAAAGGAGATTTGAATGGAGCCCTATCTGTGACTCTAAAAAATGTGTTAATGATGAATGATGTTAGGTCATGCTATATGTGCAAAATTGGAGAAATCAGTGATTACGAGATCAGGGAAGCATATGACAAACTGTGTATCAATGGAGTGCTGAAGCCGAAGCACAAGGTCATTGCTAGCCAAGGGTTAGTACATGCCCTCAATTTCTCACAAAATTTCAAAGTTGAATGGATAAAGATCATGTTGGGTCAAGTGCATGACATGCAATTATGGCTAGAAGATGGACCGGTGAAGATTACGAAGGAAATGATACATGATGTCACTGGTTACCCTACCATTGACGGGAAAAGAACAATGAAATGTGCAGGAAAAGAAGATATTCAAGTGAACACATAGGCAGTTTGGAACAAATGCGGAATGAAAATTTCCACCATCACTGATCCAGAAATTGACTTCGTTGTTAGAGTTATCTCGCATAAGTTTTACCAATCTAGTCGGTTGGACAGCGTCCCCTGTATGGCAGTGGACCAGGCTTGGAAGATAATTAAGAAAGGGCACACATATGATCTTGCTGAGATTTGGCTGACTCAACTTGTCAAGAACTTGAACTCCATTAGGATGGTGAAGAACTCTATGTGTAAGTTTGGTTCCTTGTTGATCTGTATATTCTTTTATGTCAAGAAGTATTTTCCTACACATGGTGATGTGAAATGGGATAAGAAGAAACCCATTACTGTTCAGATAAATGATTTCATAAATGAGATTGGTAATGATTTTGAAGGAATCATGGACAATTATTTCATTGAGTTTAAGAAGAAAATGAGGAATAGGACTAGAGTCCTTGTGTCTTTGATTGAGAAATATAGTAAGGACATCTATTTTCTAGTAGACACAGACTTTACCTATGCATAGGCAGTCCTACCCAGGGTTTCATGGTTGATGCCACTACCCTATGAACTCAATATTGATGAAGCTACTACTACAATCACAACCCTCCTAGCTGAGGAAGTTGATACTAAGGCATCTTACTTTGGTACATTTGAAGAGGCCAAATCCAAGATCTCTTTGGGATTATTGGCTGCCACCACTGAGAGAAGAAGAAAGAAAATAGTAAAGAATCTAGAAGAATATGTTAAAGAATTTGACAAAGATGCACCACTAGAATTAACCCTAGGGTTAGGAGAAGATGAGAAGAGTGCAACTAGTGGAAGTGAGACAGAAGAAGAAGAAGAGGAGAAACCAATAATTGCTGAGTCCCCACTTAAAAGAAGAGTGTTAAAATGTAAAGTGTCTGAGACACCATCACTTAGACCTTAGCCAAGAAGGACTACTACTAAGACTCCCAAGATGCCTCCTACATCTGTAAAGTGCAAACTTGCTCAACTGAAGGCAGTGCTGACCAAGGTCATGAAGAAGCCGAGAAGTAAACTTGTTCTACCAAAAGATGAAGAAGAAACTAAAAGTGATGAAGCAATAAAGGGGAAGGCAACACAACAGGGTTCACACCAACTCACTATTGATGAATTGTGTCATAAGCTTACTAGCACAGCTGCAATTGATGAAGTGAAGAAATTAAAGTTTGGACTGCTGAGTATTGGAGATAAAGAAAAAGTTGAGGATGTCATTCTTGAAATGTTATATACTTTCAAGATGCTACCGATTGAAATTGAAAATAGGATTCCAAAGGAATTATGCAACAGAGTCGCACAAAAGTGGGAGTATGCTTTACAAACAGAGCAAGAAATAAGAGCAAGTACATTAGCACAAGTTGAATCCACTCTCACTCCTGAAAATATCAAATAGATAGTCAACCAATACAGAGGCAAGTTTGATTCTAAACTTAGAGCCTATCTTATCCTTCAAAACAAGATTGAAGATGTTGTTCAAGAGAGTTTGAAGATTTGGAAGGTAGTGTTTGGTTTGATACTGGCCCTGGTAGAAGACAAGGATGAAGGAAAGCATGATAGTTCAGTTGCAACCACTTTAATAGCTGTTGAACCTGACAACAAGAAAATTACAAAGGAGATTGATACTCCTAAGGAAGTGCAATTATAGGATAGTTTTGAGGTTCATATTGTTGATATACTGGTGGAGAACCCCATTAAGACATCATTCCTAATTGAGGATGATCTAAAGAACACAACAACAATAGGAACACCCCTGCCAGGTAGTAACACTGTACTATTGCAAGTCAAGGATTATCCCACCATCACGAGAACACAATCTACTATTGATAATCCTCCTATAAATGAAGTTGCTACTATTGATAAGTTAGTCAGTACAAGTCTTACTGAGGAATCAATCAAGTCGGTACCACTAACTCAACCTACCGAGGAAGAAGTTAAAGCAAAAGATAAAATTCAAAGTCCTCCTAAGGAAGAACACAACACAGAAGGATAAGGAATGAAGCTAGATGAACAAGCTATTCGAAATCATGCCAAGGAAAAGGAGAAAGAAGAAGGAAACAGTAGAATAAAATTCATTGAAGAACAAGCGCTAAAGGAACAAAAGGCCATCAAAGCTCTTGTACAGCTGCCGAGTGGAAGCACCCCACCGAGAGCACCAAAGGAAATAGATGAGGTAAAAATTGATGAAGAAATTGTTATTCCTAAATGGGATACTAATAACCTTACCTTCGAGTAGCTACAGATAATGAAAGATTTGCTAACTAGGAAAAGTAGACAAGTAGAACTCTGACGGGAGCATCAGCAAAAATAGGTTCTTCATGAAATTAAGGACATATTTAATGAAGTTTATGACTTATCTGATGTAAATAGTTCCATTCCCATATTGGAACAACTTGTACATATTGTTCAGAAAGTAAATAATGACATGAGTTGTGCAAGTGATAAGTTATTTGAATGGTCAGAACGCAGATTTGAGACAAAGATGCTGGATAAGATATCTGCCGAGATAGCAGTAAAATAAGTTGAGTTGTCAACTTTGGTAAAGGAGACCGAGAGATTAGTTGTGGATGGACAGTCTCTACTGGCCAAGATATGCAATGTTGAATTATTCACATATGAGAATCAATGCTTGCTTGAAACTCTCAAGCAAGAGATCAAAGTTTCAAGCCAGTCCCTGACTTTGGATGCTAGCACAAGTGCCAGACATTATGTTAAGGTAATGCAGACATAGGGTAAATTAGCCGAGCTGATGGAAAATGATGGCAAGATTCGCTCTCACCTCCTTTCTATTCAAACTATTCTTACACCACATCTGGAGGCTATACAGAGAAAATTAGCCAAGGCTAACACATTGATCCAGAGTGATTCACATTTATCTACAGCCGAAGGTCTCATCAGTCTGGCCACTGATTTAGAAGTACAAACTAAAGTGTTGAATCTCACTTCAATTGCATGGACAGATGCATTATACATGATCACAGTGCTCCACAGACCATTTCTAGAGAAAATTTGTAACTTACCTACTGATGAGGAAATTAGTCATGTCAAAAACAAGGGGGAATTATCATGACACGAGTGTGAACAGGGACAGGTAACACAATTTTGAATATGTATATATATCTCAAGGGGAGTTTTTAGGCTATACAAACATATTTTTGTAATTGTATATACGAATGTCATGAAAAAGTGTTTTTGCCACTAATGTCAAAGGGGGAGATTGTAGATCTCTATAATTTTGTTGACTATTAGTGTCTTACACTTAGTCATATATCTAGGCAAGGATGGTTAGTCATCACTGCGATGGAGTCATTCTGTAAAGGTTGAGTTTTGTATTGTATACTTACCGAGTAGTAGTCCTACCGAGTAAAGTCATGGTCACAATATGTTTGTAATATGCCAAGTATAGTTATTGCTGAGCTACATGTATCAATGATTACCGAGTGATAGAGAAGTTCAACAGATGCTGAGTATAGTAGATGCTGAGGATAGTTGATGCTGAGTGCCAAGGATAACTTTTGCCGAGTTAGCCAGAATTGACATACAAGTCTGAAATGGCATAATGATCGAGGTAAACCATTTTTGAGGATAATTATATTTTGTATGTTGTCTATTGAGATAATCATAGAGGTGGTTACACATCCATATTGCTATCATTGATCCCTATGTATAACATTTAGCCAATCAGAAAATTGTATAGTATAGGCGGCAATAGGAATATTTCTAGACCGTAGATCTTGTAACGGTAAAATGTTTTTGTTACTATATAAAGGAAAGATCTAGGACAGAGATATGTGTGTGAATCAGAGAGAGATATAGAGACATTGAGATTAGATGAATACTGTGAGTATGTGAGTATGAGGAAATGATAAGGAGAAGTATTTAGATTGAGTTTAGTGACCAAGCAGAGCAGTGAAAGGATATAATCAAGAACAATCAGATAGAATAGATCATAATTATATAGAAAAGAGAAGATCTATAATTAGCATATCAGTGCAAACCAAAGGATCATATTGTTAGAGTAGTCATATTATAGCTAATAATTAATTTATTTAATTATTAGTCTATTATTCTCTACACTTAAGTTAGACTTAGGCATCTCATTATTCTTTAGGGTTTTCACCTTTAGGGTTTTGGTATCCTTTTATAAGGATTCCCTCTTTGTAATTCATAAGGGTATTGTAATTTCATTTGGTTAATAGAAGCTTTTTCTATCACAATGACTTTCCTGTCTCTGGCCTTTTGGCCTCCATAGATTTTTCTTGCTTCTGTTCTTTGCTTCTTCCATGTGACAGGGTTATGCATGCAGGTGTTCTTGGGAGATTAGTTTTTCACCTAATCCAACATGGTATCAGAGCCATCTTGCTGCTCGCTGTTCGTGTTTTGTTGAAGTGATTCAGATGCAGGAGGGTTTCAGAAAAATTTCAGTTCTGGTACTCTCTGCAGGACGTTATTTTTTGTTTCTTTTTTGCTTGCAAAAAAAGAATTTTTTTTTTGGGGTATTTTGTGCAAAAACGGACGCCGCCATTGCACTCAGAAGGCCCGGGAGAGTCAAAAATCATATAAAGTTTGCAGTTTTTAGCCACTGTGACTTCTGGGAGAAATTTTTTGCCCTCCTAGGGCCGTACGGCTCGAAAATCAAAAAAAATATATTAAAAAATCATTATTTTTAATGATTTTTTGCGTTAAAAATAACGCAGCCTTTGTTTTTAAAAGGCGCCGCCCAGCGGCCACCAGTGCACCGCCGAGCGGCCACCCCGCGCCCGTGCCGCCGCCGCTCTCCGGTGCTCCGCTCCGCAGCTCCTCCCGGTGGCTCCTGCGCCGTCCGCTGCCCACCGGCCCAGCGCCCGCTCGCGGCCCCGCCGCCCCCGCTCCGTTCTGCAGGCCACCCCGGCTCCGCCAGCGCCCCCGCGCCCCCACTCCGCTCTGCAGGCTTCGCCCGGCCCACCGCCGCTCCGCTGGCCCCCGCCGCCGGTGGCGGCCCGTTTCAGCCCCCGCGGGCTCATTTCACAGTAGTGCGGTCATATGACCGACCAGGGGCTGCGGCCCAGCCCCCGGAGCGCGCCATGCACCCGGGGGCCTATTTTTTTTTGCCCCTGGGGCTCTTTTTTTGCCTTTTTGGGGGTACTTGGGCCTTTTTCGCTCTACAGGGAGCATACGGGGGTCTTTTTCTGACTTCCATATATCGTCGGAAAGCTCTTTCGGAGCACTTTTTGATGGTGGAGGTTAGGGTTTTTGGTTCCACCATTTCAACAGTGTTTTTTGCTGTTGAAGTCTGATGTCTCTTTTTGCCTTCCGGGAGTCATATCTGGCTCATCCGGACTCCTTTTTCGGCAAACGAGATATCGTCGGAAAGCTGATTCTGTGTACTATTCAGTGGCAGAGGTATTTCTTCTAGATTCTACTCCAGGTTTTCACTCCTCTGAGTTATGCAGTTTATGCCCTCTGGTGGTGTGCTTGGTTCTACAGGTCCGGGGATCTCTTCTTCTGGTTTCTTAGTGCACTCTTCTTTCTGACTTCTGAGCTTGCATGCTCTTTCTGATGTATCTTTGTTCTGTAAACGCACTAAGATAAAGTGCCCTCTTCTGCATTTCTGGGATCTTTTTCACCTGGTTCAATTTTAGTATTCGCACTCAGTTATAAAGTGCCATGGGGGGATTCTGATGCATTTGCCACTATAGGCGCATCCACTCTTGTCAAGTGAGTGTACCTTCCATGACATTAGCCCATGTAGACTGTGTCTATGACACCGCCCTTTATCCTGTGTGTGTGCTTCTGTTGCACTATTGGTGTTCCTGTTTCTTCTTCTTGCAGATGTTTCTAGCATTGCATTTCAGTGTTCCTGTCACCCCGTTCAGCATTATGGGGGGGGTTCACCTGTTGGTTCTATTGCTTCCTTGGTTCGGTTGAGTGATCTATGTATTCAGTTTTTGTTCCTATGTACTAGGCGGATGCAGTGGCTAGGCACCTATGCATTTCGGTGAGATGGATCATCTACTATATAGACACTCATTCATTCCTTTTTTGGAGGTCACCTCTTCGATTGATCAGCTCTTCAGACACTTATCTTCTCTACCTGGTCATGCACTTCAGTGGGGGTTCCAGCAGTATCTTCTGACAGAGTTTTCAGACATGCTTCGGAGGAGCTTCTTGCTCTCTTCTTGTTCCTTTCTCTGGGACATCTTTTGCTTTATGTTTTGGGTACCTGATCAGGCCTTGTTGCCGGGACCCATTGCTCTTTCATGCATTTTTGTTTTCATGCATCTTGTAGTCCTTAGTTGTTTAGCTTCTCCCTAAGTTACACTTAAGGGGGGGTGTTAGAGTAGTCATATTATAGCTAATAATTAATTAATTTAATTATTAGTCTATTATTCTCTACACTTAAGTTAGACTTAGGCATCTCATTATTCTTTAGGGTTTTCACCTTTAGGGTTTTGGTATCCTTTTATAAGGATTCCCTCTTTGTAATTCATAAGGGTATTGTAATTTCTATCACAATGACTTTCCTGTCTCTGGCCTTTTGGCCTCCATAGATTTTTCTTGCTTCTGTTCTTTACTTCTTCCATGTGACAGGGTTATGCATGCAGGTGTTCTTGGGAGATTAGTTTTTCACCTAATCCAACACATATACTGAGACATTTTAACCAGTGTATCGGGGTAAATCTCTTAACTGATTAGTCTTAGCAGACTTTTGTAAATCTCTTTACTGAGTGCTTACTTTATTGTAAGTTTACAAATCCTCTAACAAGGTAGACTGAATAAGTCTCTTAGCTTTTAATAGAGTAGACCTTTCATAGGGTAGATCATGATATGATCAAATTTTGTAAGCCCTAATAGGAAAACTTTATTATCTATAGTAGTGAAGATTTGTGGGTGTCATCCCCACCCCAGTTTTACCTTTCAAGGGTTTCTGGGTTACCAAATCTATTGTGTTATGTGTGATTTCATGTATGTTGCTTGACATGATATATTACTTAGATTGTTCAAGTTTTGTTTACATGATGTATAAAGTTCTAATAGTTTAAAAGGGATAGAACTTAGTAAGTTCTGATTCACCCCCCTCTCTCAGTACTACTTTCCCATTTGTATTTCCAATAGTTTATAATTAATGTAATTTGTCCTTGACAAATTTTTTTTTCCATTGCACAAAGATATCACAAGAACCTATGAACATTCACCAACCTTTTTTAGAGAGAGTATTTGCTCCATAAATTTGAAAAAAATTCATGATATCATTAGCGAAACCAGTTATGTACCAAGTAGGAGTGTGAGTCTAATGATTTAAAATAAAATTGAATATGGGGGTGATGACATGGCATTACGATATCAGACTATGGAAACACCTCATCTAACAAGAAATTAATTATCATATATGGTGTAGTACTTCATCTAGGTGGCCCCTAGGTAATCATGAGAATTACAATTACCTAAAGGAGTACTGAAAAATGATGAAATGACATTTTGCAAGGGTTAAAAATGGTCACATTAGAATTTATCATTTCCTTTGTGTAATTGTTTATACCCTTTGTACACCATATTGACAAGACTCATGCTTGTGGGAATCTATAGCTCGCAAGAGCCTATTTTCTTTGGAGGATGGTTTAATAATATCACCCAACTAGACTAACATGCATTTTTCTTGCCTTTAAATCACTTTATGATAATGAAAAGTTTCCCTAACTATATCAAGTGTTGCAGTTTTATCCTCAAACTTGATTTTCTTATTTATTCTATCATAGTGATGGGGGGCCTGGGTCCACATCAAGCCTGGTGTTAGCACCTCATAAAATAAGGAGTTATTTCTTCATGTTACCTTTTAGATCATATAAAATTTCCAACTAAGTTTCATATTGATTTTTATAATATTCCCACTACTATCCTCCACTTTCTCTAAAGTTTGATCCTTATCATATAGTCTTGTGCTTGATAGTACTTTTTTTCTTTTTTATACTAAGAAGAATTAAACATACCATAAAATTAAAAAAAGGAGAAAAATGTATCATAAGTCATATTGGCAAGACCCCATATAGGTCTCTTCAATAGAAGGGTTTTGTGTACAAAGACAGTTTCATCGAACATATATGACATATTGGGAAGAGAAATAAAAGGTCACACCACACTAAAGATGAAAATAGATTAGGAGGAGATGTTGTTTTGGGAGGACTAATCTTGTATTTTATAGAGTATGCAAGCCACTCCAATATAAGTTAAATCTTGTCATGAAATTTGTATTAGAGGAATTGCCTAAACTTTTACCTGATAGAGTGAAGGGTTAATAAAATGAATTTGTTTGAAAGGCTCATCAACATGACATATAGGATCATAAGGAATTTCCTCATGAGATGCCAATAACATGGGTCATGGTGATAAAAGAGAAATCTACAAATAAAACATGAAGTAAAGCCCATCGGCAAGACTTTATTTGAGCTTCTCTAACGAGGAAACCCTTCATACAAAGAATGATTATGTTGGATAGATATAATATATTGGGGAGAAATTTTTAGGATCAACCCAATCCCTATAGAAGACATTCATTATGAGGATGAATCATTTCTTGGGCCAACAAAATTGGGTAGTCATTAAAGGGATATGATAGATTGGAGTGACATTTTTTATGTCTCTCTGATAGATGTTCAGATCTAGTAAGTGAATCATTAATGAGACTGATGATACCTCTCTCTAATGAAAAAATTATCTACATAAATGCAATTTTATTAGAAGGAAGCTGTCAAAGTCATGATGATTGAAAGATCCAAGAAGAGGAAGATATACATTATTGAGTAGACTCTCACCATGTATATCTAACCAAGAGTTTCATCAATGAGACCAAGGGAATCACGAGAGTATTTCTATGTTACTCCAATATCATAATTCACCCTGATGAAAAAGGGTATCTTGTCATTATAACATATTGAGGAGGTTCTGCAAGAGTCTTTATGATCACAAAAGTTGCAAATAATCTCATTGAAATTAGGGAAGTAGTGCTAAGTTTCTCTAATCTAGTGGACAGTGAAAAATAGCATTGGTGAGACTTTATGTATTAAGGAGACAACAAAATATCACACATATCAAATAAGTTATGTTGATATGAGTATCAAGGAAAAGTGCTATCGATCAAGACATTGATAATAGATAAAATTGCATCAAAGAGAGGAACACTTGGTCTCCCTGATGAACATATTGTCACTTCATTGGAAAGACTACTATAACCATAGTAGCTTCCATAAAGTCTCTATGACTATGTAGATTCAGGACGATGAATAAAATGACATTAAACATTGTGAGAGAGAACTTTAAATAGCTATCCCAAAATACACAAAGGGGGAATAAGGACAAGTTATATCACAGAGACTATAGGTTTCAAAGGGACCTCTTTCACTTCCCAACAAATATCTAGGTCATGTTGATAATAGAAATAACTTGAGTGGCATTGATGGAACTTTTGATATCTTTCTCTGAAGGTTATCATATGTGAGCTTCAAGATACATTAGGGGAACATGTTTTAAAAGGACATCTATTTGGTGCCCTCTAAGATATGAATCACATTGATGCGCATCAACATCAAAGGAAGCTCTTGTTTTTATCTCTAAAATTATCATGATACAAAAGAGGAAGAAATGGTCTTTGAAAGGACTAATGTTTTCAATGAGACCATTGAAAATTCATGTCGTTTCATTCACTAATTGTGATAATTCAATTGAAGGGGCATTTGAGATCGAAAGAATATTTTAGAAGTAGCAACGACCATAATGAGATCTATAAACAAAGATGGTGCCAACATGAGGAAAATAGATCTAAGTTAAATTTAACCTATTCTATTGATAAAAAGTATCACATTGGCGTGACATTTGAAATTTTAAAAGAATTAATAATCAGTGTGGACATTAATGGTTGCATGAGAAATCTTTATATGAATAGATCAATCAAATAAGGAACATCGTAATAATTCATATGCATTCAAGGAATCATAATTGTAGATAAATATAGGCAAAGATGTTGAATTTGTGATCATCAAAATGATTCTAAAAGCTATTGTACAAGTAAGTAACATGTTTTCTCATTCTAAAAATTGTAATTGTTCTTAGCAGAATTTTGTGTTAGGGGTTCAAGATTTTCTCTTGCATATAAGATTAAAAAAAAATTAATGGAGAAAATCCCTAAAGAATCAAAATAAAAGAGACATAAATAAGACATAGAAAAAATATAACATGAGGTTAAAGGACCCAAAAAAAGAAAGGCAAACCAAAATCTTCTTGACCAATTGCCTGGTTAAGGACCTAGGTCTAGGAGAAGTGTCTAGTTAAAACTAGGTGTTGAGAGGTTAGAGGTTAAATAAAAGGATGTAGAGGATATTGAGACATAAATTAGGGGATATGATATGTTAATATTCTATTATAAAAGGAGAGACAAGCATGAATCAACATGCAATCCTTGTAAGTTCAGCTTAGGGAGACTAGTAGTTCCAAATGTTTTTTGTAAACATTGACTTGTTACAACACTTGGTTAAACACTAAAACCTAAAAATTAGAAATTTTCAATTTTCAAGGTGAACCATTTTTTCTCATCACCAAAGAGGTGGTGAATCTAACAAAAAATGATAAAATTATATGAATAAAATCCAAATATCTTGTGAAGCAATAAGAACTAGTAACATAAGTTTGAGGTTAAAATTCTCAAATCCTTAATCGTGTATGTTTGGTAGGAGATATATAAGACATGGATATCCTATTGAAAACTTGGAACTAAATTAGAAAAATAAAAAACCAAACAGAACAAAAAAAAACACAAGGTTGCAATCCTCTAAACAATCCAATGGGTTTTGAAAAGGGCAGATTCCCTGGTAGAGAAGGAAAACCTAATGATAAATTGTTCAAGGATTTTGTCAATGAGGAAAATTTTCCTTTGAAATTATAGAAAGATATTCAATAACATTATGAGGAAAAAATGAGTCTAACTTATGAAAATAAGGCCTACAATGAAAGAATGCATAGAAGTTAGTGGGAAGAATCTTAGCACAAATCTAGAAGACAAAGAACCATAAATGCACCTCTTGGCTTTGCTTCTCCAGGAACATCAAGTAGGCATTCAAAAGAAAATCAAATAAATACATCCAACTCAAATGAGTAGAGTGGATTTACTGAAAAATAATTACAAGATCAGATACAAGGTTTTCTAGCCACCATACATAAACTAAGATTAATGGGGTAAAATGAAGGATTGATTCATGAGACATTAGATATCATAAATAGCTTGGGTATACAAAATAAGCATAATAAACCATAAAATAATGATATGAATGCTAGCCTTGCATATCAATGACCATAAGTACATAATTCTTAGAGACTTGATTAGGACAAGAGGATAGCTACCCATACGAGTATCCCAAAAATGATAGCTAAGGTGCCTCACCCACCCATGAGAAATATGCAACCACCTATGGGAGTAATGAGTTTAAATAACAAAGGTTTCAATAGATCTCACTAAAAACCCTTATATAATGGATATAATCTAAGAAACATGCAGCATGGATACCCACAATATCATCCAAACCCCCAAGATAATCCATATCATTAGTTTCTGCAAGGATGTCAATATGGACTATACCAATATGATCCTCATGACCAACAATGTCCTCCTATACACTATCAACCACACCATCCACATATGACCCCTCATAATTATCAACATAATAGTGCAAATCTAAACCATACACATTATCAACATGACCCACAAGGTCAAAGACAATAATACCAACCATACCAAAGACAAAACATCTTTACAATGATGGGGCCCATGAATATAGACAAATACAAATAGTTAGAGTTTACATGAATACAAGGATATCAGTATGACATAACAAATGAATTAATAAATGCTATCCCTATATTCTCAAGGAATAATTTGTAGTGCCTCTCATGTTTGCATTCTATTCCATGATGATTTTGATCTGAGACATACTCTTGTTTATTATATGTGATTATCTACATAATGAGATGCATCAATGACAACTCATTATTTTGGTTGCCAATATCTTGGCAGTGATAAATGGATTGATTTTGTTACTATTTTGGTTTGATCATATTTGCATGATGATGCTAGTGATGTGACTGATGCCTTATGATGATATCTGGTGTATTTTACATTTTAGACTATTGATTATGTATCAAAATGATGTTATTGGACACCTTGACTATTGCACCATTATGTTGTTGCATATATCAGTTATTTACTTTCAATGATTTATTCTCATAATAGTCATAGAATAATTTATTTAAATGATTTACAATTAAAATTTAATGTTAATTTAATGATATGATGTTTACTCCTATATTGCACAATTGCTATGCATTATGCCCATTTGTGTCGGTACAAAGCGATGCAAATTCATACTCACTCATTCATGAGATCAACACGATGTATCACTCTCCTTCACTTTTTGTTATCATGTATTATAGATGCTTTAGCTATTTGTATCATGAGCATCTACCATGTATGTGAATATTTATCTCTGTTCCTGCAAGCACAAACACTTCAATATGTCATTAAATCAATGGTTAATAACATCAAACTCAATTGAAAAGCATAAAGAACCATATGAAATTGACATATTGATTTCTATCTAAGATGAGTATGATCTAAATTACGCTATTGCTCATAGATTCTAGCCTAGATCAATGAAAATTCAATCTTAGAATGAAATATTTTACTAGTTAATATGTAAATATGCAATTATGATGATGATTCTAGCTATGAAATTCAATTACAACTATGAAAGATTAAGCTATGAATGCACTAAACATGAGTGATTAAGTGGCAACATGTAGGTATGTAAAAATGGAAGATGGATCATTTGTTCTTTGAGTGAGTTTCTTTTATAGGATTGAGATCAATTTGGACAACTGAGATGCATCCTTGAGGGATCGTTGAGATTGATTTTCCCTTGATCCATGTGAGTGATCCTTGACTGGAGGGATTTAATTTGATTGTTCTTTTTTGGTGAGATGGAAATAAGACATTTTATTTAATCTTTTTAATTAATTATTCTAGCAAGGTGATTTTTTATTTTGATTGAATTAATCATGCTAGGAAAATTAATTAAATAATTGATTCTGGTTGATTACCTTCAAAGCTTGATAACAAATTATTGATTCTTGATTGATTATACAATTAATTTGATGAAATTTACTAGCATAATCATGTGTTTAATTTGGTTTGATGTTTTGATCAAGGTTTAGGGAAAAATTGATTGATTTTGATTAATTTAGGTCTTTTGATGACCATACCCCATTTTCAAGTGATTACATTTGCCCCTCTTTGAGTCAATGTGTGATCAACGCGTTGATTCAGATAATGTCTAATGACATATGCAAAGAATAGTTTGATATGGATCATGATGAAACTGCCCCTGTTTGATGTTGATTATACGATTTATTGTGACCCAAATGATCATTTTGATGTGAAGCAATGAAATTGACCTTCTATTTGATATTGATGAGATTGACAATGATGAATAACCAATTTAATGTGAAGTGATGAAATTTATTAATGCTAGAAGGATTCTGAAAGAAATGATGCTTGATAAGAATGAATAACCAGTTTGATGTGGAGTGATGAAACTGATTACCGTTAAGATTTTGATTGAGATAATTAACTTGATAGGTATCTTGATGAAGTCAATTATCTAAAGATAATATCAATTTGATGTGGTGTGATGAAATTGATATGACCCTGTTCATTTGATGATGTTGAAATATTTATTTAGATGAGATCGAGCAATTTGATATGAGACTTGATGAAACACCTCATTCCAAGATTGATAACCTGATTTATCTAAGACTATCAACTTGATATGATGCCCGATAAAGCTGATGTCCCTAGTGCTGAGATTTTGTTTAATTTGATGATGCCACTTGATTTGATTGATAAAACATATTCGATAAGATTCCCTAATTTGACTAACTTTGATTTTATGAAATTTGATGTGATTATGTCCCCTCAGGAGAAAAATCAAAATGAAAAATTGATACAACTTCAATTTTATTTGATTAGAATGATGAGAAACTAATTTGAAGCATTTAGAAACTAATTTGAAGTGATTAGGAGTTGTTTTAGATTTATTTCATGTTGTTTTGAATATGTTTTGACCAAGTTTAACTACATTTTGACCAAATTTGACCTTGGTTGACTTGATAAAATTGATACCGCTCTAGTTTATGTGGTTGTTGATATGATTATGTGCCTTGGTTGACCATGTTTGACCCTAGTTTGACCAAGGTTGACTTTCATTTTGATTGAGTTTTCCTATTGAGTTTGACCCCCTGATTTTGATTTTGGTCCCGATGTACATCTTGTTATTCCTCTGTCATCTAATTTTAGTTGATATGTATCAAAGTCAAAAAGTTGACCTAGTTGACTCAAAAGTATAAAAGGTCAAAAGTCACCCTTTTAACTATTCATTTTGACTTTTCATCCTTGATAAAATTTGGGTTTTGAGTAAAAATACCTATCCCTATGGAGAAACACAGATTCGAGTGCATTTGATGACACCGAACTTGTGCACTACTCACCGCTTGTGAGTTATTGATTTCAATCATTTGATTTTCAAATTTGATTGATTTTTTGCACGTTTTAGGTATTTTTCCATTTTTGATTGAATCATATTGCATATTGTCACAAATTGTACACTGTTATGACCAAAATCTAAGCTTGTATAGGACCCAATCCTAGCTCGTACCCTATTTTTAGACTCATTTCCTACCCTATCATAGCTCATCCGATGGAAACCCATTCAATCATACCCTTATCTGTCTCGACTTGTATTGCAAAAGTTGTATCGTATAGCATTTTACTCTAGCTCATTTCCCTTATGTTGGATCATATATGTTTATGGAATAGATAGGATTATCTGCATAGAGTCATATCTGGGAGATTTTGTTTTCCGCTCGCTTTTGCTTGATCCACTTTCTTTTCATCTTCTAGATTAGGTTGAATTTTTTTGTACTTGATGTTTGTATGTATCTTAGTACTTTGATGGTGATTTTCATGCCCCGATATTGATAATTTTTTATTGTTTTCTTCTTGAAAGTGACCTTTCCTGTTGGTACCTTCCGTGGGCAGTATTCACAGACTATGCAGATGATCCAACATATTTCTATGGAGGATCAAGCCAATATCAAACAATGCAGATTCTTGAGATTGTTGGAGTTGCCTGATATTCGAGAAAATAGAGGGTTATTGATTACTTTTGTTGAGAGATGGAATTCAAAGAACAAAACCTTCCATTTTCCTATAAGAGATGTGACAGTGACTCTGAAGGATGTATATAAGATTATTTGGTTGTCAATCAATGGGCCATAGGTATAGATACATTACAAAGAGTGTTCCAGGATCCTTCTCTAGGGTCTAGGTATTTGACATGGGATTAGATGTAGTACTGATATGCTACCCTTCGTCTATAATGTGTGCTTGTTGGCCTAATTAGAGGTATTATTATGACATATTATAGTGCGTAGGGATTCCTCTATGGATGAGGTTGTATTCTTGAGGATTTATTAGAGAGACCTCATTGCTTTTCTTGGGTCATCTATTTATTAGCTCACCTCTACCGTGAGCTTCATGAGGTTGTGTATTGTTCATGTTGCAGTGTCTTAACTAGAGTATTATGCTACAAGTGTGGACTTGGGAGCATATCCTAGTTATTTGTCCTATTAGGGAGAGAGCATCATCTCCATTATCTTTATTTTGATTTGTATGGAGGATATGTGCAACAACCACATTTGGGTAGACTAGGGTACAAGTGTTGGGTGTTGGATGATAGTGTCATTATTATTTGGAGACCCTAAAGGGATTGCAAGCCTCAACACTCTGATGATTGAGAGTTACCTTTATATTTTATGAGTAGGTTTCTCATCGGTCGCACACACGCCATTGTTGAGCGGTTTATCCGTACTAGAGCCATGAGGTAGTTTAGGTGTATGTAGGATATTCTATAGGACATGGCCACTTATGCCTGAGTTCACGATGAGGAGGCAGATTGAGGACCTCGTATATCCTTAAGGTTTTTCTATAGGATTTCTATGCTATTTCCCTTTCACTGTAGAACTATTTAGTTGATGTTGATGATGTAGGGATGAGTGATGAGTATGAATAGCATATGAAATAACATCCTTTCCCATGTCTGATAACTCCTGAGGAGGTAGCACCATAGATTGATGAGCCTAAGGACCTGGTTGATAATACAACATGAGGTGACTGAGGAGGAGGTCAAAGAGGTAGGAGAGATGGAAAGAGAGAGACAGTGGTCAAGATGGAGGGAGAGATAGAGAATAGAGGAGAGGTGAAGGAGATGGCTTAGGAGAATTAGAAGGAGATGGGGGTGGAGGTGATGATGGAGGCAATGGTAGAGGAGATGGAAATGGAGATGAGTAGAGAAGGGTGAGGATGAGGGTGATCCCTACTCATCTTCAAGTAGATCCAGGGCTATTGCAACCACAAGCTTGACATTTAGGTGGTTTTAGTCAGGATGATCCTCTAGAGAAGAGAGGTGGTTAGGGAGCTACATGAGATTCTTTATCTTAGTGTCGATAGGAGAGAGAATAGTTATGGACATAGGTAGTTGTCTTATAGGTGTAGCTTGTAAATCAAGACCAATAGTTGGATGAGGTTACTTCTATGAGACATAGAGCCCAATGAGATTTTGTCCACTAGGGGCACAAAGAATCTTACTATTACACATTGTACATTGGTGTAATTCTTGATCCTTCTCAGAGAGCGACTTTATATTCTACATTTTCTTCCTAGTCTGAGGGTGTTGTTCTTTCCCCTAATAGATCTAACATTCCACTACTTGGTCCTCTTCTATCTGGTCTATAGGGTTGCAGTGAGACATGAGTCTATTGATTATCTTCTGTAAGAACCCCAAATTGGTCCTTAACTGCTGCAGACATTTATCACAATTTTTTGTTTGAAACTTTATGATTTTTTTTGGATTTTCAAGGGTTTTAGAAATAAAAAGAAAATATGTAATAATATAAAATTCTGAAAAAATTCAATTAGCTATTGCAACTTCTATTTATTTTCCAAATGGAATACAAAAGGAAATCAAGACAATCCTTTATTGGAAAATGATTAACAAAGGCAACTACGAAATGCATTAAAAACTAGGAGAATACACCAGCTACTAAAGGAACTTATTTATTTCAACTCTATAATGTTTGTGATGATCCAAGTCACATTTTTTGACCTCTAACCAGAAAACATGTGCCACGTAAAATTTAGTTGATTTTTTATACCAAAATTGTAGGCCTGGGGATTAGCACCATTTTTTGCCTGTTGACTACAATTTCTTGTTGTGGCTGTAAATCTGAAAGAGGATAAAGGTTGTGACTTATTCCTCCATAAACTAAAATTAAATACTATCTTCTTCTTCTTGCTACTGAAACTAATACTGTTGAAGCACAAACATAGTCTCTATATGAAACTCTCTGAAATTCCAAATTCACTGGATATTTCACTAGCTCAAATGGATACACATAGAAGAATTATGTTCTTCAATGGAAAAGATTAAACCCATTCTTAGAGCTCAAAATAACAATGATCAATTTGAAAAATAACAATCGATGCCTTCCTTATTTTCCCATCAAGCATAAATAGGCTTTCCAACCCTAAATTGCAATTCCTTAGAATGCTACAATTTCTTTCTTTAAGGCATTACAAATATAATCATTAAATAAATTTAATGATTTAGACTTAGGAAAATGTGCCAATGAATTAATACATTAATCTATCCCCCTTCATGATACTTAGACCCATCACTTAAGTGATTTAATATAAAGTCAATTTATAATTTAATATTAAATCCTTTTCCATTTAATTAATAATAACCACTGAAAATTGAATAACTCCCTCAAAAATGTGAATCTGGCTTAACCGTCTGAAACTAGAGTCAGCATAATAATTCCCCATGTGACCAAAGAGTATTTCTCAAAATAGCAGGGGTCCATCTCTATGACTCTAAAAGTTTCTAAAAATAGAAAAACTCAAACAAATGAAGTTTGAAACCTCTCCATACCAAATCAAGGGTACCGAGCTCTGCAAAGTCAAACCATCATATAAGAATATCTCCCCTGTGCACAAATTGACCCTCTATCTATCTCTATTAGCCTAGGAGGGTCCAATGATAGGCTAATCAATAGCTAAAATTATGTCTCTAGCTAGAAGGGGACATCACAGTCCGCCCTTCTTGAAATTGCTTCTCCACAAGCAATCTCAACTCTGGATGCCATAAAATCTCCCCACTCTCCAAAGTGGCATCCTCAACTGGCATGTCCTTCCACTTCACCAAGTACTCCCTAATGGTACACATCCTCAAATTCCTTTCTCTAAACTCAATGATATATTCTGGCACTAAAACCAACTTCCCCTCATCACCAAGGGTGGAAGCACTATAGAAGGAACAACCTAGTGTCCTATGCCTTTTTGAGACATGACACATGAAAAAAATTATGGACTCTTCTCTCTACTAGAAAATCCAACTCATAAGCCACCTCACTAACTCTTTTGATCACCCTAAAGGGTCCATAGTATCATCGCTTAAGTTTCTCGACACCACTCTTTTTGAGAGTGGAATGGTGATAAGGCTGCAACATCAAATAGACCATATCCCCTATCTCAAAAGTCCACTTAGTCCTCTTTTGATCTACATACTACTTCTTCTAATTTTGTGCCTTAGTGATGTTCTCCTTAAGAGCCTTTACAATGTTCTGGCTCTCCTGTAACAAATCGCCAACACTAGGAACTCTACTATTGATCAACAACAGATCCATGAAATTTGGTGCCTCATACCCATATCATACCATGAAAGGTGACATCTAGATAGACATGTGATAAGTGGAATTGTAGCAATACTCACACAGATAAATCCACTTAACCCAAGCCTTCTTCTGTCCTGCTATGTAGTTCCTGAGGTATCCCTCCACCCATATGTTGACTATTTTGTTTTGTCCATCTATCTAGGGGCGATAACTAGTAATTAGAGTGAGCTCTGTCCCACACAATCTGAATAAATCCTACTAGAAGTGACTCATAAACCTATTGTCCCTATTACTAACTATGCTCTAGGGTAAGCCATGCAACCTGAATACCTCACAAAAGAACAAATCTGCTACCTGCATAGCAATGTATGTAGCCCTAATAAGAAAGAAGTAGGCAAACTTCGTAAGTCGATCAATGATAACATATATGCAGTCTCTACCTTGAGCTCTTGATAGTTTTGTGATGAAGTCCATAGACAAGAATTCCCACATCCTGTCAGGAATCATAAGTGGCTCTAAAAAACCAACTGGGTAAGAGTGTTCTTGCTTATTCTACTGGCAGGCGGGATACTCTCTAACATGTTGCAACACCTAAGCTTTGAGCCCTTTCCAAGAAAATTTCTCTCTAATCTATCAGTAAGTCTTCTAGAAACCAAGATGTCTTTCCATAGGTGAATCATAATAAGTCCTCAACACCATCCTCCTTACCTCTAATCTCAGAACCAAATATATGCACCCTTTGTAAATGATAAACTCATTCACAAGGGTATAGTCACTATCTTGAATGACTCCATCTATAAATCCTGATTCCCATGTATAATTTTCATATTCTACATGGATCAAGTGTTTCTGATCCTCAGATATGTCTATCATCATGCTCAAATGAGGTTTGTGTGATAAGGCATCTGCGACAAAATTTTGTGTTCCCTTCAAACAGGTAATGTCAAAATCATATGACTGTAATTTACTTACCCAATTCTGCTACGTGTCATTAAGATCTCACTGTCCTGTTAGCCCATTTTCCTGTCATAGCCAAAATCCAATGAAAATGGTCTTATTCTTATGCAAACCCTACAAAAATTGTCTTGTCTTGGCTGCAACTTGTTTTTATCAGTGAAGAAAATCTATCATGTTTCATGGATTGCACCCTTAGCCTTGGTTAGTTCATGGTGTGTCCAAGCTCCAATTCAGATCACATGTGCTCAAGTGTAAAAACTAGGGAGATATACTAATTTTAAGGTCTGAGAAGTAGGGTATAATCCATGTCCTAGGGCTTCATGAAAATTGTTTAAGTCCAAAAACCCTAGCCAAGGTCTATTTCTTTGTTACCTTTTCCTAGCCACTTAAGTCTCCTTTCTGCACATGTCTTATTTCCTTGCCTGCACTATCATGTTTCTATTTAGCGATCTAGAGACTGAGGTGTTCACTAGTTCTCCAAGTTCCTAGGCGGTTAGTCATTTCATCTAGCAATCCAACAAATGCAGTGTTTGCGTATTCTCCTTATCTTGGCGGATAAGTTCCTAACATCCAACAACTTGGTGAATGGTTATGCTTTCCTTTAGTTGCTAAATCTCCAAATGATCTAGTCAAGTATGCTAACATTTAGAGATTGATTGAGGACCATCAATGTTGATCTTGATCGGTGGCTGGCACGTGTTCTCGTGATGAAACCTAGGGTTAAGCAAATATCCAGTGACTCTGAGTTTTCTTCATTCACTTATTCTCTAGATGGCCTAGGTTAAGTCAAGGGTTAACATCAATTCTGGGCATGGAAGTTAAGTCATAGATTTAGTGACTTGGTGACTGAGTGTCTGTGTGTTCTCTTGATTCTAGTGGTTACTGCCTAAACATTTAGTGAACTGGAGAACATGGTTATCTCTTGATCTCCAAATGAAATGGCTAAGTCATGAAACATCTAGCAAATCAGTGAGGACCGTAGGATGATAGCAAGATCAATGGCTGGTGCTTGATCTCATGATTTATTTGAGGTTAGGTAAAAGATCTGGTGACTTGGTGAATAAAGGCTATCTCGTGTTCTCTGAATGTAACTAAGGTTAAGAGAAATGTTCTGAGATCTAGCAAATACTTCAGTTGCGTGATCAAGGTTGAGTTAAAGTTTAAAGGCTTAGAGACTTAGTAGGAGCCATTGATGTAGATATGATCAGGTGGTTGTCGCGTGTTCACTGGATCAAACTAGGTGTCAAGGAAAGATCATGAGATTATGTGAATGCTTCATTCACGTGATCTCCAGACTAGACTAGGGTTAAGGTTTTTATTTTGAGATCTAGAGAAAGCCTTTAGTCACGTGTTTCCTAAATGACCTAAGGGTTAAGGGGAGGCTTATTGAGGTTAAGATAAAGAGATTTTAGGTCTAGAGAAGATCTATGGTGGTCATGATGCTGCTAAAGAAAGATGTAGGATAAATAGTGATCGTGGGTTTGCGCTAGCCATCCGATCTTCCAACAGATAAAGATCAAAGTCAAAGTGGGTCCAGTGCCAAGTTGATTTGATGTGTCTATTTTTTATTAGATGCTGAGATATGATGATGTGGCCGGTTGATTTAAAAAGCTTAGTCGATTATTTGATGATTTATGTGAGCTTCTTGATGTGCCAAGAAAGACTAAGATCAATGGTCATGTTTTAAAATTTTTCAGTTAGCTATTGAAGCCAAAATTTTATTTTTCTACTAGGGTTCCTATAGGGTTTTGAACAATGAAATAGATATGACAAAGGCCAGATCAGATTTTATTTTGTTCTAGGATAATTACAAGTGAAAATTGATGAGCAAACTATTGGGTAGCCACTTGATCTGATTTTGTTTCCTGACATGCCATGCCAAGTTAATGTAGAACTAATATTTTAATAGGGCGGCTAGGGTTTGATGGATGTCAAAATTATTTCCATGCCCTGTACATGCAAGATTTACCAAGTTGGTTCTGGCATTTAATTTTGTTTGCTTGCAATAAGAAATTGTTTGAATTTGTAATTGCAGTTAGCCTGTGATGATGAAATCCATATAATTGTACATCAAATTTGATCTGATCCTTCCCAAGTTTCTAGGCTTTTTCTACATTCTTTCATTTCTTGGTTGTTGAGGTTGTTGGAAACCTATTTTTTCCCTAAATGATCGGATGCTTGTTGCAATCCTGGTATAAAGGATTTTTCATGATCATTTAGAAGGGACTGCTAGATGGTTGGAAATTCTTGAACACAGGAGGCTAAAAAGCTGAATGTGCATCCTCAGTCTAGAGTGCAACACTTTTTTCTAATTGTATCAACACAAGGAAAAAACCTTCTTCATCTTTTGCATATTGTCTAAGGTATTTTTGAATCAGCTTGTAATACAGGGATTTGATTCCTCATACTTAATATAGTTCTTCATTCTCAGATATCTCCTTTGGTTGTGCTTCTTGAGTTTTGGATTTTTTGGTTCATTGCTCAGATTTTATCTGTGTATATATTTTATCTCTTAGCCTTGATCTAGGATTAGGTTAAAAGCCTCTGAGTAAAGCATAGATTCATTGGGTTCAACATGAAGGATGTTTGTAAGTAGTGTAAGAGTCTGGTTTTCTATGTTTATGGCTTGGAATCTCTAATGAATCTAGTAGTTGTTCTTGTATTCTATGTCTACTTTAGGTATAATGCCTAATGGATAAGGCACTGATAAAAAACTAGTACCTCTTATGGTGTTACAAGTGTGGCATGGTTGTTTACATTCTGCAAGAAACCTAAATCAAAATCCTTCATATCCTTTTATGTTCATGGTTGCATGGTTTCAGTTCCACCATAGAAATGGAGAGTCAATGAATGACTGGTTATCATTCAGTACTTTCTTGCTATCATCTACTTTGTTCAATCTAGTTTAAAGTCCTAAAAGTGCCATATGTTATTGGATTAGGTACACCCACCTTGGTTTTGAAGAGCGAGAAGTAAAGAGGGCAGTCTTTGTTGGAGCTGACGAAAAGCAACCCATAGCTCCCAAGAATCCCTGCATGCAAACACGTGTCATAGAAAGAGAGAAAAAACTATGGAGGCATGTAATCATAGATCTGAGAAAGAGAAGCCATTAATTGATCCAATAAGTGAATGAATAAAATACAAAGAGGGAATCCTTATAAAAGGATACCAAAACCCTAAAGAATAATAAGATGCCTAAGTTTAACTTAAGTGTAGAGTATAATAGACTAATAATTAAATAAATTAATTATTAGCTATAATATGAGAACTCTAACACCCCCCTTTAAGTGTAACTTAGGGAGAAGCTAAACAACTAAGGACTAAAATATACATGAAATGAATGAATAAAATACAAAGAGGGAATCCTTATAAAAGGATACTGAAACCCTAAAGAATAATAAGATGCCTAAGTTTAACTTAAGTGTAGAGTATAATAGACTAATAATTAAATAAATTAATTATTAGCTATAATATGACAACTCTAACAGTCTTGTCCCTATAGTTGGTCTAGTTACCTACTGATATCCCCATATTTGGAACTAACCCCTCCTCAAAATTGGCCTTAGGTATATTGGTGTCTTATGGAGTGTAAAATCCTTTTCACGAACCAACATGCCCCAGGAAATGTTTCAGGCTATTGTGGTCTATTTTTATGATAAATTTTCTACCCATTATGATGCAAGGGAGGACAGGGAGAGGGGAAAAAGGCACACCCTAACTAGATCCACCTTGTAGAACAACACATGGAAGCAACCAACACACAAGTGAGAGAGAGAATGTAGAAACACTTTCATATATTATCTTCAATTGATTCATACATTTCAGGTTGTAAGGCCTTCTTGGTTTAGGCCAGATATTATAATCAAGTACAGAAGTCCTCCAACATGTAAGGATCTGCCAATAATCTCTACTCTTCTATCTTCTATCTTCTAAAACTGATCTCTAAGCTCTAACCAAACAACTACATTTATACAAGAGGCTACCAAGAAAGTCGGCCTTCAGATCCACCATCAGCAGAAGGAACAACCAGATCTAGGTCCACAAACTTTCCAATGATAGATACCATCATTAAATCCATGACCAAAATTAATTGCAAGAGTCAGCCTCAATAGAAATCCAAAACAAATAACTCGATAAGAAAGGATAATTGAGCACCAAACAAGCATCACCGAGCACTAGGGAAATTCACCAAGTGCCAAAGAGATAACCGACCAACACTGGTAAACAAAGGAAACCAAGAAAAACCAAACCAACTCAGTCAAAGAAGGAACCGAGCAACATAGGAAAACACAAATATGTTTTTGGTGACACAAGATTGCTAAGGACCCGAGATAATCTTGCATCATACACTTGGGGTTATTTGAGAATGATTCTTCAAATCATGAAATAGGTACAATCTGAGCTACATCCAACTCAGATTGTGAAATCCATGAACTGTCTTCAATCGGTCTATTCTTCCACTTTACCAAATATTCCATATACTATTTTCATCTTGTACTTCTACCAATTCTTTGCTCCAAAATATGCTCAACTTCTTCTATTTGTTTCTTAGGATAATCATTTGGTACTGTCATTTCTTCATCCGACTTATGATACTCATACAAATAAAAAATGTTGAAAATAGGTGATATATCCATGTCATCAGGAAACTCAATCTCATAAGCATTTCCACTATCAAATTTTCTCAAAATATTGCAAGGTCCAAACTTATTCATTTTTAGCCTCCCATATACTCCAACAGGAAATTGACCTTTCTTCAAATGAACCATTACTTCATCATCGATTGAAAAAGTCTTATGTCTTCTTGATCTATCAACTCTATCTTTGTATTTTTGATTACTCTTTTCCAACTTATATTTCACATCATGAATGTAATGTCTTCATGTACTCAACAAACTTTACTCCTTCAACAATTCTCTTTCTTTCATCAGCAATATCCCTCAAATCTGATATACCTCTCAGTTGTATGCCATTTACAATCTTAAAAGGTGTTTTTCCAATACTCCTATTCACTGAATTATTGTATGAAAACTCTACTTGTGCTAACACAAAATTCCAATTACTTGGTGTGTCTCCAACTAAGTATCTCAAAAGATTACCCAAACTTCTTCTTACAACTTCTGTCTATCCATCGGTCTGTGGGTGAAATGTAGAACTATATTTCAACTCAATGCCAAACTTTCTCCAAAGGGTCTTCCAAAAGTATCCAGCAAATTTACTTTCTTGGCCAGAGATAATACTCCTTGGTAATCCATGCAATCTGACAATTTCCTTAAAGAAAAGATCTGCTATATTTACTGCATCTGATGTCTTTCTATAAGGTATAAAATGTGCCATTCTAGAAAATCTATCCATAATAACAAATATAGAATCATTACCTCTTACTGTCTTCGGTAAGCCAAGAACAAAATCCATATTGATATCAATCCAAGGTTTCTCAGGGACAACAATTGGTGTATATAATCTAGTATTTTTACTTACTCCTTTTGCAACTTGACAAACTCCACAACTTTTCACAAATTTCTGAACAACCTTATACAACTATGGCCAAAAGTATTTCTCCTTAAGCAAATTCAATGTCTTATCAATTCCAAAATGTCTAGCCAAACCACTACTATGTTTCTCCTTTATCAAATTAGTTCTCATTGGTCCTCTCCACATACACAACTGAATACCTTTAAACAACATACCTTCTTGAATGAAATATTCTTCCCATTTAGTACTCAATTGATCTTGAATAGGTGCTCTTCACTTTCTCCACAACTTAGAAAAATCAAGATCAAATTCATAAGAATCTCTCATGTCATCAAATCCAAGAACTTTAATTTCATCTCGGTCATCAAAGATCTCCTTCTACTCAATGCATCAACAACTCAGTTAGTGACTCCACTCTTATGTTTTATCACAAATGTATAACTCTGTAAATACTCAACCCATTTCATATGTCTCTGATTTAACTTAGTTTGACTACCCAAATACTATAAAGCTTTATGATCAATATACAACACAAATTCACTCGGTATCAAATAATGTCTCCATTTCTTCAATTCTTGAACAATAGCATAGAATTCTTGATCATACACATAATATTTTCTTTTTGCATCATTCAACTTTTCACTAAAGAAAGCAACATGTTTACCTTCTTGACTCAACACAACTCCTATTGCACTTCCACTTGCATCACATTCTACTTAAAATACCTTATTGAAATCAGGTAATGACAAAAGAGGAAATTCAACAACCTTCTGCTTCAGAGTCTCAAAACTTTTATCAGCTCCATGTGTCCACTTGAATTCTCTTTTATCTCCTCTCATAGTCTCAGTCATAGCATTACAAATTGAATTAAAATTCCTAATGAACTTTCAGTAAAAACTTGCCAAACCATGAAATGATCTTACCTCACTAGCATTCTTAGGTGTAGGCCAATTCAAAATAGCTTCAACCTTTTCAAGATCAATGTTCAAACCATCAGCTGAAATCACAAATCCCAAATACACAATCTCCTCTTTCATGAATGAACACTTTGTTAGATTTATCAGAAACTTTTCTTCTTTCAATCTTTGCAATACTTGTTTAACATGCAAAAAATATTCTTCTCTAGTCTTACTGAATATCAGAATATCATCAAGGTATACAATCACAAACTTACCCAAGAATTTCTTCAAAACTTCATTCATCAACCTCATAAAAGTACTCCATGCATTAGTTAAACCAAAAGGCATAACCAACCACTCGTACAAACCTTCTTTTGTCTTAAAACAAGTCTTCCATTCACCACCTTATCTGATTCTGATATGATGATACCCACTTTTCAAATCAATTTTGGTAAAATACTTTGCTCCAGTCAAACTGTCCATTATGTCATCCATTCTTAGTATAGGAAACCTATATTTCACTGTTATCTTGTTGATTTCTCTGGAATCAGTACACATTCACCATTCTCCATTCTTTTTAGGTGCCAATATAGCAGGTACTGTACAAGGACTCAAACTTTCTCTGATCAAACCTTTCTACAATGATTCTTGAATCTATCGGTTCAATTCCTGATTCTCGATAGGTGTCAACCGATGTAGTGCCTTTCAGTAAACTAGCTCCATGGATTAGATCCATGCAATGATCAATGCTTCTCTTCAGTGGCAAACCATCAGGTACATTATCAAAAATGATCTGTGTACTTGGTGAGTAACTTATCAATCTCCTTAGGGACACTATCCTCTATTTTCTTACTCGGTTTGTTAGGAATCACAACAAAACATACATCATTCTTCTTCAAATCCTTAATAAACTTTCTTCCTTCCATCAAGAAAACTTTCATAGATGTGCAAAAATTACTAATAGGTTCTTCAATCAAAGGTAACAAGACTTGTCTTCTTCCATTATCCCAAATAGTATATTTATGCGATCTCCCATCATATATAACATGTCTATCATATTTCCAAGGTGTAACCAACAAAATATGACAACAATCCATAGGCATGCTATCACATAACACCTTATCATAGTACTTTCCAATTTTCAAATTCACATAACATTGTTCACTTACCAAGAGTGTATGCTCATCTTTGATCCATGAAATCTGATAGGGCTTCAGATGTTCCAACCTTTTCAGCTGAAAATTTGTAACCATTTCCTTAGATGCCAGATTCTCCTAGCTACCACTATCAATAATTACCTTCCAAACTTGAACAAAAACTCTACATCTGGTTTTGAACAAACTTTTTCTTACCGAATCTTCCTTATTACTTTCACTCTAAAGTGCTCTCCTTACCATTAAGTTATTTTCCTTCTCGGGTTCATTCAGTGACTCTTCTTGCACTAAAGCATTTCTACTACTATTGACCTTATTACTTGCATGTGTACACTCAAAAGATCTATGTCCTTCTCCATAATTATAACAAGTTCCTTAGAAACTACCTCTATTATAACCACCTCGGTAGTTACTGCCTCTGCCTCTAGATGAACTTTCACCTTTCCACTTGGTCTTGCCTTTATCTAGATTTGTCTTTTCAGGTTTAGATCTAATGTTTTCACTATAAGATCTACCTCTTCCTCTAGGGAATCTACCACCTCCACCTCTTTGTCTTTGTTCATGTCTCTTGTTCAATTTCTCCTAAGCTTTTAATGCAAATTGATAATCTTCTTCAATGTTCTCCAATTTGACCAAACTGATTTCTTCTTGGATGGAAACTCTCAAACCATTCAGGTAACTAGCAATTCTTTACACATCACCTTCATCATGTCCAAATCTAATATCTAATCTATAGAATTCCTCAGTATATTCTTTTACCGAGCTATCTTTCTACCTCAAACTTTGCATTTGCCTAACTAGGTTAATCTAATAATCACAAGGTAAGAAATTTCCTTTCAATTTATTCACAATTTTATTCCATACCTTAATTTTGTCTTTGCCTTTCCTCTTTCTATCTAACTACAAATGTTCCCACCACAAGGATGCATGACTTTTCAACTTTGTGCTTGCAATTTTTACCTTCTTTTCCTCACGTACATTTTCATATTCAAAGTACTTTTCCATCTTGGTGATCTAGTCCACCAATTCATCAGAATCCAATTTTCCACTATATTTAGGAGGATTAAAGTGTGGTGTAGACTTCAAATTTGTCAAAAAATTCAACAATATTTCCTCACCTTGATCCATCATTGGTGCAGGTTCTACATACACTTGTTCTTCCTCAATTTCATCATCACTAACACCTTCAAGATGTCTTCCTCTTCTCTGGGCTATTTCAACAACTTCTAATCTAGCAACAAGTTGTCTCAATATGTTTTCCAATCCTGGATCCGCATCTCACCTCCCATGAAACATCTTGAAACCCTCTATAATTATAGGCCAGATCACAATCTGCTACCCCACAACAAAATCAACTAGGGTTTGATAAGAAGGAACCCTCAAACCTAGATTCACAAACCTAGATCTAGATCTCACCTCACTCTGATACCACCTGATGCAAGGGAGGAGAATGAGAGGGGCCAAATGCACACCCTAACTAGATCCACCTTGTAGAACAACAAGCAAAAGCAACCAACATACAAGTGAGAGAGAGAATGCAGAAACACTTTCATATATTATCTTCAATTGATTCATACATGCCGGGCTGTAGGGCCTTCCCGATTTAGGCCAGACATTACAATCAAGTATAGTCCTCCAACATGCAAGGAACTACTAATAATATCTACTCTTCTATCTTCTATCTTCTCAAAATGATACCTAAACTCTAACCAAACAACTACATTTATACAAGAGGCTACCAAGAAAGTCAGCCTTCAGATCCACCATCAATTGAAGGAATGACCAGATCTAGGTCCACACACTTTACAATGATAGATACCATCATTAAATCCATGACCAAAATTAATTGCAAGAGTCAGCCTCAACATAAATCCAAAACAAATAACTGGGTAAGAAAGGATAAATGAGCGCAAGACAAGCATCACTGAGTGCCAGGGAAATTCATCGAGTGCTAGAGAGATAACTGACCAACACCAGTAAACAAAGGAAACTAAGCAACACCAAACTAACTCAGTCAAAGAAGGAACTGAGAAATACATGAAAACACAAACATGTTTTTGGTGACACAGGATTGCTAAGGACCCGAGATGCTTCTGCATCACATTAAGTACTACTAGAATTTGGCTAAAGCATGTATTATGGCTAGCATTTCCTTATCACAAATATTGAAGCTCCTCTTAGGTCCCTTGAGCTTCCTACTCTCATACATAATCAAGTGCTTATCCTACATAAGAACCACTCCAACACCCTCCCAAAATGCATCACAATGTAGCTCAAATGGTCTACTGAAATCTAGCAAAGCTAACACTGGGCAAGAAGTCATCAAATCCTTGAATTTATCAAAACACTCATGTGCCTCAAGAGTCCACAAGAAAGCCTCTTTTCTCATCAATTCTATCAAGGGTGCTATGTGCCTAGAATATTCATTGACAAATATCTTGTAGAACCCACACAAACCCAAAAATCCCCTCAACTGTGTAAGGTTCACTAGAGTAGACCACTGAAAAATAGCACAAATCTTTTTGAGATCCATGCATACACCCTGTGCACTGATAATGTAACCCAAATACAATAACTCTGATAATCCCAGATCACATTTTTATTCCTTTGCATATAAGGACTCTGTGCTCAAAATTCTCAACTCTGTATCAAAGTGTTGCAAGTTCTCATCCCATGTTTTACTATAAACAATGATGTCATCAAAGAAAGCTAAAATGAATTTCCTCAACTGAGCCTAGAAGACCCTATTTTTTGTGGACTGGAAAGTAGCTGGATCATTAGTTAGCCCAAATGGGATAACTACAAACTCAAAGTGGCCACAATGACATCTTCTCTACATCTTTCTCCCTAACTTGGATTTGATGATATCTCTATCTCAATTGATCTTCGAAAAGAAGCAAGCACCATGAAGCTCATTTATCAATTCATCTATCTGAGGAATGGGGTACCTATTCTTTATTTTTTTTGTTCAAGATCCTATAATTAATGCACATCCTGAGTGTGCATCCTTCTTCGTCACTAGTACCACTGAATAAGTGAAAGGAGATTTACTTGGTCTAATATGGCCCATAGACAGTAACTCCTTGATGGTCTTTTCTATTTCATCCTTCAATATTTTTGGATGTCTGTATGGTGTAATCATAATGGGTTTGACACCCTCCTCCAACTCAATGATGTGCTCAATACCTCTATTAGGAGGACTACCTAGTGGAATGCCACTAAACACCTTACTATGCTTGATTCTCAGTGCATGTATGTCTGGATGATACTTCAAATTTTTTTGCCCTTGTGATGGCATCAAAGTACAACAGGCTTCCCACTCAACCTGGTCATGTCTCAACAAGCTCCCCATGCATCAGCAAGACATCATCCTAAATTCACTATCATGGATGGCATTAAGTATATGTGTCTTTCCATTTGACTATAACTTCATCTCCATGTCTCTCAAATCAAGGATGAACACACCAATGTCATGCAACCAAGTGATACCAAGTACTAGATTGGTGTCACCCCTATTTACAACATAAAAATCAGCTTTAAAGTCAAAGTTATTAATCCTCGAGGGTATACCTGTAATCTTCCTATCACATTTAAGGATGTAGCCATTAACTACCCTCAATCTTAGACCCTCAAACTATTATTTTTGAATCCCACACCTCTCAACCAACTTGAAATCAATAAAATTATGAGTGGCACTTGTATCAAGTAAGGTGATAACTCACCGCCCTACCAACACTCATTTTGAATGATCCCTCTTGTTGTACATTGGTGAGATGGGACTCCTTAAGTCTATCCTGAGTCCTTTTATCACTGGTAGTCATTTGGTTCAACTTCTCATCATTTGTGCTTTCCTTTTCTTCATTTGATTCCTCATTTTTAGATTTTTTGTTCAAATTTTCAAATTCAAAATCCTCATAATAAGCCCACATAACCCTATTTTCTTTTCCCTTGGGTCTTAAAGGAAAATCATGGTTTAGGTCATAAGGTCCTTTGCAATAGAAACATAATTTCTTCTTACATAAATCATTAAGTGTTTCCCTGTCAAGTGGTGCAAAATATTTCTCTTTATTTTCATTTTAAAATTTAGTCCTCTCTGGTTTCTTAAAGAATGGTTTATTTCATGTGCTAGAGGAAATTGTCTTGGAATTAAATTTATTTAATGGAGCTACATGGCTCCACACTCCTAGATTTTTTCATAGCATCCTTCAATGTGAAAGGATCAAAATCCTTTACCAAACCTCTCAATGCTTTGGTTAAGCCTTCAATAAATAATACTATCAACCTCCTCTCTGATATATCTGGCACCATAACTAAGGACCACTGAAAATCATTAATGAAATGCTCTAAACTCCCCGTCTACTTGATTTATGCCAAGTCTCTGAAGTAGACCTCTGGATCTTTCTTATCAAACCTCTAAACCAATCTATCCAAGAAGTCTTAGTAAGAAGTCACCTGATTATGTTGAAGAGTGATCAACCCATGATACCACCAATCATGTGCTACTCCCTCCAAATGTAAAGTGGCATATTTTATTGCCTTAATCTCTATCATAGGCCTCAATTCTTGAAAATTATCAATCTTGTGGATCCAAGCTTGCACTGTCAATCTACCACTACCATCAAAAGTGGACAAAGTAAGCTTTCCTGTAGCATGCTTCAACTCATTATTCTATCCCCTCGGTCTCCCATCTTGTATAATTGGATGGTAGTGTTCTCTTCTCTAGTTCAAAAAAATCTCAAAATTCATCCTCTCTCGCACCTATGGTGGCTTCCATTCATCATTAGTAGCCATAAGGATGTCTACAAATGTCTCATCCTCAGCTTCCTCTACTGGCTCCTGAACTGGTTCCTCTCTAACAAAGGTAGGATGTGTAGGCCTGTCTTCTATCCTAAAATGTGTCCTATGTGCCCTTGGAGATCCTATAGCACTCTTGTTATCCTCCTAATCCATATTTTGCCTTGCCGATGGGTTTATGTGCTCTACCATAGTAGTAAGATATTGTAGTGCCTAAGCTACCTATTGTTTCCATGTAGCCATGGCTCAAAAAAACTCTCTAGTTTCATGATCTTCATCATTCCTATTTACCTTGGGTGGGCTACCATCATGCTTTTCACCCATGATGCCTGAATTCCCATCTAAAACCTATTCACCTTCAAGGAAGGCTCTCTTGCATGTATAGTACCAGTGAGGAACAACTTCTTCTGGCTCAATGTAAAATCCCTAACCCTTAGGATGGCAGGATTTAGCTCTGATACCAATGTAAGAACCCCAAATCAATCCTTATTTGCTATAGACATTTATCTCAATTTGTTGTTTGAAAGTTTATGATTTTTTTTGGATTTTTAAGTGTTTTAGAAATAAAAAGAAAATATGCAATAATCTAAAATTCTTAAACAATTCAATTAACTACTACAACTTCTATTTATTTTCCAAATGAAATACAAAAGTAAATAAAGACAATCCTTTATTAGAAAATGATTAACAAAGGAAACTATGAAATGCATAAAAACCTGGGAGAATACACCAGCTTCTGCAGGAACTTATTTATTTCAACTCTACAATGTTTGTGATGATCCAAGCCACCCTTTTTGACCTCCAACCAACAAACACATGCCACATAAAATTTAGTTGAATTTTTATACCAAAATTGTAGGCCTGGGGATTAGCGCTATTTTTGCTTGTTGACTGCAATTTCTTGTTGTGGCTATAAATCTGAAATAGGGTAATGGCTGCAACTTATTCCTCCATAAATTACAATTAAATACTATCTTCTTCTTCCTTCTATTGAAACTAATATTGTTGAAGCACAAACAAAGTCTCTAGATGAAACTCTCTGAAATTCCAAATTCACAGGATATTTCACTAGCTCAAATGGATACACATAGAAGAACTACATTATTTAATGGAAAAGATGAAACCCCTTATCATAGCTCAAAATCACAATGATCAATTTGCAAAATAACAATGGATTCCTTCCTACTTCTCCCATCAAGCATAAATGGGCTTTCCAACCCTAAATCACAATTCCTTGGAATGTTGCGATTTCTTTCTTTAATGCATTAAAAATATAATCATTAAATAAATTTAATGGTTTAGACTTAGGAAAACATACCAATAAATTAATACATTAATTTGGCCCCCTTCATGATACTTAGACCCATCACTTAAGTGATTTAATATAAAGTCAATTTACTACTTAATATTAAATCCTTTGCCATTTAATTAATATATAACCACTAAAAACTAAATAAATCCCTAAAAAATGTGAATCTGGCTTAACTGTCTAAAACTAGAGTTATCATAATAATTTAGCACATGACCAAATAATATTTCTAAAAATAGCAGGGGTCCATCTCTATGACTCTAAAAGTTGCTAAAAATAGCAAAACTCAAACAAACGGAGTCTGAAACCTCTCCATACCAAATCAAGGGTACTGAGCTCTGCAAAAGTCAAACCATCATATAAGCATATCTCCCTTGTGCACAAATTGACCCTCTATCTGTCTCTACTAGCCTACAAGGGTCCAATGATAGGCTAATCAATAGCTAGAATGATGTAGCTAGAAGGGGATATCACATCTTCTCATTTTGTATACATGATCCATTGATAAACCGATTCATTGATGTATATTGACTCCCTTTTTTATGACCACCTGATTTATTTTGATACTCATATTATTGATACATTGATGACATTTTGATTTGATATCTGATATAATATTTTAATCTCATTGTACCTCTTTCACTGATACATTTATTATATATATGAGATGCAAATTATTTGACTCCTATATGATGTCTTATTATGGATGCATTTCTTTTTGTCTTTTCACGTGCCATGTATGTATGTTTTATGTACTATGGGTCCTTTTTATGTTTTTTTCTGATGGATATGCAATATAATGTGGTTTTACATATGATACTGAAATGGATGAAAGCCTAGATAATACAATGTATGATGCCACTAACATGTGATGCAGGTTTTTTTTGATACCAACAGTAGAGATAATCAATCATGATTTGATTCATATGATGATGATGATGATGTCAGATTGGACTCAGTGTCTCAATGTTGATCTCATCTTGGTGCAGTTTATGCCCCTCAAAATAATGATCTCATTAAGCATGTTTCACTTATAAAAACATCATGAATGCAATGTTAGAATGAATGCAACTAACTATGACTTCTAGGATAGTCATTTATCTTTTAGATGTGCTATTTTTTAATTATAAGTAAGCATTTTTGGAACATTGAGGCTAGTACAACCCTAACTGATTGAATTTGCAATCATGATAATATGAATAGTATCGTTATCAGATTTGATGTTGAAAGTGAACACAAACACCAAGGCATACAGAGCCAAGATGATCCGAGTGTTACTTTTGTTTTGATATTTCAAGATGATACACATATCAAGGTATGAAGAATGAGATGACCTGAGAGCATCTTGCATGGCCCAATACAAATAAGAGATCCTTTCGTTCATGTGTATTGAATGAATTTATGTCCGCAATGACCCTTTATAGTTCATATCCTTGGAAATATGTTGCTGATTGCACCTTACTAAGAAATCACTCAAGAAAATAGACAAGGAGGTAGTTCCAACCTCACCTTAGCATTTAAATAAAATGAGTAGAGGTATGTACGACACACCATATGAAATGGATGCTCTTATCATAGACACCAAATTTATTTGATGCTTTAGGATCATCAGAACAATCAGCCGCAAGTATAAATAAAAATAAAGTATCATGCCCCCTATCCTTGCTTCTCTAGTGCATAGACATCCTTGAGTTGATATGAAGACACGACCCAAAAAAATCCATGATAATAGACAACATACAAAGAAAATTTTATGTCTTCCTCTTCATTCCTCTAGCCTGTAGACATTATCAAGTTACTTATAAAAGCATGATCAACATAGCTCAAGCAATTTTTGTGTCCAGTTGTGTTTTGTTTTGATGTCTTATGTGGATATTTGTTTGTCTTTTTGTGGTGTTGAAAACACTATTGATTGGGTGAATTTGGATTCATTTCATTTTATGATGTTGAGAAACACTATTATGTGAGTGTGTGGGAATTGAGAAATGCCGTTGTGTGTTGTATTGAAAAACACCATTTATTCAATGGTAGAATACCTCCTAGTTTATAAGAAAGACTCTGAAGAAGGTAACAACTGTAACTAACAAGATACTAATGACTCTATTGGAATGCTAGGAACCTAACCCTAGTTAGTTATGATTGTCCTAACTTTAAGACACAAACTGAATCCAAACCATGATGGTAGGATTCTAAATCAACTGAATGTACATGATTGTGAAAGTGACAAAAATGTATTTAAAAGCTTAAGTCAAAGAAGGCAAGATAGACAAATGATGCATTGATAGATGGAGAAATAGTTACAACTAGCATCCGATTACCATGTTTTTACCACTTGGAAGAATTGTTATTTTTGCTACCAAGTTGCCTATTTACTAGGTTTTCACCAAGGCACTTTTCTTATTTTTCGATAATTTTGCACTTCTTCTCTTTTTTATTTTTTGTATTTTTTCTCTTTTTATTTTTTTGTATTTTTTATTTTTATTTTTATTTTTATTTTTTTATTTTTTTACTTATTTTTTCTCAATTCATCAAGGTGCTTATTTTCTAGGTTTTCACTAGGATGATCACTTCTTCTAGACATTTTACCATGTTTTTTCTTTTCTTCAAGAACCTTTTTCACTATTTTTGGACTTAAGAACTTTTTCTATTGTTTTTAAAAAAATTAAAGGATCTTTTTCTGTTGTACACAAGTCTCTGAGGATGCTAATGTTGGAAACTGAATTGAAACAATTATTGTATTGTCATTGATGTCAAAAATTAATTGGTAAGATTGTTGCTACTTAGGAAAGTACTATATCTATTTGAGTGTTGCTAAGAGGGCTAAGCAAGGTTGGTAACAAGAGCACCTAAGGAAAGGTTGAGTTATCTTGATACTACAAAGTGTACTTGACTATGTTGCACTATGATGAGATAATGTATTGTTTATCTTAGTAAGACTGAAGACTAAATTGGTAGGCTTAACTGAGCAAAGAATGGAAAAATCATGTTTAAGCTGAGTAATGTTAGTGTCAACCAAGTAGTATATGCTGAGCAAATTATAGTGTTGACCAAGCACCAGTAAATTGCCGAGGAAGATAGTGCAAGTCGAGGAGACAGTTTTAGTATTGACTGAGCATTCTACATGAAGATTGAGTGAACAATCATAGTATTGACCGAGCATCAACAATTTTATATTTGAAGAGAATTTAATTTTGGAGCCGACATTGTTGAATTCTTGGATTATGTAAAATGTGTTGACTTTATTTATTGATTTTTTGGAAGCATTAAATGCATTGTAAAATGTTTTATTGTAAATCTTTGAGAGATTTGAGATGATTCTAGAAAAGGAGCCGAAGAACATAAAGTGGGTAGATTCAATGAATCTAACCTAACCCTAAGATCTATGAATGAGATTGAGCGGCAAAAGATAAGTTAACCTAATTGAGGAAAATATAAGGGAACCTGAACATTGTGATATGTATGCACATGGTGAACAGAGAATGCTGGAAGAGGAAAGTTTTATTGACTGACTAAGCAGAAAAGGATGAAGGAGAATAGTGGTGATTGCTTGAAGAAAAGTTTCGAGCATATCAGAGATGGAAATGGCAAAGTTTCAAAGTCAGTAAACCAGCATTAGTGTACAGAATCAGATCTGATATTTGCAAAGTGAGTTGTATATTTTTCAGATAATACTGCTGCTACTTTCTAACCATTGTAACAATTAAAATCCTTTTAACATAGGTTGACCTAACAATCATATGTTAAATCCTTTGAACAAGGTTGCATTCTAATGGAGTGTATGTAAGTCCTATGACTAGGCTCACTTTTAACAGGGTGATTGAAATCCTTTAACCGGGTCACATTTGATAGTGTGTATTGTAACCTTTGATAGGGTTGGCTTTTTACCGAGCTCACTTTAGAAGAGTGAAAATAATAGTAGCATGTTACAAAGTGGTTTTTCCCAAATTGGGTTTCCACTATAAAACTTGGTGTTTATACTTGTGTGAATGTTTAGATATGAACATTGCTATGTTTTACAAGTTAAGTTATAGCTAGGTAGTGAACTGCATTGTTAGATGTTTCTATTATTGAATCAGTGATGACCGAGTTTGTTTTGGTTTTGGATCTGATTGAAGGATAAGTTTATGAGATTGTTTTATACATCAGGACCTGAGAACAACTGATTCACCCCCCCTCTTTGTTGTTCTAAATCATATTAACAGCTAAGTGATGGGCCAAATTAATGGCATATTTTATGATTCTTTTTCTATAGTTCAGTAGGGTGTTTTTGTATAGTTTTATGTAGACTTTGATGGTATTATATGTATAAGTGCATGAACAATACTTTAATACTTTATGGATCAACAAGATATGTGGTATAAGTTGGAACTTATGGATATAATATGATAGATGAATTAGTAATTATACATGTGTGTTATTTAATGTTCATCTCCCCTAAGTTGTTTTGGGTTAGGTTTCTTACAACCACATATCATGCAAGAATTAGTTAATGAGATAATACCTTTTTGGATTTAATAATGCAAATATATGTTTTGAGTTTGGCATGTGTTACTAACTCCATGTAGGAACAAGTCAATTTCATATTCATTAAGCAGCGTGGTGGAATTGACAAGATCAACCCTAGAACCAATACAATAAAGACATAATCGTGCATCACTCTTCCTTGGAGTGGTCAAATGATTACCATCATACTTGAGCGCATATTTAGAAGCACAACCTTCTATATCTATGGAAAGCTTGTTCTCAAAAGCTTTTAATTCCATTGTATGACATTATGAATCTTCTTGATCCTCATTGTTGGAGTGATCGTAGTTATAAGTGTTAGTTTTTCAGTATTTTCTTATAAATAAGCTATTGACTTAACTTTCAAGAAGAGTTGAGCTAGGAAAGTTATTGTAATCTTGCAACAACAAATAGAGTTTAGTTCTATTTTACTCTAAGTGAACCTTTCAAATGAATGAATAGAATGCACATTACAAGTTCTATCTTTTTATCTTGATTGTGTACTATTCACTCATCCAAGGGGACCCACTTGGTGAGTGAATCCCATTGTTAGTTAGGATCTATTTCATGCTTTCTTAGAGTTAAGAAGAACTATGCTATTCCTGCAACTGTTGGTTGCAGAACTAACAGGTTGTTCCTATAGAAAAGGTAGATAGAGAAGTACCTATATGTGATTATTACTTTTAGTAGAATAAACTTGTTTCTTTTTCCCAGCTTAGCCTTTCAAGCTTTCAAGTATTTTAAATTCCACAGTTTAGACAACTGGTAGTTAAGATAGTTTGGAGAATATACCTTGTAGACACTATTTCAAGTTTACGTCTTTGGTTGATACTATAAATGAGCTAAATGAGTCAATTAGTTTCTATTTAGGATGTCCAATCTTGAATGAATGAGTGTTATGCTCTAAGTTTCTAAGACATTTATTTGGCCACACATTTTTGGCACCATTATCTAGGATGGTGTCTATCTAAACTTATCCTAAGGGTCATTTTTCCCAAAGCTTTCATAATATAGGTCTTAGTTTTAATCAATCCTTTTTATGCATAGGAGAAGAGACCATCTTGGAAGATTTATCCCTCAGAATGTTCCATTATTTTTAGAAGAAATCTTACCCCCTAAGCAGGAAAATCCATAGGAAGTTGACCGTGAAGAGAATCAACCATTTGAGAAACCATTTTCTGACCTACATCAAGCAATCAAAACACCACCACCTATAGAATATACCTTTGATTTAAATGATCTCTTTTTTAAATGTGAATACTAGGATAATCCCTGGTCCATTATTGTTTTTAGAGGACAACCCACAGCTCCAAATCCTCTAAGGATGGCATGCCCCACCTTTCCCTTTCCTATTATTGACATGAATGATAATAACAACCTCAAGAATATTCCCTCTTCAGTCCTTCCAAAGTTCTATTGCTTGATTACTGAAGACCCTGAGACCTTCCTTTTTGAGTTTGTCATCCTTTGTAGAAGCTATGACTATACAATTGATGCTTATAGGTTGAAGTAGTTTCTATATACTTTGAAGGAGGCATCACTGGGGTGGTTCATGGGTCTAGGAGCCAATGCTATCAGAGATTGGGAAGGATTGAAGAATGCATTTTTAGAAAAATGTAAAGAGTATTGTGAGGGTAGTGATATGAAAGGTGATGATATTTTCAAGATGACACAAAAGGATGAGGAAACACTTGATGATTATGTTTCAAGATTCTTGTTTAACATCCAAAAGAATACTCAACATAATTTGAATGAAGAATCCATAAAAAATCTCTTTTTAAGAGGTGTTAATGAGTCTTGTATGGAGGCTCTTGAATTGATGGCTAGAGGAGACATCACTCAAAGCACTTGGTATTAAATTAAGAGGATATGTCTTAATTAATCTAGAGATACAATAAAGAAAGGAAGAGGGTTCAGAAAATCAAGTAACAAAACTAATGGTGTTGGTGTTTCAAAGATGGAGATATATAATCTCTTGTTTGAATTCGAGCAAGACATCATCAACAATGTAGCCACCCAGTTGGATACTATGCAAGCAAAGAAGAAGCATGAAGAAGCAAAGGCCATGTTAGCTGAATTCTATTCACATTGGAGGGAGAAGAAAAGGAACTACAAATGTAAAATAATTGCATGTTTGGAGGCTCAATCAATACCAACTAAATTCAAGGCTATTGACAAGAACAAAGAGATCTTTTATGTTTCTCAATGAAGACCATGGGCCTAGAAACAAGGTATGCCTCAAGACCCTTTTCAAAATTATGGTTTCAATAATGATCAATAGAAAAATAGAAATTCTCAGAATTTTGGTCACCAAGGTAAAAAATGGAATAACAATTGGTCCAATCAGTCTCAACCCCAATGGAGCAACCAAAATTGGAGAAAATAAACCCCTCCTAATCAGTGTCAACACCCCAATCAAAATTGGCAACAAAATAACCAATGGTAGCCTCAGCAAGGTAACTGGCATAAGTCACCTCAGGGGGGTCCCAATTAGCCTTGTCAACCTAATCAACAAGCCATTATGCTACCTCCACAACAACAAGCTATAATGCCTCCACCTCCTATAGCCAATGCCAGCCCTCAAAAGAAAACCTAGCTTCCTGCTCAACCTTCACCAAATCCTAATAATAGGTAGCCTAATCAGCATCATAATTATTCCATTAAGGTAAATGATATCCAGTTAAGGTTAGGAGCTACATTACCTATACCAAAAGGTCCTATCATCACTAAAGTTACTATTGAGGATGATATCCCTAAGAAAGAACTTGCTACCCTTTCAAATCCTTCTCTAGTAGAAAATAATCCACCATTTCCTCAAAGTATTACCCAATCTACACCCCCAAAAGAAATTCCATTTGCAACTGATCTGATCAACCAACTAAAGAAAATGACTATACAAATTCCTTTATTGGATGCCCTCAAGGAAGTTCCAGTTTATAATAAGGTTATCAAAGAGGCTTGTATTAAACAACCTACTAGGAAGAAGAAAGACGCTCATAATGTTCATGTCCTTGGACAACTCTTTGATCTTATGTTGAGCAATGTCATCATACCAAAATATTCTGACCCAGGTAGCCCTGTTGTCACTATCTATATTAATGGAATTCAGATCCAAAATGATTTGATTGACTTAGGAGCATCCATTAATGTAATGAAAAGGGAAGTCTTGTTAAGACTTGATATCATTGGCTTGAGAGAGACTCCCACATCCTTCAGTTAGCTGATAATTATATTGTGAAGCTTGGATGGAATGATAGAGGACATAATTGTGAACTTGATTCATTAGACTATCCCTCAGACTTTGTGATCTTATCTCCCAAGGCTACTCTAGGTGGTTATCCATTAATCCTAGGAAGACCTTGGTTGGCCACTACAGATGCCTGTATAACATGCTGCTATGGAAATATGACTATATCTGATGGAATTAGTACTAAGAAGATGACCTTATATTCTCCTGCTAAACCTCAGATTGATCTTGATCAATTTTTTTGGCCTGACTTAGGTGACATTGAGCTAGAGGTAAACTCACTACATCAGTTAATGGTTATAGAAAGGAATCCATTCATGGTATCCCAAGAAGAAGATAACATACTTGTTGCAATCCTTACCAACAAATATGGTGCTAAACCATCTTCCTATACTATTCCTAATTGATCTCTACAAACTATATTGTATCTACAAAGTTCACCTCAGCTTCCTGCAACAATTCATTACCTCCATACATTTCTTCCACATGAGAATAAGTCACCTTCACTTGAAGAAGTCATCATGTTAGATAAGGTAGTCAAAGTAGAAATTGCTCTAGGTAGGGAGTTGAATGTTAATAAGAACCTTACTCCTGAACTCAACAAGAATTCTTAAGCTCCTATAAGGAAGCCATCAAGCCTTTTCTTGGGATTACATAGATATGAAGGGATTGGATCCAAGGCTTTGTACCCAAAAAATTTACATCAGTCTTGATTGTAAACTAGTTAGATAGCCTCAAAGAAGAATCAATCCAGCACTAAGAGATAGAGTGAAGACTAAATTGCAGAAATTGCTTGATGCTAGTTTTATTTACCATATTTATGATAGTCAGTGGGTCTTACCTTTGGTCATAGTTCAAAAGAAGGGAGGAAAATAGAAGGTGTGTTGTGATTATAGAAAATTGAATACAACAACCAAGAAGGCCCACTTTCTATTGCCTTTTATTGATCAAGTCCTTGACAACCTAGCTGGTAAGAAGTACTTTTCATTTCTAGATGGATTTAGTGGATACAACCAAATTTAGATAGCACTCGAGGACCAAGACAAGACCACATTTACATGCCCATGGAGAACCTTTACCTATTCAGTCTTACCTTTTGGATTATGTAATACACCTGCTACATTTCAAAGAGTAGTTATCAATATCTTTTTTGACATAGATGACTTTACAGCATATGGATCCATGTTTGAGGAGGCTCATGCAAACTTAGACAAAGTTATTAAAAGATGCCAGTAACACAATCTCTCTCTTAAAAATGAGAAGTGCTATATGATGATGGAGGAAGGAGTTGTTTTAGGACACTACCTTTCATCATTTGGTATTCAAGTTGACCCCGCCAAGATAGAAGTCATTAATACATTTCTAACTTCAACAAAGAAGGAGGTTAGAAGTTTTATAGGACATGTTGGTTACTACAGGAGGTTCATCAAATATTTTCATCAAATTGTAGCTCCATTGTACAATATCTTAAAGAAAGAAGCAGAAGTTGAATGGACTAAGGACTGTGAGCAATCATTCCAATAGTTGAAGGATGTCTTGACTAAAACACCTATCTTGAGAGGACCTGATTGTAATTTTCCATTTTATATTCATATAGATGCCTCAGATTATACCATAGGAGAAGTGATAGGACATAAAGATATAATATTTGAGCATGCCATATATTACATTAGTAAGAATCTACAAGGTGCCAAACTAAATTACACTATCACTGAGAAGGAACTGTTAGAAGTTATCTATGCACTTAATAAATTTAGACACTACATTACTAGTTATGAGGTATTTGTGCATACAGATCACTCAAAAATCAAGTACCTAATGAAAAAACTTGCTATCTCAGGCAGGTTGGCTAAATGGTTACTCTGAATGCAGGAATTTGATATCAAAGTCATTGATAAAGCAGGGAAAGATAATGTGGTGGCTCATTTTCTATCAAGATTGCAAGTTTCTAATAATCCTACAACTATTGATAATAGTTTTCTTGATGAAATTTTTTTCTCTATCATTACTCATAACCTATGGTATGTAGATATAGAAAACTACCTTGCTAAAAGAAGTACCCTGCCACACTTCTCTCCTAAGGAGCACAAAATCTTAGTTGAGAAAAGTTTTAACTTTTCATGGATTGCTGGATTTATGTTCTACATAGGTTGGGATCAAGTCACACAAAGATGTGTTCATGAAGATGAGACATATGACATCCTTCATGCATGTCATGATGAACCATGTGGAGGGAACTTTGTAGCCAAGCATACAACATTCAAGATTCTAACCACTGGATATTACTAGCCTACCCTACACAAGGATGCTACTAAATATACAAGGCACTATGATAGATGTTAAAGAATAGGACACCCAACTAAATTAGATGAAATTCCCCTAGAGCCATAGGTAATTGTAACACCATTTGACAAGTGGGGTATTGATTTTGTAGGTCCTATATAGCCTTCCTCTCATGGTAAGTCCTATATCTTAGTTTATACTAATTATGCAACCAAATGGGTAGAAGCCAAGGCTATGAAGCATGATAGGGACAATAAGGTGGCTAAGTTTTTGTATGAATCCATATTCACTAGGTTTGGTATACCTAGAGAGCTAGTCACAAACCAAGGTGCTCAATTGACCTCAAATCTCATAACTGCCTTGATGGATGAATATACAATCAGGCATGGTAAATATTCACCTTATCATCCATAGGCTAATGGTCAATCCAAAATCACCAATAGGGAAATAGAATCCATTCTAACAAAAAAAATAGCTATTCACAAAAGGGATTGGGCCACTCGACTTCCTAAAGCCATTTGGGCCTATAAAACAACATGGAAAACTACCACTGGTTTTACACCATTTGAGCTAGTTTATGGAAAATATGTTGCCATGCCCATTGAGTTTTAGCACAAAACCCTTAGGAAAATACTTGAGCTGGATATTGATCTTACTAAGACTTAAAAAGAAAGGATTCTACAACTAAATGGCTTGGATGAAATCAGAAAGTCTACCTTGCATAACACATAGATCATTCAACAACAGAGGAAGAAATGGCATGACAAGTTTATTAAGGATAAAAAGTTCTTTGTTGGTGACTGGGATTTTTTATATGATTCCCATTATTAGCACACTCTAGGAAAGTTTCACACAAGGTGGTTGGGTTTGTATGAAATTGTTTCTATTTTTGCAAATGGAGCTATGCAACTATAAACTATTGATCTAGTTCGATTCAAGCTTCTCGTCAATGGTCACAGACTAAAGCTCTACCATAAAACACAAAGTAGAAATGAGTTCCCACAGTAGTTCACCTTCCATGTAGATCAAGCGGTCCTGCAACAAAAGAATCTGGGTCTTCCACCTAGATTATCACTAATCTATGATTTTCATTAGAGATTTCATAATAAATTTCACATTCTGTGAAATTATTTCTCCATAATAAAAATTCCTCTCATCTTTTGTCTATATCACCTTCCCATTTCATCATATTACTCTAGCATTGGATGTTCACACAATAAAAATTCTCCTTTAGCAACCACAGGTTAGTAGCATATGCTATTGTACATATTATTTAATTCATTTATTTTAGACAAGGTATATTTATTTAGTTACTACTCTTGCATATGTGGCCTAGTGGGACCCATGCCTACACTTATCTAAGGGGAGAGGATGTTTAATCACATGTATATTTAAACTTTTTCCTATCTTTTCAAAATCTTTTTGCAAAATCTTGTGTTACCTATCATTAATTTCAGCCTATCCTGTTAATGATTATAAAAGGTTGATTGAGGTGCCATGTCATAATTAAGTCATTATTATGGTGCCATGTCATAATTAATTCATTAGGTACCTTCATGATGTGATGAAGGTGGAAGAATTTGGCATGTGTGATGGTAATTCTAAAATATTATGGAAACCTTTTTCTTTGATAAGAAATAAATCCGTTGAACTGACCATATTTTGAGAAAAAGGAGTTCTTCATTTCTTGAAGTTTGAACTATTGGTTTTTGTGTGTCTGAATTACCTAAAAATTTTAGCTCTTTGTCTAGAATTTTTGAGGTTATGAGTGGTGAATTAGTGAGACATGAGCCAACTAATCATATAGTATTGCTGGATGATCTTCCTAGCCAACAAAATTTTGAGTAGAAAGGTTGGTTGGACTATTGCTTAAGGCTTGATGCCTTTTATGATGATGTAGCTTTTTAGTTTCTAAACACTTTGAGGGATAGAGTTTCAATTGTTAAAGGTCTCTGAGTTGAATGTAGTGAATAAATCATTGCATAAGTATTTGTCTTGCTATGAGTAGGAGAGAATTATGATAATGACCTAGACCCTCACTCGACTAGGGTGCATTTTATATTGCATGACGACCCCAGGTTGGTCATTAACAAAAAACAAGGAACATGTAGATTTTCTTTACCAAATGAATATATGCAACCAACATTGCATATGATGAAATAATTCACTTGTGAAGGTCGCTACACTTGGATGCATGGGCTACACTTCAAGATTCTCAGCAGCTTACACCATGCTAACAAACCCGTAAATCTTCCTAATTTCTTGTTCAACATTTAAAAAAAGAAAGCTGCAAATGTGAAAATAGGTAAGCCTCAAACTGTGTCACATTATTATTTAATAAAGTTGATAGTAGAAAGGGAATTGAACAAGCAGTCAGTAGGAACATGGAAATAATTTCTAGACACTGATGAAATAATACCTAGACCGATTGACCCTAGAGGTCAAGGATTGGGTAGAAGGGAGAAAACAACCCAATGTATTGTTATGGTAGTTGAAAGGTTGGAAACTACTCCTAAGGCTTCCACCTCTATCCCTAGGCCTTCCAAAGATAAAATTGTTGAACCCATTCCCACTACTTCTGAGTCTAAGCAAGGTAAGAAGTCTATTGCTTTGCAAATCCCCCAATCTTCTTTAAAGACTAGGTTTGCCAACAAAAGAGAAAAAGGATAAAACCTTGAAACTTAGGAATTAACTCCAAAATATTGGCCTAATAAGGAAGGAAGTGATGAAAAGACTAATAAAACTCCTTCACCAAGGAGAAAGAGAGTGCCACAAGAACCTCCTTCAGCTTCTGCTAAAGGAGCATCCTCTAGTAAAAGGAGAAGGAAAACCCCTAAGAACTCATCTGATACTTCTGTCCAAAAAAGTGCTTAGTTTTCTTCTAACTTACCCCAGGCCAAGATATCCAATACTCCTGTAGTTAATTTGGAGTCCTTAGAATCCATAAAAACTCCTTCAACATAAACTATGAGAAATGCAAGTGATTACTGGTTAAATAATGATCGTGTTCCCTCTTCAAGAGAGCATGATGCCATTGTGACTCAAAATGAACCACCTAGACAAAGTGAAGATAACAACCTTGACTTTATTATCATTGACAGTGAAAAAGAAAGTTCAAAATCAGGGAGAGATAACCAAACATATGACTGTATGGAAATTGATGATGACTCCTATGGAGAAAAAATTCCACGTGGTCAAGATGTTCCTACAACATTAGAGGAATTACCCTCTGAAGAATTTCCTGAGATTAACATAGAGACTTTCAATGCTATTTTTGGAAAGTTAAGACATGATGGGTTGGATACCCTTGCCTAGGTAGCTGAGCAATGTGCAGAAAAGAACCCTAAATGAGCTTTTTTTTAATGGGTGGACAAAAATTCTACAGGTAACAAGGAAAAAGAAACTCCTAATTTATCACTAGGGTGGATTGACATTAATAATCAAGGTCCAATGCCACCTTTAGAACTTTCAACTCCATTAATAGGTGGGTTAATTTTGTATCAATATATGTTGTTAGAAAAAGCACAATGGCAATTGGAGAAGAAAAAGTTGAAAAGGTTATTGATGAGCAAGCTCATCAAATTGAGCAACAATCACACAAAATTGTGGTATTGGAGGAGAAAGTCACACAAATTACATAGCTCATTCCATAATTAATGAAGTGTAGGTCACCCTTATAGGTATATGCACTATTCCTAAAGGAACAATTTTTGAATTTTCAATTAACTAGAATAGTTCAGGGAATTAGTCCTTGAGTTGCTACACCACAAGAATTTCATGATGCATTTCATTCCTCTCCAATGCACATTAAGAATATTTTATGTGAACTATACCTACCCAACCTAGCAGTCCCTAATGATAGAGATTGGAACTCACTCATGTATGTGGGAGATATCTAACTCTAGGCCTTTATGTCTTGGGCACAAAATGAAATAATTAGGGGGCACCAAGATAGACCCTATAGGGGTGATGAGATGGAGATGCCACTCTATTTTAGGCCTAAGAGTAAGGAGGGTAGAAGATCATTCTATGATTGGGTAAAGGTTACATTGACTGACGATGGGAAATAAAAAAAATATCCCTTAAGGGAGAGGGATTTTAAAGATTATGAGGACTTTGGTGCTATAGAAATCCCTACAGCCATTACAACCAGCACCCATAAATGGGTCAGGATGCCTAAAGAGTTAAGGGTTAAAGAGCCCCATTCACCATAGAAATTGACCTTGGCAAGTCACAAAGCTCCTTGGTACATTATGATAGGTAGAACCAAAACTAGTTACTGGGTTCCCTTAAAATTTCAGCCACCAATTCTTTTGCAACCTTTGTTAGGAATGGATGAAGATGCAGATGATCATGACATGGAAGCTGAGGTGCATAGGTGGAAAAGGTTAGAAGTGGACAAGGGCTACCTAAATTACAAGGAGGGAGCATTTGGACAATAGACTGTAGATGACTTATGGATGTCGGCCCATGATTAAAAACATTATGCTTGCAGAAGGACCAACAAGACCTTAAGCTGGGGAGAATGATGGGAAAAATTAATGGCATATTTTATGATGATTTTTCTATAGTTTAGTAGGGTGTTTTTGTATAGTTTTATGCATACTTTGATGGTATTATATGTATAACTGTTATATGTATAAGTGCATGAACAATACTCTAATACTTTATGGATCAACAAGATATGTGGTATAAGTTGGAACTTATGGATATAATATGATAGATGAATTGGTAATTATACATGTGTATTATTTAATGTTCATCTCCCCTAAGTTATTTTGGGTTAGGATTCCTATAGCCGCATATCATGCAAGAGTTAGTTAATGAGATAATGTCTTTTTTGATTTAATGACGCAAATATATGTTTCAAGTTTGGCATGTGTTACTAACTCCATGCCGAAACAAGTCAATAGTGTATTCATTGAACAACGTGGTGGAATTGACAAGATCAAACCTACAACCAAAGAAATAAATACATAACCACACATCACTCTTCCTTGGAGTGGTCAAATGGTTACCATCATACCTGAGCACAGATTTAGAAGCACAACCTACTATATCTATGGAAGACTTGTTCTCAAAAGATGTTAATTTTGTTGTATGACATTATGAATCTTCTTGATCCTCATTGTTGGAGTGATCGTATTATAGGAGTTATTTTTTAGTATTTGCTTATAAATAAGCTGTTGAATTAACTTTTAGGAAGAGTCAAGCTAGGAAAGTTATTGTAATCTTGCAACAATAGATAGAGTTCAGTTCTATTTTACCTCAAGTGTACTTCTCAAATGAATGAATAGAATGCACATTACAAGTTATATCTTTTTATCTTGATTGTGTACTACTCACTCATCCAAGAGGGCCCACTTGGTGAGTGAATCCCATTGTTAATTAGGATCTATTTCATGTTTTCTTAGAGTTAGGAAGAACTCTATTGTTCCTGAAACCGTTGGTAGTAGAAATAACAGGTTGTTTCTGTGTAAAAGGTAGATATAGAAGTACCTATTTGTGATTATTACTTTCAATAGAATAAACTTGTTTCTTTGTCCTAGCTTAGCCTTTCAAGCTTTCAAGTATTTTAAATTCCATAGTTTAGACAAGGGGCAATTAAGATAGTTTGGAGCATATACCTTGCAAACACTATTTCTAGTTTACATCCCTGGTTGATACTAAAAATGAGCTAAATGAGTCAATTAGTTTCTATTTAGGATGTCCAATCTTAAATGAATGAGTGTTATGCTCTAATTTTCTAAGAAATTTATTTGGCCAAGAACTAAGCATAGAATTTCTTCAAATGGATCATGTTGATTGGATCTAGGAGTAGTTCTCCTTCTGTTGTTGAGATTTGGAAGGCACTAGAGCCATATGTTTTTGTGATGATAGATGTCCCCAACCGGTTGGGTTCAAATTTCCTTTTCTATTCTTTTTTTGCTAAGTTTTAGGATTTTCTCTCAAAACAAGGTCTCCAACCTAAAATTATTGATGCCAAACTTTCTTGTTGTATCCTCTAGAAATTACTTTTTGGTAGAATCTAAGGTGATTAAATGCCTATTTTCTACACTCATCTAGCAATTATAGCTCTTGAATCCTTGCTATGTGATAGTCTTCATCTATTACAAGCCCTTTCAATGACACTCTTAAAGATTGAATTTCTACTTCAATGGGTAATACTACTTCTGAGCCATAGACAAGAGCAAAATGTGCAGTCCCTATTAGTATTTTTATGTTTGTTTTGTAGGCCCATAATATCATATTTAATTGCAAGTGCCAAAATTTTCCTAATTTGTTTACCATTTTGTGTAAGATTTTTAGTATTGTCTTGTTTGAAGCCTCAACTTGTCTATTTTCTTGTGGATGGTAGATTGAGGAACAATGTTGCATGATGTGAAATTGTGCACATAACTCATCCATATCCTTATTTTTGAATTTCCCCCTATTGTCTATTAAAATTAAAGAGGGGATCCCATACCTATAGATGATCTAGTTTAGAATGAACATTCAGATGTGTTTTCCTGTCACCTTGATCAAAGGGATTGCTTCAACCCACTTCATAAAATACTCTATGGTTGTGACGATAAATTTATGTCCATTGGATGATGAAGGATATATCTAAACAATGATGTCAAAGGCCCATTAATGAAATGACCAATGTGTTATGAATGGAAAAAACTCTTTTGTTGGAGTGTGAATCAATTTACCATGTATTTGACATTTCTTGCAAGACTTAGCATATTGTACTACATCTTTTTCCATGTTAGGCCAATAGTATCCAACCCTGAGGAGTTTATTGGCTAATGAAAGATCATCCAAATGAGCTCCACAAATACCATCACAAAATTCTTGTAATGTACATTTAGAATCTTTGCATTCTAAACACCTAAGTAGAGTACCATCTAGACCACACCTATATAAGTCATTATCTATGATTAGATACTGCGATGCATTTTAAATAAGTTTTCCTTTCTCATTTTTAGATAATCCATTAGAAATGATTTGGTCTCTCAAGTAGGATTATATTTTGTTGTATCTGGAGGAATCATGACCTACAATTGAGCATATTATTTAGGAATATAGGGAATCATAGGAAGGAAAGGGTAGTTCTTCCACCAGGAAATCATAGAGGAACTGGTGTTCTTTGATTTGTAACATTGAGGCTAGAGTAGTCATGGCATCAAGTGCTTTATTCTCTGCTCTAGGAATCTTTTGGAAAATGATGAACACGAAGTACTTCAAATCATTGACCATTCTTTTATATGGCATGATATTTTTGTCATTTGGTTCATACTGATCATTGATTTGGTTTATGATCAAATGGGAATCTCTATAGATGTGTAATTCTACAATATTTCATTTAATTTCTAGTTTCAATCTATTAACTAAGCTTCATATTTGACAATGTTGTTGGTGCATGGAAATATCATTTTGTATGCTTTCAGAATGTTTTATCCTTGAGGAGATATGAAAAATTACCAACCCCTATTCCCTATTGGGTGAATGAACCATCAAAGAAAAATTTCAAATGATACTCTGTTAAATGCAGTATTGCTTTATTGGGAAACTCAATGTTTAAAGGCCTATCATCTTGTAATGGTGACTCCACTAGTTGATCGACTATGACTTGTCCCTTGATAGCTTTCATGTCCATGTATTCAACATAAAAATCACTTAAGATCATAAACCACTTTGCCAATATTCCTTTTAAGGTTTATTTAAATTTAACATATACTTCAAGGTATCAATTTCACTGTGTGAGAGAGCGTATAGTGTTGAAGATTTTGTGATGCGAATACCACTGCCAAGAAAACCTTTTCAATAATTCTATAGTTTAAATCATAAGATATCGATGTTCTTCTTATATAGTATATTTATCTTTCTTTCTTTGCTTCATCTTCTTGTGCTAATAGAGCTCTTATTGATGTTGCAGTTGCAGATATGTATAGTAATAGAGGTTTTCCATGAATATGAGCCATCACTAGTGCTGGGTTTTCCAAATATTCTTTGATCTGATTAAAATTATTTTCACATGTCTTATCCCACTTGAAGGTGACTCCTTTATGCAATGTATTAATAAAGGGTTGCACCTTATTAGCTAGTTGGGAGATGGATCTTCTAATTGATTGGAGTTTTCCTTGTAATATCCTCATCTAAATGATATTATTTAGTGGTTGCATCTCTATGATGACTTTTACCTTTGTTGGATCCACTTTAATACCTTTAAATGAGACTATAAAGCCTAAGAGTTTTCTAGAAGTCACTCTGAAAGCACACTTGTTTGGATTAAGATGGAGTTTGAATTGTTCCATCCTATCTAGTATTTTTCCCAAATTTGGTAGATGAGTTCTTCTGTCAGTTGATTTTACAATTGTATCATCTACACAATCTTCCATACTCTTGTGTATCAAGTCATGAAATATAGTTGTTACAACCCTTTGGTAAGATGTACCTATATTTTAAAGACCAAATGACATAAAATTCTAGCAAAAAATACCCCATGCACAGGTGAAGATAGTTTTCACTTGAACTTCAGCTGCTTGTTTTAATCTAATTGTAGCTTGAGAGGCCATCTATTAGTGAGTACATTTCATAGTCCATAGTGAGATCAATAATCATGTCAATATTGGGAAGTGAGAAGTCACCCTTATGATATTCCATGTTTAGATCTCAGAAATAAGTACACACCCTGATGGATTTATCTGGTTTAGATACAAAAACAATGTTAGAGATCCATTTAGTGTAGTCTATAGCTCTTATGAATATAGCTTTCAAGTTTTTTTTCTAGTTCTACCTTGACTAATAATTCTATATGCAGATGCATATTTCTAAGTTTCTTTTTTACTAGTTTGACCCTAGGAGATATAGATAAATGATGAATTATTAGATAAGGATCTAGGCCTCACATGTCAGAATAGGACAATGCAAAATTGATTTTCTTCTCCTTAAAGTATTGTGTGAATTACTACTTCTCTTCTTTTGGTAGTGATTGTGCTATGTGTACCAGTTAAGGCTTGTCAGTTGTTCCTATATTGATTGGTTGTGTTGGCTCTATCAATACTAAAGATATCTCTTACAAGTGGTCTGGTAGCATATCAAGATTCTCATCCTTAGGTGCCTCTGAGAGGTTTTCACTATTGGATTCATCATTTGTTTTTATTATTTTGCATTCTAATAATGGCATAATGTGGTTTTCACCATCAGAACATTTTTTATTTTTCTTTTCACTTTTAAGACTGAGAATCTTGATATACCCCTTTGTCATATTCATGCTCATTGAACTGGTAGAAGAGGTGAGGGGTTCAACTACATTTAGGTATCATGCCAAAGTATGGTCATTTGGAAAGGAAAATAAGTTCATTGGTTCATTTTGATTTGATTCAATGAGTTCATGATGTACTCAAGATAAGGATTCAGAGGGTTCAAGTGATAGCACCACATTATCATCAAATCCCATGATCGACAAGAGTTCCATCAAGTTACTCTCTGAATAATTGTTTAGATCATAAAGAGTCATAACATCACCACTAGAGTTGTTGTTAGTATTATGCGAACCTAATCCAATTGACCTAGCATTAGAGCTTTGTCACTCCTCTAACTAGTAAGTATATTTATTGATCACATCCACCTCAATGTCCATTATAGCCTCATAATCAAAATTCCATTCATATTCATGTGAGTCTATTTGAATTTCTCCTGACCTACCCAAGAATTGTGCTTTAGTCATGGGTGCTTCTTCTTCTTTTTCAGAATTGACTTCATCTTGTTTGTTTTTAAGTTCTTTCTTAGATTCATGTTGAACTCTAGATGTTTCCTCTTGAGAGGTAGGAGTTATTGATGGTTGATTTTCTTTAGTTGTATTGTTTTATTCTTGTCTTTGCTCCTCCTACTCTTGTTTGTTTTCAAGTTCTTGAATGTATTCCCATTGAGATGTGAATATCTCCCCTCGAGAGATATTAATCATGTCTAAGATAGGATCTCCTTGTAAGAGTAACAATATTTCATAAGATATAGGATTTCCTTATACTTCTTCTTTAGAATCATCTCCTTGATAAATTTTTTGACCATCTTGAGATAGAGGATTAGTATCTTCTTCTTTGAATCCTAAGCCTATTTTTTCTTTTGGGTTTCTTAATCTTGCATCAAAAGGCTTTGCAAGTCCTTGTTTATTCTTTCCAAGAGGTCCTTGGCTTGTATATCTCATTTGTTTCATAATGTAATAACCTTTCCCATATTTTGAGGAGAGATTTATACATGTTTGACTCATTTTTTGACTTCCTCTTCTTCTCCTTTAGATAACTATGCTAGGACAAATTTTTCCTTATTTTCTTTAGTAAGAGATGCATTAGATTTTACAAATCATGTTCCTTCAGGAATAGTTAAAGATTTAGAGCTAGAAGGTGGAAAAGATGATAAAGGTCTTTCGTAAGACCTAAGAGATATAGGGAGATCAACTAGAGATGGTGATGGATCTAGTTTGTATTCTGCCATCCCCGCATCCTTGATTTGTAGATTCTTCTCAAATTTTCTCATAACAACTACCCCAAAGATTTTAGATTATTGATCTTTTGAGGCCTCTTTATTGTGTGGGACCATGCTATCAACTTGTTTTAATGTTTTGCAAGAAAAGATAACATCTAATGGTATTGTGACCTCTACTTTGTTGTGTGGAAACTTCACACACTGGTGATAGGTTGATGGGACACCCTGCATGTCATGGATCTAAGGCCCACCCAATAAGATGTTGTATGCAAGAGGTAAATTGAGAACTTTGCAAATGACATCCCTCTCAATGGGTCCTACCCTTATATGTAAGACAACCAATCCTTTTGATGATCTTTCTTTCTTTTCAAAGGCCTTTATTGTGATTTTCCTCCTTGGGTATATAATATGTTCTTAGAAACCCAATGCTTTTACCAGCTTGAGTGTGGAAATGTTCAAAACAACAACTCCATCTATCAATATGCACTTAACTCAGTGTTTATGGATCAATAATTCTATGTGAAAAGGTTGATTATGAAGATGATTAAGAGACTTTTCATCTTCCTCAGAGAAAGATAAATAATGTGATGAATTCAAATGACCAACCATAGCTTAGAACTGATCTACATCTAAGTCTTTTAGAACATTTGTTGTAAGCATGGCCTATTCTAGAATTTACCTGTGTATGAGCTATTTTTGACAATTTGAAGATTGAGACCTTTGCAGGCGTACGTTTTAGTTGGTCAACCAATATCTAGTTTGATGTTGATGATGAAGATACCAGTTGCCTAAATGTTGAAGGTTTTATTGACATTGTTAGTTGTTTTGATGATGAGACTACCCCTTTGAGAGTGACATTGGCTTGACTTCTTGTGACCACATTATAAGATTTAGATTCTTCATTCTTGTCTTTGATGATGATCACATTAATAGATTATTCACATTATTTTAGGATATTTGATTCATAATCCAATTCTATCTCTTGATCAAACATTGGATTATTGTGATGTGTAAGAATTTGATTGATAGATTGATCATTGATGGACTGTTTGCATGGTTCAATAATGTTGATCATATTGTCTTTATTAGTGTAAGTGTAATTGATTTTATTACCCTTGGGATTTTAAGTTTCACCTTTTTCATAATTGAATGGTTCATTGAATGTTGTGTGATCATTATTTGAGTGGTGACCATCAACTTTGATTTTATCATTGTCAATTAGATCTTGGATCACGTGTTTAATTTTCATGCACTCATTTGTCATGTGACATTTTCTCCTATGATATTCATAGTAGTGATCATCATTCCACCACTTTGGTTTGATTTGTGGTTCCCAAGGTCTTGATTCTAATTTTTTTTTGATCTTGTTGTCTATGAGAGTCTTCAAGGCTTCCTCAAGAGGTTATTTGAGGGGATTAAATTTTCTCTTGGGTTTTGATTGCCAAGGGGCTTTGTTTTTGTGAGATTCTTGATGAGTTCTTGGAGCTGGTGTGTTATTAGGAGTAGTCTTAGTAGCCTGAATGCTACTAGAGAGATTGAAAATTGGTTCTTTTGGTTTGACATTGGATTTCTCTACAACTCCATCATTCACTACATACTTGTTTTTATTCCAATACTTGGATTTGTCTTTGTTGTTGTAGTTGGAGTTATTGGATAATTTTGTTTCCTTGTAAATCCCCTTTTCTCACCAATACATCCTCTATTTTCATGGAACTTTCTACCATCTTGTTAAAACTAGAAGGAAATTGAAATTAAAGTGCGTAATTCATTTTGGGAACCAAATTTTTGATGAAGATACCCATCTTTTCATTTTCAGGGATTTTTCTTAGATGCCTTGCAAAAATATTTCTCCATCTCTAAAGGAATGTGATAAAGGACTCACTACTTTGATTTTTGGTGTTGTTAAGGTCCAACAATGTGACTTTATATTAAATTTTGTACGAGTATTGCTGGATGAACCATTTGATTAGGTCTTTGAAGGATTTGATGCCCAAAAATAACCAAGAGAACTATTCCATGGCCTAATCACCAAGAATAAGTGGGAATTGTAATACCCCAAAAATGGGCTATAAGTTTGTTAACCTCCTACATCATCAAATCGAATGAAATTGACATCAAAGTCCTAACCTAAGGCACATCTAAACATCATTGAATCCTAATTGATTATCTTAAATTCTGCATCAGGGAATATTCCTAGCAATAAGGCTGAATCGGATTCAAAAGGCCACTTTTGGAGAATGATAGGATTCTCAATAGCTACTACTCTGTTCCTGACACAGTGATTTGAAATATAATTAACTTCACTTAAATAATTAAGTGGCAGAATTAAATCTAATTAATTAAATATTGAGAATATTCAATTAATCAAACTTTAGGATAAATAGGATTTATCGCCAAATAATCATTAAATTAAAGATAATTATGATAAATAGGAATATTGCTAGGAATATTCCTCGATGTAGAATTTAAGATAATCAATTAGGATTTGATGATGTTCAGATGTGCCTTAGGTTAGGACTTCGATGTCAATTTCATTCGATTTGATGATGTAGGAGGTTAATGAACTTATAGACCATTTTTGGGGTATTACATTTTGCCCCTCTTTGAATTACTGGGTGAAGCGTAGTGTTTCAAAGATAGTCTATGTATGATGTTGAAACTGATGTTTGAAATTGATATGAGACAGAAGCTGATTGAAGTTTGATATGAAGATAATAGGTTCGGAATGACCAAAGATAATTTTAACTATAACAACAAATGAACCAATGATTGTGAAAAAGTGTCAAAGCACCTGATTTCATACCTTATGATTGTGAAGAAGTGAGTGACCAATTCTAGACCCGATTGTCCTTATATTGAATCACATTGGTATCACATCTGAACCCTTCAGTTTCTGAAGAACCAAGGAAATAACACAATTGAACCGATAGTTGCAAAAACTGATACAATTTACAAGATTAAGAGAATACCAGATTGATATGGATCTCGATGAATCTGATATGCCCTGAGCGATGATTGATTTTCCCCAAGTGATGAGGTCTTTTGATGAATCAACAATGTGGTTGTTGTCTCGATTACTAAGGAAAGATATGATTTCCAGATTTAGATTACAGACTTTGAATGATATGCAATACCATGCCCCCTTCAGGATAAAAATTGAAATTTGACAAGAAAAGTCATCATTGATATGGTTTAGAAGCATGTTAATTGATTTGAAAAGTGGTTGTACATGTTTGAGAATGCATTTTGCATCATTTAGAGGTCCTAGAGACCAAGTTTGACTAGGTGAAACCATGAATTGACCATGGTTAACCAAGTTGAAATTTTGATAGTTTGATGTAAGATAATCAGTTAAGTTGAATACTGGATTTCTGTGATGATTGAAGGTTGATTATGCAAGTAGTGAATAATATAAATGATCTTAGATTTTGATTTTGATCCTGAAAAAGGATTCTACTTGCTATTTCTTTGGAGGAACCTTCATGTAAGATTCAGCTCTTGTTCGATTTGAAGAATTGTTTAAGCATTTGAAGTTCATTAAGTCATTGTGAGATCATGCAAACATGCAAAATGCAAAGAAACATGTAGAATGAAATGCAACCTAAGACCTAGGACCTAGTCACTGATCATGTGTCGGTCATTATCATCATTAAATTTTTAGGTAACCGGATAAATCAATACAATGCCCACTAGTTATGAAACCATAGACATATGAATATCGATTTGTATGTGCAGGAATCAATACAACATCCACTAGTCAAACAACCATGGACATATGAATATTGATTTTATTTCAGAATGTCAGATTAGATATAAGCACCAAGGCACAAATGCCAAGATGAACTAAATATCATGTCCATTTTGATATAACAATTTGTATAAGCATCATAATATAAACATCATGATGACCTAAATACACCTTGCGTTCAAACACAACAAACAGTCAAGAGATCATTCTAAATCCAATGTGAATTACCCATAGTGACCCTTTATCATTCAAATCCTTAGGTAAGATCATGTTTCACAGTAGGAGTAAGAATTCACTCAAAAAGAAATAGTGAGATCAAACTTCCATGAATTTTTTGGGTATCAATGGTCAAGGTACACATGGCCATCCAATTCGAGATAGAGGCTCTTACAGTCAGACACCATTTCAATCCAGAATTTTCAAAGTTGTTAGATTTTCACATACAAGTAGAAGACAAAGAAAAGATTATGCCCCCAGTCATCACTCTCTAAATCCTGTAAAGGACATCATCAAAGAGCTCAAAGGAACATAATATGCAAAAATATCAATGCGAATCAGTAAGCATACAAGGAGATAAAAGCATGAAGCACATATTGTTTTTAGTTTGTGTCTGATGTTGATGCAAAATCCTTTCTAGAGATGAGACTGACTAACTGATTCAAATAAAGCTTCAAAGGACTCTGACTGGATATGATACACCTAAGATACATTAGAGGCCATAGGATATGACATTGATTATCCCCAAGTTTTGAACATTGATAGGATACAGACGCTTGAGCTGATTGGTGTACAAATTGACTTATTGAAAACAAGAATGCAGAAACAAACTGGGAGATATGTACAAAGTAAAGCAAGACTAAAAGCTGGAAAAGACCAAGATTGCACTGATAGATGGAACATTTTGAAACAAGTGGCACTCGTTTGCCGGGTTTTCACCATCTTGGTAGAGATTCTATTTTTGTTACCAAGGCACTTTTTCTTTTTCTCATTTTTTTGTATTTTTCATTTTTTCAATTTTTTTTTTGATATTTTTGATATTTCACTTTTTTTGTGAATCATCAAGGTGCATATTGCTAGGTTTTCACCAAGATGTTCATTTTTTTCAGAACTTTTTCTAATTTTTAAGATTTTTCAGGACATTTTACCTTAGATTGAATGCCTTAGGCATATAATTTCTTCAGATGGAGAATGTTGATTGGTTCTTAGAGTTGTTCTCCTTCAGTCATTGAGAGTTGATAGGCACTAGAGCCAAAAGTAGCAGTGATTACAAAGGGACCTAGCCAATTGGGTTCAAACTTCCCCTTGTGTTCTTGATGTGATTGATTTTTTGGATTCTCTCTCAAGACTAGATCACCAACCTGAAATTCTCTATGTCTGACTTTCTTGTTGTAGCCTCTAGATATTCTTTTCTGATACACTTTGAGATGATCATACGCTACTTGTCTGTGCTCATCTAGTAGTTCAAGTTCTTGCAACCTAGACACTCTATAGTCATCATTAGTGACTAGACCATGCATATTGATTCTTAGTAATGGGTTTTCAACCTCAATAGGTAGTACCACTTCAGACCCATAAACTAAAGTGAAAGGTGTAGCCCCAGTGGGTGTTCTGATACTTGTTCTGTAGGCCTAGAGAGCTAGATTGATCATGAGATGCCAGTCTCTTCCTATTTTATTAACTGTATGATGCAAGATTTTCAATAGATTGTTATTAGAAGCCTTTGCTTGTCCATTCCCTTGAGGATAGTAGGTAGAAGACCAATGTTGTGTGATCTTAAATTTGGCACATAGATCATCTAGGCCTTTGTTCTTGAATTTGGCACATAGATCATCTAGGTCTTTGTTCTTGAATTGCCCACCATTATCTGTGATTATGGAATGAGGTATCCCATATCTACATATGATATAGTTCAATATGAACATAGATATTTTCTTTCCAGTGGCTTGTGTCAAAGGGACTACTTCTACCCATTTTGTAAAATAATCTGTAGCTGTGATTATATGGGTATGTCCATTAGAAGAGTGAGGATGAATGGATCCTATAAGATCAAATGCCCATTGATGGAAAGGCCATTGTGTTGTAAAGGGAATTAGATCTCTCCCTGGAGCATGAATTAGGTTTCCATGTACTTGACACTTTTGACAATTCTTAGCAAATTTGATGGCCTCTTTCTCCATTTCAAGCCAATAGTACCCAGCCCTAATAAGTTTTTGAGATAGTGTTAAACCATTTGAGTGTGACCCACAAATACCTTCATGGACTTCCTCTAATACACGTTGAGACTATTCCCATTCTAAACATCTAAGTAGTGTACCATCTAGACCTCATTTGTAAAGATCATGACCAATGATGACATATCAGGAGGCATTGCAGATAAGGTATATCTTTTCATGGTGGTTGAAGGTATCAGGAATGATTTGGTCTTGGAGATAGGAAAATAGGTTTTTGTATCTAGATGAATCATGACCTACAATAGTGCAAATCATGCGGGTTTCAAGGGAGTCATATGTAGGATAAGATAGTGCTTCCACTAGGAACTCATAGCGTAGCTCATGTTCAGGCTACTATAATAAAGTAGATAGTGTTGCCATTGCATCAGTAGCCTTGTTCTTCATTCTAGGAATTTGCTCAAATGTGATAGATATGAAATATTTCTTAAGATCATTTACCATTCTCTTGTAAGGAATGAGCTTTTCATCTTTATTTTGGTACACATCATTGACTTGATGAATAACAAGTTGAGAGTCTCCATGAATGTGTAGCTCTATCACTCTCCACTCAATTGCTAGTTTCATGCCATTCAAAAGGGCTTCATATTCTGCAATATTGTTTGTGCAAGGAAAATTTAACCTGAATGCTTTTGGAATTGAGTATCCTTGATGAGTTATGAACAATATGCCTACTCCAAATCCATTATGTGTATAGGAGCCATCAAAGAATAACTGCCATTATCTAGAAGAAAGAGTCATGATAGAGGAATTTGGAAATTCCATTTGCATTGGTGTATTATCAATCATAGGTGCCTCTGCTAATTGATTAGCAATAACCTATCCTTTTATAGCCTTTCTTTCCACATATTCAATGTCAAATTCACTTAAGAGCATAACCCATTTAGCTAATCTACTTGTGAGGGCAGCTTTGCTTAGTAGGTACTTGAGTGGATCAATTTTAGCTACCAATTGTGTGGTATGAGATAACATTTAGTGTCTCAGTTTCTATGATGCAAAGATCACAACTAGACAAAATTTCTCAATCATTGAATAGTTCTTCTCATATGCAACCAATGTTCTATTGATATAGTATATAGCTCTTTCCTTTTTGTTCTCATCATGTTGTGCTAGAAATGCCCCCAGTGATGTATCTATCGCAGAGACATATAAGATCAAAGGCTTCCCATGAATAGGAGGCATCAAGATAGGCAGATTTGATAGATATTTCTTGATATGGTTAAAGTTGTTCTCACATTCTTCATTCCATGCAAAGGTCACACCTTTATGTAATGTTTTTGTAAAAGGTTGTGATATGTCTGCTAGCTATGATATGAATCTTCTGATAGATTGAACTCTTCCCTGCAACATCCTCATTTGACTAATATTCTTTGGAGGTTGCATTTCCATTATAGCCTTTACTTTAGTTGGATCAACTTCAATACCCTTTTTTGAGACTATGTATCCTAAGAGCTTTCTAGAAGTGACACCAAAAGCACACTTCTTAGGATTTAGTCTGAGACTAAATTTCTCCATTCTATCTAGTATCTTGCTCAATTCATCTAGATGTGCAGCCCTAAGCATAGATTTTGCCAAAGTATCATGAACATAATCCTCCATAGTCAAATGCATCATGTCATGAAAAATAGATGTCATGGCTCTTTGATATGTAGCACCAACATTTTTAAGCCCAAATGGCATGACATTCCAACAAAAGGTGCCCCATGCACATGTAAAAGTAGTTTTCTCTTGATCCTCTGGAGAAATTTTTATTTGGTTATATCTAGAAAAACCATCCATTAAAGAGTACATCTTGAAACCCGCAGTCATGTCCACTATCATATCAATGTTAGGTAGTGGAAAATCATCCTTAGGGCATGCTCTATTTACATCTCTAAAGTCTGTGCACACTCTGATTGATTTATTTGGTTTTGAAATAGGTACAATATTAGAGATCCACTCTGCATAGTCAATAACTCAGATGAATCTAGCTTTCAGGAGCTTCTCTAATTCAGCCTTTACCAAGAGTGCAACATGAGGATGCATCTTTCTCAACTTTTGTTTAACATGTTTGACATTTGGAGCTATAGATAAATGATGCATTATAAGATTAGGATCCAATCCTGGCATATCTGAATATTTCCATGCAAAGTTGATCTTCTTCTCTATTAGGAATGTTGTAAATTTTTGCTTCTCTTCTTTTGATAAAGATTGTGCTACATGAATCAACTGTGGTTCTTTTGTTGTTCCCAAATTGATAGATTGAGTGGGCTCAATTAGAACTAGAGATCTATCCTATTACTCAGAAGGACATCAAATATCTCATCCTTAGGTGCCTTAGAGAGGTTTTCACCTTTGAATATGTCTTTTATTTTTACTTTTGTAGGTTCTGAGACTGCCACAAAGTGGTTTTCACCCTCAGAACTCCTTTTCTTTTTCTTTTTATTCTTATTTTTTTGACTAAGATATTTTATGTTCGACTTCGTCATGCTAATGCCTGGTTCAATGATGGAAGTACTCATAGGTTCAACTACATTGAGGTATCAAGAAAGGGCATAGTCATTTGGGAAGGTATAAATACCATGGCTCAGATTTGTGGAGGTTTGATCAATAAATTCTTGATATTGGATAGTCAAAGTGGGGAAAGATTGGGAGATAGTGTTTATGGATATGGATTTGTCATCATTGGTCCTAACCTGATGCTCGAGTTCAAAGGTGATATTACAACTTAAGACATTCAATTCATGAATAGGCTCAATGTCATTGTGGGAGTCCAATTTAGCCATAGGGGGATCAGACTCGATAGGTTCATTATTTCACTCTGGACTTACATTGAGTGTGGGTGCATATTGGTGAATAACATCAACATGTTTCTCTATAATAAGCTCATTTGGTTTTGGAATGATTCCCCATTCATAGTCATTAGATGCATCTTCTGATTCAGGATCTCTAGGAAATCTTAGAACATGAGTAAAGTTAGGGTGAATACCCCAAGAAGGGTTACCCTCAGATTCTGATTTGTATTCATACTCATGAGAATCTATCTTAGAATGACTATCACCTTCCTCCTCTTGATTATTTTCAAGATTAGATGGTTCTTGTGTTGCAACTATCCCTTGATTGATAGTAGGTTCTTGTGTTTCTACTACATTAATTCTTTTGATTGGATCATCTTTATCATCAAGAAGGTCTTTGATCTCCTTAGGAAATTTTTCATAGGGGATGAGTTCTGAGTTGTCTAAATCACTATCTGATGGTTCAATTTATTCTTTCTTAAGAAGGGCTTCTCCTGGTGTGATCTGCTCTATGACATGGGAACAATTACCTTTGAGGTGGAAGGGTTTCTTTTTAAATCCTCAGCCAACTTTGTCTTTATTTTCTCTACCAGTATGTGGGAGAGGTGCCTCAAGACCTTTTACTCTGACTCCTAGAGGTCCTTTACCTGAATATCCCATCTTAGCTATTAATTTATCTCCTAGGCCATATGACTTAGAAGGATCTTTGGATGCTGTAGAATCATGAGTTTGGACAACTTGGGATTCAGGTTCATATTTGTAAAGCCATGTGAGCATAGCTTCATCCTCTTCAAATTCTTGCTTGGAGACTTGTTCTGCTACAAAGTTCTTTTTATATGCCTCAAGAGGTTCTTTAGATTCTGGTTTGGATTGTTTCAAAGATTTTCCATAAGAATTAGGTGAGATAGGGAGAGATTTCAAAGATAAGACTGGCTCCATAGTATATTCTCCCATACTATTTTCTTTGATATTAACCTTTTTTGCAAGATCTTCCATTTTAGATGTGGATGCTTCTTTAGTTGGTTCAATGGAAGATTCTCTGTTATTAGGCACAAGCTTATCTACACTTTCCTTCAATGTATTGCAAGTGGTGGATATGTCTACTGGAATAGTGACCTCTACTCCTTCATAAGGAAATTTCAAGCATTGGTGAAATGTAGAAGGAATAGCTTTCATCTCATGGATCCATGGTCTCCGTAGAAGAATGTTGTAATCCAAAGGTAGATCAAGAACTTGACATATAGTATCTCTGATAACTAGACCTACTTTGATAGGTAAGACAATGGTGCCTTTAGAAGATCTTTCTTGTTCATCATAGGCTTTGATAGTTATTTTCTTTCTAGGATCAATAGCCAATTCTGAAAATCCCAATTGCGTGATCAAGCTGTAAGAACAAATGTTTAGGCTAGCACCCCCATCTATCAACACATGTTTGAATCTATGGTTCTAGATCAAGACTTCTATATGCAAAGGCTGATTATGTGGGTGACTCAAGGAGTTGTCATCTTCCTCTAAAAAGGAGATATATTGCGGAGATGTAAGATGTCCAACCATAGTCTGGAACCTATCTAAATCAAGGTCATCAGGAACATTAGATCCAAGAAAAGCTTTGTCTAGAATAGCTCTATGAGCTGGAGATATCCGAAGCAACTCAAACATGGAGATTTTTGCATTAGTGTGTTGGATTTTTTGAACAATGCTATAAGATGTTGGCCTTGTATCTTTAGAATTGGAAGATTTAGAAATAGCCTTCTGTTTGGAAGTGGAAGAAAGATTGAAGGGCATCTTAGGGACATTTGATGAATCTAGGATTTGTCCATTCAGATGTGCCTGAGCTTGTGATCTAGTAACTGCATTAGCTGAAGAATGATCTCTTTCTCTTCATACAATTGTGATGACATTGCAATGTTCAGAGAGACAAGGTTCAACCATATTGATAACAACATTATTTCCAGGGTAAGCATAATTGACCTTTGCCCCCATATTAGGTTGAGAAGATGAAACTTCTTGACCATGTTTTGGAAATGGTTCTGTGAATGCCGTATGATCATTATTGCTCTTATGATTGTAAATGGTGATATCTCCCTTATCAATTAGATCTTAAATAGTATGTTTCAAGCATAAGAAGTTATTCATTTTATGACCTTTACCTCGATGGAAATCATAGAATTCATTCTCTCTCCACCATTTTTGTTTAGGCTCAAAATCAGGTGGTCAGATCTCAGGCAAGGAGATGATGTTATTAGCTAGCAGAGTTCTCATGGCTAATTCCAAAGATTCTCCAAGAGGAGTGAACGTTCATTTATTATCAGCGGACCACTTTTTATACTCTGGCTTCTTTTGAGATGATTCATGCACCTTTTGTTCTAAAGATTTTATGGCTTGGGTACCAATAGTTAGATTGAAAGTTGATGCCTTAGATGGGGCATGAATGGTATCAACAATTCCATCTGTAACAATGCCTTTATTCTTGTTCCAATTTTTGTTCCTATCTTTAGAACTAGATCCTGATTCGCACTTGTCTTTTTGAAGTGCGATTTCTCCTTTTTTCACAAGAACTTTTTTGATTTTGATAGCATTGTCCACCAACTTATCAAAAGATGTATGATCTTGCATTTGTAGAGGATAATTGATTTCTGGAACAAGGTTATTGATGAAGATTTCTAGTTTTTCTATTTCTGGAATAGGTTTGGCATATCGAGAGAACTATTGGAAATAATTGTCTGAAGGAAATTGCTACTCAAATTATGTATTATCTTTGATGTCACACAATGTCATAGTCCACAGCAATTAGTTCCTATCGAGCTCAGTCAGTCTGCCAGACAGGAATATTAGTGCTTACCGAGTCCACTCGGTTATCAAAGAAAATCAGTGTCTACCGAGTCCACTCAGTTATCAAAGTAAATTTAGCATTTACCAAGTTCAGTCGGTCGTCAAAGAAAATTCAGTGTTTACCGAGTTCAGTCGGTCATCAAAGGAAATTCAGTGTTTACCGAGTTTAGTTGATCGTCAAAGGAAATTTAGTGTTTACCGAGTTCAGTCGGTTATCGAAGGTAAAGGATTTTCGGTGTTTACCGAGTTCCCTCAGTCTCCGAAAGATTGTAGAAAGTTATGGTCACCGAGCACTGTCGACCCTTGAAGGATTTTTGCAAATAGAGTTTGCTTAATTCAGCCGACTGTTATACTAAATAATGTCGATTTGACAAATCTAAAATCATATAAATAAAAGGTCAAATGTGAAAAATAAATAAGAAATACAGCAGAAGATTTATAGAAGAAAAGGCAGGAAAGGTGTGTGCGAATTTGTGAAGGATGTTCAGATATCCTTAAGGTGCAGCAGAGATTTATTCAATCAGGAAGGATCACACATATGTAGAACAGAGATCTGTAATCAGCAAGGCAGTTGCATTATTATACAGGTCATTTTTCATTGTTACCTTCTTATCATTGTAACAGTGAATTCTAAATCTCTTAACCGAGTTGGTTTAACAACCATATTGTAAATCCTCTAACAAGGTGACAATTCCATTGAATTGTTTTCAAGACCTCTTACCAGGCCACTCCTAGCAGGGTGATTAAATCCTCTAACAAGGTCACACCTAACAGTGTGTTTTGTAACCTTTTACCGGGTTGGCTTCTAACCGGGCATCACTTCAGAAAAGTGAAAATCAGTATCTAGATACATTGGTGGTTTTTCCCATATTGGGTTTCCACATTAAATCTTGTGTCTCTTGTGTTCTTAATTGCTATCTTAATCATACACCAGTGCTGATGAATATCTAAAAGATAATTTTGCTAATACTTTCTGCATCTTCAAAGTTACTGCAATCTATTTACCGAGTGCTAAAATAGATAACATTTTTAAGATATCCTAAGGGATCTCGAAAGAATTAACTGTGAAGTGTTTTATGGTTGAATAATTCACCCCCCCCTCTCAGTCACTTCATCCATATTCCATCAATTGGTATCAGAGCTTTTGGTGCTTGCAGGAAGGGTTTCAAGGACCTAAGCTAAAGATCAGGATGTCTTACAAGAGGGAAATTCCAAAGCTCAACAGAGATAACTTTTCAGCATGGCAAGGTCTCATGTGACTTCATCTGGCTTCCATTGGTGATTCAGGATGCAAATACATTGATGAAGAATACACAATTCCTAATGGCACATTAACTGTTGAAGACATTGCAGATAAAAAGACTCATAACACCATGATGATAGACATTGCATCTGCTCTCAGCTATGAAGAATTTGATGATATTAAAGAATGCACTACTGCATATGAAATGTGGATGGCACTGAAGAAAATATATGGTGGTGATGCAAATGTGAAAAGAGCCAAAGCAGAAAGCCTAAGAGGACAGTTTGACAAGATGAATATGAAGGAAGATGAAAACATTGCAAAATATGTTGAAAGAATCAAAGCAAGTGTAAGTGCAATCAGAGCTTCTGGAGGAACAATCTCAGATGAAACTGTTATAAGTAAGGTACTCAGAACATTACTCCCTATCTATGCAATAAGAGTATCAGCTATTCAAGAAAGAAGATGTGAAACAAACCACAATATAACTTTGGATGCTTTAGTTGGCAGATTGACAGCCTTTGAATTAGACAACTATGACAACTATGTTCCTAGTTCCAAAAATATTGAATCAGCATTTGAGGCCAAGGTTTCACTAAAGAAGAACAAGAAAATTAAAGAAGTTCAGTCAGAAAGTGAAGAAGTATCAGAAGAAAGTTCTGATAGTGATCTTGAAATTGTAGAAGCATTACTTGCAAAGAATTACTCTAGAGGGAAAGGTAAATATAAAGGTAAAACTCCTTTAATCTATTTTTCATGTGAAGAAATTGGACATATTGCAGCTAGGTGCCCAAACAAGCAAGTCAAGGAAGAGAAGAGAAGTCACAAGTACTATGGCAAAAAGAATTTCAAATCATTCAAGGATAAAGGTAAGAAAACATGTTTTATGGCTAAAGATTCTGATGATAGTGAAGAAGAAATTGTCTTTATTGCTATAAAAGATGAGTCTGATGATGATGAAGATAAGATGGCACTTATTTCTCATATAAGCAAAGATGATATATGGATAATAGACAGTGGATGTTCACACCACATGACTGGTGACAAGACAAAATTTGAATATCTAGAAGACTGTGATAGTGGTAATGTAAGATTTGGAAACAATGAACCTTGTTGTATAAAAGGAAAAGGAAGAATCTCATTAACCAAAGAACTCATATGTGATAATGCTTATTGGGTTGAAGGACTAAAACATAATCTTCTAAATGTAGCATAGCTAATCAACACTAGTTTCAAGGTTGAATTCATGAATGGTCAAGCAAGACTGCTGGATGAAAAAGGAAAACTCATTGGATCAGGCAAACAAACAAAAGGTAACTTATTTTATCTTGATCTCAGTGAATATTCATGCTTTATTGCTCAAATAGAAGAAAGTTGGCTATGGCACAAAAGGTTATGTCATGTGAATTTTGATAACATGATAAAAATAAGAAAATTCAAGAAGGTTAGAGGCATTCCTACTTTGAAGAAACTTGATACTGGTCTATGTAAGAATTGTCAGATTGGCAAAATGAGTAAAACTAGTTTCAAGAGTAAGAACTATCAGTCTAAAGAAATTTTGGAAATTGTGCATACTGATTTATGTGGACCTATTAGAATACAAAGCTATACTGGAGATAAATTCTTTATTCTTTTCATTGATGATTATTCTAGAATGATGACTATCATGTATTTAAGAGAAAAATCAGAAGCATTTGAAAAGTTCAAATGGTACTTAGCAAGAGTGGAAAAGGAAACAGGGAAAAGATTGAAATGCTTAAGATCAGATAGAGGTGGTGAATTCATCTCCCATGATTTTAACAACTTTTGCATTGAAAGAGGAATCAAAAGATAGGTATCAGCTCCTAGAACTCTTGAGCAGAATGGAATAGCAGAAAGAAGAAACAGATCTATTATGGATTGTGCAAGGACTCTAATGATAGAAAAGAACATCGCTATAAAGTACTGGAAGGAAGCTATCAGCACTGCAGTTCATACCTTGAACCGAGTACAATTGAAGAAAGACACATTCAAAACTCCTTATGAATTATGGTATGGCTATAAACCCAATGTAAGTTACATAAAAGTATTTGGTAGCAAGTGTTATATCTTAAAAGAATCCAGAAGAAATAAATTTGATGTGAAAAGTGATGAAGGAATATTCCTAGGATATTCTAGCAAAAGCAAGGCATACAAATGTCTGAACTTATCTACTTACAAAGTCATAGAAAGTATACATGTAAAATTTGATGAGTTTGTAGAAAAGACTGAAGAAGAAAGCAAAAGGGAACCTGAGAACTATAGAAGATTCATTTACATTGAACCTGAAACATTGGCAGACACAACTATCAATAAGGAAACTATATCTACCGAGTCGAGCACAGTTACTGAGTCACAAACTGAGTCACAGGAAGAAATTCAGACCGAGTCTCAGCCTGAAGTTACCGAGCAAATATCTACCGAGCCCAAGCAACCTGAAGAAGAGATCCTAGAAGACAACAGCATGAATCATTCAAAAGGCAAGGAACCTATACTAGCCAAATATGTCAGAAGACATCATACACCAAATCAAATTATTGGAAACAAATCAAATGGTACTATGACAAGAAGCAAGCTAAAAGGTACATGTCTGCTTACTGACTTTGAACCTAGAAATATCAAAGATGCATTGGAAAATGAAATTTGGATTGAAGCAATGAATGAAGAATTAGAACAAATACAAAAGAACAAACCATGGACTCTTGTACCTAGACCTAAAGATAAGAATGTAATTGGAACAAAATGGGTATTCAAGAATAAGCTGAATGAAGATGGTCAGGTATCTAGAAACAAAGCTAGACTGGTATGTAAAGGTTATTCTCAAGAAGAAGGTATAGATTATGGAGAAACTTTTGCTCCTATTGCAAGATTAGAAGGTGTAAGAACTCTACTTGCTTATGCAGCACACAAAGGATTTAAGGTATATCAGATGGATATAAAATCTGCATTTCTCAATGGAATTCTTGATGAAGAGGTCTACATTGAACAACCTGAAGGTTTTGTTGATCCAAATAAAAAGGACATGGTCTGCAGGTTACACAAAGCATTGTATGGTTTGAAATAAGCTCCTAGAGCATGGTATGAAAGACTCCATAACTATTTGATTCAGATTAATTTCAAAAGAGCCAATGATAACAATAATCTGTATATTAAAGAAGGACTGGATGACAAAATTGTATTGGTAGAAATATTTGTAGATGATACTATATTTACAGGGAATGAGGATCAGTGCAAAGAATTTTTAGAGCAAATGAACAAAGAATTTGAAATGTCTATGTTTGGTTTAATAAAATTCTTTGTTGGTCTTCAAATTCAACAAAGCAAGAATGGTATATACATTACTCAATCTAAATACATTAAGGAAATACTTAAGAAGTTTGGTATGGAAGATTCAAAACTAGTTGGTACACCCATGTGTACTGGACTAAAACTTACCAAAAATGATGATTCAAAAGAAGTTGATCAGACCCTATACCGATCTATGATTGGAAAATTGCAGTATGTAGTACATACAAGACCTGATATTGCCTTAGCAGTTGGTATAGTAGCTAGATTCTTAGCAAAACCTAAGGAAAATCATATGATGGCAATCAAAAGAATCTTAAGATACTTAAGAGGAATTGAAGAATATGGTTTGTGGTATAAATTTAGAGACAATCTAGACTTAAAAGTGTTTACTAATGCTGATTGGGCAGGAAACATTGATGACAGAAAAAGCACAAGTGGTGGAGCATTTTTTCTTGGAAAAAGACTGGTATCCTGGACTAGTAAAAAGCAAAATTGCCCATCTCAATCCACAGCTGAAGCAGAATATGTTGCTGCTGCAGTAAACTATTCAAATATTGTTTGGTTTAAACAGTTATTAGAAGGTATGAAGGTTGAAATCAAAGAACCAGTTGTTATATTTTGTGACAATACCAGTGCAATAAACATTTCAAAGAATCCAGTGATGCATTCCAAAACCAAGCACATTGCTATTAAATATCACTTTGTCAAAGAATTGGTGCAGGACAAGGAAATCAGATTAGAATATATTCATATAAAAGAATAGATTGCAGACATTTTTACCAAACCATTACCTAAGGATGCATTTGTGTATCTAAGAGGTAAGTTAGGGGTCATTCCCCTATCTGAGGCTCACTAAATATAGTTTTAGTGATGCATCAACCAGAACATGATTGAAAATCAACCAGTTGATGCAGCATATTCAAGGAATCATTGCATATGAATCAGTACTTGAGGTACATTAATTTACATCGGTAATATGTGAATTGTCTTTGGCATGTGTTGTCAAAGAGGGAGTGTTTGCTATGTCTTTGCTATTACTTCAAGAAATTTTCAATAGTCAGAAGGAAGAATTTTCAAGATAAAGGAAGTTTGCTGACAGAGGGAGATTTGAATCTGAACCGAGCTAATTATTTCAAATTTCTTATGCTATGACATATTGTGTTGCCATCAATGCCAAAGAGGGAGATTGTTGGAAACAATTGTCTGAAGGAAATTGCTACTCAAATTATGTATTGTCTTTGATGTCACACAATGTCATAGTCCACAGCAATCAGTTCCTACCGAGCTCAGTCGGTCTGCTAGATAGGAATATTAGTGCTTACCGAGTCTACTCAGTTATCAAAGAAAATTAGTGTCTACCGAGTCCACTCGGTTATCAAAGTAAATTTAGCATTTACCGAGTTCAGTCGGTCGTCAAAGAAAATTCAGTGTTTACCGAGTTCAATCGGTCGTCAAAGGAAATTTAGTGTTTACCCAGTTCAGTCGGTCATCAAAGGAAATTTAGTGTTTACCGAGTTCAATCGGTTATCGAAGGTAAAGGATTGTCGGTGTTTACCAAGTTCCCTCGATCTCCGAAAGATTGTAGAAAGTTATGGTCACCGAGCGCTGTCGGCCCTTGAAGGATTTTTGCAAATAGAGTTTGCTTAATTCAACCGACTGTTATACTAAATAATGTCGATTTGAAAAATCTAAAATCATATAAATAAAAGGTCAAATGTGAAAAATAAATAAGAAATATAGCAGAAGATTTATAGAAGAAAAGGCAGGAAAGGTGTGTGCAAATTTGTGAAGGATGTTCAGATATCCTTAAGGTGTAGCAGAGATTTATTTGATCAGGAAGGATCACACATATGTAGAACAGAGATCTGTAATCAACAAGGCAGTTGCATTATTATACAGGTCATTTTTCATTGTTACCTTCTTATCATTGTAACAGTGAATTCTAAATCTCTTAACCGAGTTGGTTTAACAACCATATTGTAAATCCTCTAACAAGGTGACAATTCCATTGAATTGTTTTCAAGACCTCTTACCAGGCCACTCCTAGCAGGGTGATTAAATCCTCTAACAAGGTCACACCTAATAGTGTGTTTTGTAACCTTTTACCGGGTTGGCTTCTAACCGGGCATCACTTCAGAAAAGTGAAAATCAGTATCTAGATACATTGGTGGTTTTTCCCATATTGGGTTTCCACGTTAAATCTTGTGTCTCTTGTGTTCTTAATTGCTATCTTAATCATACACCAGTGCTGATGAATATCTAAAAGATAATTTTGCTAATACTTTCTGCATCTTCAAAGTTACTGCAATCTATTTACCGAGTTGTAAAATAGATAACATTTTTAAGATATCCTAAGGGATCTGGAAAGAATTAATTGTGAAGTGTTTTATGGTTGACTGATTCACCCCCCCCCTCTCAGTCACTTCATCCATATTCCATCAAGAACTTCTTCCTCCATCTCTTGAGAAATGTTAGGAATGATTCCCTTGGATATTGCTTGAGATTATAGATATCAATCATGGTGACTGGATGTTGAATATTGTAGGAGTATTGTTGATAAAACAATTTGATCAATTCCTCAAAAGTTTTGATAGTAGAAGGCAATCTAGAGAACTAGTGGATGGCTGCTCCCCCTAGAGATCGAGGGAAGAGATGCATCAGATAGGTTGGTTTGTGCATGAACTCCATAGATTGTGTATAGAATTCTCTAACATGATCTTGGGGATCTGAGTGTCCATCATACTTATCATACTTAGGCATCTCCACTCTTTTTGGGAATGGTGGCATGTACAAGTCTTTGTCAAATGGAAAAGGACATAGGGCCTCCATGGAGAACTCCTTGGGTTCCTTTTCTTTTTCAAGGTTGTTAAGTTTGACTTGCATGACATGCATTTGTTTCATCATAGCTGTGAGTGGAGTTTCTTCCTCATGTGTAATGATATCTTCAACATTAAAGTTGGGAGGAAGTTTAGCTCCTTGATGAGCTAATTGTAAAAAGTATTCCTCTCTATCTTCTTTCAAGAAATGCTTCATCATTCGTTTGAAGTTATCATCATTTTGATATTGAGCAATTTTTTCAAGTGTGGGTTCCTGATATGCACCATGTTGAGATTGAGCTCTTTGAGAGCCAAAGTTTTTCCCTGCTTGAGACATGGTAGGAGTTTGTGGACTCCTTGGAATAGATTGATGTGGAGTTTGTTGGGAACCTTCATGAGTTGATGGAGGAGGAATGTAACCAGTTTTCAATCGAAAGTTGCCAAGACCATCATCTTCGTAAATACCAAAATTGTAGAGTTGCTCAAGAGTTGGACCTACATGAGTAGAAAAAGCTCTGATGTTAAGTGCTTCTCCTGATTTCTTGTGAGAGGAAGCTCTAGTTTCCACCATTAACCTTGGGTGAATCAAAAGAATAAGATGAAGACAACTGAAGAATGATTTGATGCAAGAAAATTAGATGATGCCACCTTGTCAAGATTATGATTGGTTTGAAGATTCAATTTAGACATGGATGAAGGATACTATGCCCTGGATGTATGGGTAGATTTCCCAAAAGATAGCGGACACAAGTTCACAACACTTAGTCTATTTTTGAAGATTTGATAGAAGATTGATAGATTTGACAAGGTTTTGACACAAGATGAAAAGGACTCAAATCGATTAAATAGAAGGTTGAATCAGATTCAAAAGGCCACTTTTGGAAAATGATAGGATTCTCAATAGCTATTGCTCTATTCTTGACATAGTGATTTGTTTGACAGATTCTGGAAATAGGCTGAAAAAGCTAAGTATTTGGCAATTTTGACAATTTTTTGACAACTTTTCAAAATTTTCCCAAATGATACTCTGTGGACTCGTACGATAGTGGGTATGCTATGAAATGATAGTTGAAAAGATCGTACGATAGTTGCAAAAACTCACATGATAGTTGCTAGCAGGATTTGACTTTTTGAATTTGATAGGCAGAAAGACTCGTACGACACTAGGTTCTTTACCATACGACAGTTGGGCACTAATGAAATGACATTTGATAAAAACTCGTATGACTTTCTAACCTCCTGAGATGACTTTTGACTCCAGAAAGGAATTTGACTTCAAATTTTGCAAATTTAGGGTTTTCAGTTTTGGATTGTTTGCAAATGGTACTGTCCAGATTTGAAGAGTAGACCAAATTTGTTCATTTTTAGTAACCAAATAGATAAACAAGCACACCAAACAGCAAGCAAGTGATTTCAAGCACATTTGAAAATAATGAACAAGGGAAAAAGCAACCTTGTGCATGAACAATCAAGTGACTGAATTGTGCTAATCTCTGAGAGTGCTAATTGTGTATGTTCAAAAAAGTTTTGCAATAATGCACATATTCTTGAAAATGAAAATTTGGCCTCGCTATGGTTTTTAGTAATGGTCTGACTCTACAAATTTTATGATCCAAAGGGGTGAACTCCAATCCTGGTGCACCAGGGTTTTGACACAGTCCAAGAATTTAATCAATCAGGAGCTGCTAGGGAGATCTAACAACCCAACAATGAACCACACCTGTGAAGATTTATTCCACAAGGACATTTATATAGCGGCTATCACTACCATGATGAAAATGGCTATTACTGCTTGAGGTTCTATCAACATGGTTGACCCAATTAAGGGAATGTCCACTATGGTTAACCCTCTCTAAAGGTGACTCACAAAATATACCACATGGAGACTGGTTCCAGATTCAAGGATTTGGGTTTCTGGTACTATCCAGAAAGGAAGTAGAGCATAATCCCCTAGCTTTTTCACTTTTAACCCAAACAAAGTAGATAGATTAATCTGACACACTAAGACCAATATTATCTCACAAAGGTCTATGACATCAACCCCTTATGATCCATCAACCTCTCCAGAGAGAGAATGCATCGATAAAAAATTGAAGACACATGGATCTAGTGGAACGTGAGACTCCCTCAGTATCCTCCCTACCTACAAGGGTTCCTTCATTGAGAGGAGCTTCACTGGAAATTCACTCTCTCAAGAGCCACAAATAGTGTTCATAGGGCCTATTTACTATGTGTAACAAAGATGCTTGAAAGCGTTTAGAGCCCAAATGAAATGTGTGATATGGAAAAGAAAGGCATTCAAGCTAGACACGCAAGATGTTCATTTTAGTCCAAATCAAAATGTTATCAACTGAGAAGGTTACCTGAATTCCTTGCAACGTGCTTAGTAGATTCTTACCTGCTTTTAGCAATTCTTGCACTTTCCCAAATCCAAGTCAGTGAAAAACTAGTCAAAAATAGGGAATTTCAATTGTTAAGATTAGCCATTACTCAAAATCTAAAAACCAAATTTGACAAAATACCTTGAAAAATGAAATGACAATGAAAACCTGGTGCCAAAACTCGTATGATAATGGGTCTACTTCCAGATGACAGTCTCGAAACTCGTATGACACTAGGTGTATGATGATATGATAGTTGAACTTCCAAACGATAATGTGTACAGTCTAGAATGATTCTTGATCCAATAGACTATTGTATGATAATGGGTATAGTCTAAGATGACTTTTGTTAGAAACTTGTATGAAAATTGTATGAATATAATTTAAAAATCATAGTTTTGGCTCAAAAATTGAGAAGAAAAGACATAAATTGATAGAATTGAATTGGAAACACATCTCAGGGCCCCATGGTGGGTGCCAAAAATGTGTGTGTGAATTTTGTACCTATTTTGTAGACACAACACTTCAGTAAAACATTAGAGGTTAGCTAAAATTGAAATCATGCAAATAATGGAAAACTAAACTAACTAGGTGATTTACTGCCTTCTAGTAGATGCGAGTGTGAATTCTTAGATTGTACCAAGATCAATGACCTTGACAACACCTAAACAAAGGATTTGAATGCAAAAGATGGATATGTAATGAATGCAATCTATTTTTTTGGTTTTTCTGTGCAATTATGATAAAACTTGATATGAATCTAATCTAGAATGAATTGATATGAAATTGATCCAACAATGATATGAAAATGAATCTAAATGAATGTAAAAACTAAATTGATCTCACAATAGCCTTGATTCGCAATAAGCTTTGATTCTCCAAATTCCAATTCTTCAAAATAGTTGTGCAATTCATAGATGATTTTGGCAGAGTAAGCTCGCAAAATTATGAGATGATTTGTGAAGAGCTGAGCCTTGATTTTATAGAAATCCAGGGCTTTGGAGGATGCATGAAAGAAAGCCATAAATCACTCTAATAACTCATGTTGATTTTTGAGTTAACAAGAATAAAAGAATATTTAATTCACAAAAACATGCAAAAGCAAAGTTCAACTCAAAATAGAGTTTAGATTTAATTAATTAAAGCAAGTTGTCAATTTTTAATAATATTGTTTTTGAATCAAAGTTTGATTAAATGATTGATTAACCCATAAATGAATTGTTTTATTTTTCAAAATTAGTTAATTTGGAAATAAATCACCTTATTATTAAATTAATTCATAAATAAAACATGCACATTCAAGAAAAGCAGACAACTATCAATTATCAATTAAATCTAAACCCTATTTTGAGTTGAACTCTGCTTTTGCATGTTTTTGTGAATTAAATATTCTTTTATTCTTGTTAACTCAAAAATCAACCCGAGTTATCAGAGTGATTTATGGCTTTCTTCCATGCATCCTCCAAAACCCTAGATTTCTATAAAATCAAGGCTCAGCTCTTCACAAATCATCTCATAATTTTGCGAGCTTACTCTGCCAAAATCATCTACGAATTGCACAACTATTTTGAAGAATTGGAATTTGGAGAATCAAAGCTTATTGTGAATCAAGGCTATTGTGAGATCAATTTGGTTTTTACATTCATTTAGATTCATTTTCATATCATTGTTGGATCAATTTCATATCAGTTCATTCTAGATTAGATTCATATCAAGTTTTATCATAATTGCATAGAAAAACCAAAAAAATAGATTGCATTCATTCCATATCCATCTTTTGCATTCAAATCCTTCGTTTAGGTGTCGTCAAGGTCACTGATCTCGGTACAATCTGAGAATTCACACTCGCATCTACTAGAAGGTAGTAAATCACTTGGTTAGTTTAGTTTTCCATTATTTGCATGATTTCAATTTTAGCTAACCTCTAATGTTTTACTGAAGTGTTGTGTCTATAGAATAGGTACAAAATTCACACACACAGGAATAATCTCATGAGGTACATTTGATCATGCATAAATTCCATGTTGAGCATGCAAAACTCTCTCACATGATCTTGATGATCTGAATTCTAGTATATTTAATGTATTTATGTATGTCAAGCTCTGAGGAAAATGTGGTCACTTGTAAATCCTTATGAAAAGGGAAAGGACATATGTGATCAAGTGAATACTTCTTTGAGGGTTTGTCCTTCTCTTTCTTAAGATCCTTGATTTCAGTTTGTAGGGCATAAAGTTTTTTATAGATAATATATATAGGCATTTCGGGTTCTCTCATTTTCAATTGATCTATGTCAAAATCTTTAGGAAGTTTGACTCCCATAAATGCTAGGTGAATGAAATATATTTCCTTGTCAACGTTCAAGATTATTTCCACCATCTTTTAAAACCTTTTGCTTTGTTGACATTTCTTAAAGTCTTCTTCAATGGCTCTTCATCACTCGCAGAACTATCATGATTACTAAGATTATTATGATCACTTTGGCAGTCATGATCATGATGTCCTCTCCAATCCTTCTCTTCACGTAACATTCTGGGAGTGTTTTTATGTTCTTAATTCAACTAATTCAATGATTCTTGATCAAATAAGGGGTTTATTCTGGATGTATCTCCTTGTTCAAAGGTGATTAGTCTACAATGATGTGTGTTTTCAAGGTCTTGATCAAATAAATACTGATTAGATCTTGTGTTAAGCATGAACTCAAGATGACCCAACTATAATCACAAGGTTCAATTATTTGATGTCCAATTTGTTGATGTAGTGTGCAATGTGTGTCCAAGGTTAATTTTTGTTTGAAGATATGATTTTGGGAGATCTCGGATGAGGGTTTGATGATCCCTAATGGTGACTCTAGTAATTGGATATTGGAACTGATAGGACAAAACAATGATATAAAGGATGTTTGTTTAAGACCAATTGAGTAGGCATGATAAAAACATGTTATTAATGTCTAAATTTTAATATTTTTGAGGATCTAACCTAAAAGAAGACCGAAATGGGTGCTCAAATGAATGACCAAATCTAACATAAACTATACAAAAATTCTCCCTATCCTAGATATGAGATTCCCTATACAAACCATGAAAAAAACTAGGTCTGAATCTTTAGACCAGATATGATTCTCTATTGGGGTTTTTGAAAGCCTATAACCATGCATGATTTTTTGAGGTAGTCCGTATGAGAAAAGATAAGTTTGACATAACAAAAAACTTATATGAGACAGTGAGAAACCATGTATGATTGTGAGAAACAAGTCGTACGACTCAAGAGACCAAATACAATTCACTAATGGGATATATGGGAGCCTATAACTAGGTACAATTTTTTGACCAAGACAATACTATTTTGTGACCAAGTAAGGTATTCTGCCAATGAAGTTTTTGATTTTGGGATCCATGAATTTCTATTTTTGCAAAGGTAGATGATTATTTTAGTGTTAGTGACCACACACACAAGATATAAGACACATTTTTCAAGTCTCTAAAGCCTTGACATGAAGTGTATGTTCTATGATCAATAATAAGATCTTGTTTTCATAGGTATAACACAATTGAAGACAATTCAAGAAATCTTAACCTTATGGAAATTATATTAGTATTCAAAACCATTGCTCAAAATTTGATATTCCTTTGACTCACACAACCATGTCACCCCCTAGAAGGTGCCCATGTTTTTTTTTCCTTTTGTGAGGGCTATGCAGAATATTGTCAAAAGAGGCTATGCAATGAGAGCTCTAAAACTATATTACCCAATTTAGAACACCTCAGTGAATATGTATGGCAAGTGTCTTGAGGAGAGATTCTTTCCCCTCCTTGCACAAGGGTTATGTCCACTTTTGGAGGTGAAATGAGTAAAATATTCCATTCTATAGTTGCTAGTAAGGGAATTCATTTCAAAGATGACTTGTGAATCATACAAGGAAACATAGTAATGCAAGCGCTATTGAGACCTATAGTCCCATGAATACTAGACACAAGTGATATTTGTCTCCCAAGAATTTAATCTGAAATGGAGGATTTGTTTATAGTGGTTTGGAAGAGGCTATCTTTTCTTTATTCTCACTTGGTTTATCCCATGAGATTTTTTCCTCAACAACAGGCCCTCTACAAGCTAAACATGAAAGTAAAATGGATAAAATGTGGAGGTATGGATTTTTGATTGTCTTTACAAGACAATAGCATAATCTCCTAATCCAAATATTTCTCCCAAGAGCTTAAGACACACATGTTCATTCCTAGATTATTTTTCAATGAATTATTAAATGAGTCAAGGTTTCTAATTTTCCTTAAAGGGAAAAGAGCATACTTCCCTACCACTTAACAATCCACTAAAATTGAACCTTGTTAAGATGCCTAAATTATCAAATCATGAATTCACATTTGTTTTCTTATACATATAATACAACTTGCAATCCATAATTAGTAGTTTCAATTGTGTTTCTTTGATAAACATCTTGCAGACAACTATTAAGTTGTTAAAAGCATCAAAACATAGATTTCAACATCAAATGTTAGGGATAGTACCAAATTGAAATCTAAATTTAATAAAAATATGCTCTCTATTCTAGGTATAGGTCTGTATGATTTCATGTTACTTACCATAAGATCCTAACCAAACATGACTTAAGACCACCCCCATACAATCAATAACCCCACATATGATCAATTATTACCCTTGATATGATCAAGACCAGAAATGATTAAGGACAGAGGGTGATACGATCTTATCTACCATATACAATCTTGTATAGGGGTAAAAGCTTAGATCAACAACATACGATTCCATGCTCACCAAGAACCTACAAATATAGAAAATATCATAATTTAGGATGAATTATAGGGCTTGGGCCCCATGGTGGGCACCAAAAATGTGTATGTGAATTTTTGACTCTATTCTTGCAAGCACAAACACTTCAATTTGTCATTAAATCAATGGTTAATAACATCAAATTGAAAAGCATAAAGAACCATATGAAATTGACATATTGCTTTCTATCTAAGAGGAGTATGATCTAAATTATGCTATTATTCTCATATTCTAGCCTAGATCAGTGACAATTCAATCTTAGAATGAAAGATTTTACTAGTTAATATTCAAATATGCAATTATGATCATGATTCTAGCTATGAAATTCAATTACAACTATACAAGATTAAGCTATGAATGCATTAAACATGAGTGATTAAGCTCTAAATGTGAAAATGATAGCATGTAGGTATGTAAAAGTGAAAGATGGATCATTTATGCTTTGAGTGAGTTTCTTTTATAGGATTGAAATTAATTTAAATGGTTGAGATGCATCCTTGAGGGATGATTGAGATTTATTCTCCCTTGATCCATGGAGTGATCCTTGATTGGAGGGATTTAAGTTGATTGTTCTTTTACAAGGAGATGGAAATAGGTCATTTTATTTAATTCTTTTAATTAATTATTCTAGCAAGGTGATCTTTGATTTTGATTTAATTAATAATGCTAGGATAATTAATTAATGAATTGATTTTGGTTGATTACCTCCAAATATTGATAACAACTTATTGATTCTTGATTAATTATACAAGTAATTTGATAAAAATTACTAGCATAATTATGTATTTGATTTGGTTTGATGTTTAGATCAAGGTTTAGGGAAAAGTTGATTTATTTTGATTAATTTAGGCCTTTTCAAGACCATAGCCCATTTTTAGGTGATTACATCTACACTTAATGTTTTCTTGTTTCAATGAACAGGTACCAAACACATTCCTCCTAAGTTGCAGGATTTGGGTGTGTCTATATCCCCAATAGTGGCACATAAGATAGTAGCTTTAGCCTTGCATACTAAGCCAATGACATCCCTACAAGGATGGAGTATCCAATATTATTATGATTATATACCTTAGGTACATTATTGGTAAACCTAGATTCATATTGCATTTGTGAAAGACTAGTGACTGTCTGTGCATTAGAGTCCCTGCGGTTGTTGCAGAAGGATTTAATTTAAAATGTTAATTTTAATAGTTGGGGATTTAATTTGATTTAATTTTGTTGCCAACTATTTTTTGTAATCGAATTACATTTAATTGGAATTTATTTGGGTAGCCTTGGGAAAAGTCTATAGTTTGTTTGATTCATTTAAGTGATTTGTTTTATTTATGTTTTGGGGCTTTTTGGCAAAAAAGTGCCTCTTATTTGGAAAAAGAGTTATTTTTGAACTCACTTTTTACTTTGAATTTTATGAGAATTGAGAATTTCTCCAAATTGCTTTGAAGAAATTTACTATTTTTCTCATTGTGTTCAATTGGGTTGTCATATTTTGGTGTTCGATGAATCATTGGATTCGTGCCATAGATACCTCCATTTGTGTGTAGCTTTTTGAGATTTCTGCATGGGATTTATTTTATTACACTCTTTTCAAGTTTTTCCTCATGTTGTAAGGTAGGGCCTTTAATATTTCAATCTTTCCTCAACTATTTTTTATGTTTCTTCTTTGTAAATTCTTCATGGGCTGAGAGTTAGTACTCTCCCACATTATTATAGCTTTCAGTTACCTGGTTGGATTTTTATGAGCAATTGGGGTTTGCATTTGAAATTTTTGCACTATTATGCTGCCCATTTTCCCATATATGCCCAAAAGTGAAATTTTATTTGAGTTATGTGATGCTGGGTGAAAAATGCAAAATGGGTTTTAATTTTGTTGACTTCTAAGATGTTTTAATTTTGGGTGTTTTGGGGTTTTCGTCATTTTGCACACCATCTAGAATATGTATAAAACCTTGTTGGGTATAAATGAGTGATTTTTTTGGTATTATTCCATGTTTATTGTAGGAGTATAGAAATAAAATGGTTATAGGAAATTTTTGACATCTTTTATCACAATCTAGATATGCCATTTTGATTTAATTTACTAATTTACTAATTTTTGCCAGATTTTGCTGAAAATTGGTTTGTGGTTGTTTTTTACCATTGTAAGTCTTTGTTGTGTTCTAATGAGATCCATGATAGATTCCATGGAAATCCATGCTCTTGGGATAGTGGCCAATCAAGCGGTTTACTTTTGGGGCTTTTGGTTGTATTTTCTCAGCTTGCATGCTTGAGAGTTTTGGAGTGGATTTGTCCTCCAACCCTTACCTTTGTGTTGATGATTTCATGATTTCTGTTATTAGTGTAGACCATGATGATGATTCAATTTATGTATGTCCTCAAGTAGATATATTGGAAACCCTTGGGTCATACTATCCTTGTGTAGATGAGTGGATGAAGTCCCTATTTTTGTCCTTGGTGTAGCCAAATTGAAAAAGAGCTTTGTTATGTCCTCATGTAGATCAAGTTCACAATCCTATTGTTGGTCTCCATGTTGGGATGTTGAGCCTTGGACTAGGTATGTTGAGTAGTCATAGGGAGTAGCTTCTTATGAAAACCTTGGACTAGAGGTGGCTGCAGTGGATGCATTTAGGAGTTTACTTAAAAAGGTGAAAACATAATAAACAATTGGGTTAAAGCACTAATCAAGATTAATTGGTATTCCCCAGATGTCAGGATTGACCCCTATGTGAGAATTGGAAACCATTGAATTCCCAAATCTTAGGATTGACCCATGCAGGTGGTAGATCATACTTGCACCCCGAATGTCAAGATTGACCCTTGTACAAGATTGGATAATCCCTATGGTTATTACTCCTATGTTTAGGTCCAGTAGTATTGCATAGCACCTTGATGAGTCATGATATGTGTTTTATGATTGAGTTTGGATGTTGGTTCAGATGTTGAGTGTTCTCCACGTTCCTTGTATCCTACATTATATGTTTTTCTTTGGACCATCATATCTCTCTTGTGAAACTATGCACCTTCTTAGTGTGTGTGTTGGCCACTCCTTGCTTGCATGTTTGCATTGTGTTTGTGGCCAAATTATTAACTCTTCAAGAATGAAGGGGTGGGCGTGAAGGTTCTACATGGTAGGGTGGTATTTCACTATACCACTACTGGAGGTCAGTGTACAAGTGGTGGGCTTCCTCTAGATTTAAATAATTTGAGCATTGAGTGTTCCATACTATGCTTCACTTGGCTCATTTTGTATGTACATTCACACTCTTTTAGTTATGTACTTAGATTAGATTCATTTATATATTTGTACTTGATCTCTTTGTATATACAGAGGTATATGATCATACAATAGTTTATTACTTGTATGTAGTTGATTTCAATCAAGTGAGTAATGCCTTGATTTAAGTGTATCTTGTACTCCCTAGTATGGAGAAAACTTGCATTTTATTTGTACATTGGTGTCAGCAAGCCTCCTTGGTATTAGAACTTAGATTGACCTCTTACTTGAACTTTAAACTTAAATTTTCCTAAATGTGGGGAAGTGTATCACTTTTAACAGATGTTTCATCCCTTTTGATCAATGAAACATCACCTTTGACCCATGAAACATCACTTTTGATTCTTTTTGCATTACTTTTGATAATTTTTGCATCACATTTGACATTTTTTTCATTGCTTTAAAAGTGTCTCTTTTGAATAGAGAGTACTTCCTGAGGGTCTATTAGAAAGGTGAACTTAGTTTTGGATACCCTTTCTATAGAGAGGTCTTCCCTATCATAAAAGACCAGATTATATATGTTTGGTTATGATTCTCCCTTCTTACATGTTTTTTAGCTTCTTGCATTATATTACAAGAGAATATTGTAGTCTCCTCAATGGACGACCATTGATAATGGTCTAGTCATGATATATGGGTTCCGTGGATGTGATCTAAACTCTCATGAGATAGATTTAATGTGCCTACACTATTCTTTCTTCAATTTTAGGTTACTTGCGAACCTTTGGAAGTTATTGGGGAGACTTCCTCTTATTTTCAATCATGAGTTGATCATTATGACTCTCTTGTATGTTGTATTGTGATTGTGATTATGGTTATCATTTGAACTTATATGTATGGTTTACATCCTTTATTTTTTTTTATTAAGTTCATGATTAACCCTTTGTTTCCAAGGGTTCCTTGGTGGGGCATTACATATGGTATCAGAGCCCATGTTCATACATTGGCATCTTTGTGTTATGCTCCCATTATGTTTAGTGTGAGTGAAATTTGGTTGTTATACCTAATGATGGTTATCTTTCCTTGTTTATCATCTTAGAATGGTTTTTTGTGCTTCATACATGTGATTTTGACCCATGCCTTGTTTTTCTCTGAAGGATGCCTCCTAGATGTGGACACGGTCGACAAAATTTTCATCAAGATGACCATGAAGAGGAACACCATGAGGAAGAACATCCTAAGGAAGAGAATATAGAGGAAGAGAAGCATGAGGAATACCATGATGACTGTAGGGAGGTCCATGGTGGTAATTATGAGAGCCCCAAATTGTTTTAGTTAATACTCAAGCTTATAGATCAATTCAAACCTCATCAAGAGGAGTCTCACCATGGGGATTCTTGGATATTTGAGTATGGAGAGCATGAGAAGAGGAGAGAGTGTGAGGGTTCTTGTACTCCACCAATTTTTAGAGATGAGCATAGGAGAGACAGGGCAGCGGAAAATGAGGATTCTATTCATGTAGGATGGATGAGAGACCTTATACGGTCTTGTCCACCTTTCTTTGATGGTACATGAAATGACAGTAAGGACAAGATTTGGTTTTTGGATCTTGGATGTTGCTTTACTATGCACCCCTATTCAAGAAACCTTAGAGCCTAGTGTGTCATCATGTACCTAAGATATTTTGCATCAGTTTGGTGGCACATGGAGGAGAAGAAGCTCTAGTTGGATCTAGTGACCATCTCTTGGGAGATCTTTGAGGAGTAGTTACATGAGCATTTCCTTTTTGAGAAGTATAAGGAGTCATGTGATGATGAGTTCCACCAGCTCTGATATGGGACTATGTTAGTGGAATAGTATGAGCATAGGTTATTTTATTTGAGGCAATATTCCAATAATAACCATGACGAGCCCTTATTAGTGTAGCACTTTGTTTGGGGCCTTAATGGCCACATTATTGGGGGTTATTTTTATGCACCAACCTAGGACACTTTCTCTTGCAACCGAGAAGGTGAGATTGGTCGAGAGAAACATTGTGAGGGTTTTTAGCATAGCTTCCAAGATCCACTGCACAATGTACACAAGTAAAGGTCATAGGTTTCTCTAGGGTATATTCCACATCACCTAGGACAAGCCATCATGATCAAAATAGATAGAGGCATTCCCAGGTCCATCCTAGAGGAAAGTTCTAGTAGTCACTAGCTAGGGAACCATAGTGGTTCACATCATAGTGATATGTCCTATAGTCAGGCAGCAAGGGGTTCACCTTAGAGTGGTTAGTAGAGTTCTAGTAGGGGTAGTTTATTTTAGTTGAGTGTGCCAACTATAGGTTATAGTAGTGGTATAGGGGCTTATTTCTCTTATGGTCAACATGGCCATATTTTTTTATATTATGATCAAAGTTCATGTGGAAGAGAAAGTTAGAGGGCTTATATTTTTGAGCCTATCATTGGGGATATAGGTAGATCCCATAGAGTTTTTGTGGTGGTTGATAACTGTTAGGATGAGTACCACACCACTATTGTAGAGACTAAAAGAGTATTGCATGGTATTTCTTGCTCTATATTATTTGATTTTGGTGCTTTATATTCTTTCATTTCCCCCTATCTTGTTCAATGATGTGGGTTAGTGTCAACATGACAAGTTGATATTTGGCATGTTTAGTTAGCCATAGGTTTTAGAGTGACTGTGGACTCCCTCGGTCATGGTTATGTGTGGTATTTGGGAACCTTCACCACAATTTTATCTCTTCATGTCCTACTCTTAGGATCTTATGACATTGTGTTGGGTATATATTGGTTAGCTTCTCACTAGGAAAGTATTGATTGTTGGTGTAAGTTGATATAATGTTTTGATGACACTGGTGGGTGCATTGAGCTTGTAGGAGTCTAGATACCTACATCCCCTTGGATGATCTCAACTAATTAATTTAAGTAGAGTATGCAACAACGATGCTAGTTGTTTGTAGTCTCTGTTAGTGACATCAATGGGATTGAGAGTTAAGAGGTGTCTCTTGATTATCACCCACTCCTTCATGAGTTTGAAACTATGTTTTCAAATGAGATTCCAAGAATTCTACCTCAACATGAAATAGATTTATGCATTGATCTCATTCTTAGAGATGAGCCCATTTCTTAAGAGCCTTACCACATGACTACTTAGGATTTGAGCGAGCTTCATTTGCAGTTTGAAGAGTTTTTGGCCAAAGGCCATATTTGTCCTAGTGTATCCCAACGGGGTGCACAAGTTATCTTCATGAAGAATAAGGATGGATATTTTCATTTATGTATTGATTATTAGTAGTTGACTAAGGTGATGATAAATAAATAATATCCCTAGATGAGGATAGATGATTTTTTTTATCAGATGAAGGGAGTGAGAGTGTTCTCAAAGATAGATCTTAAGTTGGGATACTATCAACTTCATATTCATGAGGAAGACATTCATCATAAAATTTTTCACACTCGTTATAGGAACTATGAGTTTATAGTTGTACCATTCGAGTTGACCAATACACAATCAGTGTTCATGAGTTTGATGAATGGTGTGTTCCACACCTATCTTGAACACTTTATCCTATTGTTCTTGGATGACATTTTGGTATATTCAAGGCCTATGGAAGAATATGAGGTCCATTTGTGTAAGGTACTACAATATTTACATGACCATCAATTGTATGGAATCTTGGCCAAATATGAGTTCTTCTAAATTGAGGTGAAGTATTTGTGCCATTCATCTCTAAAGAGGGTATTTCTATGGACCCTTTGAAGATCTAGGCCATTATGGATTGGCCAACACCAATTAGTGTTCCTGAGGTTCATAGTTTCATGGGTTTGGTGGGTTACTACTATCAATTTATGAATGATTTCTCTTGGTTGGCTCACTCTATCACTTTTATTTAGAGGAAAGGGAAGAAGTTTGTGTGGTCTGTGTAGTGTAAGTCAACATTTCAAGCTCTTAAGGAGTGTTTGACTAGTGCACCTTAGCATTTCTAGATCCTACAGATGAGTTCATGGTGTGTCTGATGCATATCTAGAAGGTGTGCATGAAATTCTTATGTAGGAGGGATGCATGATCTCATATGAGTCTCAGAAGCTCAAGGATCATGAGCTAGACAACCCCACCCATGATTAGGAGTTGGTGGTAGTTGTGCATGCACTAGTGCATTAGAGATATTTTCTTTTGGGTTACAAGTTTGAGCTACATATTAATCATCATAGCTTGCAATATATATTTTCTCAGTTAAACCTAAATGAACAATAATGTTGTTGGATAGGTTTTTTGTGTGAGTATGATTTGATGTTCATTACATCATAGGAAAGGAGAATGTTGTTGTGAATGCCTTGAGTAGGAGAAGGCATGATTTATTTGCTGTATCACTTGGAGTATATTTTCATAGCTATATCCTTGAGGTTTTGCCTAGGGATATGTGATATCAAGAGGTTAGTGTGGAGATTGATTATGGATGTACCCTTGTGGGAATTTTTTTAGGTTACTCATTAGTGTTAGATAGAATTTTGTGGCACCATGAGTGAATTTATGTATCGGTGTAAGGTGATATTCATTCATTGGTTTTATCAGGGGAACATCATGCACTATATTCTGCACCACCCGGCATCAAGAAGATGCATTATGGCCTTAGATATCTATAGTTTTGGGTAGGGCTGAGGCATGATATTGCTGATTTTTTAGTTAGATGTCTTAAGTGCTAGAGAGTGAAGGCATAGCATCAACATCTGGTAGGTCTTTTGCACCCACATTCCATTCCTAAATGGAAGTGTGACACTATATCTATTGATTATATTAGTGTGTTACCTATGTCATCACATTTTCATGATGCTATAATGGTTACAATGGACAATTTATCCAAGGTGGCTCACTTTTCACCCATGAGAGATTTGTATACTACTACTTTAGTAGTACATGTATTCTTGGAGGATATAGTTCGGTTGCATGGGATACCTCGCAAGATTATTTTAGATAGAGATCTCATGTTTACTTTTTCACTATGGACATCTCTCTAGCATGCATTGCGTGCAAAGTTCAATTTTAGTTCAGTGTATTACCCTAAGACTAATGGTTAGACAGAGTGGGTGAATCAAGTTCTTAAGGACATGCTTTACATGTATGTGATGGATCAAAAGATGAGGTGGGAGCACTATTTGTACTTGGTTGAGTTTGCATGTAATAATTGGTACCATAGTTCTCTTTTCATGTCATCTTTCTAGGCCTTGTATGGTCAACCATATCATACACCTTTGAGTTTGGATCAATTAGGGGACTGAGTGGTTTTGGGTCCTAATATGCTTCAAGATATGGAGAAATAGGTTGTACATATTGGAAGGAATTTGGTTACTACTCAAGATTAACAAAAGAAATATGGTGATGCCCATAGGCTTGACTATCACTTCTTAGTTGGTGACCATGTGTTCTTGCGAGTTGTCCATGGAAGAGTCCCATACATTATGGAAAAGGCTCTAATCTAGCACCAAGTTTTGTTGGACCTTTTGAGATCCTTGAGAGGATTGGCCCTGCTACCTATTATTTGGTGTTTTTATCTAGCCTATTGCACATCCATGATGTTATTCATGTTCTTGTGTTGTGACAGTATATTCCCGATGCGACCCATGTTCTTGATTTGGGTGCTTTATAGGTAGAGGATGAGAAAATTTGTTTAGAGCCCATTTGTATTCTTCAACATCAGAGGTTGACCCTTAGGGGCAGAGACATAGAGAAGGTAAGGGTCTAATGGGAACCAAGTGATGAGACTTCTACTACATGGGAGGATGCTTCATGGTTGAGATTTTTGTACCCTAATCTTTCTGTAGGTTTCCAAGAGTAAACCTATTCCTAGAGGAGGAGGATGTAGTGCCTCCCATGTTCGCATTTTGTTCCATGATGATTTTGATTGAGACATACTGTATGCAATAAAAATCTTGACCTATTTGTTGCAAGTAGAAATACCATAATGGTAAGAAAAATCACATTAGATGTTATCCATTCTAAAATGCAACAAAATAAGAAATTTATACTACAGCCTTCGATGAGCTAAAACAAGGGCACCCATTAAACCTTGTTTGGTTTTCTCTTAAATATTTTGTGGGGTGTTCTCTCCCAACACAATATAATAAAATACCACTATTATTGATGGTGAAATATTGAGAACAAGTATAAGGAACTTGCCCCAATCTTCACAAAGATGATGTGATGCAATGCAAATGCAAGATCTATTTCTAAAAAATGCATATGCAAGAGATAACAACTAGTCAGGATGAAAATGCTAATCTAAGATTAGAATGAAAGATTGAAACAAAACTAGATTCATTCTATTGTCTAACATGTGATATCTATATTATTTAATACAAATGCTCGAAAGAAATCTAAGCTATGAAGCTCTAAAGAATGCTCTAACTTACAATAGATGCAAGAAGATGAAAAATAGAATGACTAAGTTCAAATGAGGAGTGATGCCCCCTTTTATAGAATGACTTAAAGAATGGGTGGATAAGATTAAGAGGAAAAAGACTGGATGGTCAAGATTAAGAGGCAAAAAGGTATTTTCTAAGATGAAGAGGAAAAAAAAGAGTGGATAGGATTAAGAGGAAATCCAAAAGTCAAACTCCACTTTTAGAGGTAAAGAGGAATTTGAAATGATTGGAGAAGAAAAAATATGGAGAGGTGACTACCTTGGAAAATGTGATTATGCACATGATTAAAGGTAATCCACCTTTTAATGAAGATTAGAGGAATATTAGCAAAATGTAAGATTAGGGAAAAAAGAAAAGAGGATTAAATTAAAATAATTTTAGTTTAATCAAGGTTTAGAGTTGAACTTTAGGCTAGTGGAGAAATAAAATAAATAAAATTTATTTTATATTAAAAAATGGAGGGATAATATTAAATTAATTTTTATATATTATACTATTGAAATAAAATTTAAATACCAAGGGAAAATGAATTTATTTAATTAAACTAGATTTAATTAAATAAATAGAAGAATATAAAAATTATAGTCAATTAATAAAATCAACTATAATGTTAAGGGAAAATATTGATAAAAATTCATATTGGTTTGTGAATGGACAATTTGAGGTGTCTACATTTTGTGCCTCTTTGATGTAGTGTCAAAATTGACATCGCATCAAACAAAAAGAAAAGGAAGATTCCCTAATCATGGAAGGATGAGGAATGATCATGAGGAGGTAGTGGTATACCCCCTCTAGAGGACAAGCGAGCTCGGAGAACACACACGTTCTCTCAAAATGAATAGGAGGAGAAAAAATATGGTAGGGATAAAAAATAAATAGGAGCCTTGATGAAAAAAGACAAATGAAACTAACCAAATGAAAAAGGATTTTGGGGATTGTATTGTGTTAAAAGAGAGAGAGAGCACATCATAGTTTTGATATTGTACTTGATGTTATGCACCAAGGTATGAGGAACCAAGATGACCATGTGCCATGTATGTGATCAAAAAGGTCAAATACAACCATATGTCTTTTGACACCATGATATGGAAGACTATGATGCTCGTGTGAAAATTTGATGCAAAGACCATGATAGATGCAAAAAATACTAATACATACAAGAAAAAAGAAAGGATGGACAACAAAATGAAAGAAAACCAACATATTGCCCTTAGTCAAGCTGAAAACTAATTCATTGATTAATTGATGGGAGGGAAAGGCCTCAAGGATTGGGAAGGATATATCCCATGATAATGATGATGACCAGATTTGAAATTGATGAATTGATTACCAGCTAATTTGGTTTAAGATAATGGCTTGATTAAAGATTAACATTCTAGATTGCAAGATTGGATTGCATGGATTAGTATTGATTGCACTTGATTGGAGTGACTTGGGGATCTTTTGGATTATAGGGATTTTTTTATTTTTCAAAATTTTAATTTATTTGGATGAGTGGATTGGATAGAATGGGGTAGAAAAAAAAAGGATAAGAGGGTTGGGACCAATGACAAGGGATAACCAAGGAATGATAGAGGATGAAAGGATAGAGAGATGTTTGGTTATAAAATGAATGGATGGAAGGGAGGGATTGGATAGTAGATAGATGGAATGAATGGATAGGTAAGGGTAAGATATGGAAGACTATAGGATGGGGGGTATAAGGATGGAGATCCAAGATCTATGTGGAAAAGGAGTTAAATTCCCCATGCTAAAAGGAGGAGAATGCAGGATGGAAAGATGGAGGATAGAAATGTATAGGATGTAATGATGGTGATAGGACATGGGGTTGATGGGGAGGAGGTGGATGAGGCTCCCCATGTTTCAAAGGAGTTAAATGCCCTAGACCATAGGTAGGAAAATGAAGAATGGAAATATGGGGGAAAAGGATCTACAAAATGGAAAGATGGTGTGTAAGGGACACATGGAGGAGATGAAGGCTTGTTCATTGTCCAAAGCATGTAGGGATATTTTATTTGTATTTAGTACATCTAGTTTTTTATGAAGGGAAAATGTATGAAAGTGGAAGGTGGATGTGTTAGAAAGTAAAGACCACCAAGATAACTAAGAGGGGGGGGGGGGTGAATCAGTTATTTGATAGTTAAACCATTTATCATCATTAACTTCAATATCAACTTCAACAACATTAAACCATATAATTAATGCAATAACCAACCTTAGAAAGATAATCATACACAATGACACAATAACATAAGATATGTTAACTAGGGAACCTCTTGATCAAAGAGTAAACCCCGGTGGGAATGATGCACTAATATGAAAGTTACTTGTTAGAGGATGGACCCTGTTAGGAGTCTTATGAAATACATTCAGTACATATGAATATCTGTTAGGAGATTTTGAATCCCTATTAAAAGATTCTTACCCTGTTAGGAGTTATGGAAGACAAAAGGACCCACTGCCCAAACAACTTCAAGGCAAGATCTCTGAACTCACTGTCCAATAGATCTTAGGATTATTCAATAGAATAATATGAAATATGTTACCTCCTTCACACTGTGCCAAAACTACACTCTTTGCTACACAAGATCACAAATCCAGATCTCTGTACTTCGCAAGTCTTTCTTCATCACTGAATTAGCTCATTTCTTCACTTCATGCATATATTCGCATCACAAATTTCACAACTTTATATTACAACTATTAAAATCCTCACATAACAAGGAAAACATTCCTTCCTTTATACCACACTCAAATAATTACAAATGAGTCAGCATGCAAATACAAAATAATAATTTCAACACGCTACATCAAAATTACATAAAACTGTCAGCTTCCAGATACAATAAATTTCCAATCGTGTGACCTCAAATTTTGTGCTATGAACCACATCACCACCAATGAGTCTCAAAATTCCCTTTAACTACACAGAATTAGATTCCATCCCAGTTAGGAGATATCCTCTAATTACCAAAAACTGCTACACAGGAATACTGCCAGAATACTGCTTCCACCAAAATGCTTATAACCTTCATGAATAAATGAATTTATTTTTGCACTCTTAACCATAGGCTAATAACACAACATAGAACATAACATCAACTACGCATAACTCAATTTGTGATATAACATGTGCACAAAACAAAAATGTGCCTGCTACTCTGCTAAACTCCAGAATATCACTATGTTGACATCAATGACAATCATAGTCATGAATGCAACAACCACTACTATAGAATGAGGGGTGGAAAAATGCTTAAGTCTATAGGAGAGGAATCTTTGGTAGCATGCTTTGGTATCAAATCTTGACATGTGTCATCTTGCGAGGGTGATATGATGGTGGAGGTGCAAGATTCAACTTGGGTGGATGGAAGGATGAAAGATTCATGAGACTGAGGAATTTAAGTTATGTTTTAATTTGGAGGGAATGAAAATGGGTGCATGACTTGGGGATATTGGACAAATTTCTCTAGAGTTAGGGATTTAGACTCCTTTATGAGTATATTGTCCCAATTAATGAAGGATTTCTTGTGAGGTGGGGATGATATGGATTTAAGAGTATTAGGATTAGGTGGAGGTTGAGGATTAGATGGAGGATTTGGATTAAAATTTTGGACATTAAGCTCAAAGTATGTGAGAATAGGTGGAGAATTGGGGTTGTATGGGAGATGGGGATAATGGATTTGGATAAATGTAGGAGGAGATATGTCTTCAAAGGTTTTATTTTTCTTTTGACCCTATTTTGTAAACTTTGGATAATGTTTTTAACTTTGCAAAATGTTAGGTACATTGGAAGATTGATGATGATGAGAGAGAGAATCATATACATATGAAGGATAATGAGGTGGATTTCCCTTGTCAAAGGAAGAGGAAGGATAAGAAATAGGAAATGGATTGGGATTAGATATGATGTGTTGAGGATTGGTTTGGTAAGTGGGTTGGATTGGAGATATAGTTTGGGGATTAGGATTTGGCACTTTAAAGTACTCAACCATTTTGTGAAACCAATCCATATTCATGATGATTTGGAGGAGGGGTTTATGGATTTGAATTAGAAGATTTTGCAGAGGATGAACTTAGGACGAGGAGAAAGTTTGGACTTTTTTTTTTGAAAAGGGCAGGGCCTCAAGGATTTTGATATGATTGGATGATGGATTTGATTGATTTAGAGAGAAAGGCCTCAAGAATTTTGATTGATTTTATTTGGTTTTTATTTTGGATTTGTGAGGGTAGGGCCTTAAGGTATGATTTGATTTGATTTGATTTGGACGGTGATTAAAGTCCAAAGATTATGATGGTGCTCCTAAGCCAAAAGTGTAAGATTAGAAGATGGTATGGGTAAGACTTGGATTAAGAATGGATGAAGTGGAAGGATAGATTAGAGATGTTTGAAGACAAGTGGAATGGATGATGTGATTGATTTAGATGATGGGGACATATGGATTGAATTAGCACTTGGTTAGAATGAAGTTGATAAGTGAATTGGATTAGGATGATGATGATTATGATGTGATTAGATGAGAATAAAGATGAAATGATGAGATTGGATTAAGAAATTTGAATGATTAGGAAGATGATGACATGATTAGGATTATTATGACCTTGATTTTATTAGGAAAATTGATTTGGTTTAGGGTTCTAAATGATGGATTAACAATGATTAGGATAAGAAGAATGAGGAGGATGATTAAGAATGATTAGGAGGTGCTTATGGATGACTAAGATAAGATGTTGAAGATGAAAGAGGATTAAGATGATTAGGAGAAAAGTGATGATTAGGTTGAAAATGAACATTTTGGATGATTGGATTAGATTAGGGAGATGACTAAGGATGTTCTTGATTATTAGGAGATGATGGTTAGGGAGGATTAAGAGATTAGAATTAATGTAAGACTGGTCTAGTTTGATGGAAAGAACTTATTATCACTCTTATCCAAGGCATTGAAAACACTAAGTGTACCTTGATTCAAATAGGGAACAAAAACAAGTATGGAAACAATCCAACAAGGGACAAATTAACCTTATGGGATACAAGCAATTGTGACAAGTATGATTGATAGGAAGCAATAGAAAAATGTGTAAGTTCAAGTGACCTTCTTAAGCCATAAATGTTTCCATTGGTCTAGCACAATTCAAAGACACTCAAGCAATATCTACATAAGGAAATTTGGCTAAGCGATCAAAATATTTTACTACAACATGGATATCTTGTCAGCTCACATAGCTGTGTCACCTCCAAGAGGACACCCATGTTTTTGCCTTTTCTGAGAGCTAAACAAAATATGGTGCAAAGGAGATTATAAAATGAGACCTCCAATGCCATATTAACCACCTCCAAATGCTCAAGGGGATACTTATGGTGAGTAATCTTTAGGAGAGATTATTCCCTCTCCTTGCAAAAAGATTATGATCACTTTTGGAGATAAACCAACTAGCTTTCTATCCTCAAGTGTCTAGTAAGTGTATCCATTTGTAACTATCCCTTGTAGTCCCCTGAGCAGGATTTAGGCCTCTAGCCCTACAAGTACTTGAATAATGTATCCCTACATGTAGGATTGAGGCCTTAGATCCCTACAACTATCAACCATAAGAATAAATTATTAGAATAGTTATGTCCTTCAAGACATTAATCTCAAGGAGGCTTTTGATTATAGTGGGTTGGAAGGGCCGGCTTCACCTGTTCCCACTTGAGTCGTACTCATGATATTTTTTCCTCAATGGAAGTCTCTCTAAAGGTAAAAGAATAATTAAAAGTAGATAACAAGTAGAGATATAGATTTCTAATTTTCCTTAAAGGAAAAGAGCATACTCTCCTACTCTATTACTTCTCCCAAACATGCCAAACACATGTTAATTTACCCAAGATTCACTTCTAAATTATGAATTAAGTAGGTAGGGATTTATGATTTTCCTTAAAGGAAAAGAGAATAATATCCTACCACTCAACAAATCACAAGAAAATAATCTTCCTAGTTAAACTAGATGCCTAGAAAAAATAAATTTAAAGAAAAAACAAAAAATTCTTGAAACTCCAAGACAACATACAAAACAAATGAATTAGTAGTTTTAGATTACTAATCTTGGGAAAATGACCTAAAAAGACACTTTTAAACACAAATAATAATCCAAAACCCACAAAAAAGATTCTTAGTTACCTTAAGAATTCAAAATAAATATGTCAAAATTAAGTTTTGGTAGAGACTCAGATTACAAAGTGTAGACATAGATTGATGAATGCAGACTCAGGTGTGGAGACTCAAGTATAGAGACTTAGGTGCAGGGATTCAAGTGCATAGACTCAAGTGCTAAGAATTAAGTGTGGAGACTCAGGTGCAAATACTTAGGTGCAAAAATTCAAGTGTGGAGACTTAGGTGTAGAGACTCAGGTGCAAAGACTCAGGTGCGGAGACATAGGTGTGGAGATTCAAGTGTAAAGACTCAGGTTCACAGGTACATACACAAATGTAGAACACCATGAAACAAATGAATTAAACCTATGAAAAAATGACTCCTAATAGAATGAAATGCCTCTAAATGTGTTTCTCTATAAAAAGTTAGAGAGAATAAATCTCTAAATTCTGTTAGAAAAGAAAATTAACCCTCAAAACTTGATGTGCAAAGAACCAAAGTGGAGACTCAAGTTGACAAGCATAGACACAGGTAGCGTAGACACAAATCTAGAAGTGAAGATGCATATGTATGACCAAAGAAAAAATACAACTAGGGAAAGCTAAAAATATGATGAAATGACCTGGAAGTATGAAAATGACCTCTAAGATGCAAATGCAATAATTAAGAACCCTCAAAAGAAAGGAAAATAAACAAAATGAGAAAATATGAAGTGAAAAATTGAAAATTAATTCTTAGTTGGAGACTCAGAGCACAAAATCAACTCCACAGAGATGCAGATGTAGAGGCACAAATATGCGCAGATGTAGGTTGACATGCGTAGACTTAGATATGTGAAGATGCAGATCTGCAGAGACTCAGATCCATAGAGACTTGGATTTGCGAAGACTCTAATCTGTGAAGGTGTAGATGTAGAGACACAAATATGCATAGATGAAAGTAAAGAAGTAGATATGCCTCTATGTGTGCGGAGACACATATTCAACAATATGACTGAAAATCCTAAAAATGCAAATGAAAATGTGATCAAATTAGGTCATGGGTACCATCGGGTGTGCCAAAATGTATGCAATAAAAATATTGACATGTTTGCTACAAGTAGAAATACCAAAATGTTAAGAAAAATCACATTACATGTTAGCCATTGTAAAATGCAATAAAACAAGTAATTTATACTACAACCTCTGATGAGCTAAAACAAGGGCATCCTATAAACCTTGTTTGATTTTCTCTTAAAGATTTTGTGGGTGTGCTTTCCCAACACAATACAATAAAATCCCACTATGATTGATGGTAAAAGATTGAGAATAACTATAAGGAACTTGCCCCAATCTTGACAAAGATGATGCAATGCAAATGCAAGATCTATTTCTAAAAAATGAATATGCAAGAGATAACAACTAGTTAGGTTGAAAATGTTAATCTAAGATAACAATGCAAGATTGAAACAAAATTAGATTCATTCCATCACCTAACATGTGATATCTAGATTATCTAATGCAAATTCTCAAAAGAATTCTAAGCTATGAAGTTCTAAAGAATGCTCTAGCTTGTACAATAGATGCAAGATGATCCAATAGAATGAATAAGTTCAAATGAGGAGTGAGGCCTCCTTTTTATAGAATGACTTAAAGAATGGGTGGCTAAGATTAAGAGGAAAAATAATAGATGATCAATTTTAAGAGGCAAAAGGAGATTTGCTAAAATGAAGAGGCAAAATAAATGAGTGGCTAGGATTAAGAGACAATGCAAAAGTCAAACTCCACTTTTAGAGGGAAAGAGAAATTTTAAATGATTGGAGGAGAAAAAAGATGGAGAGGTGGCTACCTTGGAAAAGGTGATTGTGCACATGATTAGAGGTAATCCACCTTTTAATCAAGATTAGAGGAATATTAGCAAAATGTAAGATTGGAAAAAAAGGAAAAGATGATTAAATTAAAATAATTTTAATTTAATCAAGGTTTAGAAGAAATTTAGGCTAGTGGAGAAATAAAATAAATAAAATTTATTTTATATTAAAAAATGGAGGGATAATATATTAAATTAAATTTAATATATTATAGTATTGAAATAAAATTTAAATACCAAGGGAAAATGAATATATTTAATTAAAGTAAATTTAATTAAATAAATAGAAGAATATAATGATTATAGTCAATTAATAAAATCAACTATAATGTTAAGGACAAATATTAATAAACATTAATATTGGAGTGTGAATGGACAATTTTAGGTGTCTACACATACTCTTGTTTATTATATGTGATTATTTGCATGATGATATGCATGGATGATAGTTCATTATCTTGGGGGTGATAGATGGATAGATTTTGTTACTGCTTCAATTTGATCAAATCTGCATGATGATGTTAGTGATGTGACATGATGCCTTATGATGATATTTGGTATATTTTTCATTCGAGACTATTGATTATGTATTAAGATGATTTTATTGGACACCTCGATTATTGCACCTTTATGGTGTTGGATATATCAATTATTTACTTTTAGGAATTTATGCTTAGAAGATCCGCAAAATGATTTATGTAAATTCTTTAAAATTTAAATGCAATGTTAATTAATTATATGATGTTTACTAATATATCACACAATTGTTATGCATTATGCCTGGTTCTCCTTCACTATTTGTTATCCTATATTATAGGTTCTTCAGATATTTGTATCATGAGCATATGCACTTGATGTTTTCTTATTTCAACGAATAGATACTAAATGCATTCTACTTGAGTTACAAGATTTGAGTGTGTCTATATCTCTATTAGTGGCACAAGAGATGGTAACTTTGGTCTTGCATATTGAGCCAATTTCATCCCTATATGGATGTTTTGTATGATATTATTATGATTATATCCCTCTGGTATGTGATTGGTAAACCTAAACTCATATTTCATTTTTTAAAGATTAGCGAGTATCTGTGCATTAGAGTTCCCATGGTTGTTGTGGAAGGATTTAATATAAAATGTTGATTTTAAAAGTTGGGGATATAATTTGATTTAATTTAATTTAGTTTTCTTACTAGCAATTTTCCATAGTTGAATCCCATTTAATCAGAATTGATAGACTTACGCAAAGTCTATAGTTTATTTGATTTATTTAAGTGATTTATTTTATTTCTCTTGTGGGGATTTTTGACAAAAAGTGCCTTTTATTTGGAAAAATAGTTATTTTTGAACTCACATTTTACTTTGGAGTTTATGATAATTAGGAATTTGCTCCAAATTGTTTTAGATAAATTCACTCTTTTGCTCATTATGTTTAATTGGGTGGTCATATTTTGGTGTTCAGAAGCTTATTGGATTCGTGTTGCGGATACCTTCGTTTGTGTGTAGCTTTTTGAGATTTTAGTATGAGATTTATTTTATTCCACTCTTTTCAAGTTTCTCCTCTGGTTGCGAGGTAGCACCTTTGATATTTATATATTTCCTTAGTTATTTTTGATGTTTCTATTTGTAAATATTTTGTAGGATGAGAGTTAGTACTCCCCCACATTATTGTAGCTTTTGATTATCCAATTGGCTTTTTATAAGTAATTGGAGTTTGCATTTAAAGTTTTTGCACTATTATGCTTCCCATTTTCCCATATATGCTCAGAAGTGAAATTTTATTTGATTTATGTGATGTTGGGTGCAAAATAGCAAATGGGTTTTAATTTTTTTGAATTCTAAGATGTTTGAATTTTGGGTGTTTTGGGGCTTTCTTTGTTTTGTGTGCCATCCAGAATATGTCTAAAACCTTGCTGGACATGAATGAGTATTTTTGGTAGTCTTACATGTCTATTATAGTACTGAGGAAATATAATGTTTATAGGAAATTATGGTCATCTTTTATCACAATCTGATTATGCCTTTTTGATTCAATTTGCTAATTTTTACTTTTTGCCGAATTTTGCCAGAAATTAGTTTGTGGTCATTTTTTACCATTGTGATTATTCCTCATGTTCTAAAAATATGTGTGATAGATTTAATGGGAATTCATGCTCTTGTCATAGTGTCCAATTGAGTAGCTTACTTTTGGGGCTTTTAGTTGTGTTTTCTTAGCTTGCAAGCTTTAGTGTTTTGGAGTGGATTTGTCCTCCAACCCTTACCTTTGTGTTGTTGATGCTTTCTTGATTTTTGTCATTGGTGTAGACTATGATGATGATATAATTTATGTATGTCCTTGTGTAGATTTATTGGAAAAACTTGGGTCATATCATTGTACATGTGTTTTTTCTTCAACCTATGTAGTCAAGCATAGACAAGGAAAACATTAATAAAAAACATGAATTCAATCTTAAACTACAACTAAGAAACTCACACAACCTCTGATTGAACTCAAATGGAAGCACCCATGTTTCATTTGATTTTTTCATTAGGGAGATTTGTGAGTGTTTTATCTAAAACACAATATGTGATCCTCAATGATGCCAAGCTTAAAGGTGGATGGAGCTGCAATGCAAACAAATGGAGATCAAACAACTTGCAAACTAGTATGAAGAACTAGCAACAAGCATTAAATAAAATGAAATATTATGAATCTAGAATGAGATGAAAACTATCAATATAACATGGATTCAAAGATTAAACTATCATGCTATCAAGATTCAACACTAGAAAATGGAACTAACATGTATATGCTAAATGCTCTAAAATTGCTTGAAAATAAACTAACATGATAACTCTACTATGAAAAATGATAGATGAAATGCAAGAGGCAAGACTCCTATTTACATATTTTTGGGATAAATGAGAGGGATTGGATGAGGTGAAACCTATGAGGCATACGCATAGGAGCCACATAAGGGACACTTAGGCTAAAGGATGGCCATGCAAAGGGAATTTTATTACACATGTGTGAGCAACCTTTGAAAGTGATAGGTCATTTAAAGAGGGAGACAAAGTGGAAGAGTGAGAGAGACTCAAGGTTGATCAAACATGTGTGAGAAAATTCCAAAGATTTAAGATTGGACGACCATGTAAGAGTGTAGGTTTCCATTTATGGAAGGTATTTGGCCACCTTGGAAAGGGTTTCTCATACATGTGTGAGAAACTCATTAGGATTAATAAGGTTAGGAATCACATAGATTAGGAAAATTAATCTAGGATTAAATCAAATGATAGGTTTAGTGGGTGAAAATGACAGGTGTAGGTTAGGATCTAGGTTGGGTTTAGGATTAATTTAATTTAAATTAAATTAATTAAGGTTAGAAGAAGATTAGGATAAGTGAAGGATTTAAATAAATATGAATTTATTTATAAAGGGAATTTTGTGGAGGATATGCATTAAATTAAATTCAATACATTAGAGGGGATGCATTTAAATAAAATTTAAATACCTTAGGTAGAGAACCTAATTTAATTAAATAAGTTTAATTAAATAGGTAGAGGAAAATAACAAATATAATTAATTAATTAACAATATAATTACAAGGGATATTAATTATATTTAATTAATATAGAGTGTCATAGGATGTTTTTAGACATCTACATTTTCCCCTCTTTAATGTGATGTTGAAGATGATGTCACATTAAAGAAAAAAAACATGGTGCCCCAGAGAGAATTAGGTACTTAGGAGTTGTGCCAAAGTGACGACGGTGAGCGATCATGACCCCTTGAGAAAATAATGCAAAAATATTTTTTTGTGGAATTTTCTTGCAAAAGGAAGGATAGGAAAAGAATGAAGAAAAAGGAGAAAGGGATTAAATTGCACGACCATCTGGGTGGTCGGAGAAAACGGAACAAAAAATGGGGTCTGAGATGAAAAATAAGCTAGGGGGCTATAAGTAGGGCCAAAGGGCCCTTGAGAGGTCACTTTTAACACATTGAACACAAAACCAATAACATTGGGAGAAATCATGGTCAATCAACATCTATAGAGATGCTAATTGATTGATCAACATATTTAAAGATGGGGGTCTAAGGGGTAGAGACGTCAATTGTGAGATTGATGTCTTTGTGCCCTGGGTTTAGGGGACCAAATTGACATCTTCATGGATCAACATATACACCAGTTGACATCTTTGATCAGTAATAAATGTCTCTACAGATTGGACAAAGGATAAATAGTTAGCATCACAAGATGCATCCTTAGGAATTTAGGATAGACTTAGGGTAGACTAAGGACATGATGCCCCAATTAGGAACGAGTTTCAAAAGAATAGGGTAGGACTAAAGATGAGTGACATAAATTCAAAATAGATGCAAGCATAGGAGCCTCCTTTGGGATCAAGGGAGCACTATCCTAACATGCTGCTTCTACAAGACCAACTAAGTGTAGTAGAGTGGGGAGAGGTTAGCTAATGTGGGTTAGAGCACATACATGAGTGGTTGTGGATTAGAGTGCACAATATGCTCATGAGTGCACTACTTGAGAAGGGGCATAATGACACTTCTAGCTTCCACCTACTTACTAGAGAGGCAACCATCATATTATACAATGTGTGGAGGATTTATAGAATACCAATCAGAGGGGTCATCCTAGAGTATATACTAGATGACTCCCATTCTTACATGGAGTCTTAGTTTAGGAGGCTGATGGCATAGATACCATAGGATCAAACCAGGATTCCATGGTGACTAGTAATGGATGTGAGAATTTCTAGACTAACACTCTATTTGGCTGGACTTATCAGGGAAATGATGTATCTAGACTTGGTAGGAAACATGTTTGGTCAATGATGAGCTCACTGTTAGAGCTAGATGCTTGAGGAGGAGGGCATATTATACTATTGGGGGTACACCATATTGGGTTAATTATATCATGACCTTTACATGTGTGCATATTAATGTGGGAGGAACTTCAAGACATGGGTATCTTTGATGCTAGTATGGGTTTGGGAGCATATAGAAATTTCTAGGCCCACCAAGAGTACAGATAGTATAGACATCCCATCTAATACTCTTCTACCTAGAGCACTGGATACTAGAGGAGACTGTTAGATGAGATCTTGGTGTTCAAGTGGATATTGTACATGGACTATGAACCATGGGGTTTTTAGAATGAGAAATAATAGAAAGAGGATGGTTGGGATGATATATATTAACTTTCCTTCATCGAGAGAGACTACTAGCTTCTCAGGATGACCATTTACATGATCGCCATATATCAAACTCATGATAGTTTGGTGTTGTGTGTGTGAAAATTGTACCTGTTTAGAAGACACAACACATGTGTAAAACATTATTGATTAATGATAGAAAATAAGCAATAAATAGCTGTATCATCAATTAGGTGATTTAGTGCCTTCTAGAAGATGTGAGTATGGTATTCTCAGAATATGACTGAGATTAGTGACAATGCAACATCTAAATAAAGGATTTAAATGTAAAAACTATGAAATGGATGCAAATTTAATCTATATTTTTAGATTTTATATGCAATATAATAATGTAATCTAGATGAAAATGATCTAAAAATTGATGAAAGATGAATTTAATCTATCTATGAATGGAAAACAAGAAAGTAATGGTTAGCAAAGAATCTCAAAAGATTGCACAATCTCAAGAATTTGATAGTATGGCACTGCTATTCTCCAGATTTCATGTGCAATGATCCTCCAAATTCATGATCATTTGTAAAGGACCGAGGCCTATTTATATAGAAATCTAGGGTTTTGAGAACTCATGGAAAAACAAAAAATCTCTCCTTGATAAACTTGAATTGATTGGTGAGTTACCTAGAAATTAGAAATAGTTATCTCAATAAAATCATGCAAATCAACTTTTTAACTCAAATTAGAAGTTGAGATCACTCCAACCTGCTTTTCAACTCACAATCATATGTGGAGTTTGGAAAGTTAACAAATTGAATTCAATAGTTGTTTATGAGTTTAACTGCTTTTCAGATTTGTGGATAGATAATTATGAGTTTATTTAATTTCCATGTGTTTTATTCTCAAGTTAACTGATTTGAACAATTAAATAACTAATTTATGGGTTAATCAATTATTTTAATCAAACTTTATCCAAAATCATATTATTAAATTTGACAATTTGATTTTAATCAATTAAATAAATATTCAATCGATTATTTTTGGAAATTATGATTTATTATCAAAAAAATAATATTGATTAAGATTAAATCTAATTAAATCTAATTAAGTGGCCAAATAAAGTCTAATTAATTAAATATTTAACATATTTAATTAATTGACTTTGGATAAATAAAATAATATCATTTATCACCAAATAATATTTAATTAGAAATAATTAGGATAAATTAGGAATATTTAGGAATATTCCTCGATGCAGATTTGAAATAGGATCGATTAGGGTTTTGATAATTTGATGTGTAGAGGTGCCTTAGGTTAGGACTCTAAGGTCAATTTTGATCAATTTTTTGATGTAGAAGGTCAATGGTACTGAAGCCCATTTTTGGGGTATTACATTTTGCCCCTTTTTGAATTACTGTGCGAAGCGCAGTGGTTCAAAGATAAATATGTTTTTTATGAGATCCAGACTCAATTATGTGGTGGAGAAATTGATCCTGAAAGATTTGGCTGATTCTAAGATAGAAAACCATTGAAATATTTGAAGATGTTGATTCAGGTCCTGATTGACCAAAGAATCGAGATGATGTTAACAATAACAACAATGAACCAATGATTACAAAGAAGTGATACAACACCTGATTTTGAACCTATGTGTGTGCAGAGTGAACCTAACCTATTCAGAATAAGAGGATACATTCAAACATTAGTTATTCAAAGCCTAACAACATATTCCTAACATATAGAAAATAAATATTCGCAAGGACATTCAGATAGAGCTAAAATGAGAGCACCTTGTCACCATTTGATTTTCTCTCACTTTAAGGATATGGGTGTGCTCTCAAATCACCTAAAGCAATTCCCTAATGATGATTAGGAAGGAATAGGATGGATTAGGGACCATAAGAACCCCATAGTGGCACAAAAATAGGTATAGAACACCCATTTTTCCCCTAAGGCCTTAAGGATCCTAATAAGTATGAAAAATTGATTAAGCTATGAATGCTTATTCTAGAGTTAATTTTAGACCAAAAGATATGTGATGTGATAAAAAAATGATTATAAAAGCTTGAATAAAACTAAGTTCAATCCATTAAGCTTATTCTAGGATGTGTTAGAAAGCATGGAAAATGAGTTAATCTAGCATATATGAAGAGAGCTTAAGATCTAGGATTAATCTAGCATTATAACACTACTTAATGTAAAAGATGTGAATTGGTGTATTGATCTTAGGAAGTGAGGGTATTTATAGGATTTGAGGAAGGGCTTGCATTAGGAAGTGGAGTTAGGGTCAGAGGTAAGGTCTGGGTTAGAGTCTGAGGCAAGGTTTGAGGTATGGTAAGGTTTGACCTTGGGTTAAGGTTGCTCACACATGTGTGAGCAACACTAGGGAAGTGTGAAAGGGGAACAAGAGTGGAAGAGAAGACATGGGTCTCTTTATGAGGCTTTAAGAGGCCTTAAAGAGTGTGTAAGAGGCTATTAATGAGGCTATAAGGCTCATTAATGGAGGGGTTTGACCAAAAGTCAAAGAAGACTTGGTTTAGGCTATTAAATGTAGGAAACACCTCCTAAATAGGTTTAGGAAAGGTTTAGGGAAGTTTAGGAAAGATTAGAAGGGTTTAGGAAAGTCTAGAAGATTCTATGGTTTTGAGGCTTTAAATAAATATTTCATTTATTTAGGGAATGTGACACCATTTACCAAATATTGATTCATTAAATGGGGGAAAATCACTCAATTTTGATTTAAGTGGTTTGGGGAGGGATTATTTAATTAAATGTGTCTAATTAAAATAGGAGGATTTAATGGCATAAAAATAAATCAATTAATTAAATAATTAATTAATTAACAAATGATGATGTCATCAAGGGCTTTCAAAAAATAAAAATACTTTTATTTTCTAAAGGATTTTTAGGTGTCTACATTATTCCCCTTGTTGATGCGATGCCGCAAGTGGCATGGTGTCAAAGACAAGAAAATAAGATGCCCCAGGCTAGAATAGAGGATAAGGGGTTGTGCCCCCTCCAGAAAATAATGCAAAGAGGAAACTTTGTGGAATTTTCTTGAAAAGAACACAGAAGGGAAGGGAAAGGAAGAAGGGAGGATAAATAACCAAGCTTCCAAGAGAAAAGATGCATGAATGCAATATGAGGTAGAATGAAAGATGCAGAATGCAACTATATGAAAAGATGCAAGATGCAAGATTAATCTAGATGATGCAGGATGGGGGATTTGGGGAGCTCCAAGTGTAAATGTGGAGAGAACAACCTAGTTTGATATAGAAACAATAGAGACCTACCAAGGATACTGGGATCACAAGACCTTGTCACGAGCATTACATAGGACTGACACAAAAAATACATGCAAGGTTTCCCCAACATGACTCATGAACCCAAGAGGAAGCATAGTAGAAATGATGCTAGAGAAACCACAAACAAATGACATGTCCCAAGTGCACCATGTAACCCAGAAGATCACATGTGAATCATGCAAGGGTTATGTCTGACTGAATTACAGGTAGAAGAAAAAGATCAAAAGACCTTGTCATAGATTGTACTCATTTGCAGTGGAGCATGAAATAAAAGATCATGGTGACTTTGAGGAGAGAAAAATGAGAAGCCATAAAAGATTAACAAAATCCAAAGGAAAAAATCCAAGACCAAAATGATAACTCCAAAAGACATCCTTTTCCAAGGAGAGAGATTGATTTGATTGATGGTGGGAAGATTGGTCTGAACATGTGGAAGGATACATTGACATGGACCTAGTGTGATTGGTGGAAGATTAGGTCTGATAGGAGGAAAGATACATCCTCAAAGACCCACTGATTGATGAGAGATTGAATGTTTATTGTTCGCTAGAAAATGATGAATTAAAGAATAATCACTGTGATAAAAAATAGTAGACAATTGATGTTGCTGAAGTACAAGGCTGGGTGGGAAAAAATATCTGATTAAATGCTACTATAGGACTAATAAGGATATGTACAATAGGATGAGACAATATGTACAATAGATGGGGAGAGATTTACAATGGATATGTACAAAAGCGTAGGGATTTGGAATAGGAAGATCTTGCTATACAAGATATATACATGAAGGATTGTGCTATACAAGAGATATACATGAAGCTCAGGATTGGGGATAGGATCTTAGTACTGCATTGGATAGACGTGAGGATAGAACACCTTGGGATGGATGGGCTGGTGGTGGGGATGGGGATTGGATAAAGAGGACAGGGATTTGGGATGGAGGGGATGGGAGTTTGATAGATAAGGACTTAGTCCATTATGTATGGCACCTGTTTGCTAGGTTTTCACCAACATACTTGTCTAAGTGCTTGAATTACCAAGTTTCTACCATTGGATGATTATTTTTCTATTATTTTTTGCTTTTTTTTGATATTTTTGTATTTTTTTTGATTTTTCCAAAATTTTATGGATTTTCTAGAATATGGAGGGTCTAGTTCAGGCATAGAACCTCTTCAAATGTATGATGTTGATAGGATCATTCAAAGGCTCACCTTCTAGTGTTGATAAATGATAGGCTCCAGAGCTGAAGAATGTTGTGACAACATAAGGACCCAACCACGTAGGTTCAAACTTGCCCTTTTTCTCTTGGTGTGCTTGTACTTTCTAGTTTTCCTTTAGAACCATGTCACCCACTTGGAATTGTCTTGGATGGACTTTCTTGTTATAACTCCTTTTGAGTTGATTCTGGTATGCAACCAGGTGATCATATGCTTGCTGTCACTTTTCATCTAACAGGTCCAACTGTGTGAGGTGGGCTACGTGATAGTCTTCATCTATGGTGTAGTTATTCATAGAGACATGCAATGATGGGAGCTTGAAATTAATGGGTAGAATAGCTTCAACACCATATACAAGGGAATATGGGGTGGTGCCTATGGGAGTGTGATAAGAAGTACAGTAGGCCCAGAGGGTGGGATTTATTTGGAGGTGCCAGTCACGACCAGAATCATTGACAACCTTCTTTAGGATTTTCAAGATAGTTTTGTTGGTTGCCTTAGCTTGGCCATTTCCTTGAGGGAAATATGGACTGGAGAAATGATGATGGATGTGCATTCTAGAACATAGATCATCCATATGCTGATTTTCAAAAGGTGTGCCATGGTTAGTGAAGATGGTAGATGGTATGCTGAAGTGGAAAATGATGTGGTATAAGATGAACTTGGATATTTGGATACCAGTAGTGAGGGTGAGTGGAATTGCTTCAAAACATTTTATGAAGTACTCTATGGTAGTTATGATATACAAATGTCCATCTGAGGAAAGGGGAGTGATTAACCCAATGAGGTCGAAGCCCCAACATGAAAATGGCCAAGGTGGAAAAATGGGCTGCAAGTCTTGTGCTGGTGCATGAATCAAATTTGCATGTTGCTGACATGGTAGACATTTCCTGACAAATTCACAAGTGTCATGTTCCATTGTTGGCCAATAATACCTAACTTGGAGAAAATTCTTCACTAGAACCATGCCACTCGTATGGATACCACAAATTCCAGTGTGAACCTCTTGTAAAGCCATGATGGCCTCATTTGAATCTAAACACCTAGAGAGGATGTTATGATATCCTTAAATATAAAGGGTGTTGGCTACAAGAGTGTACCAGGAAGCTCTTAGAATTAAGTTTTGGTGTTGGGTGTTGGTGAGATGGGGAGATATGATACCATTTTAATATATGCATGGATATCATGGTACCACAGGGACTGGGGACCAAACAAGACACACACCATTTCTACATCAACATTCTCATAAGCAGACATGTGTAGCTGCTCGACTAAGGATTCATACTATGATGCATCATGAGGGATTTCTAATAAGGATCTGATGGTCACCATTGCATCAACCACCTTGTTCTAAAGCCTGGGTATCTACGTGAACTATAGATTCAGGAAATGTTCTTTTAGTCTATCCACTAGTTCTTTGTAGGGTAGCAGCTTGTCATCCTTTGTCTAAAATTTATCTAGGACCTAGTTGATAATCAGCCGTGAGTCTCCAAATACTTGCAGTTCTATTATATTTCATTGGATGGTAGTTTTGAGGCCTGAGATGAGTGCCTCATATTCTGGAATGTTATTCGTACATGGGAATCCCAATTTGAATGATTTTGGAATATAGTCACCTTGAGGTGTGATAGAGAGGATTCCTACCACTGATCCATGTGATGTATAGCAGCCATCAAAGTATAGCTTCCATATGGGTTGTTCTTTGATCATACATAGATGCTCATCAGGGAGTTCTATTATTAGTGGATATGCATCCACTAGAGGTGCTTCTGCTAGTTGATCGATAATTAATTTCCCTTTGAATGCTTTCTGATCTATGTACTGGATGTCAAACTCGCTGAGTAGCATGATCCATTTTGCCATATGGCCTGTGAGAGTTGTCCTAGATAGTAGATACTTGAGTGGGTCCACCTTTGAGATGAGATTGATTGTGTGGTTGAGCATGTAATGTCTAATCTTTTGAGTGGTGAAGACCATGGTAAAATGTGCTTTCTCCATTGGTGAATAATTGAGCTCATAGCCAACAATAGTTTGATTGATATAGTAGATGGCTCTCTCTTTATTGTCATCATAATGCTATGCTAAGAGTACCCCCAGTGATGTTGTGATCACTGAGATATAGAGTATGAGAGGGCATCCTAAAACTGGTGGTACAAGGATGGGAGAGTTGGATAGATGCTCTTTTAGCCTTTCAAAGCTTCTCTGATAGATAGGATCCCATTTTAAGCTTGTGTGCTTGTAGAGAAGATGCATGAAAGGTTGGAACATATCTACTACTTATGAAATGAATTATCATATTGATTATAGCTTCCCTTGTAGGCTTCTGAGTTGTTTGAGTGTTCATGGTGGGGGCATTTCCATAATAGCTAGCTTTGACCTTTTTAGGATCGATCTCTATGCAAAACTATGATACTATAGAGCCTAGAAGCTTTCCAGATGTTACACTAAAGACACACTTCTTTGGATTTAGCTTCAAGCCATAATGATGGAGATGATTGAACACATTTTCAAGGATGCCTAGGTGTTCACATCATGTCTTAGATTTTGCAACTATATCATCCACATAGTCTTCTAGGATCTTGTGGATCATATCATGGAAGATCACTGTCATTGCTCTCTGATATGTAGCTCCAAAATTTTTTAGCCCAAATGGTATCATGTTATAGCAGAACATACCCCATGGTGTGGTGAATGATGTTTTTTGCTAATCTTCTTCTGCTATTCGATTTGATTGTATCTTGAGAAGCCATCCATGAGTGACAACATCTCATGGCCTGTTGTGAGATCTATGATCATGTCTATGTTGGGAAGTGGGAAATCATCTTTCAGACATGCTTTGTTGAGATCTATGAAGTTAGTATAGATCCTAATCTCACCTAAAGGTTTGGTGATAGGCACCATGTTGGATATCCATTCTGAATAGTCTATAGCTATGATGATCTTGGCTTGGAGAAGCTTCTCGAGCTCTGCTTTTACTAATAAGGCCACCTTTGGATGCATTTTTATTAGCTTTTACTTGACTGGCTTGGCATTTGGATCCATAGATAGATGATGGAAAACAAGATTAGGATCAAGCCCTATCATGTTGTGATATGACCATGCAAAGTTCCTAGTGGCTTCGTGGAGAAGTGCAGTGAAAGCCATTTCTTCACCTTCTATTAAAGATGCTACAATGTAGGTGATTCTCATACATTCTTTGGTGCCCAAGTTGACTAGTTTAGTTTCCTCAATGATGATGGGTGACTATTCTGGTCTGTAATCCTGGATAGGAGGAAGAGGAAAGTATTCATCTTCTAGCACCTTAGAGAGCTTTTCACGAGAAGATACACCCTTTATTTTATCTTTTTTGGAGTTAGAATGCTCCCTAGAAGGGTTTTCACATAAGTACTCATTCTTTTCTTTTTCTATTTCAATTTTGTGGCTAAAGCTTGCCTCCTCCCTAAAATATTCTTTGGGGTCGAGCTGTCAAACATGAGTTGCTTCTGGATCTTGATCTGCTTGTTGGCCTGATGCTCCCATGAATCTTAGGAGTGCTTGTGTGCTTTGGAATTCATCGATATGTGTGATGATTGGTTGGTCCCAGTGTATGAGTTTAGGGTGGATGAGGGAAAGTTATATGACATTGATGATGAGTTGATGGAGGATAGAAGCATCTAGGAGGGTATCATAATCAAAGATGTCATAATATGATTTCTTTTCTTCCTCTTTAGGGATGTCTTCGATCTCTACAGGGTCATCCTAGCTATTCAAGAAGGGAATGTTGGTCATGTTGGTGCCCCCAGTTGTGGTATTAGGATCTTATGTGTGCAAGTGAGGGGTATTAAAACCAAGACCTTGATGCTTTGGATTCTTTGAGGCTTCAATTGGATCTCTTCTTCTACCTTCTTATGGTCTGAGACCACCACCTTGGTATTTCTATTTATTTGTGGTGTACTTATGTGATTGTGGATATTTGTCTTTGAAGTAGACAAGAAGTTCAGTGTCAGGAGGTGGGGGATCTTTGTACAACCACCGATTGATTTCAAGGTCTATCTCTTGACTGTTTATGTTGCCATGGGAGACAAAAGTCATAGGTCCCATTTTCTTGATGTCATGCATGGCTTGAGTAGGATTACTCTGGTGACTTGGGTGCCCTTGCATATGTGAATCAAGTGGGAGGCTCCCTACCACAAATGCATCATTCAAGGTGTATTCTCCATAGCCCTGGTTATTGATCTTGATAGAGGAAAGGGTGGATGCTAGGATTGTCTTTGGATCGCTATGGGATTGGGAAGAGCTAATGACATAAGTGCCAATGTTGGTTCTAGGAAAATGGGTGGAATGAGGGAATGATGCTTCCATCACACAGTAGTATGTGAAGGGTTGGGGTTTTTATAGATGGTAATCTTAGTGCCTTGATGTGGAAATTTGACGCACTGATGGTAAGTGGATGGTACAACCTTGATGGAATGGATCCATGGTCAACTAAGGAGGATGTTGAATGGTAGGTCTAGATCAACAACATGGAAAATGGTGTCTTGCATTACTAGGCCTAACTTGATAGGCAAAAGAATGGTACCTTTAGAGGTATGCTCCAAGTTATCATATGCCTTGATGGTGATGAATTCATGTGATATATCAGCCTTTGTGAACCCTATCTACTACATGAATTTCAAAGTAGATAGGTTTAGGGCTGAGCCATTATCTATCATGACCCTTTTGATGGAAAAATCTCTAACCATGATGGCGATGTGGAAAGGGAGGTTATGGTCAGGTGCAATAGTTGGTATGTCAAATGGTTTGAAGGATAGAGCACAAGATGTGGATAGGTGTCCCACAAGGTTTTCAAATTGGATGAAATTTATGTTTGTGGAGACATGTCCTTCTTGGAGGGCTCTGTTGAGAATCTTGTGATGGAGGGGTGAAGTGTAGAGAAGGTAGAGGATGGAGATTTGGGTAGGTGTATTCCCAAGATGTTCTATAAGGTTGTATTGTGCATTGTGTGCTGGCCTTGGAGTGGCACTAGTGACAGATATCCGACCTTGGTGGGTGGTAATGACACACTGACTATCTTCTCCTTTGATGTGGATGACATTGAATTTGGGTTCAACTTGGGTTATACATCCAAAAAAATTTCATAGTTGATATGGATAGTAGTATAGTCTTTACATTCAACATGGTCTCCTTACTTGCCTTTGCCTTGATTCTGGGGTGGAGGATTGGGATTGATTTGGTTCTTCCCAACATTGTGTTATGGGAACACATTCTGATAGATCTGCAAATTGGCATTAGGCAAGGCTTGGGATGGTGTGTCCACTTGGATCTCCTTTCTATTGATGAGATCTTGGATGTAATGCTTTAGCTTCATGCACCTCAAGGTAGTGTGTCCCTTGACACAATGATAATCATAATACTCATGATCTTTGTACTAGTTAGGATTAGGAGTGGCATCATCAAATTGCTAAGTTGGTGGGTACATGATCAGATTGGCCTTGGCCATGCAATGAAAGATTACATCTAGAGGTTCACTAAGAGGTGTGAAGGTTCTCTTCTAGTGAGTCTGGGCTCGAGGCCTATTTTGATTAGGAGTTGTTAATATGGCATTGGCTTGATAGGTTGGGCTCAGATGCTGATTTTGAGAATGCTGCATGGGTTGTTTATTAATTTGAGGTTGTTGTTGTTGATATGTAGGAGTTGGTGTAGGACCGGCCATAACCATTTGGATAGGCTTGGTTTTTATGGCTCCAAAAGTAATGACATTCTGGTTTTGATTCCAATAATGGGGTTTGTCATTACTAGGATTGCTATGGGAATCATCCTTACATATCCAAATTATGCCTTCATCGAGGAGACCCTTTTTGATGTCTATCCCCTTGATTTTGATTTCTTGGTAAGTTTGGATGCAGTTCATCCTTATGAAGTGGGACAGTTTGGGATGTAGGTTATCAATAAAGATCTTGGTTAGATGCTTCTTAGGTGGTTGATATGATAACCTAGTTGTGAGGTTCTTCCATCATTGCAAATAATCAGCTAGGCTCTCTCCTCCTTTCTACTTTGAGTTGCAAAGGTCTAGTAAAGACAACTCATTCTTGACATTGTGGGCATACTAGGCCACAAACTTCTCAGAGAGCTTGAAAAAGGTTGAGATTGTCCCACAGGGTATTTTGTAAAACCACTCAATAGAAGTTCCTCCCAAGCTTTTAGGGAATAGACACAAAAGGTAATTATCACTATAGGCCACTTCTTGGCATGCCATATAGAACTCTTTAATGTGATTGATAGGATCTCCTTTCCCTCAATATTTATCAAATTTGGGTGTCTCAAAATGCTTAGGGAGAGGGACAACTGTGATTGATCGATCAAACAGATAGGGACACACCTCTTCAAACTTGAAGGTCTTATCCTCTATGCTAGCTATGAGCTCCATAAGAGCATTATTCATCTCTTCCCACTCGACATTGATTGGCATTTGAGTGGGTACTCCCATTTGGAAAGGATCTAGTGGTGCTAGTGAATAAAGGTGATTTTGGGGTGGATACTGCAGAGTAGGATATGGAGACTACCCAGCAAGATAGGTAGATTGGAATGGATGTTGGGGTGATGGTTGTTGGGGAAGATATTTCTGCTGAGGTGTGAGAGCATATTTTTGTGGAGGATATGAAGTGGATTGTTGCTGCTGGGGGATGATGGGATTCTATTGCTGCATAGGATAGGAAGATGCTTGTTACTATTGGGGAATAACGGGATGTAGCCATTGTTGTGATGAGAAATATTTTTGTGGTAGAGGGGGTAGATGAAATGGTGTGACATGCTAATAGGCTTGGCCTTTATTTACCTAGATTTGGGCTTGGTTGATGTAGGTTGGATGTATTTCTGCATTGCTTAAGGGTGGAATGGATGTTGGGAAGGTGGAAGAAGGAGGTGGCTGTGCAAGGTAGCTTGCGAAATGGGAAGAACTTTGTTGTTGGGGTGGTGGAACTATTGGATATTACTAATGAATGGGTGGTGATTGAGACATTTAATATGTTTAATCACTACGTTACTAAATGGGCACTCATACTATTGTCATTTGTGTTTTGTCACTGATGTCAACATATGCTTCTATGAAGGAACTAGACTGGTAATCACAGTGTACAGAAGGTGTACAAATGTTTCAGATGCTGCAAAGTTAGACAAGAGTTCAAATGGATGTTGTGATCTTATATCTAAGATCACATTATTAATGGATGCATATTAAGGAAGATACAACCATTTTGGTAAAGACTGGTCACTAGACTGTGACAATGAGAATTGACAGAGTTAGTCTTTGAGTTTTTGGTATAGATTTCAGAGGGATTGGATTCAAGGTATGCAATCTTGAAGGATGATGGAAGAGTTACTAATGGATTTTCATTGGTCAGTGCAAGGTATAGAATGATTGGTGATATCATCTGTGGCATGTGCTCTGACAATGGCTTATTATGAAGTTGACTCAGGGAATGAAGCGTGTGTTTTGTTTGGCAAGCATAATTCAAGGATGTCAGTCCTTAATTATTGTAATGTAATCATTGTAAACTTGTTTTTGATACCATGTGTATCTTAGCAAGGGCCTATGTAATTGTTTGTAATTAGGAAATCCTTATGGGCCGACCTATTCTTGGTAAAATGTAATAAGGTATAAATAAAAGGTCTTTTCTTTGGAAGAGACATGGATGTGATAAGTATGATGTAAGGAGGTTGTGAAGTTGTGTTTGCTATATGTAGAGTGGAGGATTATTGGTGGACTTCATTGGAACTGATCAAGCAAAGACAGTTGCTGGTAAACAGTTCAAAAGATTATGTATTTCTTCATATACACTTGTTGTGAACTAGTGAGTTCAGAAGGTGGACTTAACCTTCTTTGGGTAGTGAGCCCTCTTTTGTTCTTGACTCCTAATAGGGTCTATCCTATAACAAGGACTATGTACTGTAATGTTTCAATAAGCTCCTAACAAGGCTATATCTTCTAACAAGGATTACTATACTCTTAGTACATCATTAGTGGGTACTAATTCCCACTAGGGTTTTTACCTTTAACAGGGTTTCCCTATAACCAAAATATTGTGTTATCATGTTGGCATTCATTATGTTCATTGGATCTAATATTGATAAGCTTAAAGTTTAATATTCTATCATAAAACTAATTCACCCCCCCTCTCAGTTGTATTGTGGACTGTTAATCCTAAGAATTGGTATCAGAGCTTGTGGTCCTCAGAGAGAAAGCTTAATAGCTTGAGGTGATCTTGGAAAATGACATACTATAGGAAGGATAGTCCTAAGTTTGATCCTGAAAACTTTGACAGTTGGAAAAATAAGATGCGAACACATTTTCTATGTTTGGGCATAGACTACTGCATGATTTTGAAGAAGAAGGAAACTTTGAAGGCTAAGAATGACTTAGGGTCAGCCACCAATGATGAAAAGAAACTATTTTCATGCAACAAGGTCACAAGAGAAGCATTGATAAATGCACTATCTAAGGGTGAGCTCACTGAAATTAAAGATCTGGATTCAACACATGAAATTTGGAATAGATTAGAGGTACTCTATGAAGGAGACAAATATACCAAACAAGTAAAATTATAGAATTGGAAGACAAAGATGGAGAAGCTGCAAATGAATGAAGATGAAAGTATTGGAGCCTATGTTTAAAGGGTTACAAAAGCTATAGTTGGAATAAAAAATTGTGGAGGTACTTATGATGAAGATGAAGTCATTGCAAGGATTCTCAAATCTTTAACTCCTACTTACAAATTCAATGCAATGCCAATTCAAGAAACTATACCCCTGAATCCAAACTTTAGCAGAGAGATGTTGATTGCAAAGTTAACCACCTTTGAAGCTACGAAATTAGGAGAAGCTACTCCTAAAGTTGAATTTGCATTTAGGGCATTTGCACACATGAAAGTATCTGCACTTTTGAGCACAAGCAAAGAAGACTTGAGAGAAGAGCTTGGTGAGTATGCTAAGGAATGGGAGAAGATAATGGAAGAAGAAAAGAAGATGGAAGAACTTGTTGCACTAATAGATAGAAGAGAGAAAAGAGGTAAGGGAAAATTTGAAAGAAAATTACCTTTGAAATGTTTTTCATGTAATAAGGTAGGTCATTTTGCATCTAGATGTCCTACATGAGTTCCTAAATACAAACCTAATTATGCAAAGATTAGAAGAGATAAAGAATGTTATTATGCTAGTGAAGGAATCTTTGATGATGATGATGTAGACAATGAAGAGATTGGATTTGTTGCTATTAAAGATGAACCAGTTCATGAAGAAAAAGCCTTAGTATCTCATGTTGACAAGAAAACTAAATGGATAATTGATAGTGGATGTTCTCATGACATGACTGGTGATAAGAACAAATTTGTTAAATTAGTAAATTATGATGGAGGTGTTGTAAGGTTTGGGGATAATCTCCCAAAATCCATCATAGGAGTAAGATCCATCACTCTGGATGGAAAGACTAATATAGACAATGTACTTCTTGTTGAAGGACTGAAACATAACTTGTTGAGTGTTGGACAGTTAATGGATAAAAACTTTCAGTTAAGTTTTTTTAATGCTAAGTGCTTTATCAGAAGCAAGGAAGGAAAACTGATTGCTACTGGTTCAAGATCTAGAGGTAATGTATTTGAACTAAACACATTTGGAGCCTCTTGTTTTGTTGCAAAGGTAGATGATAGTTGGTTATGACATAGAAGATTTTGTCATGTTAACTTTGATAACATTGTGAAAGAAAGTATGGATAATGCAGTAAGAGATCTACCAAAGATTGTGAAACCTTCTAACACTATATGCAAAGAATGTGTTATGGGAAAGAAAAATAAAAGCAGTCATAAAAGAAAAACATTTACATCAAAAGAAAAGTTGGATTTGGTACATACAGATCCATGTGGGCCTACAAGAACAAATTCATACTACGGTGAAAGGTATTTTATACTCTTTGTTGATGAATTTTCTAGAATGACGTGGGTTACTTATTTGAGAGAGAAATCAGAAGCATTTGACAAATTCAAGTTGTTTAAAGCAAAGGTAGAGAATGAATCAGGACTAAAAATAAAGTGTTTAAGATTAGATAGAGGTGGAGAGTTTACATCAGATTTATTCAATTCATAGTATGAAGAGCGTGGAATAAAAAGACAAACATTTGCTCCTAGGACTCCACAACAAAATGAGATAGTAGAGTGAAGAAACATAACTATACTTGATGCTGCTAGGGCAATGCTGATTGAAGGAAATGTATCTCATGTACATTGGAGAGAGGCTGTTGGAACAACAGTATACACATTAAACCAAATTCAAATCAGAGATGGCACAAGTAAGACTCCCTATGAACTATGGTTTGATCACACTCCTACTGTAAAATATTTTAGAATTTTTGGTAGCAAATGTTATATCAAGAGGGATGATGAGATAGGGAAATTTGATGCTAGATGTGATGAAGGTATCTTCCTTGGTTACTCTATTAAAAGAAAGGCATACAAATGTTTCAATCTAAGATTAAGGAAGATAGTTGAAAGTAATAATGTAAGAATAGATGAGAAATTTTAGATACAAGAAAGAATGTATGACAGCAGTCAAATATCATAAGTGAAAGAAACCTCTATTGCTGCCGAAGCAGAAGAGCTTGTTGAGGAAGAAAGTGAAAAAGAGGCTTGTGGTGATACAAGAAAAACTACTGAAACTCCTAAAAATCCAAGGTATGTAAAAAATAACCATCCTAAAAATCATATTATTGGCAATACCAGTTAGGGAGTACTAACTAGATCTAAAGTTAGAGAAGAAATTTGTTTAATTTCTCAAGTTGAGCCAAAAAATACAGATGAAGCCTTTAAAGATGAATCTTGGATAAATGCCATGAAAGAAGAATTGGATTAGATCAAGACAAATAATACTTGGGAATTGGTTCCAAGACCTAAAAATAAAAATGTTATAGGAACAAAATGGGTCTTTAGAAAAAAAATGGATGAAGAAGGAAAATTTGTAAGGAACAAAGAAAGACTAGTGTGTAAGGGATACTCACAACAAGAAGGCATAGACTTTGAAGAAATTTTTTCTCCAGTTGCTAGAATAGAGACAGTAAGATTATTTCTATCTTATGCTGCAACCAAAAACTTCAAACTGTATTAGATGGATGTTAAATCTTCATTTTTGAATGGAGATCTTGAAGAAGAAGTATACATAGAACAACCAGATGGATTTCCTCTATGCTAAGACAAAGACATGGTTTACAAATTGAAGAAATCCCTGTATGGGTTGAAGCAAGCTCCCAGGGCTTGGTATGCAAGGTTGGACAAGTATCTACTTGGACTTGGATTTAGAAAAGGTAATGCATACAATAATTTGTATTTGAGAGCTACTAAAGATGGAATCCTAATAGTAGAAGTATTTGTGGATGACATTATCTTTGGAGGTAATGATGATCTATGTAAGAAGTTTGCTAAAGAAATGGAAATTGAATTTGAGATGTCCATGATAGGTGAAATAAAATTATTCCTTGGACTGCAAATAACTCAGAATGAGAATGGTATTTTCATTTCTCAGACCAAGTATCTCAAAGAATTGCTTAAGAAATTTGGTATGGAAGATTGTAAACTAGTAGGAACACCTATGGTGACTGGAAAAAAGCTAATAATTGATGATGAATCAAAATGTGTTTTTTAGACTTTGTATAGATCAATGGTTGGAGGGCTACAATATCTAACTCACACTAGACCAGATATTGCTAATGCTATTGGAATTGTGGCTAGATATCAGGAAGAACCCAAAGAGACTCATCTAGCTGCTGTTAAAAGGATACTGAGGTATCTTAGAGGAACCATAGACTATGGTTTATGGTATGATAGGAATGATATCATTGAACTTCATGCTTATAATGATGTTGATTGGGTAGGAAATATTGATGATAGAAAAAGTACAAGTGGTGGTGCATATTTCCTTGGGAAAAAGTTGGTTTCTTGGCTAAATAAGAAACAAGATTGTATAGCACAATCTACTACTAAATCAGAATATGTTGCTACTGCTATAAATTGAACTCAAATTATTTGGATGAAACAAATGCTAACAGACATTGGAAAAACTTTTAATGAGCATGTGGTTATCCATTGTGATAACACCAACATAGTAAACATGTTAAAGAATCTAGTGATGCACTCTAAAACTAAACACATTTCTATCAAGTATCACTTCTTCAGAGACAAGATGGTAGAAAAAGAAATCAAGCTTGAATATATCAATAAAAAAGAGAAGATTGTAGACATCTTTACAAAGCCACTACTGAAAGATACTGTTGAATATCTCAGAGGTATGTTAGGGGTTCAGGCCCCTCCTAGTCAGAACTAAATGATGCAGAGATGCATTAGTCCAGAAGTGCTCAAAGCCTCATCATTTTCTAGACTAGATGTAGGGATCTACTCCTTAGGGGGAGTGATCATGGAAGAAAATTTATATGTGAAGGAAGTTGGCACCCTTTTCCATTGTTGTCAAAGGGGGTGTGTTGTTATGATAAAATCCTCACTGTTTGGGGAGATTGTTCAGTTGAAGGACTTTTGGGTTGATACAACTTTGGGATAAGATTTTCCCATATGTTGACATCAATTCCAAAGGGGGAGATGATTGGATATTTCTAATGTATGGGTGGTGATTGAGACATTTAATATGTTTAATCACTACATTATTGAATGGGCACTCATACTATTGTCATTTGTGTTTTGTCATTGATGTCAACATATAATTCTATGAAGGAACCAGACTGGTAATCACAGTGTATGGAAGGTGTATGGATGTTTCAGATGCTATGAAGTCATATGAGAGTTTAGATGGATGTTGTGATATTATATCTAAGATTGCATCATTAATGGATGCATATTAAGGAAGATACAACTATTTTGGTAAAGACTGATCACTAGATTGTGACAGTGAGAATTGACAGAGTTAGTCTTTGAGTTTTTGGTATAGATTTCAGAGGGATTGGATTCAAGGTATGTGATCTTGAAGGATGATGGAAGAGGTATTGATAGATTTTCATTGGTCAATGCAAGGTATGAAATGATTGGTAATGTCATCTATGGTGTGTGCTCTGGTAATGGCTTATTATGAAGCTGACTCAGGGAATGAAGCGTGTGTTTTGTTTGGAAAGCATAATTCAAGGATGTCGGTCCTTAATTATTGTAATGTAATCATTGTAAACTTGTTTGTGATACCATGTGTATCTTAGCAAGGGCCTATGTAATTGTTTGTAATTAGTAAAGCCTTATGGGCCGACCTATTCTTGGTAAAATGTAATGAGGTATAAATAAAAGGTCTTTTCTTTGGAAGAGACATGGATGTGATAAGTGTGATATAAGGAGGTTGCAAACTTGTGTCTACTATATGTAGAGTAGAGGATTATTGGTGGAATTCATTGGAACTAATCAAGCAAAGACAATTGTTGGTAAATAGTTCAAAAGAATGTGTATTTCTTCATATATACTTGTTGCGAACTAGTGAGTTCAGAAGGTGGACTTAACCTTCTTTGGGTAGTGAGCCCTCTTTTGTTCTTGAATCCTAATAGGGTCTGTCCTCTAACAAGGACTATGTACTATAATGTTTCAATAAGCTCCTAACAAGGCTATATCTTCTAACAAGGATTACTATACTCTCAGTACATCATTAGTGGGTGCTAATTCCTGTTGAGGTTTTTACCTTTAACAGGGTTTCCCCATAACCAAAATATTGTATTATTGTGTTGGCATTCATTGTGTTCATTAGATCTAATATTGATAAGATTAAAGTTTAAAGTTTAATATTCTATCATACAACTGATTCACCCCCCCTCTTAGTTGTATTGTGGACTATTAATCCTAATATGAACCACTTGAGATGTGGTAGGTGGTATGGATAGATAGTTGGTGTATGATGGAAAGGATGAAGCTGGTAGAGGCTACATTTTTTGTTGTTGTGCTACTTGGGGGAAGGTGGCTTGTTGGTTTGCTAGCATGGATGCAGAAAAGTGGGTTTGTATTCCTAAGGCTTGCATTCCTTCTCAAGTAAGGCCCCAACCATAACTAGTTCATGGTGGGAGTTGCAATGTGGAGGATGTTGGAAATGCAGATGTGGGGATTTGGGATGTAGATGGTGGATTTGGAAATCCCATGGAAGGCATGCCTATTGTGAAAGTAGTTTATTCAGCTTGTGCTTGGGTAAATGGTTGTTGGGGTATGGAAGAAGATGCTTGAGTTGTCCATGAGAAGGGTGAAAGTGATGTGGAAGCTTGCTAGGAGAAAGTGGGAAAATATTGTGTTTCCCCCATATTGTGTTGCCTATTTTGGAAGCTTGCAAAAGAGGGGAACGATTGCATTGCCCCAAGAAAGGGTGATGTTGCTTGGCTCATGGATGTTGGAGGAATTATTTGTGTACCAGCTTGTGTGGAAGGTGGTGGTTGGTTGTGTGCAAATATTTGGACCTGGGTAATGGCTTGAGATGCCATAGAAGATGATGGTGTTCCCATGATGGAAAATGGAGTGGGTTGTGTTATTGCTTGTGTTGTGGGGATCGCACAACTGCTTTGTAGGAAGTGAGGGATGGATACAGTTTCCTAAGACATTTGGAGGTTAGGATCAGGGAGTTGTTAGATGATGGGAGTGTAGGCTTCTATTGGGATTTGGATGGTTTTTATGGGGATGTGAGGTTGGAGATATGGTGGAATGGGAGTACCTTCTTGAGAGAAATTAGCCAGTATGTTTTGTCGATTCTGATCAATAAGTGCATTGAATATTTTTGTGTGCCCTAGATGGTTCATGAATGTCTCCATGGAAAATGAAGTGGGGGGTCTTTTGGGATCATCCCATATATTACCAATTTGTGGGATCTTAGGAGTGTAAGTCACCATTGCACTAGTAGGATTATAAGGATTTGATGAACTAGTATGTACACACTAAAATATGCACTTCTATGAACCATTACATGCAAGGTTGCTCAAGAATGAGGCCTCACAAAGCGGCTCATAGCTCTCTATGCATGGAGTTGCAAGGGACTATGAGTTTTGCTCTCAGCTAGAGCTACAAGCTTGTGACCTTGCTAGTCAACCATACAATGAGAGATTCAAGTGAAGACAAGGGCAAGAGTGCCAATATCTCCAAGAATCTAATATGAAATGCAATGCAATGCAACTAAAATGAAGATGCAAATGTGCAAGCTATGCTATGAAAATGGAAGTACAATAGATTCCAAGCCCCTAATTAAGCTATGTGAGATCTATTCTATTGCATAAAAAGGAAATCTAATCTATGATGCCATGAATGTAACTATGAAAGCAAAACTATTATGAAATGCAACTAAAAATGATGAAAGCAACAAGTCTTCAATGTCTTCAAAAGCTCCAAATGTACCTAGAAAACTTGCAGCATAACAATAGCATAAAACATGGATATGCAAATGAAGGAGAGAGCTCTCCTTTTATAAGAAATGAGGTGAAATGGACCATTGAGATTAAGAGGCAAAAAGTCTTAATCAGTGGTGGAGCTTGAAAGAGGAGCAATCCATGTGCACAAACATCCTCCAATGAGAGTGAAGTGTTGACTTTTGAGCCTCATGTGAGACAAAAAGTGCTTTTTCCCTTTTTATAAAATAGGAATAATGCTTTATTTGTGTAACTTAGGATAAGAGGGAAAGTGGGGGCTTTTTATTTAATTGAAAGGGGAGGAAATATTCCTTTTAATCAAATAAAGACTTAGGATAAATGGTTAGCCCAAGGATAAAAATCCAATATATGATCGAAATTAAGACTTGATCACGAAATTGATATTGTTGAAAATATTGATTAATGATCAAAATGATTCAAGATTGATAAATCAAATAAATGGGGCCCAAAGTCTAGGCGACCATTTTAGGGTGCATACATTTGCCCCTCTTTGACTAATGTGTGATCGATTTGGGAACACATGTAGTCAAAGAATGAAGTTGAAAATGTGAGATTGATTTGGGATCACAAAACAACTCAGATATGAGATCGATTCGGGATCACATCTGGACAAACATAAACAAAAGCTTAGACCAACACCGTCGCTGCTAGGTGCAAATCAAGCTTTAGACAAAACTATCACCGTCGCTGCTAGGCAATAATCAATGTCTAAAAATGGGAGATAAGAATCTCAAAAGCTCACAAAAGATGTCTGAATCAAGAGAATCAAGGAAATCAGGGATGAGAATCCCATAAATACTGCCCCCTCGGAATCGAAATCGAAATCAAGTAGAGGAGAGACAGAAAAACTGATAAAGATTTGATCAAATCAGAAGGAAATTACAATCGAATGTAAAGGTCAATAGGTTAACCATTAGGCAATGAAACATGCCCCAGTGAGGAAGTAGAAGAATAGAAATAGAAGACTAGAAATAGAGTGGATGAAAGACTAGAAAATTTGAGAGACATGGAAGGAAGAAATTCCATCAAAGATCAAAGAATTATGCCTCAAAAGGTCAGTCAACTACGCAGAAGAAAGGGAAAATTTGGAAACGCAACTCGAATTTTGATTTCGAGTCCGAAAATGGATAGAAAATGATGTGATATGAAAGACCAAAAATGAAAGATATGATCAAGAAGAATCAGAAAATGAGCACAGTTGACCAACTAGTCCGTAGATGATAAAAAGGAAAGCTCTCTCCATATGCAAGATGTAAGACTAGACTAACATGAACCTAAAAATGCAAGCTACTATGAAAGTGGTTGACTTGCAAGGTCACAATGCTTATAGACATCTAATTATCATCATCGAGCATTATTGGTAGCATTGTAAGATCATACAATGCACACTAGCATAACTATGTGGATATGAATATGATCTTTATTAGATAGAAATGTGGGAATCTCACCTAGGCATCAAAGACATATAGGTCAAGATGACTAATGTAGTGAGATCACCTAAATTTGGTATAGCGAGATTATGCTTGTATCAAGACACATGAAAGTCAGGATAGCTAAAAGCATGCACTCGCAAAATAGTCAAGGATAATACCTTGTCAATCCATAGTGTCAAGTAGGACCAGCATAAATGCTCATGACAGTTAGGATAAACAAAATATACCCACAAGCAGATAAAGAAAAAAAACATGTTCTCATTCCCTCAGTCTTCTAGCTATGCATCATCGAAAACTTCTCAGGGAGAGATCACTCATCAAAGAAATCCTCATAGACAGCACACAAAGAAAAATAAAGTCATCATATCGTCAACGAGTTGATTGTTTAAGTGCGTGTGTGTTGGTCATAGAGTCAAACTCTGAGTATCATATCAGCTTAGTGAGAAATATCACATCATACGAGACTGTTGGGTAAGACACCTGATAAGTGTTAAGAAACACTCGACGCAAGGGTAGTGTTGAAAAACACTGTTTGGGGTGGTGTTGAAAAACACCTATTGTGAAATGCCCCAAAAGACAAACGCACCTAAAGGACCAATGCTAACAGTTATGCCCCCTAGACAAAGACCAAGACCAATTTCAGACTAAGCCAAATAAGGTCAAGGTATGATGGAGAAAGGGTCAGTGTCGAGGACGCATGCTAACAAATAGGAGTGCAAAGGCCTCAAGTAGCGCCTGTTTCCAGGTTTTCACCACTTGGATTCTTTTTTCATTTTTTCATTTTTTTTGGATTTTTAAATTTTTTGATTTTTTTTGTATTTTTTCAGGACTTTTTATGCTTTTTAGGATTTTTTCAGCATCATATATCAATTTTTTTGGTATTTTTTTTCAGGATCAATAAGATATATACAAAGGATGCCCCCAGACAGAAATAGGCATCAAACTCCCAAGAAAGATCACATCGTGTATTCCCAATGTCTAGGAAGGTGGAAAACAAGATGGATGGCAAGCTGGTGGAAGAGATGGAGGAAAGGAGAATGAAGGCAAATGGAGGGAAGAAATCTTCAAGGTCAAACTCCTCAAGAGTACCCAAGCTAGGGAAAAATTATCATGCAAAGCACATTTGGACAAGCAATGAAAGGATAGCATAGGATAAGCCTCAAAAGCGCACTGCAAAAGAAGGAAGGATGCAATCCAAAGGAGTAGATATGTCAAGAGACTTCATAGCATCATTTTTACTCTTTTTATTAGATCAAGACCAAGGGGGAAAAGGATAGCGAAAGACAAGAATGAATGAAGGAAAATAAATATGAAGGCTAAACATGAAAGGAATGAAAGCAAGATCATTGGAAGATAGCTCACAAGATAGCCAAATGTTCGTGTATAGATCAACATTGTCAAGATCAAAGAGAGAAGATGGAATGGATGAAATATGTAGAAGAACTACGCATGACGCCTGATTGCCAGGTTTTCATCATGGTATTTATCCAAGGCACCACAAGAGAGTGGTTTTCACCATAGGACGAATTTATTTCTCTTTACTTTTGCTACCAAGGTGCCTGTTTCCAGGTTTTCACCATGGCACATTTTCAATTTTTTTCATCATTTTTTTTATTTTTTCATTTTTCTATTTTTTTGAATTTTATAATTTTTGGAAGAAAGCAAGCTTTTTAGATAATGCTCCTTGAAAGGATAAATCATTATATGCCAAGGATTCAAAATGATATGCTCAAAGATGCTGAAGAGGAAAGGAAGACGCAGAAGGAATAGGAAAATGAGGAAAAATGATAGAAGGTAGAAGGATAATGAATGGAAGGAATGTAAAAAGGTAGATGGAAAGAAAGGTAAGATCAACATCAATACACACCTTGAAGGGTGACTGAAAAAAATGGAGGAAACGTAAACCATATTCTAGTCCAAATGTGAACCATATTCTGGTTCATTATTGCTATGTGACTCCTCGAAGAGAGGATTGGTGTGCTTGTTATAATTCTCAAATGTGAATGAAGGAATACGAGAAGGAATATGATGAATGTTTAGCAGAGGTTGTGGTTTAGGCACATGGAATGAAAGATCATTTTTGGAAGAAGATGAAGTGGAAGCCTTTGGAAGCTTGAATGTCAACTTCACTTTTTGTTCAATATTAGACTCTTTCAAGAGAGACTTTGGAATCCATATAGCCTTAGGCTTTTCATTTATTTTTGATGATTTAGAGAGAATATCTTCAATAATGGATTTTGGAACCCATACTTGTCTTGTAGTTTTCTTTTTAGATATCTCTTTTGACTTTATATATCCATGTCGATTAGAGGGGACATGGTGATCTTCTTTTTTTGATGGATTCTTATATTGCTTCTTTTTCTTGTATTGAGCATTCAAGTTACTTCCAAAAGACTGGGGACTTGTGGAAGAAGGAAAATACGACTGGTTTAGATGGGTGGGTGGATGAAAAGGATTCAAGGGTATGTATCTATGTTGATCTTGAGGAAAGATAGGAGATGGAGGGGCGTAAGGACCCAAAATGGATGATGAATTAGGAGAGTTAGGAGGGGAAAGTGAAGGGACATAAGGACCCAAAATGGAAGGAAGACGTGAAGCCCTTAGTATTGGTGGAGGAGGTCCAAGGATGGAAGTGGAAGATGCAAAAGGATAATCAATAAGTTCATCAGCATCTATATCACAACCAAGGATATCAGCATCTTTAGAGTGAGCATTAGGATTTTCAACAAGATCATGCACATCTTGAATAGGAGCAACTTCATTGATAGGATTGTTCAAAGCTTGCAAAGACTTAGGAAGAGCAGAAAGCGGAAGTGAACATGGAGTGGTAGAACAAGAAGATGGAAGACTTTGATCTTGACAAGGATCTTTGGATAGCATAAGCGTATCAACTTTTTCTAGATTTTCAATAGGCTTAACATCAGAAGTAACAACACCATTTTTAATAACCTTAATGGAAGTATCATCTTTGGAAAGTGAAAGTGTAGTAAGGTTATTTTGATTATCAATAAGCTCAATGGTGTAAGTAGTGGCTTGATCTTGCTTAGGAGATGGTGGAATGAATGCAGAAGAGCGTAGAGGATCAAAAGAACCATGCAATGGAGGAGATACATCATGAAGAGAATTGGATGATATGGAGGGTTCTTGATCTTGATCTTTATTTATATTCTTTTCTTTATCATTTTTAGAGTCCTCTTGACATGGAGCCACTTCTATGGACAAGGAAGCATGTTGGAATTGTATGAAAGACTTTGGAAAAGATGGTGAAAGACTAGCTGAAATAGGCATTATAGTGCATGAAGGCTTAGGCTCTTTAGGTTTGACATTATTGAAAGTATTTCCAGCCAAGTGAAGCTTAGCTTGAGTATCTTTAAGAGGTGGCCCTTGAGGATAACTATACGGAACCGCATGGAAAGCATTAGGATCTTTGTTGGATGAAGGATTTGTGCTCTTAAGACTCCTTGAAGGCTTTGTGAAAGATTTGGAAGACTTAGCAGCTTTAGGAGATGTGTGGATATTGGAGGAAGTAGAGGATGGAAGGGGACCATCACAAGACAAAGGTTTAGCATTAACATGATCTTGCTGGAGAGTGTAATCTTTATTTTCAGCATGAGAGTTTTTAGACAAGACATGCTCATAGTATCTTTGTTTATAATCAGCACGGAAAGCTTTCTCTTCCTCAATAGAAGTAGATGTATCATATTGTTCACAACAAATATCATAATTTCTCTCAAAGTCAGAATCATATGGATCACCATCACAATCTATCCAATAGGATGACCCTTTAGTAAGCCTAAGCACACGACGAGGAGGACTCTTAGGAACATAGGTGCCATAAGTATTGCTACATTGTCCATCATCATAGTCATCAAAGGTAGGTGTGTCACTCTTTGTGGAAGAGACATCATAAAGACTATCACATTGCTCTTTATGGTATGTCTTTTGAAGAGAAGTAAGACTCTTAGGAGAAGTAGAAGAAGAATGAGATTGTGAAGAAGGGGAAGGTGAAGACCTAGTGGAAGAAGAATACTTGGATAATGAGGAATTCGAATGATGTTTAGAAGAGTCATGATAAGATTTGGAAGATGAAGAATGTGAATAGTGTTTAGAAGAATCATGATAAGATTTAGAAGATGAAGAATGAGAATGATGTCTGGAAGAGTCATGATAAGACTTGGAAGGTGAAGAAGAATGAGAAGATTTAGATGATGAAGAATGTTTGGAAGAAGAAGATCGTGATATGATCATGTTTATGATTCTAGCAAAGGCATCTGATTTAATCATCTTTTCTTTTATTTTTGCTATAAATTCATCACTCATGAGAATTTTGGAGGAACAACACTTTTCAAATATGTCAATGAGCTCAAGATCATCTATTCTTAATAAAGGTTCCTTAACAAGATAGTCAAGATTCATGGTTATAGAAGAGGAGGAATCAAGCATGGAAGAAATGAATAGATGAATAGAAGAAAGTAGACTAGATAATAAGAGGAAAGAATCAAGAAGAAGAAGAAGAAGAATTTCCCATGGGAATAGAAGACTTCAGAAGAACATGGGAAATGGAGAAGAAAGAAGAAGACTAAGAGTCATCTTGTGCAATTGATACCATAACGTTCATTGAGATGTTGAGCAACATGACAACACCTAAGATCTAAGATCTGGACTGACCAAGGAAGACTGAAAATAGAAGACCCTTGATAATAGGATGACCTCACAAAATGTCAACACCAAACTAGGATAATCAAAGTTCTCTATTGTCCAAAGAGAAATGAAAAGATAGAAGAAGGGGCTTTACCAACACTGTCAAAGAAGTGCTTCAAATCAAAGGATGAATATCCTTGCACTTTTGAATCAGGAGGTTGGACTAGGCCAAAATATAATTGAAATTGAGATTAAATGAAAATTATTTGGACAATAAGAGTACAAGAATTTCCCAAGAATGTAGCTCACAATTCTAGAGATAAACTTTCTCACCAAGAACAACCTTCTAATGCAATATTTCTCTTTGGCCAATGTGATACTGATGTTGATCTTGACCAATTTGTGCAAAATTTTGATTTTTTAAGGTCCGATTTCAAGTTTTCAAATATGAGGGTGAAAACGTCTGATTTCAATCACAATTTTAACAGCATTTGGATAGGTTTGCAAACAGTAGGGGATCAAACATGTCTCCAAACACTTGAAACAAGGGCAAAAGCAACCTTGCCAAGACAAACACTTATGATATCAAAAATAAAATTGCACCCTATGAATGCTACCGATTGTTTGTATGTTGAGAATGTTTACACTGGTATCACACAATCGAAGACACTTCAAGCAATATCTACCTACAAGACAAGGCTCATTACTCATCAACTTAGCCCACAACTTGATGCCCCCTTGCCTCACACCAAGTGGTTGCCCACAAGAGATATTGGCTTTGTCATGGAAGTGTCAAACAACACAACCAAAGGGACACATATGGTGAGTATCTTGGGGTGATCCGGGTTATTCCACTTGGATCAATCCTTGCACTAAGAAGATAAGTGGCTAAAAAAGGTGGTTTCTAATCTATGGTTCTTAATAAGGGTTTCCGTTCACAACACCCCTCTTGCTCCTCGTAAAGGACTAGGACCTCGCGGCCTCAAGAGTACCTTAAGCATTCTTGCTCAATGTTTTCCTCATGGTCACAATCCCACAAGTACTTACATCAAGCGAAGACAAGTGTTATGTCTACCAAGGTTTTGTGTCCTCGATAGCCTTGAGATTATAGTGAGTTGGAATCACTCGCCACCAAGGAAAATGATGACAAGGTTGTCCCCACTTGGGTCATTCCTCTTGATTGCTCAAGAGCAGGCCCGCTAAAGGATTTCTATATTAAACAAAAAGTGGATTAACTCTTGAGGTTCAAGGTTTCTGGTTCACCACAAGGGTGAAGAGCATACTCCCCTATCTCAAAAATCTCTCCCAAACACACCAAGAAAAGAGATCAATTACCCCCTTGCTTCCAAAACCTTAAGATGGGTCAAGATTTTCTGATTCACCTAAAGGTGAAGAGCATACTTCTCCTACCACCTCAAGATCCCTTTCACAAGGTATTAAGATTCCTAATACAATTAGTGAATGCCACACTTGAAAAGAAAGTAAATAACAAGCAAGAATTTTTTTTGTTTTTATGCTTGGGCAGCCCTACAAAAACCATTAGTAGCCCTCTTTGACATGCGTTCTTTTGACAAATTTCAAGTAATGAGAGCACCTACAACCACAACTTGTTAGACCAACAAGAGTTAGGAGAAGCAAAATCCAAAATCTACCAATGATTAGTACATGAAAAATTAGATAATCTGTAAAAAATATCTAATCAAATGATAAAATTTGAAAATGAAACCATCATGGTTGGATTAGGCTTGGAAAGACCTTTCCAACGATATATCACACTTAAACTTTTGATACCATTTGCAAAATTTCAAAAAAAATGGGCACCCATTTTCCAGAGTGGCACGGATTTGAAAACGCTAGAAATTTTATAAAATTTCAAAAAGATAGCTAAGAACCCAAAACTTGCAAGATAGATAAAATAACTCAAAAATAGTTCACTGCCAGGTACAGACACAGTATCGCGCGATACTTCGCCCGACACCAGGCGATACTTCTCAGTCCGCGCGATATTTCGCCTTATGCCAGATGATATACCTCAGTACTAGTGGGCGATATACTCCAGGCAGGCCGAGCGATAGTCTGTCAAGGGTGAACTATCGCGCGATATTTCTCTTCAAAGCAGGCGATATTTCTAGCAAGCGCGAAGTATCGCACCGCTATACAGAGATATATCGCGCGATATTTCTGAGAAGTATCGTGCGATACTCTGAGAAAAAAAAACCAGAGACTAAAAATGAAGCTAAAAATTGATGAAAATATTGACGGAAAATGCAGAATTAAAAGGACAAAGCTAATCTACTAAGCCCCACGGTGGGCGCCAGAAATGTACACACTAAAATATGCACTTCTATGAACCATTACATGCAAGGTTGCTCAAGAATGAGGCCTCACAAAGCGGCTCATAGCTCTCTATGCATGGAGTTGCAAGGGACTATGAGTTTTGCTCTCAGCTAGAGCTACAAGCTTGTGACCTTGCTAGTCAACCATACAATGAGAGATTCAAGTGAAGACAAGGGCAAGAGTGCCAATATCTCCAAGAATCTAATATGAAATGCAATGCAATGCAACTAAAATGAAGATGCAAATGTGCAAGCTATGCTATGAAAATGGAAGTACAATAGATTCCAAGCCCCTAATTAAGCTATGTGAGATCTATTCTATTGCATAAAAAGGAAATCTAATCTATGATGCCATGAATGTAACTATGAAAGCAAAACTATTATGAAATGCAACTAAAAATGATGAAAGCAACAAGTCTTCAATGTCTTCAAAAGCTCCAAATGTACCTAGAAAACCTGCAGCATAACAATAGCATAAAACATGGATATGCAAATGAAGGAGAGAGCTCTCCTTTTATAAGAAATGAGGTGAAATGGACCATTGAGATTAAGAGGCAAAAAGTCTTAATCAGCGGTGGAGCTTGAAAGAGGAGCAATCCATGTGCACAAACATCCTCCAATGAGAGTGAAGTGTTGACTTTTGAGCCTCATGTGAGACAAAAAGTGCTTTTTCCCTTTTTATAAAATAGGAATAATGCTTTATTTGTGCAAGTTAGGATAAGAGGGAAAGTGGGGGCTTTTTATTTAATTGAAAGGGGAGGAAATATTCCTTTTAATCAAATAAAGACTTAGGATAAATGGTTAGCCAAAGGATAAAAATCCAATATATGATCAAAATTAAGACTTGATCACGAAATTGATATTGTTGAAAATATTGATTAATGATCAAAATGATTCAAGATTGATAAATCAAATAAATGGGGCCCAAAGTCTAGGCGACCATTTTAGGGTGCATACAGGATACAGTTTCCTAAGACATTTGGAGGTTAGGATCAGGGAGTTGTTAGATGATGGGAGTGTAGGCTTCTACTGGGATTTGGATGGTTTTTATGGGGATGTGAGGTTGGAGATATGGTGGAATGGGAGTACCTTCTTGAGAGAAATTAGCCAGTATGTTTTGTCGATTCTGATCAATAAGTGCATTGATTATTTTTGTGTGCCCTAGATGGTTCATGAATGTCTCCATGGAAAATGAAGTGGGGGGTCTTTTGGGATCATCCCATATATTACCAATTTGTGGGATCTTAGGAGTGTAAGTCACCATTGCACTGGTAGGATTATAAGGATTTGATGAACTAGTAGCCCAATAGGGATCCATATTCCTTCTCTTCTTAGATCTCATCTCAACAGGCATAGAATGCAAATATAAGGATTAAAATGTAGATGATGGTTGGATGCAAGAACTCTAAGGATGATGGATGAAAATCTAAAGAAACTCTAAGGATGGTGGATTTATAAGATGTGGTGGAAGGATTTGGATCAATGTTCAGAGGATGATAGGATGGTGAAGGATTGGTGGGATGCTGTGATTTGGATCGAAGATGATGGAGGATTGGCATGATTTCTCTAATTTGGATTAAGGATGATGGAGGATTGGTGGAGGATTGTAGAAGATTTACTAAGTGCAGGTCAAATGCATTATTGCTTCCTAATGTGGGATCAATGGTAGGGTTGTCAACCTAGGATAAACTAATGATCTTTGGTTAACTAGGTTCTTATCAATGTAGGCCAATCTCTTGATTGAGATGATGAGGCTAACAAGGAAAAGTAAGGATCCCTTGGACAATGCTTAGTCATAGGGTGGATATTTATGATGTGGGTTAATATTTTGAAGCAACTCAAAGGATTTTGAACACTAAGTGTTTGGATTTGGATCATTGGATTTGGTGCAAGGATGGTGGTTTATGGCTTTGGATGATGGATGCTAGATTTTGATCAAGGATGATGGATGATGACAAGGATTTTGGGATTCTGATTGTGGATTGCTAATGGAAGGATGATGATGGATGATGGGATGATGCTATTTCTAAGAGGATGACCTGGATGCAGCTAAAAAAATAGATAACTTATAATGCAACTAAGAAGATGACAAAGAATGCAATGATGCATCTACAAATGATTTGGGATGTAACTAAGGATGGATGGTGATGCAAATATGAGATCTAAGGATGAGCTAGGATGAAGTGATGCTATGATAGGACTGTAGGATTTTGAAAAATGGATATGTGATGGGCCAAGCTAGTCTCTTCTCTCTAGATTGACATAGTGATGGTTAACTTGGAATCGGTAAACAAACTACTTTACTCTAGCATTATATTCCACATTGTCAAGCTTCTCCTGATACTTCTCTTCTACTTGGATTTATTTTAGGATGGGTTGATGATCTTTTAGATCTCTTTCTACAATTTTCTTCTCTTGGTAAACTCGGGGATTGGGAAGCTTTTCTTTCTTGTGTTTGGTCAAATCGGACATAAATTTAGAAATCTTTTGGAAATTTTGAGACAAGGCTTTGGGTCTCTGATTTTGAAAGATCTCTTCTACAAGGTTTTGTTTGAAAGCTTGTGATCAAATTTTGGCTTAGTTCGATGTCTCCAATGGAAAAGGAAAAACTTGAAAAAAAGGCACTTTGAAAACAATCCTGACAAAGGACAAAGCAACTTTGTGGGATACAAGTAGTGATTGACCACTAAAAATAATAATTTTTTTGAAGAGAGTGTATGTTCTGACAAATATTTTGAACTAAGCTTGTAACTTCAAAAGAACTTCAAAAAGAACTACCTAAGGGAAAATGAGTATCAAAATATTTTCCCATAGCTTGATACCCCAAAAGAGGGATACATATGGTAAGTGTCTTAAGGTGATCTGGGAAACCATAGGGATCGGTCCTTACACAAAGATTTTGTTACCTTCAGGATTAGATTGGGTAACTTCTAATTTACCAAGTATGTAGTTGATCCATGGAGTCCTCCCAATTGGTTTGTATGCATGTGACTCACTTAAGAGCCTAGTTGACCATGCTGAAATAGTAGGGATATTCACCTACCTTAGGCTACCATCAACACGCAATGCTCGAGCTTGAGGGGATGAAGAGAGAGTTTGCTCAATGCTTTATTTCTATACCAATTAGGGAAGTACTAGTTTGAAGTCATTCTCTAAAGAGGAAGTGCTTTTCTCTTTGGACAGGCTTCACTAGAAGTAAAAGAAGTGAACTTGTCAGAGTTCAAGTGTTTTTACGTCACTTATTTTAAGAGGATTTTGCAGAAATGTGAAACTTTTGAAGACACGTCAAGCAATTTGTTCTTTCCCAATTTGATTAGTGAGTGAATTTAAAAAATTGAAAGCACAAATGTTTAAGTTTTTGAGTTTTTCTTTTCCTTTGTAGACAAGAAATTTTGAAAGATGTATTTAATTTTGGGCATTCAAGATTGATTTTGTGCTTCACCTTAAGAACCTGATTTTGAACTTTTGAAACTAAAAAGATATTTTTCTTTATTTCACCTTTAATTCATTGAAGATTATGTTGTTATTTTTCTTTTGATACTGAAAGTAAATGACTTTTGGACTTTTGTTTCTTTCCTTTAGGTTCACTCAAGATTTGATGTTCTAGATTGCATTTTAATCCCAAAATGATGTTCCTGGATTGATTTTATGGATGGAAATTTTGGAAACTTTCAAGATTTTGCAACAAGACAAATTTTTTTACCAATATCAAAGCTTTAGGAATGAAATAGGAAAATTTAGGAACCTTTAGGACTATTTAGGAAGCTATTTGAAATGAAATGCAGATTTGCTCCTAGTTTGTACAAAACTTGAAAGAACTTTAAGATTTTTCAAAGGAAGTTCAATATAACTTAGCAAAAAGCATTGATTTTGATTTAGGAATTTTTAGGATGCATTTATGATTGATTAGGATTAATTTTGAAGTGATATGAAGATTTGAGGTTCTTTTTATGCACCAAAAAGTGAAGTGTTCCTAGTTTTGCAAGAAGATAAAAAACACCTAGATTTTGAAAGCATGAAGGTTCTTTTTATCCAATTGAAAGACCTTAGAAGTGATTTTGAGTTTTTTAGGACTAATTAGGACTGATTTTAGTTGATTGGGACTGATTAGGAGATAAATAGGAAAGATTTGCAGATTGTTAGTTTCTTTAGGCATTCAAGAGTGATTTGAGGTTCATTTTAAGCCCAAAAATAAGTTTGTTTTGATTCCTAAACATATCAACTAATTGATTAGCCTTATGGATTTATATTTTTGATGATTTTTATGCCTCCATAATGTAATTGCAGCAAAAAGTGTTAAAAACTAGAAAAAAGCAGTCAAAAGGGCCCTAGAAACCCTCTAAAACCCTAAAATCTAACTTTGGCTTTGATCCTAGCCTTACAAAACTCCCCTGTTTCCCATACGAGTAAATAGGCTAGGGTATGTTTTGTTCTTTACTTGTACAAGTATTGGGAAAGGCTAGTACGAGTCAGTATGACTCCTGGCATGAGCAAATAGGGCCAGTGGGCCAAAAACATGCCAAAAATACCTAGAAAGAGGCCATACGAGTACTGGGTGGTCCAAGTACAAGTCTGGGTCTTTTATCATATGAGTAAGTACTCCAATGAGTTTACTTGTGTGATTATTTACCTAGAGTAGGATGAGTTTTCTAAGAAAATGAGTTTTTTTTCTTGGAAAACCCTAAAAAAATGCAGTTTGGAAGGCTTGTAGGGTCCCACTAGGTGTGCCAAAATGTGTGCAGAGAAAACCTAACCTATTCAAAATAAGAGTATACATTCAAAAATTAGTTATTCAAAGCCTAAAAACATATTCCTAACATATAGAAAATAACTATTTGCAAGGACATTCAGATAGGGCTAAAATGAGAGCACCCTGTCACTGTTTGATTTGCTCTCGCTTTAGGGATGTGGGTGTGCTCTCGAATCACTTGGAGAAATTCCCTAATGATGATTAGGAAGGAATAGGATGGATTAGTGACCATAAAAACCCCATAGTGGAACAAAACCAGGTATAGAACACCCATTTTTCCCCTAAGGCCTTAAGGATCCTAATAAGTATGAAAAACTGATTAAGCTATGAATGCTTATTCTAGAGTTGATTTTAGACCAAAAGAGATGTGATGTGATGAAAAAATGATTAGAAAATATTGAATAAAACTAATTTCAATCCATTAAGCTTATTCTAGAAGGTGTTAGAAAGAAAAGAAAATGAGTTAATCTAGCATATATGGAAAGAGCTTAAGATCTAGGATTAATCTAGCATTATAGCACTACTCAATGTAAAAGATGTGAATTGGTGTATTGCTCTTAGGAAGTGAGGGTATTTATAGGATTTGAGGAAGGGCTTGGGTTAGGAAGTGGAGTTAGGGTCAGAGGTAAGGTTTTGGGTATGGTAAGGTTTGACCTTGGGTTAAGGTTGCTCACACGTGTGAGAAATAGTAGGGAAGTGTGCAAAGGGAACAAGAGTGGAAGAGAAGACATGGGTCTCTTTATGAGGCTGTAAGAGGCCTTAAAGAGTGTGTAAGAGGCTATTAATGAGGCCGTAAGGTTCATTAATGGAGGGGTTTGACCAAAAGTCAAAGAAGACTTGCTTTAGGCTAATAAATGTAGGAAACACCTCCTAAATAGGTTTAGGAAAGGTTTAGGGAAGTTTAGGAAAGATTGGAAGGGTTTAGGAAAGTCTAGAAGATTCTAGGGTTTTGAGGCTTTAAATAAATAATTCATTTATTTAGGGAATGTGACATCATTTACCAAATATTGATTTAATAAATGGGGGAAAATCACTCAAATTTGATTTAAGTGGTTTGGGGAGGGATTCTTTAATTAAATGTGTCTAATTAAAATAGGAGGATTTAATGACATAAAAATAAATCAATTAATTAAATAAATAATTAATTAATAAATGATGATGTCATCAAGGGTTCTCAGAAAATAAAAATACTTTTATTTTCTAAAGGATTTTTAGGTGTCTACACTATGATTATGAGGAATTGACTATCCTAACTCCAGACCTGATTGTCCAAATGAATCGAAAGGATGCCAAGTCTGAACCCTTTAGTTACAAAGAATCAAGGAAATAACACTAATGAAATGATGGTTACGAAGAGTTGATACAGTTTACAAGATTAAGAGAATACCATATTGATATGGATTTAGATGAATCAGATATGCCCCAAGTGACAAGGACTTTTGACGAGTCAATAATTAGATGTGGTTGTTGTCTTGATTGCTAATGAAAACTTTGATTGATAGATTTAGTTAATGATATAAAATACCATGCACCCTTTGGGATGAAAATCAAAATCTAGTGAGAAAGACAATGTGAATGAATAGAAGCAACATAATCGATTGTAGAAGTGGTTGTACACATCCAAGGACACGTTCTACATTGTTTAGGGGTCTTGTTGACCAAGTTTGACTAGGTTTGACCACAAGTTGACCATGGTTGACCAAGTTGAAATTTCAAGAGTTTGATGTTAGATAATGATATAAGTTTTGGATTTCTACGATGTCACGAAGGTTGACTTTGTAAGTAGTTGACCGTCCTGGGTCCAAAATTTTAAATTGCATTTTGACAAATTAGATGATCTCAGATTTTGATTTTAATTCTGAAAATGGGTTTAGAACATCGAAATTAGCTAGGGGTGCAATTTTCACACAAAATGAAGCACTTTGAAAATTTAGGTCAAAACCTATATAAGGCCAAAAGGGGTCATTTTCAAATTATTTCAACCTTTTGACTTTCAAAACCTTGTGGAGCCCTTTGAGCGAGAAAATGGTGGTCCTTGTGTCTTCGCATCAATTTGAGCGATGTAGGCATTATCAGTGATCTTGACAGTATGAGAATCCGGTAAGAGGAACTTTCATCAATTTAGCACATTTTTAATATGCTTTTAAAGATTTTTCATAGTTTTTACGCATTTTTCAATTTTGCCTCACAAGATGTCGTACAACACTTGGTAGTGTGTTGTACAACATTTGAAGTCCAAACCAAATGTCGTGTCCATTGTTGTATAGTGTCGTATGAGAGACACCCATCTCTCATATGACATTTTTTTGCATCCCTCAATTGGTGTGCGACAACTGATAGATTGTTGTATGAAACCCAAATATCATATGAGTTGTTGTATATTGTCATGCAACATTTGACACTAGTTTTTTATTTTCTAAAATATCGTATGGAAAATAGTGAGCAATTTTGAGGTCCTTGATGAGGCATATTAATGTCATATTTTAAGATACCCTAGGATGATATCTGCTAGACCTTTTTCCTTATTTTAATACATTTACCTTAAGACTTCTATGTTTTTCTGCCCTTATATGGCACACTGCCATCATACATATAACATGGTTTAAACGTACTTAAATATGCTATGCTTGGATGAATTACTATATTTCTTGTTCTGAAAGATATGGTTGTGTTTTAAATGAGTAGAGTAGTTATTTGAATATGAATGATCATGCATGTTCTGATAATTAATATCATAAATGTCTTATCCTAACCCTTGAAGGCCTAAGTGCATTGGAATAGAAAATGTTGTTTTGACCAGGTATAGCGCATTCATTCATGGAGTGCTCAACCCGGTCTTCTTACAACTTCCAACGGAGAAGCATTCAATGTAGCGCTAGTTGAAGGTTTCCAAAGAACAAGGTGGTAGTTCTAGTGAAGAGCAAGACATCATGTTAAATTCCCTGAGAAGATCTAGGTGTGAGTGGGAAGTTAGATTTACTATCACGACAAATATTTCCTCCATTTTGGATTTAATCTATTTTAGTCTTAAAAGATTTCCTTCTTTCTAGTCAGTAGTGTTGTAATAAAGATCCACCTATTTCTATGGTGCAGTTAGGAAAGTAGGTAGGATTTTTCCTTTAAATAAAGCCCTGCTCCTGCATGAGAAATAGAGAGGGCATTATCAAGTTTATTATCAATACAGTTTTCAGTCGTGTTGGTGCCCAAAAATGATGGATCACTTTTGGCCAACTAACAGGTACACACTGATACCTCTGCAATTCTAGTTTAATCAAGCCAAGGCTGGTAGGTCTAAATTCACTTTAAACTATCAAATTCTCTATGTTGCACAACTGCGTATATAAATAAACAAAGTTTCTCCCAAGGTGGTGAATGATCCTTGGAGGAAAGAAACAAATCCTCTAATAATCTCTATTCTATAAATCTTGACTAAAGTGGATTAAACTAAGGACTCAAAAGTAATATTTTTGTAATAATGATCATATAATCTACAAACCACAAAGTATGAACCAAATGACAATTTCCAAATTATAGTTAGATCAATGCCTTCTAAATACTTGGGCTATAGAGTCATAAAATTTTTAATCCTATGTACAATCAGAGATGGTTTTAAGGTAACTCACTCTTGTAAAGAGAGACCATCACCCTCCAAGCTTCTATTGAAACAAAATTTAAAACAACTTATACAATAGGTCCTATGGTTTTTAACCCAACTTAAGAGCTCGAAAGGAAATAGTAACAGGTTCTCAGACCATGCTACCATTATTTGAATTGTACAAATTAGTCATAAATGAATGCATCAAATAGAAAAACATAGTAGGATACCTTGGTTCATAGAGTAATTTGAAAGAATAATTGAAAATATATAACTTATAACCACAAATAAAAAAGAAGAGCACTTATCTTTATTAATGTTGAAAAAAATAGTACATTAGAGTTCATATTGTAGTTTTGATTGAATTATATCCTATGAAAATATATCTTGTATTGTCTTGTCTATCTTTACATTTTACATTATGTATATATACATGTTTGAGTGGCTTTCACACCTCTTTAGGGTGAAAAGACACACCCTTATTACAAATTGTTTTGAAAAAATGATAAACTAACTAAAAAATGACTACCTAAATTTCGGATTTGGGCTTGGTTGAAAAACTAAAACACCTCATGGAAAGCTAATATTTTTAATGGAGATAGGAAAGTTGATTTCCCGAACTGGGTCTTTTTTAGATTTTTAAAATTCAACCATTTTCTACCTCTGGCGACATCATCTTTGGAGCAGGTCAAAATTCCAACATTTTCTGAAGGCTTTGATCATAGAATTTTGATTGTTCTTGTCATAGAGATTCTTTCCATAATATCTCAACTTTTTAATTGAAAATTAATGTAATATTTTATCCCATTTCATGTACTCCATCTTTAATTATTGGGCATGGAGTTTAAGAGGCCATTTTTTAGGGTTTTATCACTATATAGGACTCCAAATTTTGCCCAAAATTTAGAGCTCCCATAGGCTCTTTTTGGGGATGTATGCTCCATGTGAGCATAGCGAGATTCCAGCTATCTCTGGAGAAGTAGACCAAGTATCCATACTTAATCTGATGCAAAGTAAAATTGGGTGGCCCCAGGCCCCCCAAAATTGAATATTGATCTTTTCCTCTATCGAACACTTGATTTTCATCATGCAATAACTCTCTCCTTGCTGAATTGGGTGCATCTTCCTTATGGACAATTCACATTGTTTCACTGATGTGGTCCTTGGTATTTGACCTTTGTTTCATCTTTGAGGAATCATTAAGTGCATCATGATTTTTTCTGAATGGAGGATCTCTATGCATTAGACCAGTTATATCAAAATGAAATTTCTTTACTTGGACAACTTCTTGCTCATAATTTTCTTTGTCTTTATACTCCATATGTTTTTTCTCATCATAATATAGTTTTGAAGATAACTTATATTTAGGAGACATTACTGTACTTTTATCAAGAATCTGATTAGATAGGATATCTGGAAAACTTTTAGCACTATTCCTCAACACATTCTCCTCATTATGTCTGGCTGATACTATCTTGTCTTCATATGTTTGATACAACTTCTATTCATAGGATGAACTAAAAGATGTTTCACATCTTAAATACACTTCCCCACACATATTTTGAGTTTCATCATCCTCAAAATTATCATTAGGCCTATTATCTTCATCATTATGTCAATGGATTTGATTGCACAGAAGATCTTCCTCAAATAGCAAATTCATAAACATAGATAACTTGGATACATCCTCCTTTGTATCTTCTTCAAACAATGGGTTCAAGGTCATAAATAATTTAGGCATACAGTCATAAGAGCTTTCATTTGGATCATCAAATGTTTCATCAACAAGACTAATATCTTCATTAACATTATTTCCTGAATCTTCCTCATGTTCATGTAGTTATATTTCATCTCCATAATTTGATCCTTGGGAATTATCATCTCCTTCATTGAGTACCCCTTGAATATGTGTTGATCTATCAACTTGTTTACCATGATGGATTGAGAAAAAAATTGGGTTGTTCCTATCAGTATGTTTATGATATTCTATGTCTAACAAGGTTGAAATATCTTCCTCATTTTTATATTCACCGATGTTTGATATCATACAAGTATCATCATGGAAAGATCTTTCCTCAGATTGTCCAAAAGAGTCTCCTTCATTCACATCTAAAACCTCACTTGACTCATATGCTACTTCAGTCTTGCATTCATTCTCCTCTGTAAACAATTCATTATTCATAAGTTTGAGAAAATAAATAAACTGATGATCATATAAGAGACCTAGTTCTCGCATTCTGTTTAAAAGATTAGAGGATGGAGGTCTACATTCTGAAGGTATTTCTTGATATATATTAAACATCCTTATGAAGAATTGTACTGTAGATTCTTCTTCTTGTTTCTCTATGTTCAAAAATGCATCCAAAGGGGATATGTAATTTGGATTTTCTTCATCATCACTAATATTATCATAAAAAAAAAGGCCATGTTCAATTTGATCATAAGCCTCCTCTTCTTTTTCTTCACTATCTTCTTCTAATATCTTAACAAGAAGCTTCAAATCAAGTTTATCTAATGAGATTCCCAAGTTTTTGACCTTTCTCATTAATTCTTTTTGTGAAGGCATAATTGTTTCAGGTATCCTCTTATATATATTCACCATCCTCAAGAATAAGTGTGCACAAGACTCCCCTTCAAATCTCTCCAAACTAAAAAATGCATCGAGTAGAGACATACTATGATCCTCCTCAATGATGCAACTTTGGTCTTCACACATTTCATAACACATGTTATCTTCATTTCTTGCATCATGAAATTCATATATAAACCATTGTTCAAATTCTTTCCAAGATGAAATACTTTGTGTAGGTAATGATTCATATGCCTCCCTTGCATCATCCTTTAATGACCAGGCAAATAATTTCATGGCATCACCTTTGGAATCAATTTTGTAATCATCAAGGAACATATGAAAAGCATCTAAATGATCAAGAGCTGGTTCATCTCCATAAAATTTAGGCACTTTGTGTGCAAGCTTTGATAAATTAGTATTGCATTGAAATTTTTTGAGATCCAAAGGCTCAGTGGGAATCAAAAATCTTCTAAATTTTTTCTTAAACATCATGTAATAAAGCTTCTATTACTAACAAAAGGCCAAATATTCATTCCTTCCAGGTTCTCTCCCTCAATGGAGAAATTGAAAACTTCTGACACATGGAGTTGCCACCTCTTTCAAAGAGGAAAACTTTACTTATCTCCTTCTGAGTCTTCTTCCTCAGTAGAGACACTAGTTGAAATGCTTTATTGAATAGTCTCACCACCTCATTCAAGGAATGTCTTGCTTCTGGGTTCTTTCTTCCATTAGAGTGTGCTTCCAAACAAACTAATATAACTACTTTCTGATTCTGATCTGTGAAATCTAAAATTCTAGGTAACTTCACAATATATATTGTGAGCAACTCTTCCCCAGCAGAGTCACCAATTTGTTGGTGCCCAAAAATGATGGATCACTTTTGGCCAACTAACAGGTACACACTGATACCTCTACAATTCTAGCTTAATCAAGCCAAGGCTGGTAGGCCTAAATTCACTTTAAACTATCAAATTCTCTATGTTACACAATTGCGTATATAAATAAATAAAGTTCCTCCCAAGGTGGTGAATGATCCTTGGAGGAAAGAAACTAATCCTCTAATAATCTCTATTCTATAAATCTTGACTAAAGTGGATTAAACTAAGGACTTAAAAGTAATATTTTTTAAATAATGATTATATAATCTACAAACCACAAAGTATGAACCAAATGAAAATTTCCAAATTATAGTTAGATCAGTGTCTTCTAAATACTTGGGCTATAGAGTCATAAAAATTTCAATCCTACGTACAATCAGAGATGGTTTTAAGGTAACTCGCTCCTATAAAGAGAGACCATCACCCTACAAGCTTCTATTGAAACAAAATTTAAAATAACTTATACAATAGGTCCTATGGTTTTTAACCCAACTTAAGAGCCCAAAAGGAAATAGTAACAGGTTCTGAGACCATGCTACCATTATTCAAATTATAAAAATTAGTCATAAATGAATGCATCAAATAGAGAAACACAGTAGGATACCCTGATTCATAGAGTAATTTGAAAGATTAATTGAAAATATATAACTTATAACCACAAATAAAAAAGAAGAGCACTTATCTTTATTAATGTTGAAAAAAATAGTACATTAGAGTTCATATTGTAGTTTTGATTGAATTATATCCTATGAAAATATATCTTGTATTGTCTTGTCTATCTTTACATTTTAAATTATGTATATATACATGTTTGAGTGGCTTTCACACCTCTTTAGGGTGAAAAGACACACCATTATAACAAATTGTTTTGAAAAAATGATAAACTAACTAAAAAATAAGTACCTAAATTTTGGATTTGGGCTTGGTTGAAAAACCAAAACACATCATGGAAAGATAAGATTTTTAATGGAGATAGGAAATTTGATTTCCTGAACTATGTCTTTTTTAGATTTTTAAAATTTGACCATCCTCTACCTCTGTTGACATCATCTTTGTAGAAGGTCAAAATTCCAGCATTTTTTGAAGGCTTTGATCATAGAATTTTGATTGTTCTTGTCACAGAAGCTTCCTTCCATAATATCTCAACTTTTTAATTGAAAATTAATGTAATATTTTATCCCATTTCATGTACTCCATCATTAATTATTGGGCATGGAGTTTAAGAGGCCATTTTTTAGGGTTTTATCACTATATAGGACTCCAAATTTTGTCCAAAATTTAGAGCTCCAATAAGTCATTTTCCCTATTTTATGAAATTCTTGTACTCCACCATTCAATAAATAAACAAATGAAGTGTTGAGATTCAGTTGAGCATATTTTTGAAATTAGGATACTCATCCAAGGGGGCCCACTTGGTGAGAAATCCATAGTTAGATAGATTCATACTACTTAGAATCATTTCCTGCATTTCTACTATTTCAGTGCCAAGTGTTGAACTATTCCTGCAGCCAAAGCTATGGATCAGCTGACACCTCCTGTAGGCAAAGCAATGGAACAAAAGAAGTACCATGGCATAGTTCATAATAGTCTTCATGTTTTGTTAGCAGTTATATTTCTGTAGTTCCCATTCCAGCACTTACTTTTCTACAACTTCAGTTTAAGCATTACTCTAGCATTAATTCCTTGCAATCATAGAATAGTTTCCCTTCAACATTTCTTTCCTGCAACACTGATAAAATTTATGGTTGAGTGATACTTGGTGCATATAATTTTCTGGCCCATTTCAAGTAATACATCCCTGGTCTGGCATACTAAATGAGTTTTTATGAAGAGGATAAACTGCTCGATCGGATGTCCAATCCCTGAGTCTGGAATTACACCTAGTTTCTGAGCCTTTGTAAGAAGCGATCATTTTTTGCACCATTTTTGGGGATGGTGTCAAACCAAGTCCTCACTAAACCATTCTTAGAATTTATTTTATTTCTAGCTTTCATTAGAAGACATTTCTTTTAGAGGAACTCTACAAATCACATCACTCCCTACTACCCGTATGCATAATCGAAGAAGAGATGCTAGAGGAAGGTACTTACCAAATCAATCCAACCACCCCTTTTAAGAGGAAATTTCATTTGTTGATGCTACTAGTGACCTCCCTAAAACTACATCCTCATCCTCATCTTCTAAAGGAAGAACAATTTGGTTCCTTTGAAGAACAACCTAAAATTAACGCATTTGCAGAAGTCTTCTCTCATTTGAGAACCCACTTTCCTGAGAATTCTACCAGATAGGAAAACTCCTTACAACTGGTCATCTACCAACCTCCACATCATCCACCACCTCCTCAGCCTATAAATCCCATTAGTATGGAAAATCCCACCACATTTCCATTTCCTATTACTGACTAGCAAGATAACAACAACCTTAAAAAGATACCTTCTTCCACCCTAGCAAAATTGTATGGTCTGGTAATAGAAGACCCAGATACCTTTATCTTTGAGTTTGATATCCTATGTAGAAGTTATGACTACACCATCGATGCTCACAAGCTCAAACTCTTTCCTACAACCCTCAAAGATTCACTTTGTGTTGGTTAATGGGCCTAGGATGGGATGTTATCCATGATTGGGTAGATATAAGGAGTATAAGGAGTATTGTTGGGGAACTGATATGCGAGGGGAAGATATCTTTAAAATGACTCAAAAAGAGGGTGAGACACTTGAAGACTATGTCTCACGGTTCATGTATAGCTTACAAAGGAATACAAAGCATGCACTTAATGAAGAATCTCAGAAGCTGCTTTTCCTAAGAGGTATACAAGATGGATGCACTGAAGCATTAGACTTGATGGCAGGAGGAGATATAACCCAATCCACTTGGGATGACATAATGAAGATATGCCTCAAGTACTCAAGAGATTCTAGTAAGAGAGGAAGGGAATACAAAGCCACAGCAGGAAAGATAAATGGCATAGGTGCTTCCAGATCAGAGATAACCCATCTCTTATCTAACTTTAAGCAGGATATCATCAACAATATGGCCACACAACTAGATACCTTGTAGACAAAGAAGAAGTATGAGGAAGCAAAAACTATTCTAGCTGAATTATGTCCACACTATCGACAAAAGAAAATAGATTTCCAGTGTAAGATGGTTGCAAATATGGAAACTACCCAGATGCCAACTGACTATAAGCCAGTTGAACCAGTGAATGAGAAACTATTCTTCATTTCTCAGTGATGACCATGGGTGCAAAGATAAGGTATGCCTCAAGACCCACTTACATTTAGCAATCCATTTTATAACAATCAATGACAACCTTCTATGAATTACCAAAATCCCCCTGGAACAAGTATCAAAATTAGTGGAAAAATTTCCCTAGTCAACAATGGTAGAACCCTTAGGGGAATTGGAAACAACCTTAGGGGGCATGGCAGCCACCATAGGGTAATTGGCAATAGAACCCTTAGTGGCGAGGAGGCCAGCAATGGAAAAATTAACCTCAAGGATATTTAAATCCACCTCTTTAGCCACCACAACAGCAAACACTCTTACCACCAGTAGTAGCTAATAATCAACCTCCAAAGCCTACCCAATTTCCCACACAACCACAACCAAACCCAAACAACATGCCTCCCACACCTCAACAAAGTGTGTATACTATTGACCAAATGCAGTATCCTATGCAATATCCTACCTATGAAATCATGCTTGATGATATACACCTTCAGTTTGGGACTACTATTCCTACTCCTAAGCATCCAATCATAACTAAAGTACCCTAGGAGGAGGCTATCCAAACATAAAATACTATTCCCCTGCTAGCAACACAACCTATAGATGATAAAAGCTACCCTACTAGACCACCTTTTCCACAAAGGTTGTAGCACAACAATCCTAAGCCTACCGAGGAAACATAATTTAACATCCTTGATTAGTTGAAGAACATCAATGTCCAAATACCTCTATTTCAAGAAATTAAGGATGTTCCTACATATGAAAAAGCCATAAAAGAAGCCTTCTTTAAGAAACCTATTTGCAAGAAAAAGGATCCTCAAATAGTGCATGTGTTAGGTAAACTAGCTAACATTATGTTAGGAAAGCTTACCATCCCAAAATATTCTGACCTAGGCAGCCCTGTTGTTGAAGTCATTATTAATGAGACAACCATTAAAAATGTATTGGTAGATCTTGGAGCTGCTATAAATGTAATGACTAGGGATATAATGCAACAACTTGGTATAAACAACCTCCAAACCACCCATATAGTCCTGCAACTCACAAACAGTTCCATAGTAAAACCTGATGGAATGGTTGAAGATATAGTTGTTAACCTTGAGTCCTGGGCATACCCAACTGATTTCATGATCCTATCACCAAAGGCTACCTTAGGAGGATACCTAATTATACTTGGTAGGCCTTGGCTAACAACTGTTGATGCTCATATTAGATGTCACTCAGGGGACATGACCATCTCTGATGGTCAACATACTAAGATTTTAGTCCTGTACCCCCCTTCCCAACCCCAAATGGAATTAGCCTCACCAATATGGCCTAACATAGGAGAAGAAGCTGAGGTTATCAATTCAGTGTCTAAGTTAATGATGATAAAAAGAAACCCCTTCCTGTAGCTTTAGGATGAAGACAAGGTGATTACCAATATCCTGCAAAACCAGTATGGATCAAACCCAAATTGTCTGGGTTGTTTTTCCAACAACTGCTCTTTGCAAGTTTTAAGCCCTAATTGCCAATGGCCTTCTCCTATAGCCAAAGAACTCTACCACCAATTAATTCCCCATGAGATACAAGTACCCTCATTTATAGACACATCCATGATAGAGTTGAATAAGAAAATAGAGGTGTCTCCTGGCCATTGCCTAAACATCAATAGCAAACTGACCACTCAACAACAAATATCTCAAAAAAAAATGCTAAAGGCTCATACTAGAGCATTTTCTTGGGACTAGTTTGACATGAAAGGCTTGGACCCAAAACTATGTACTCATAGGATATATCTAAAAGAAGACAAACCTCCATTGAGGAAATTTCAAAGGCAAGTGAACCCAACATTACAATAAATTGTTAAAACATAATTGCAAAAACTCCTCAATACTAGATTTATTTATCCCATATCCGATAGTCAGTGGGTTTCCCCATTAGTAATTATGCCAAAAAAAGGAGGCAAATGACATGTGTGTGGACTATAGAGAACTCAATAGTGAAACTAAAAAGGATCACTTCCCCCTTCCATTCATTGACCAAGTATTGGACTCCTTAGTAGGCAAAAAGTATTTTTCCTTCTTAGATGGGTATAGTGGGTACAATCAGATTTGAATCTTTCTAGAGGATCAAGAAAAGACAACATTCACTTACCCTTGGGGGACTTTTTCTTATTCAGTTCTTCCATTTGGTCTTTGTAATGCTCCATCAACCTTTCAGAGAGCAATCATCAACATCTTTGCTGATATCTCTCATGACTGTATGGAGATTTATATGGATGATTTCACAACATATGGTGAAACTTATGAGGAAACCTTGAACAACTTAGACAAATTCCTAGAAAGGTGTGAAGAACATAATCTATCTCTTAACAGAGAAAAGTGTTTCATGATGATGCAAGAAGGGATAGTGCTTGGCCACTATATATCTACCGCATGAATCTAGGTAGATCCGACCAAAATTGATGTCATTCAAAACCTTCCAACACCAACCAAGAAAAAAGATGTCCAAAGTTTTCTTGGACATATAGGCTATTACAGAATGTTGATAAAAGATTTCAGTAAAATGGCCAGTCCCCTTCATTCTCTGCTTACCACAGATTCTGAATTTACTTGGACTCCAAGTTGTGAAGAAGCCTTCCTGCAGCTAAAGTCAGTTCTTACAACCCCAATCTTATGAGGACCAAATTGGGAACTTCCATTCCACATACATACTGATGCCTCAGATCATGCCATTGGAGCCGTGCTCAGCCAAAAAGATGACATAGTAGAGCATGCTATATACTTCATTAGCAAAAATCTCCAATGAGCTGAATTGAATTATATAGTCACAAAAAAGGAGCTTTTGGTAGTCATTTACACCCTCAATAAATTCCACCACTACATAATAGGATACCAAATATTTGTGCATACTAACCATGCAGCAATTAAGTACCTTGCAAATAAGCCTGCAATCATGGGAAGAATAGCTAGATGGCTTTTATTGTTACAAGAATTTGATATCACCATAGTGGATAAGCCAGAAAAATCAAATGTGGTTGCAAATTTTCTCTCACGATTACAAAACAAGGATGAATTATAGCTTATTGATGACAACTTTCCTAATGATCACCTATTCTCCATTACAACCAAAACTCCCTGGTATGTAGATATTGCCAATTACTTGGTCTTTAAAGGTACCTCCCTATTTCTCACCAAAAGAAAAGAGACTCATAGAAAAAAATTTCAATTTCTCATGGATTGCTGATTGTCTATTCTATAATGGGCCTAACCAAATATTGAGAAGGTGTGTAAGGGAGGATGAAACATATGACATCCTCCATGCATGTCATGATGAGCCTTGTGGAGGGTATTTTGCAGCCAAAAGAACAACAATGAAGATACTAAACACATGATACTATTGGCCAACCCTACATAAAGATGTAGTCAACTATACAAATAAATGTGACCGATGCCAAAGGATGGGACAACCAATAAAGTCCAATGAAATGCCTCTCTTTCCATAGGTGGTAGTAACTCCATTTGACAAATGGGGGTTAGATTTTGTCAGACCCATTACTCCATCCTCAAATGAAAATTCCTATATTCTTGTATGTACTTACTATGTAACTAAATGGGTGGAGGTACATGCTATGAAACATGCTAGAGATAACAAGGTTGCTAAATTTTTGTATGAAAAAATATTCATAAGGTATGGTTTCCCAAGAGAACTTGTTACTGATTAGGGTGCTCAATTCACATCAATGCTGATTACTACACTTATGAATGAATATAACATTCACCATAGGACATCAAGTCCATATCATCCACAGGTGAATGGGAAAGTCAAGGTCACAAACAAAGAAATAGAGTCAATTCTAACCAAAATAGTGCAGTTACATAAAAAAGACTGGAGCACAAGGTTACAAGAAGCAGTTTGGGCATATAGGACAACCTAGAAAACAAAAACCAGTTTCACACCCTTTGAACTGGTTTATGGAAAAAATGCTATAATGCTAATAGAATTTGAGCATAAAACATTGAGAACATCATTACAGTTAAACATTGATCTTCCAATAGCACAAAGCGACAGGGTCCTGCAGCTAAACCAACGGGATGAAATGATAAAGGCAGACTTATAGCACACATAGATGATCCAGATACAATGCAAAAGGTGACATGAATCACAAATCCTCACAAAAATATTTTCTCTTGGTGATTGGGCTCTCCTATATGACTCTCACTATCAAGAAACCCAAGGTAAGCTTACTACATGATAGCTAGGTCCCTATGAAATAAAAAATATCTATGCTAATGGTGCAGTTTAGTTATCAACCATCACCCTAGTACCTTTCAAGTTATTGGTAAATGGGCATAGACTTCATCTGTACCACAAAACACAAACAAAGGTTGAGTTCCTACAACAATTTGAGATTTCTCCTTCCATAGCTAAACCCCCTGCAACTAATCAAGATCCTGTAGCCAAAGAACCCTCCACACATTTTGGACCTACTCCAGCTAAAGGCTTTCAACCAGCAGATGGACCTCCTCCTGAGGGTGATTCTCTTGCAGCCAGCTACAACTTTCCACCATCACTTTAATTATGCATGACTATAGCCATAATAAAGTTTTTGTTTCCCACGAAAATATTCTCTGCCATAATAAATAACCCATCCCATCACCTTTTTCTTTTCCATTCATTCATCTATTACATTTTTCCACACCGTACTTCTCTTTGCATGATACATGTCATTATATCTTTTCAGATATTGACATTTATGGTACTTTCACATTAGGTACACAACCATCTATTCTCTCACATACTCTTTACTTATTTAGACATAATTATCTTTTAAGCTTCATTTAATTTAGCAATTCTTTCCAAGCAATGCTGTACTTTTGAACCAAGCATGTGAGGACACCTATGTCATTTTTGTAGGGGGTAGTACATTAATATGAAATGAAAAAAATTGCCCAATATTTTGATTTAATTATCATTATTAGCACATAGGCTTCAAGTCTGATCATTAATCTTCCAGCCTTAGCTTATGGCCTTAAAGTCCTTTTAAAAACCCAAAAACCAAAGCCAATTTCAATTTTCACATATTCTCTGATATTTTCACTCCCATACTGAACAAATTGTGAGAAACCTTGAATCAATTCAGAGTGGGAAGTTTAGAAATTAGGAGAAATTGTAAAAAATATTGAAGTCAAGAACTAAGGTTTTAGGGACTTTTGAGTGAACAAGTATGGGTGGGCAACCCATTCAGTCAGAACTAGCTAATCACATGTCCTTGTTGCAAGATCAGGCTAGTGTTTGAGAATTCAATCATGTGGGTTGGCTTAGTTATTTTATCAGATTAAATGGTCATGACGAAGCCATTGCAATGGAATTTTTGTGTACATTTAGTAATGGAGTGGCATATGGGGAAGGTTTACGAGTTGAAGCTTCAGAAGTACAAATGGCAAAAGTCTCTAGACTTCTTTCTATAGGTGAACCTTTTTCACATGGTCATGATGCCCGCACAGCCAGAGTTGAATTCTCCCTACCCACATACACTATACTAGAAAGTAGCAAGCAAGGTACTAAAATACTCTCTCTTCCAGGTGATTACCCTTAGTTAGCTATTCATATTGTAAGATACATTACTTGCGAAGGAAGATTTTCTTTTCTACATTCTATGAATTTTAAACTTATGAGCCATTTGTGGCATGGATGCCTGATTAATGTTCCAAATGTCCTATACTCCCTATTGAATTTGAGCTTTGAAGAGGTGAGAAAGGGTAGACAAAATGCTGTTACTTATCATGGGTTAATTAAATTACTAGTAGAAAAATCCCTACGTGATAATTCTCCCATGACTTGGGATGAATTTCTTGCCACCCCTCATATTCAATTAAATAGGGACATACCTGTACCTATAGGGCCACACCTTGAGCATCATGAAGTGTAGGAAAATCCTGCTACTGAAGCCATTTCTAAAAATGAAGAACCTGCCATTCCAGATAGAACTCAGGAGAAATTGCCTCTTCATCAAGAAGACATAATAGTAGAAGCTCCAAACCCTAATTTGGAGGGTGAAGAAATTGAGGTTCCTGTAAAAACTCATAGTCCCCAAGAAGCCATGAAAAATGAGAAGGGGAAAGGAAAAATGTCTGGCTATGAAGCAAGTGATGCCCCTATTCCTCCTGCAGCCACATCTGCCTCAACAAGAACCAATCCATAAAAATGCCCCGTAGTATCAGAAGAAACACTAGTACGATGCAGTGTTCATTTGAATTCAAGGAAAAAGACAAAAGACTCACCTATGATGGCTGGATCAAGTCATGAAGTTCCTCTTGAGGAACCTATGGACATGGACCACAAGAGAAAAACCCAACCATGGGAGGTGATGATGTGATGGAAAAGGAACCTACAGCCTCAAGGCCAAAAGAAATAGAGAAAATGGATGTTTCTAATGTATCTTCCTTCCATCTAGGGAATGTGTAAGAAAATGATATTTTGGTGGCATCCATGCCAGTTCAACAAGAAGGTCATGAGGTACAACCAGAACACCCAGTTCCATAGGAAAATTGAGACTAGGTAACGGTACATTCTTTGTCCTTGGATTATTTTCAATAGATTAAGTATGAAAAAGCAATGTGGGAGATAGAAAGGGACAAGTTAAAAAGGGAAATAGGGTAGCATAAAAAATAAATCAAGCTCTTACATGATAAGATGGATTCAGTTATCAAATTGGTTCCTAAGAGTATGAAATGTTGACCACCACCTAGGGTGTATGCTCTGTGCCTGAGGGAACGATTCTTACTATTTAAATTTATGAGAATTATCAAAGATTTAAGTGCTAACATAGATACCCCTCAAGCCTTTATGGCCGCATATGAGATGTCACCTAACTTCATTAGGAACCTTCTTTGTGAACTTTATCTGCACCATTATGCTGTCCCATCAAACACTAAATGGAATCCCCTATTATTTGTGGGAGACATACAATTTTCCTCACTACTTTCTTGGGTCAATAATGAAATTTATTATGGGGAACAATTGGATAGGTATAGGACATTTGAACACAATATTTCACTTCCATTACATCATGAGAGAAAAAGACCTAGACGGCTCTACTGTGACTGGTGGGAAATTGTCTATGGTTTTAATGATTCCACACACATGAGAAGGATACTGGAAAACATAGAGCAAGTGCATATAGAGTTTGAAAGATTGTCCTTAGCTAATGGAAATAGAGCTGTAGATGGATTATAATAGAGTGGGCTAGACTGACCATGTCTCTGAAAAAGGCAGAGCCACACAATGTCAGAAACTTTAGAGATTCCATGCAAAGGGTCCATTGGTATATAGAATTGGGATGACATCTGAGACTAGAAAGATGGATGCCTCTTACTTTCCAGCCCCCTGTACTCCTATGGCCACTATACAATTATGTGGATGATGAGCTAGATGAAGATTTAGAGATAAGCCAACATGTAAGGGTTGATAGAATGAAAAAATTCTATTGGAGGGTGTGTGGTTCGATGATCAGGAAAACACAAGAAGGAGACTTTAGGGTGCTAGAAAAAATTAAAAATACTTCAGTGCCTGAGGAGAGGCACTAGTCTTCGTAGGGGGAAAAATGATGAGGCATATTAATGCCATATTTTAAGATATCCTAGGATGATATCTGCTAGACCTTTTTCCTTATTTTGATACATTTACCTTAAGACTTCTATGTTTTTCTACTATTATATGGCATGTTGCCATCAAACATATAACTTGGTTTAAACGTACCTAAATATGCAATGCTTGGATGAATTACTATTTTTCTTGTTTTGAAAGATATGGTTGTGTTTTAAATGAGTAGAGTAGTTGTTTGAATATGAATGATCATGTGTGTTCTAATAATTACTATTATAAATGTCTTATCCTAACCCTTAAAGGTGTAAGTACATTGGAATAGAAAATGTTGTTTTGACCAGGTATAGCGCATTCATTCATGGAGTGCTCAACCCGGTCATCCTACAACTTCCAATGGAGAAGCATTCAGTGTAGTGCTAGTTGAAGGTTTCCAAAGAATAAGGTGGCAGTTCTAGTGAAGAGAAAGGCATCATGTTAAATTCCTTGAGAAGATCTAGGCGTGAGTGGGAAGTTAGATTTTCTGTCATGACAACTCTTTCCTCCGTTTTGGATTTAATCTATTTTAGTCTTAAAAGCTTTCCTTCTTTCTAGTCGATAGTGTTGTAATAAAGATCCACCTATTTCTATTGCGCAGTTAGGAAAGTAGTTAGGAGGTTTCCTTTAAATAAATCCCCATTCCTGCATGAGAAATAGAGAGGGCATTGTCAAGTTTATTATCAATACAATTTTTTAGTCATTTTCCCTATTTTATGAAATTCTTATACTCCATCATTCAATCAATAAATAAATGAAGTGTTGACATTTAGTTGAGCATATTTTTGATTTAGGATACTCATCCAAGGGGGCCCACTTGGTGAGAAATCCATAGTTAGATAGATTCATACTAGTTAGAATCATTTCTTGCATTTCTGCTACTTCAGTGCCAAGTATTGAACTATTCCTGCATCCAAAGCTACAGACCAGCTGACGCCTCCTGTAGCCAAATAAGTGGAATAATAGAGTACTATGGCATATTTTGTCAGTCTTCATGTTTTTTTAGCAGTTATATTTCTGTAGTTCCCATTCCAGCACTTACTTTTTTGTAACTTCAATTTAAGCATTACTCTAGCATTCATTCCCTGCAATCATAGAATAGTTTCCCTTCAACATTTATTTCCTGCAGCAATGATAAAATGTATGGCTAGGTCATACCTGATGCATATACTTTTCTGGCCCATTTCAACTAACATGTCCCTGGTCTGACATACTAAATGAGTTTTTATGAAGAGGATAAACTGCTCGATCAGATGTCCAATCCTTGAGTCTGGAATTACACCTAGTTTTTGAGCCTTTGTAAGAAGCGATCAGTCCTTATTGATTTTTTTCAAAATTTTTATTTGCCTAGCTAGATTCTATAGCCTTTAATGCACCTTTTGATATGTTCATTTTCTCATTTTGCGTGCATGTATCACTAATTTGAAGCAAGTTACTGATGTTAGTGTTATACACTGAATTTGTGCCTCTGATCTCAAGCTCTTATAGTCTTGATAATTCAGTATAACATGGGAATCATCTCAAGGTTGTGGGACCTTTGCTAACCGAGATGAGACCTCTAGATTCTATGTTGGTTCCTCTTAGATTATCACCCTGATTTTCTCTTAGATAGGAAAGTAAACTTTGAGGGGAAAGGGATAGAAGGAATGCATGGAAAGGGAAATGACTGAAAGCAAATCTATCCTACTAGGTGATGCACCGAAACTAGGGTTTGGATCTCAGTATAGAGGAATGAAACCAGTGAGAGGCTTAGGTCTAGTAGATCACAACTTACTAAATAGGCTTGCATAAGTGTTTCATGGAAGGGTCTGCAAACAAAAGAGGGTGTTTAGGGAAAGAGAAAATTCTTTCACAAAAACAAGACTCTTAGGATTAGACAACAATCTATAACCTGCAACTGAACATTCACTCCTATAACTCGGTGTAGGATTGAGACAAGACTGTTAGGGGCTAAAATATACCCACAAAATATCTAAATCAGATCAGACACAATAACACACACAGTTACAAAAAGTAAGAGGAATCAGGGAAATTAAGATATCATTGAAAACATGCATACACTTTGATCCAATAAGAGATAATCCAGACGAGAAAGCATAGGGACATCAAGAATGTCACAAAATACTTTGCAATATCTAAACAATCAATGAGAATTTTACAATTGTAGAAAGTTAAGGGGCAAAAAGAATGCCTTCAATAACCTTTGGGAAAGAAAACTTTCCTTTTTTACAATTTCCAGATTCTGAGCACTACAGGCTCCAAAAAATGTTATATACATCACTCAACTACATGCAAGGAGTAAAAAATTAACCAGGGTTACAAAACTCTGCATAAAATAAACCAACCCTAAACCAGTCGCTTCTGATCATAAATGTTCATCTTGAAAATATCACAATAGATTAGATATCTCTCCTTGCATGCCCATACCTATACTGATCCTGCTTGCAGACAAAAGCCCTGACTTGACAACCCCCTACAACCCACTTAGCCACGAATGCTCAAATCCAATTTTAGATCCTCAAAAGGACCCAAAACGATAGTCTAGATCTCTGCAAATTCTCCCAACCGCAACCACCTTTGAAATCATCAATCCTTAGCTACCTGCACTTGCAAGCATTCTCTGCAAAAAAAAAAGCCCGCCAATAAAGTTGCACCACCTTGAAAAAACACTGGTCGCATGATCACATGAGCTAAAAAATCCTCATGCGATCATGCGACAAGCCTTTGAAAACCTACCTCCCGGTCACGCAAGACACCTTGGGCCTGCAAAACATCACACCTATCAAACCTTTACCATGTGGCCCAACAGGAGCTGACCACATCGGCCAGACCCAAAGAAACACCACCCAAAAGGATCAGGAGGATCTAACGGTGGTCGCATGTCCCGATCCCATGTGAACATGCGACCACCATAGATCTTGAATCTACGAGGCCCATGTTATTCTGCCAAAATATACTTTACTTGAACACTAACGGTTTGTCGCATGGGTGCATGCGGTTAGGAAACTGCATGTGAATATGTGACCAACCAGAAGATGCTACCCGCTGATGGCTTGACTACAAAAATAGCCCTGGGTTCACCCTGGGTTCACTTTTTCCTTAGTCACTGAACCACTTGATAGTTTTCTTAACCCCAAGTCACATCCAGTGACCATGCGAAAACCTTAGCCACGCAACCACAAACTTGCTTTACCAACCCTGGGCCCACCAGTAGCTGCCGAAGTCCCTATTGACTGTTGACAGCTTGTCACATGGTCGTATGGGCTTGAAAGAGCCCATGTGATCATGCAACCAACCAGAAGATGCTACCTAATAACCAAACACATCACCACCAAAACCATTGATGGTTTGTCACATGTTGCATGGGCTCAGAAGAGCCTATGCGATCATGCAACCAACTGTAAGATTTTAGCCACTGACCACCAGACATTTTTTTGACCGCCGATCCTTGGTGATACCGCATCAATAGTTGTCATATGATCTCATTGGATTGGAAGATCCCATGTGATCATGTGACAGTCATCAGATCTTCACTACATTGGCACAACTTTGAGGAACTGGGTCCTGCTTTTTAGAGTTGTGCACTTAGGGTCAAAAACATAGAAGGTTTTCAAATTGGATGTCGAAAACATAGAGAGTTTTCGACACTGAACACTTAAAAAAAATACTGATGCTGAAGAAGTGCAAAGCGTGGAAGATCGAAAACAACCAAGGTTTTTGCTTGAAGGTCAAAAACATCCTAGGCTTTTAGAGTGAAGGTCAAAAACACACTGAGTTTTTGACACTTGAGCACTTCTTGGAAAAATAGGACCACGGCCAAAAATGAATGATAGGGAATTTTTGGGTAACATTTTGGTGACCTCTACAGGATGTCATCTTGCTAGACATTTAGACCAATTGCCTTGAAGCAATCCATTGGGCATAGGAGTCATCACAAGAACACAAAAAAACTTCTCGGTAGGGAGAGGGACAAAAAATTATGCTCGAGCACTTCTTGGAAAATAGGGAAAGACTAAACTAGAAAGCTGGAAGAAAGTAGGAAACCTAACCTAACCTAAACTAACCAGTGTAGAGACTTGGTCAAACAAAACCATTCACTGGACTGTTGAAATAGCTACCCTTCCTCAATAAGACATTTTGCATTGGGCACATGAGGATAGGTACAAATATGTAAGGCACACAAAAATTTGGCAAATGAGGATGCACTACCTCTGCAAAAACAAGATCAGGTTCACTCACCTCAAATGGATCATATAGAGGTGCCTCAGTGAACTCCTTCTGGGTCAAGTATCTGATGGGGTAGCATCTTGAAAGTCTAAAGGCAAGATCTTCCTTGATTGCTTCTTCTTTATCTTCATGGTTACCTTCCATCATGGATAGCCACGAAAACTCCTTGTCCATAGCTAGGGGATTGTCATCCTCTTCCTTTAAACCAGCCAAGAGCTCATCAAAGCTATCAATATCTTGAAGATCTCTAGGAATGACCGACTCTTTACAATTAGGCTCCACACACAAGCCATCTATGATGCTTCCCAAATAATCCTTGTCAAGGCTCTGGTTATCTTATGTACATTGGGAAGCCTCCTCCTCAAAGATGAGATCAAGCTCATGAATCAGCATATCCTTAGGATCAATCTCTTCTAGCTACTGCATCTTTACAGAGGTGGCTATGATCATAGCCTTATCATCTTGCTCAAAAAAACTAGGCAGCTCATCCAACAAGGACAAGGCATCCTCTTCTATAGCAACCTCCTGTTGATGGTGAACCTTTTGTTCTGATTGACCTTCAGCCATAGGTAATGGCATGGTCTCTTCTTCATCATCAACAAAGAGGGGAAGCTCATCAAGCAAATCAACCAAGAGCTCAGGCTGAGCATCAACCTCCACCTCCCCATCTTGCTACTCCATTTTGCCATAGTCATCACTCTGCACTGATACCTCAGGCACCCTCTCCTCCTCATCACATGAAAGCTCATTCACCACAGGTCCTTGCTCAGACACTAGACTAGTATCCTTGAAAAGACTTGGCATTTGACAGCCAAGAGGTAGAGTCCATTGGGGAATCCAAATCACTTCATCATCCTAAGAGACCAGAGGGGCCTCTTGGGATAAAATATTTTCTTGAACAGGTTGCTCTTGCAAAGTGGTAGGCTGAATCTCAAGCACAGGCTTTTGAAAAGAATTTTTTGCCTTAAAACTTGGGATATGAAACTAAGGGGGAGAGGGGGGAGACAAAGAAGGCATAGCTACTTTAAAGCTTGGAAATGAATGCTTAGTAGGCTCCTCATGTGTAGGCTCTTGAGATAGATGGGCCCTCCAGCTTTAAATTTTAGGCCTAGGAGCCTCTTGTTGAGAAATCAGTGACCTTAACCTTGCTATCTCAATGTCAGCTTGACGTCTAATCTCCTCTTGAAACTGCCTTACTTGTTGCTCATCAACAAGAGTCTCTATCACTTGGTAAGGAATGAACCCTTGCTCATAGCTTTGGGCTTCCATCTCCTGGTAGGGAGCTGACTCCTCTTCATAATAACTTTGAGCCTCCTACTCTCTCTACTCCCTGAGCTCAGACACTTGCTTAACTAAATCAAGCAACAGACTCTTTGCCTCTTGCATCTTCTTGAAGTCTAAGCTCAGAGTCTGCATCTATTGCTGAATAGACTGAGAAGGAGAGGGTGGGTGGTAAACATGATGGGGAAGCTAGCTTTGCATTTTCTATTGTGCCTCTTGTGCCCATGATCCATCTTGCCTGAGAGCCCATTCATAACTTTGCACAAGGGAAAACTCATCTAGGGCATACTGGATATATTGATACCCTTGAGAAGTATAATAGCTTGGGGTAAAAGGAGGCTTTGGGTGGCTTTGATAAGGCTGAAAACTAGCTGGTTGAGCATTATTCTCACAATAGGATGGTGAGTAACCTGACTGTCCATAATAACTTGACATGTCTACTCATGTAATTAGCTAGAATCTAAGTATGAAAGATTTGAAACATACCAGCACCTGATCTTTGAAACCAGTAAACTTTTTGGAATCACTAGATATGCAGCAAAATGACCTCTTCTAGGTCTGTAATATGTTATCAACATATCAAAGATACCATATTCTTTTCAAGTAGACTTCCTTTTGTGGTCCCACCGGGCGTGCGAGAAATGTTATACACTGGCACCAAGGTGGGGAATCCTTGAGCTTGAGTCTACACTGATAGGCCTTGTGTATTGAATTTTTCTGATCCTTTTGCAGATGAACCAACAGGAACACCTCTAAACTTTACTCTGATCTTCACTGTGGTCCCACCAGGTGTGCCAGAAATGTTATACACTGAATTTATGCCTCTGATCTCAAGCTCTCGTAGTCTTGATAATCTAGTATAACATGGGAATCATCTCAAGGTTGTGGGAACTTTGCTAACCGAGATGAGACCTCCAGATTCTAGGCTGGTTCCTCTTGGATTATCACCCTGATTTGCTCTTAGATAGGAAAGTAAACTTTGAGGCGAAAGGGATAGAAGGAATGCATGGAAAGGGAAATGACTGAAAGCAAATCTATCCTACTAGGTGATGCACCAAAACTAGGGTTTGGATCTCAGTATAGAGGAATGAATCTAGTGAGAGGCTTAGGTCTAGTAGATCATAACTTACTAAATAGGCTTGCATAAGTGTTTCACGGAAGGGTCTACAAACAAAAGAGGGTGTTCAGGGAAAGAGAAAATTCTTTCACAACAACAAGACTCTTAGGATTAGACAACAATCTATGACCTGCAAACAAACATTCACCCCTATAACTTGGTGTAGGATTGAGCCAAGACTGTTAGGGGCTGAAATATACCCACAAAACATCTAAATCAGATCAGACACAATAACACACATAGTTATAAAAAGTAAGAGGAATTAGGGAAACTAAGATATCATTGAAAACATGCATACACTTTGATCCAATAAGTGATAATCCAGATGAGAAAGCATAGGGACATCAAGAATGTCACAAAATACTTTGCAATATCTGAACAATCAATGGGAATTTTACAATTGCACAAAGTTAAGGGGCAGAAAGAATGCCTTCAATAACCTTTGGGAAAGAAAACTTTCCTTTTTTACAATTTCCAGATTTTGAGCACTATAGGCTCCAAAAAATGTTATATACATCACTCAACTGCATGCAGGCAGGAGTAAAAAATTAACCAGGGTTACAAAAATCTGCATAAAATAAACCAACCCTAAACTAGTCACTTCTGATCATAAATGTTTATTTTGAAAATATCACAATAGATTAGATATCTCTCCTTGCATGCCCATGCCTATATTGATCCTACTCGCAGACAAAAGCCTTGACCTAACAACCCCCTGCAACCCACTTAGCCACGAATGCTCAAATCTGATTTCAGATCCTTGAAAGGACCTAAAATGGTAGTCTAGATCTCTGCAAATTCTCCCAATTGTAACCACCTTCGAAATCATCAATCCTCAGCTACCCAAACTTGCAAGCATTGTCTGCAAAAAAAAAAGCCTGCCAACAAAGTTGCACTGCCTTGAAAAAACACTGGTCGCATGATCGCATGAGCTAAAAAAGCCTCATGCGATCATGTGATAAGCCTTTGAAAACCTACCTCCTGGTCACGCAAAACACCTTAGGCTTCCAAAACATCACACCTCTCAAACCTTTACCATGTGGCCCAATAGGAGCTGACCACATCGGCCAGACCCAAAGCAACACTGCTCGAAAGCATCAGGAGGATCTAACGGAGGTCACATGATCACATGGGATTGGGAGATCCCATGCAAACATGTGACCATCATAGATCTTGAATCTATAGGGCCCATGTTATTCTACCAAAATCTACTTTACTTGACTGCTAACGGTTTGTCACATGGGCGCATGCAGTTAGGAATCCACATGCGAACATGCGACTAACCAAAAAATGCTACCCTCTGATGGCTTGACTGCAAAAATAACCCTAGGTTCACTTTTTCCTTAGTCACTGAATTGCTTGATCTTTTTCTTAACCCTAGGTCACATCCAGTGACCACGTGAAAACCTTAGCCAGGCAACCGCGAACTTGCTTTACCAACCTCGGGCCCACTAGCAGCTGTCGAAGTCCTTGTTGACCGTTGACAGCTTGTCACATGGTCGCATGGGCTTGAAAGAGCCCATGGGATCATGCGACCAACTGGAAGATGCTACCCAATAACCAAACACATCACCATCAAAATTGTTGATGGTTTGTCACATGGTTGCATGGGCTCAGAAGAGCCTATGTGATCATGCGACCAACTGTAAGATTTTAGCCACTGACCGCCAGACATTTTTTTGACCACCGATCCTTGGTGATACCGCATCAATGGTTGCCATATGATCTCATGGGATCAGAAGATCCCATGTGATCATGCGATAGTCATCAGATCTTCACCACACTAGCATGACTTTGAGGAACTAGGACCCACTTGTCAGAGTTGTGCACTTAGGGTAAAAAACACAGAAGGTTTTCAAATCAGATGTCAAAAACACAGAGAGTTTTTGACACTAAACACTTAAAAAAATGCTGACGCTGAAGAAGTGCAAAGTGCGGAAGGCCAAAAACAACTGAGGTTTTTTCTTGAAGGTCGAAAACATCCTGGGCTTTCAAAGTGAAGGTTGAAAACACACTAAGTTTTTGACACTTGAGCACTTCTTTCAAAAATAGGATCGTGGCCAAAAATGAATGACAAGGAATTTTTGGGTAACAGTTAGTCCTATTTCTATGCTTTCTAGGTGAGGTACCCTGATGTCCATGTCTGTGTCTCCCATCCAACCACCAAGAGGCTATTCTTGGTACTTCCTAATTCAATGAGGGTCCACCTTGCTACTTGTGTATTTGAGTATCTGATAGGTTTACCTGACATTCAAGTAAATCACAGATTGATTACCATGCTTGTAGATAGATTCCATTCAGAGAAACATACATTTCATCTCTCTACAGAGGAGATTACTATTACCCCTGAGGACGTCTACTAGATTCTTCAAATTCCTTTTCATGGACCATGCCCAGACTATTTCAGTTTTGGGAATACATGATTGTAGGCACTGAGGTCTCTGTTTAGAGTAGACAAGCAAATTTCTCAGTAGATACCATGGGAGGTATTGGTTCAACACTATGGGAAGACACACAGGTTCGAGTGCATCATCACTGACATGATTGATGATATTATCATTGCCGACCATGAGAAGAATGGTATTCTAATGGGATGGGCTCTGAGGGTATAATGAATGATGGCATGTCCTGTAGAGTATTGATGGGGTCAATGTTTACTAGCTCATATATTATTTGAGATGCATGAGATAGTCTACCATGAGGGTAAGTCTTTCACTTCAGGCATCATACTATTATAGATCTAGACATGGGAGCATATCCCCATTTGCAAGCCCATATGTGGTGATGAGAGGCAGGCTTAGAAGCCTCTTATATATAAGTATGTAGAGTTCATTACCTAGGTGAGGATGGGCCAGATGGAGTACTGGTACCAGGTGCTTGATGACATGAATATGGTCATCTGGTGACCATACTTATAGGTAGAGGCATGTCCCACTACTAGGGCATAGTTCAACTATTTTTGTCAGAGCTGTATATTGATTGGACACTCTACAAGCATGTTGGAGAGGTTTGTGATTACTCAGGTCTAGAGGTAGTATGGCCTCATTTAGGACATATCATAGGAGTTCACCACCGATGCCTGATAGGTGAGAGAGATTGGAGTGGGGTGGGATCCTAGGTTATCATATGCAATATGTAGTTTGGAGTATAGCGGACTCTAGAGCAGGGATTGGGATTATCGATCACAAGTGATTGATGCAGGAGTGACAGATGCCTACACAACATACCTAGCAGGGCATCCATTTAAGTAGTTATCTGATCTGACTAAGCTAATTCTGATGATGGAGGATGTGGAGGATGTTACAATTGCCCCTCAGGGGAGAGGATAGAGGAGGAGGGTGGTGCAGATCCACATGGCTTAGCCAATCTGTCCTATGTAGAGAGTAGCAAGGATCCCACCATGGCTAACAGGAGATGTGGGGCTTTCCCCATTACCACAAATGGTTCCATTAGTCAGGCCGGGAGTTGTGCAGTGATGATACTCTAGGGGTGAGGGAGGGACATTAGGTGGTATAGGCAACACTATGGAGGCTAATGAGGTACTAGCTGTACACTAGGATACACTGATGGATGAGGTGCATGAGATGCCCAATTTTAATTTAGGTGCTAAGGTTCAACACCATAAGGTGCAGATAGATGTAAGTGGTGATGATGAGATGATGGTGAAGGAGGAGGCAGCTGAAGAGGTTGACCCTGGACTGAGGAAGACACCTTAGGATGTTATACAATGGATACGGCACCAACTAAGGGAATGGAGATCACATAGTTTATCATTGGAGGTCCAGCTAAGAGAGCGTGATAGGCAGCTGCGGGAGTCATAGGTAGAGGTTCGACAACTGTAGGGAGAGGTGATTCATCAGACTGGTTGAGTGACTTATTATGTTTCTACTTACTTCTCGGTCATGCCACCTGGAAAGAGAGTCACTTCATATTCTCAGTATATGCTAGGATCTGAGGGAGTGAGAGTGCCACATTTCGATCCACCACTAGTTGCACCAGTAGGAGGAGTAGCGCTTGATGCCAAGGATCAGGCAAAGATTTGATAGACTTAGTCAACTAATTTTTGATATTTTAACGTACTTGATAGATCAATGGAGCTCATTCTTTTTTATCATTTTCACGATGCACACCCCATGTACTATATCAACAATTATATATATATGAGATCATTCATATTGATTGTGACTTCATAGCACTTGTTATTTTGAATTTATGATGTTTATCATGTGATGCAAATGTATGCAATGTTTCTCTTTTACTTTGGAATGTATGATTATGAAATGATAAATGGTAGATGAATAATGAAAATGTATGGCTTTATTTTTATTTGATGGATGCACTTGAATGTATGCAATGGATATATGAGATGTTTATGAAAATGAGATGTTATGTAAATGCAATGATTCACATGATATTTTTGTAGGTACATGAAGAGTTCAAGTGCTCAGTCATTATCAAAAGGATGTTTAACCAATACTGATGACTGCTTGCTGATTTAGATGAAGAGACCTTCACTTGACTCTCAGTCCTTGTGATGTGTTTTAGTGTAATTTTGAGAATGTCAAACACCATGCTAAATTCAAATCATGAAAAATATGCAACCAGACTAAATGCAAAATGCAAATGAAATGAAAACCTAGGACTTAGTCACTGATCATTTATCAATCTTTATCATCACTGATTATGTTTAGGTAACACCAGATGTTGATACAATGTTCATTGGTGAGACAACCATGAACATATGAATATTGACTTTTAGTCGGATTTGTCAAATTAGATATAAGCACCAAGGCACAAGAGCTAGGATGACCTGAATATCATGTCCATTTTGATTTAGCAATTTGTATAAGCATTAGAGCATAAACACTATGATGACCTGAATATGCCTTGCATACAAACACACCAAGAAATTGAGAGATCATTCTAATTCCAATGTGAATTACCCGCAGTGACCCTTTATCGTTCACATCCTTGGGTAATGTTGCGCTTCACAATAGAAATAAGAAATCACTCAAAAAGACAAAGTTAAATCAAACTTCCCTAAAGCATTTGGGTATCAATGGTCAAGGTACACATGGCCATCCAATCATGATGGAGGCACTTATAGTGGACACCAATTCAATGCCAAATTTTTAGAGTAATTAGATGTTTACTTAAAAACATAAGACAAATAAAATATTATGACCCTAGTCATCACTCTCTAAATCCTATAGAAGGACATCATCGATGAGCTCAAAGGGAAACAATATGCAAAAATCTTAATGTGAATTAGTCAGCATACAAGAAGATTAAAGCATGTCACAAAGATTGTTTTGTTTGTCATAGTAGGTTGTTTGTTTGTATTGTTGTTAAGTGCAAAATCATTTTCTAGTAGGGAGATAGACAGAAAAACTCATATAAATCTCAAAAGGATATTGATTGGATATGACTCATATGAGGTATTGAGGACCATAGGATATAATGCTTGTTGCCCCCAAGTTGGAAATATTGATAGGATGCAGACACTTTGTTGTTTGGTGCGCATATCGACTTTATTGAATTGCAAGATATGTACAAACTAAAGCAGAACAAAAAGCTGGGAAAACACTAAGATTGCTTTGATAGATGGAGCATTTTATGCAAGTGGTGCCCATTTTTTGGGTTTTCACCATCTTGGTAGAGATTCTATTTTTTCAACCAAGGTGCCTGTTTACTAGGTTTTCACCAAGGCACTTTTTCTTTTTCTTCTTTTTTTTGTATTTTTCATCTTTTCAATTTTTTTGCATTTTTCTCTTTTTTTGTATTTTTCCATTTTTTGATTTTTTTGTTGAGTCACCAAGGTGCCTATTGCTAGGTTTTCACTAGGATGATCATTTTTTCAGTATTTTTTTTTATTTTTATACTTTTTTAGGACATTTTCCACATACTGAATGCCCAGGTATAAAATGTCTTTAGATGGAGAACGTTGATTGGTTCTTGGAGCTGTTCTCCATTAGTCATTGAGAGTTGATAAGCTCTAGAGCCAAAATAAATAGTGACAAAAAAGGGACCCAGCCAGTTGGGTGCAAACTTCCCTTTACATTCTTGATGGAATTGATTTTTAGTGTTCTCTCTCAAGACTAGATCACCAACCTAAAATTATTTGTGTCTGACCTTCTTGTTGTAGCCTTTAGACATTCTTTTCTGATATACTCTAAGATGATCATACACAACTTGCCTATGCTCATCTAGTAGTTCAAGTTCTTGCAACCTAGACACTCTGTAATCATCATCGGTTACCAAAACATGCATTTTGATTTTGAGTGATGGGATTTCAACCTCTATAGGAAGTACCACTTCAACCCGATATACTAAAGCGAAAGGAGTTTCCCTAGTGGGCATTTTGATACTTGTTCTGTAAGCCCAAAGAGCTAGTTTTATCATTAGGTGCTAGTCTCTACCTATTTTGTTGACTGTGTGATGCAAGATTTTCAATAAGTTCTTTTTGGATGCTTCAGCTTGTCCATTCCCTTGAGGATAGTAAATGGACGACCAATGTTGAGTTATCTTGAATTTAGAGCATAAGGAATCTAGGTCTTTGTTCTTGAATTTGCCTCCATTGTCTCTAATGATAGAGTGTGGGTTACCATACCGAAAAATTATGTAGTTTAGATTGAACATTGACATCTATTTGCTAGTTTCTTGTGTTAAAGGAACTACTTCAACCCATTTTGTGAAGTAATCTGTTGTAGTAATTATATGGGTATGACCATTTTATGAATGTGGATAGATGGGTCCTATGAGATCAAATGCCCATTATTGGAAAGGCCATTATGTTTTAAAGGGAATCAAATCTATCCCTAGCACGTGAAACAAGTTACCATGGACTTGATATTTTTGACAATTCTTAGCATATTTTATGGCTTCTTTCTCTATGTCTAGCCAATAGTACCTTGCCCTAATGAGTTTTTGAGCTAATATTAGACCATTGGAATGTGATCCACAAATACCTTCATGAACTTCTTCTAATGCACATTGTGACTCTTCACATTCTAAATATCTAAGAAGTGTAACATCCAAACTTTATTTGTATAGATCATTACCAATGATGACATACTGTGATGCATTTTAGATAAGGTAATGTTTTTCATGGTGGTTAAAGGTATCGGGAATGATTTGGTCTCAAAGGTAAGAGTATATATTTTTTTAGCAGGAGGAATCATAACCAACAACGGTGCAGATCATATGGGTTTTTGGGAAATCATAGGCTGGGTATAACAATGCTTCCACCAGGAACTCATAGCGTAGCTCATGTTTGGGCTGCTATAGAAGAGATGATAGCATTGCTATGGCCTCAACATCCTTGTTCTCCATTTGAGGTATCTGTTCAAATGTGGCTGAAATGAAGTACTTCTTTAGATCATCTACCATGCACTTGTATGGAACAAATTTTTCATTTTTTATTTGATACACATCATTGACTTGGTGTATGACTAGTTGTGAGTCTCCATGAATGTGTAGTTATGTTACTTTCCATTTGATTGCTATTTTCATTTTGTTTAGTAAAGCTTCATATTTAGCTATGTTTTTGGTGCAAGGGAACTTGATTCTGAATGCTTTAAGAATAGAGTAACCTTGTGGTGTTATGAACAATATACCAGTTCTCGATCCATTTTGTGTATAAGAGCCATCAAAGAATAAGTGCCATATTCTGGAAGATATGTGCATGATAGAGGAATCAAGAAATTCCACCTGCATTGGTTGGTCATAAAACATTGAAGATTCTACTAGTTGATCTGTGTTGACTTGTCCTTTGATAGATTTTCATTCAACATACTGAATGTCAAACTCACTGAGTAGCATCACCCATTTTGCTAATCTACATGTGAGGGTAGCTTTTCTTAGCAAATATTTCAATGGATTAATCTTTGCTACTAATTGTGTGGTATGAGCTAGAATGTAGTGCCTCAGTTTCTATGATGCAAAGATCATAGCTAGGCATGCTTTCTATATCATAAAATAGTTCTTCTCATTTTCCACAAATGTTCTGCTAATATAGTATATTTCTCTTTCCCATTTATTCTCATCATGTTGTGCCAAAAATGACCCTAGTGATGTATCTATTGTGGAGACATACAATATTAATGGCTTCCCTTGAATAGGAGGCATGAGAATTGATGGATTTTCCAAGTATTGTTTGATGTGATTGAAGTTCTTCTCACATTCTTCATTCTAGTTGTAAGTCACACCTTTATGAAATGTTCTAGTGAAAGGTTGTGATATGTCAACTAACTGAGAGATGAAGTGCCTAATAGATTGTATCCTCCCTTGCAGAGTGTGCATTTGAATTATGTTTCTAGGAGGTTGCATCTCCATGATTTCTTTGACTTTTGCTAGATCTACTTCAATACCTTTCTTTGAAATAATGTATCCTAGAAGCTTCCCTGAAGTGACAGCAAAGGAACATTTTTTAGGATTTAGTCAGAGTCTAAATTTTTCCATTCTATCTAGTATTTTACTCAAGTTAGCTAGATGTTTAGATCGTTTCACTGATTTTGCTAATGTGTCATCCACATAGTCTTCCATGTTTTTATGCATCATATCGTAAAAGATAGATGTCATAACTCTTTGGTATGTAGCACCAACATTCTTAAGACCAAATGGCATTATGTTCCAGCAGAAAGTACCCCATGAATAGGTGAAAGTTGTCTTTTCTTGATTTCTAGAGCTATCTTGATTTGGTTGTATCCAAAAAAACCATCCATTAAAGAGTACATTTCAAAGCCTGTAGTCATGTCCATTATCATATCGATGTTTGGTAGTGGAAAATCATCCTTAGGGCATGCTTTGTTTATGTCTCTGAAATTTGTGCCTACTGTGATAGATTTTGATACTAGAACAATGTTTGAGATCCACTTCACATAATCTATGACTCAGATAAATCTAACTTTAAGCAATTTCTCTAACTCAACTTTGACAAGGAGTTCAACATGAGGATGCATTTTACACAACTTTTGCTTGATTGGTTTAACTCTTGGAGCAATAGAGAGATGATGCATGATGAGATTAGGACCAAGTCCTAACATATCTAAATATTTCGATGCAAATTTGATCTTCTTCTCTATTAAGAATTTGGTAAATGTCCATTTTTCTTCTTCTGATAGAGATTGTGCTACATGAATTAGCTGAGGTTCCTCTACTATACCTAGATTGATAGGTTGAGTTGGTTATATCAAGATTGGAGATCTGTCCTATAAATGACTCAGAAGGGAATCAAACATCTCATCTTTAGGCATCTTAGAGAGATTTTCACCTTTGGATATGTCTTTTATTTTTACTATTTTTGGTTATGAGACTGCCACATAGTGGTTTTCACCTCGAGAACTCTTTTTCTTTTTTCTTTTATTCTTTTGACTAAGATATTTGATATCTGATGGAAGTCATCATGGGTTCTACTGCATTTAGGTAGCATGGGAGATTGTAGTCTATCTGGAAAGTATAGATGTCTTGGCTTGGATCATTGGATTTTTGGTCTATAAGCTCAAGATGTTGGATAGTAAGTGTAGGAAAGGATTGGCTAATTGTGTTCACACATACAGTGTTGTCATCATTGGTTCTAATCTGACTCTCAAATTCAAAGGTGATATGACTACTCAAGATATTCAGTTCATTAATTGTCTCAATGTCATCATTGGATCTTGCATTGGTAATAAGCGAATCAGACTCACGAGGTCTGTCATTTCATTCTAGACTCATGTTAGGCATAGGGGCATATTAGTGAATAACATCTATATGTTTTTTGGTTATGATCTCATCTTCTTCTAGATCAATTCCTCATTCAAAATCATTTGATTCTTCATCTAGATCTTTGGAAAAGTCAAGAACATGTGTAAAATTAGGATAGATTACCCAAGAAGGGTTGCCTTCAGAGTCTAAATGGAATTCATACTCATGGGAATCTATGTCAGAATCACTAGAGCATCCTAGATGTTCAACTATAGTGAGGGATGTCTCTCCTTCTTATGTTGGATCATTTTGTTCTTTTGTAGTAGTAGGTTCTTGTGTATCTACTACGTTGACTAGTTCTTTAGGTTTCTTTTCCTCATTAAGAAGGTCTAAGATGTGCTGAGGAATATGTTCATAGGGGAAAAAATCTATGGTATTTAAGTCATCACTGTCTTCATGGTATGTTTCCTCCTCTTCATGGTTATCTATTCCTAGTTCTATTTGTTCTATGACATGAAATGGGTTTCCACTAAGATGGAAAGGTTTCTTCTGATAACGTATGCTTGTTGTATCTTTATTTGTCTAACCACAATGTTCAATAGGTTTGATGATACCTTTGCCTCTTGTTCCTAGAGGTCCTTTTCTAGTGTATCCCATTTTAGACATTAGCTTTTGTTTTGGTCCATATGATTTTGAATGAATCCTAGGTGATTTAGAGTCATATTTTTGAACTGTTTGTGATTGAGACTCATCTTTCTATAAGAAAGCAAGCACAACTTCTTCTCCATAATATTCTTGTTTTGACACTTTCTCTGTAATGAAACCCCCATTGAAGATAATATGGGGCTCTTTTTTTGTAGGTTTCACTTTCTATGAAGGTTTTCCATAAGACTTAGGTGAGATTAGGAGTGATGTGAGAGATAAGATCGGTTCTATTGTATATTCTCCCATGCCTGTATCTTTGATCTTGACTCCTTTTTCTAGGTCCCCCATTTTAGATGTAGATGCTATGTCAACTTGTTTGGTAAAAGACTCTCTGTTGTGTAGGAAAAGTTTGTCTGTGCTTTCCTTCAAAGCATTGCAAGATGCTGACATGTTTGCAGGTATAGTGACCTCTACTCCATCATAGGGAAATTTGACACATTGGTGGTGCATTGATGGAATAGCTTGTATCTCATGAATCTAGGGCCTTCCTAAAAGGATGTTATAGGCTAGTGGGAGGTCCAGTACTTGACAAGTGATATCTCTGATGATAGGTCTTGTTTTAATAGGTAACATAATGAATCCTTTTGAGGACCTTTCTTTCTCATCATATGATTTTATGGTTATCTTCTTTTTAGGATCAATAACATCTTCTGACAATCCCAGTTGTGTAACCAGTTTATAAGAACAAATGTTTAAACCAGCTCACCCATCTATCAAAATATGCTTGACACAACACTTTTCAATTAGAACTTCAATGTTGAAGGGACGATTATGCAAATGACTTAGTGAGTTTTCATCTTCCTCTTAAAAGGAAATATACTGAGGGGACATCAAGTGAATCACCATGGTTTGGAACCTATCAAGGTCAATATTTTCAAGAACATTAGAACCAATGAGATCTTTGTCTAGATTCGCACAATGAGTAGGAGATATATGAAGTAACTCAAATATAGAGATCTTAGCATTAGTGTGCTATAGTTGTTGGATGATGATGTAAGATGTTATTTTGGACTCTTTTAGAATTGGAAGATTTAGGTGTAGTCCTTTGTTTAGATGAAAATGCAAGATTGAATGGCACCTTTAGGGCATTTTATGAACCCCAGTTTTGTCCTTGGAGAGTTACCTGAGCTTGAGATCGAGTGACTGCATTAGATGATTTGTTGTCTCTATCCTTTTTGACAATGGTAATGATATTGCAGTGATGAGACATGCATGCTTCTACCATGTTGATGAAATCATTGTTGCCAGAGTAAGTGTAATTGACCTTATCACCCATGTTTTCTTTAGAAGATGAATCTCCTTGAGTGTGTTTGAGAAAAGGTTCTGTGAATGATGTATGACCATTATTGGATTTATGGTTGTTAATCATGATTTCTCTAGCATCAATTTTGTCTTGTATAAGATGTTTTAGATGCATGTAGTTGTTGGTTTTATGACCCTTATTTTGATGGAAACCAAAGAAATTAGTCTCTTTCCACCATTTAGGTTTGACTTCGGGATCATGTGGTTTTATCTCAGGTAATGTGATGATATTGTTTGCCAATAAGGTTTTCATGGTAGATTCCAAGGACTCACCCAAAGGAGTGAACTCACATTTTGGTTTTGTAACCCAAGGTTTATAGTCATTTGACTTTTTAACAGGTTCAGTTGCCTTCATTTTTGAGCCTTTTATGGCCTAGGTGCCAATCATAAGATTAGATGTTGGTGCTTTGGGTGGAGCACTAATGTGATCAACAACACCATCTATGACAACATTCTTGTTTTTGTTCTAGAATTTGACTTTGTCTTTCATGTTGGAACTAGATCCTGAATCATACTTGTTTTCTTTATGATGCAATATATCTCCCTTATGAACAAGTACATTTTCTATCTTTATGGCATTTTCTACCATTTTTTCAAAGGAAGTGTGATTTTTCATCTAAAGATGATAGTTTATTTTTAAAACCAGATTATTGATGAAGATTTCTAGTTTCTCATTTTCTAGAATTTGTCGGGCACAGAGTGAAAACTTCTTTGGCTAGAATTTAAGGAAAGTCAAGAAAGGTTCTCCAAAATTCTATTTCAAGTTGCAAATATCAATCATTATGACCAGATGTTGGATATTGTAGGAGTATTGTTGATAGACCAATTTGATTAACTCCTCAAAATTTTTGATGGTTGGAGGTATCTTAGAAAACTAGTTGATGGCTGCTCCTCCCAAAGATCATGGGAAGAGATGCATTAAGTATGTTGGTTCATGCATGAAATCCATGGATAGAGTGAAAAACTCCCTTACATGATCTTGAGGATCATAATTTCTATCATATTTGTCATATTTGGGTAGTTCCACTCTTTTTGGGAATGGTGGCATATACAAGCTTTGATCGAATAGAAATGGACATAGGGCATCCATAGAGAATTATTTAGGTTCTTTCTCCTTTTCTAGCTTGTTGAGTTTGACTTGCATAGCATGCATCTATTTCATCATGGCTGTAATGGGAGTCTCTTCCTCTTGTGTTATGATATTTTCAACATTAAACTCCCAAGGAATTTTGGCCCCTTGTTGATCCAGTTGTAGGAAGTAGGTCTCTTTTTATTCTTGTAAGAAGTGTTTCATCATTCTTTTAAAGAGATCATCATCACATAATTGTTCAATTTATGATGGTGTGGGTTCTTGATCTTTGCCATGATTAGAGTGGTGGCCTTGTGACCCCTGGTTAGCTCCACCTTGAGACATGGCAACACTTTGATTGAGATTTTGTGTTGATGTGGGAGGGGTTGTGTGACCTCCTTTTAAGCACAAACTGCCAAGGGTGTCTTCTTCGTAAAGATTGGTATTGTATGGTTGATGAAATATCTAAGCAATAAGAGAAGATGAAGGTGATGTATTTGGTTCTTCTCTTGGTTTTCTATGTGAGGAAGCTCTAGTTTCCACCATTAACCTTGGGTGAATCTTTAGAGTAAGATAAGACAACTAAGAGATAATCTGATTTAGGGAAGATAGAATGACACAACCTTGTCAAGATTAGATTGGATTAATAGATTGGAGGTAAATAAAGGATATTGTGCTCAAGATGTATGGGTAGATGCCCAAAAGATGGTGGACATGAATTCACAACACTTAGCCATTTTGAGATGATGAATCAAGGTTGTTCTGAGAAGGTTTTTGACACAAGATGAGACGTGATTCAGATTGATCAATCAGGGGACAAATCGAGCTAAATAGATCACTTTGGGAAAATAAGATGAATTCACCATTTCTCTACTCTGTTCCTAACACAATGGGTATTCTGTCAGATTTTTGATAATGGCCGAAGGCTGACTGAATTTTTGACAAAATTTGGATATTCTGGCAATTTTGTGGAAACTATCGTATGACAGTATCCAGGCACATATGACACAGAATGAGGTATGGCATGACACTTGTAGAATATCGTACGACAATTGATACCAGGGTTTACTTTTTCTTAGGCTTGTTGACAACTCTTGTACGACACAGTATGGATTCTTGTATGATACTTGGGGGGTTCTGATATGACACTTGAGGAATGATGTAATTATTGTATGAAAAATGTAGGGTCTAGATGATAGTTGGCACCAGAAGAGGATATTGCTTTAGTTTTTCAAGTTTTCTCAAGTTTTTGATGTTTTTGGTCTCAATTGGTTTACAAATTTCACTGTCCAATTTTGAAAATATATGTATTGGATTGTCTAAGGTTGTTTATCATAGAAATAGGCTCACAATCATAGAAAACATGTGGGAACTAACTCAATGAATCAATCACACCTATCTTACCCTAGCTAGGAGAAGAGATGTATTAATTTCTCATTGACTTAGGAACACACTCAATGACTCCTTAGAATATGGTGGTCCAACAACACACAATGGATGTTGGAGCCCATATCATCCAATTTTAAATGTCAAGGAGGGCTTGATATGACAAGTTTCTTGGTGTGATAACTATTCACCTCGCACAAGCACTACAAATACTTCGGGGGTGGATTGATAGCAAACTAGCTTAGGCTTTTAATTAAGGCATCCATTCCAACTATCTCTCATAGTCCCACAAGAAGGATTGAGGCGTATAGCCCTATGAGTACTCTAATTTGTGTAGTCTTGCAAACAAGATTTAAGAAGTTCTGCTCTACACAAAATCAAAGCATGTTCATGGAATAAATCCAAGGAACAAGAGAAGCTATGTCTTCTAAGGTTTTAACCTCAAGGAAGTGTAAATTTTTATAGTGGGGTGGAAGACTCAGCTTAAGACTTGTCCCCACTTGGGTCCTTCTCAGGAAATTTTTACCTCACTAGCAGGTCCTCTAAAGGATTAATTGAAATGTGAGGTTGGGGACCACAGGATCTAGGTTTCTGATTCTTTGAAAGAGAAGAACATAATCCCCTAACCTTATCCTTTTCCCTATCCAAGACATGCCAAGAAGAATTAATTTAGAGATAGTACACAAACTAGCACTAGGGAAGATGCCTTTTGGGTTTTTGATTCTCCTAAGAAGGAGAAAAGCATAATCCCCTCAATATCTTCCTCAATGGCAATAGGTGCACATACCTAATTAACTAGGTGCCTATGAAAATAAAATAGTAAGCAAACAAAATATTTTCTTGTTGAAGATTTGGTAACCTGCAAAACCACTTGTTAGAAATTTTGATGTTTTGATTACGTAAAAGCAAGTTTTGAAAGGATCCAAAACCTTTTACATCAAAGTTACATAATAAGCATTAAAGTTGCAACAAAATTGTGCAAAAACACCAAAAAAAGACACACAACCAAGTCCTTAAACATAAATAAAAACAAAGAAACAAATAAAGGACAACAAAAGGACAACAGGAGAACAACCTACAGACTAAATACATTTCACAAGGCCAGCCAAAAATTTTTATGTTATGAGCATCTTTGGCAAGTGATTTTTTGAAAAAGGATTTCCTGCAAAAGAATGGCTTAGAAGACAAGACAAGAAGAGGCCAAGAAAATGGGTTTTTATGCTCAAGTCTTTGTCTTGCATTTTGAAAAAATGTGTTAGGCTATCAAAATGAATAATGCACCAATAAACAAAAAATGTCAGGGTCAACCATTAGTCAAAATCTCAAATCAAAATCTCAAAAAATGATCAAAATTCCCATATGACAATTGAAAACTGGCATGAAATATCATACAAAAATATACCTATTCCCATATGACACTTCAAATATGATATGACACTAGGTACCTGCGCATATGACAATTCAAGTTCAATACAACAATATAAATCAACCGGTATGACAATTCAAAAATGTCATCTATTGTATGATAAACATAAGCTTCTGGTATGACAATCTGCAAATGTCGTATGAGATTGTATGGAAAAAAATAAAATAAAAATTGAATCATGAATAAGGAATGTTAGAAAATAGAAAATTAAAAAATGGAAACCCGTTGTCGGGCCCCATGGTGGGTGCCAAAAATGTGTGTGAAAATTGTACCTGTTTCGAAGACACAACACACCAGTAAAATATTATTGATTAATTACATAAAATAAGTAATAAATAGTTGTATCATCAATTAGGTGATTTACTGCCTTCTAGAAGATGTGAGTATGGTATTCTCAGAATATGACAGAGATCAGTGTCAATGCAACATCTAAATGAAGGATTTAAATGTAAAAACTATGAAATGGAGGCAGATTTAATCTATATTTTTGGATTTTCTATGCAATATAACAATGCAATCTAGATGAAAATGATCTAAAAACTAATGAAAGATGAATTTAATATATCTATGAATGCAAAACAAGAAAGTAATGGTTAGAAAAGAATCTCAAAACATTAAAAAATCTCAAGAATTCAATAGTATGGTGCTGATATTCTCTAGATTGCATGTGCAATGATTCTCCAAATTTGCAATCAGTTGTAAAGGACTGAGGCCTATTTATATAGAAATCCAGGGCTTTGAGAACTCATGGAAAAACCAAAAATCTCTCCCTGATAAACTTGAATTGATTGGTGAGTTATGAAGAAATTAGAAATAGTTATCCCAATAAAATCATGCAAATCAGCTTTTTAACTCAAATTAGAAGTTGAGATCACTCCAACCCTCTTTTCAAATCACAATCATATGTTGAGTTTGGAAAGTTAAGAAATTGAATTCAATAGTTGTTTTTAAGTTTAACTGCTTTTTAGATTTGTGTGTAGATAATTATGAGTTTATTTAATTTCCATGTGTTTTATTCTCAACTTATATGATTTGAACAATTAAATAACTGATTTATGGGTTAATCAATTATTTTAATCAAACTTTATCCTAAATCATATTATTAAATTTGATAATTTGATTTTAATCAATTAAATAAATATTCAATCGATTATTTTTGGAAATTATGATTCATTGTCAAATAAATAATATTAATTAAGAATAAATTTAATTAAATCCAATTAAATTAATTAAGTGGCCAAATAAATTCTAATTAATTAAATATTTAACATATTTACTTAATCAACTTTGGATAAATAAAATAATATCATGTATTGCCAAATAATATTTAATTAGAAATAATTAAGATAAAATAGGAATATTTAGGAATATTCCCCAATGCAGATTTGAAATAGGATCGATTAGGGTTTTGATAATTTGATGTGCAAAGGTGCCTTAGGTTAGGACTCTAAGGTCGATTTTGATCGATTTGTTGATGTAGGAGGTCAATGGTATTGAAGCCCATTTTTTGGGGTATTACAAGTGTCACATAGGATGTTGTACCTCATTTTTTACCACATCCACATGTTACATGGGAGGTGAGGTTAAGGGGATACAAAGCAGATCATGTATAGGTATTATCCACTTGGAGATCTATGGAGCCCATCCCATGGAGGAGAGGTTAGGACATAGTAGATGCTGGTATGACACCTATGTATGTAGCTTGGTGGGACACTCATTGACATGTTCAACTCACAAATCCTACACAGGTGGAAGTAGATGAGAAGCCAAATCTAGACAAGGATGTATAAGAGGGTGATGACAGGGGTGACAAAGATAGGGGATATTGAGGAGATGGAGGCAATGGGGATGGAGGGGATGTATGATGTAGGAGGGTACACCTGAGGGTACATGCATGTAGGCCTAGAAAAAGGGCCCTAGTAGCACCAAGATAGGTATCATAGGTATAGAGACATGGGTCTATAAGTATAGGTAAAAGTATCCACATCATAGGCACTAGTAGCCCAATCTCCACCAGTTCAACCACCACCAAAGATAGTGAGATAGGAAGTGCACAATGTCCTATAGTGGAGCCAAAATGTGGTTAACAAAGATAGAGATCAGATTAGAGTATATCTGTAACATGTCCAAAGAGACCTTGAGATAGAGAGAGGTGACCATGCCACCACTTGGGCATAGAGGGACAATCTTCAAGATGAGGTTGCTAGAGTACATGATTTATCAGCTGCAGAGAGGGTTGGGAGTGCTAGTCTAGAGGTAGTGATATCTAATCTTTAGAGGAGAGTTAAATTAAGGGAGTTTTAAGCAGATGAAGTTATGGTGGTGGAGAGAGTAGGAGATGAGGAATATTACCTGAGACAATAACTATAGGTCATGATAGTGGAGAGAGACACATGGTATAGACAGGTGGAGCAATATAGAGAAGAACGAGAGATTGCTCGACAAGATTCCATAGGGCCATGTGTATCACAAGTGATGGTTAATGCCTTTGTTGTGATATGGGATGCTGGTAGAATAAGGTGGGAGATAGCATATTATATGGGACTCTATCACTAGGTGGTTCCAGAGGATCAGAGAAAACCACCCTACTCGAAGATGACCAGATCATAGACTACAGGTTAGGGATCCTAGGGTTCAACATGCATGACACCCAAAGCACCAAAACATGACAAGGGAGGAGAGGGAGGTCCATCAAAGTCAACTACATGAGATCCTCTTAGAGACATTGATACACATTTTTGATGTTGACATATGAGGTATAGTGACACCTAGGTGCATTTTATGATGTATATTTTTGATGTATCATTTGATGTACTTTAATGACTCTATATGCTTCTAGATGTTGGAGACTTTGATGTATTGTTTTATGAATGCTATGGATATTATGGATATTTATTCTTTTATGATCTATATGATTATGTAGGTTGTGCTATATGATGTGTTATGATAAAATTTTATGGATGCATTTATGTTTATGTATGATTTATATGATGCACATGATGATGATACTAACACTTTATGATGCAGGATGTGTGTGAGATGTGATTTATACTATATGACATGATTATGATGATGGTTTTAACATGTATGATACATGTGATTATGGATATGTGTATGATGTGTAGATGATGTATATTTAGGATGAATGATTATGCATATGATGTATGACTACATTATTTTAAGATGATATGATGTATGCATGTAATTCTATGATGTGATTATGTATGATGGATACATATGATATATATTTTATTATTTATGATGTGATGGATAATTAATTATTAATGAGATTGATGAATAAAAAATTCAAATGAATTAATGAATAATACTATATGGATAATAAAATATGTAAATACATCTAATGTAATGAAATGGAATTAATGACAATACAGAACCTAAATTATAAATGTATATGAAATGAACCTAATGAATATAATGAAATGCAATGTTCAACTAACTAAATGCAATGAACTTAATCAAATGTAATATTATGTATAATGTGAATGTACCTAAATGATGTAATGCAAGTAATTAATATGATATGCAACCTAATGCAATTAAAAATGCCAATGATGCAATTAGACATGATATGCAAGCTAATACAATTATGAATAAAACATGTTTTGATGTGTATCAACATAGCTCTGGGAGGGACATTTAGTTCGCTGAGATGGGGGGATAGTGAATAAATAGGAATGCCACAATGCAAAATACATAATGTAAAATAAAACTAACATAATGCAACTAATTAAATGAAATGGGGGATATTGGGGATTATATCATGTTAATGTTAGAGAGAACACCCTAGTTTGGTTTTGTAGAAGGAGGTATGCATTGCATACTAGAGAGCATGGATGAAATGGTTCTTTTACATGGACTAGACTCTCAGAAAGACAAGATAGATTTAGGAACATAGATGTAGATCAATAATCATGGTGGAACTAATGCAATGACACTCATGAGGAATCCATAGTAAACCCAAGTCTTGTTTAGGGACTTTGTGGAAGTGTACGAGACTCTGACCCTAGTGAGGTATGCATAACCATAACTACATAACCAACCAAATGCACTAAAGTACCCACAAGAATATCATATCGCAAATAACACATGTACCAATATGCACCATTCAAGATACACCAAGATATTGAAGATTGATGCATTTGTGAATAGGCTCTATTGTTCAACACAAATATAAAATCAACCAAAAGGCCTCATGACCAAGTGTTCATTCAGTCCAAAGTTCTTTCGATGAACATGATGGTGTGATGGAAGGCTTGATAAGTTGACTTAGGAAGGATGCATCCTAAGGGGTGAAGATTGTTTGATGTCATAATGGGAATTCAAAGGAAATAGTCATGAAAGGAACAACAATAAGGAAACTTGATCTTAGAACTATTTTGGTAAAAAAATCATGTGATCATAGTGTTTCTAATAACATTAGTGTGATGGGGTGAATCTCAATATGTTGGGATGTTGTGAAATGAACTATGGATCCTTATTATGAAAAATGCCTCTTTATGAAGTGGGAAAAGGGTTGGTGGTATGAATGAGGTGATCAATAGAACAACATAAGTGGAATGGAACTAGATAGAATTCCCGCATGGATATGGAACAAGTGGAGGAATCTGAAAATGTGTGGAGAAAATGGAGGGATGACAAACCCAATAGATAAAAGATCCAAATTTGTTACACATGGTTCCTAAGAAAGATTTTTACAATGGTACTTATCCAAGGTGCTTGATTAGAAAGTTTTCACCATTGGATGCTTATTTTCTTTACTTTTTTTTAAAATTTTTTTAAAATTTTTTTGTTGGTATTTTTTGATTTAATAGCAGGGACTCCCTAACCTGCTATGCATAGAAGTGTTTCAAATGTAGGATTTTGGTAGGATCAAGGATAGGATTTCCCTCTGGTGTTGCAATTTGATAGGCTATAGATACAAACTTCTTTGTGACCACAAATGGTCCCAACCAATTAGGCTTAAAATTTCCTTTCTTCTCACGGTTCTAGAGGTTCTTCATGTTGTTTAGGTAATTGAGGTAGAGCTCATCAAGGAGCTCAAGCTCTTACAACCGAGCCACTCGGTATTCTTCATTAGATAATATATACTTAAAGAAGTCTCTGAGGGAAGGAATCTCTATTTCTATGGGGCAAACAATCTCAGTACCGTAAACAAGGGAAAATGGAGTGGCTTCAGTGGGATTGCAGATAGAAGTGTGGTAGGCACAAAGGGAGAAATTCAACTAGAGATTCCAAACACGACCAACATCATTGACTATTTTCTTGAGGATTTTTAGGATGGTTTTATTCATAGCCTCTTCTTGAATATTACCTTGTGGAAAGTACTTGAATGAGCAATGATGGGTGATGCTAATGTTCTTACATAGATCTATGGCATCCTTGTTTGTGAAAGGGGATCCATAATCAGTAATGATATCCTGAGGAATTCCATAGAAAAAGATAAGGTAGTTAAGGATGAACTTTGAAATCTATTTTCCTATAGTGTAAGTAAGGGGAATGACCTTGATCCATTTAGTAAAGTACTTAGTAGTGTCTATGATGTATTTGTGGCTATTGGAGGAATTAGGAAATATCTGGCCAACAAGGTTAAGTCCCCAGTGTGAGAAAGGACAAGGTGTGATAGTGGGCTAAAGGGCTTGATATGGAGCATGTATCAAATTGCCATCCTTATGAAAAGGTACATATCTCTTCACATAATGATAAGCATCCTGCTCCATGGTTGGCCAATAGTAACCTATGCACAATAATTTCTTTGCAAGAGTGATTTCACTAGAGTGAGCCCCACAAATTCCTTGATGAACCTCATCTAATACTATTTGAGCTTCTTCTAATCCAAGAAACCTATGGAGGGTTCCATTGAAGTATTTTCAGAAGAGGGTATCACCAAGGATAGTGTATCAAGAGGTATGAAGAATGAAGGTCTTGCATTGGTTAGGCATGAGGTGAAGCAGAATGATATCATCATGGAGGTAGGAGTCAATCTCCTGGTACCAAGGAGAATCAGGACCAATTTTATGAAACATCATTTTGGATTTTTGCATTTTATAGGTAGGGACCATAAGGTTCTCAACAAGAAATTCACATAGAGGAGTGTGTTTTGGCATAGACATAAGTGATCTAATGGTGGCCTTCATGTTACCTACTTTCTATTTTCTCTAGGGATCTTCTGGAATACAATCTCTATTAAGTGTTATTTTAGATCCTTAACCATTTTACGATAAGGAAGTAGTTTATCATCCATTGTTTGATATTTGTTATTAACTTTCTTGATAACCAAGAGTCATCAAAGACAAGTAGGATAGTGATTTTCCATTGAATAGCTAAACAAAGTCCTGTCACCAAGTCCTTGTACTATGTAATGTTATTTGTGCATGTAAATGTCAACTTATAAGATTTAGGGATGAGGTCTTTATGTAGTGTCACAATCAAGACTCCCACCCCCAATCCTTTTTGTGTAAAGGATCCATCAAAATATATTTTCCATTGTATACTTAGGGTGACAATCATGATGGATTCATTTGGGAAATCTGTAACTATAGGATGGTCCCCTAAAATAGGATATTTTTCTAATTGATCCATGACCACTTGTCCTTTTATAAATTTTGTATCTATATACACAATGCTGAATCCTCTTAGGATCCTAACCCATTTAGCTGCATGACTAGTAAGAGCCACTTTAGGAAATAGGTACTTCAGTGGATCTATCTTTGTGATGAGTTGAGTTTTGTGATTAAGAATGTAATGATAGAGTTTCTATGTACAAAAGAGGACAACCTAGAATGATCACTCAATAGATGTGTAATTTAAATCATATCTAGCTAGTTTTCTACTTAAGTAGTAGATTAATTATTCTTTTCCATTATCATCTAGATGTGCTAGGAGAGCACCTAGTGCAAAAGTAGTGGTAGAGATATATAGAATCAAAGGTCAATTGGGAATAGGAAGGACCTACACTGGTGGGTTATCTAGATATTTCTTGAGTTGTTCAAAGGATTTATAACATAAGCAATCCCATGTGAACTTTACATCTTTCTATAAGAGGTGAGAGAAAGGATGGACCTTATCCACTAGCTCTGATACAAATTTGTAGATGGACTTCAATCTTCCTTGTAAGCTATAGAGTTTTTTCGGTGAATTAGGAGGTGACATCTCTTGGATGGATTTCACCTTCTTTGGATCTACCTCAATTCCTTTGTAAGATACAATGTAACCTAGAAAATTTACTGATTGTGCACCGAAGACACACTTCTTAAGGTTTAGTCGAACCTTGTATTTCTCTAATTTGTCAAAGATTATTGTGACCATAATGATGTGTGATTATCTTTTCTTTGATATTCCTATAATTTCGTCAACATAATCTTCCATGATATCATGCAGGAGGCCATGAAAGATAGTTGTCATAGCACATGAATAGGTGGTCTTGACATTTTTGAGATCAAAGGCCATGACTTGATAACATAAATTACCCCAAGGTGTGGTGAATGTCATATCGTGTTGATCTTCTACTGTAAATTTGATTTGATTGTAACCAAAAAATCCATCCATGAGAGAGAGAATCTCATGTCCTGTCATCAAATCCACTATGATGTCTATATTGGGTAGTGTAAAATCATCCTTCAAACATCCCAAGTTTAAGTCTCTAAACTTTGAATAGATGCGAATTCCCCCAATGACCTTACCTATTGGAACCATATTAGAAACCCATTCATGATAATCTATAGGTCTGATAAATTCAACATCGAGCATCTTTTTTAGCTATAATTTTTCTAATAATTCCACTTGTGGATGCATCTTGCACAATTTTTGTTTGATAGACTTTACTTTAGGGTATATGAAAAGATGATGGATAGCTAGATCAGGGTCTAGTCCAAGCATATCCTTATAAGTCCATGCAAAGTTCTATGATTTTTGGAGGAACACATTCATGTCAACTTTCTCTTTATAACTTAGGGATGCTACTATAGATGTGATCTTAGGGTTCTAATCTATTCCAAGGTTCACTTAAATTGTATCTTTGATGAGGATATAATACTTTTCTAGTGGTAGAGAGATGAACAAAAATTCAAATTATCCCTCTTATAGCACCTTAGAAATGTTTTCACTAGAAGAAACATCCTTTATTTTCTCCTTTTCTTCATTTGAAGGTGCCTTAGAAAGGTTTTCACCAAGAGATGTGTTATTGTCATTTTTATTTTTATTTTGTCTTTTTACTTTTGCAACTAAGAGAGTTGACTTGGCTACCAAAGTAGGCTTGATCATTGTAATGAATTTCATTCTTGTAGTCTTGGAGATCTCTCAGGACAAAGAGGGATAATTTACTACCTCATCTGACTCACATATATCCAAAGGTGATGTCGAGTCTTGTTAGTCCCAATCAATAAATTAAAGGTTTTTGAGTGGGAGGTTAGGGGATGTAAGATCAACTTCAGTGATGTCAAGGACATGGTTGGTATAAATGAGATAATCTTTGATGTATTGGAAGGGGACTTAGTATAATTCCTCCCCAGGTTATGAATCAAAAGAAACCTCACATTCATCAATTGAGGGAACCTTATTTACTAGGGATCCTAATCCTCCACAACAGGGGTAGTCAGATGCCTTGATTGGCTCTTTCATACCTTGTTCTTTTGCACTGAGGTTTGTTGCATGATATCCCATACTTTCAACAATGGGAGTGGCCTTCACATACTTTCCTTTAGGTATATATATAGGTTTGTCTTCTCCATCTTTAAAGAGCCAAGATAAAATGTCTATTTCCATGTCTCCATCACCAAGGGACCCCAAATGTTCAAAAGTGGTATTCTTACATTCCATGATACCTTTGTTTTTCTTGGAAAAGAGTTGCAAAGGTCTACCATGGGACTTCGGGGATAAAGGGAGTTGACCTATACAAATGGAATTCTTAAACATGTGAACTTAACCTTCTCATCAGTCTCAAGGATCTTTTATTTAGTGGATTTCTCTTTATCTTTAGGAGTTTCAGATGTGAAAGCCTCATTAGTTGATGGTTTTTTAATTTCTTCAATGGAAGGTTTATCATTAGAGGATTTAATGGGTTCCTCTTTAGCAATAGGTCTGAAAATATCATTCAATAGATAGAAATAGGTTTGTTGTCCTTCTAATTATTTATAATATTGGAAGGATTCTTGATCTACATGAATAGTGATTTTTCTATCTTGATGTGGAAACTTCAAGCACTGATGAAATGTGGAAGGTACACCTAAAATAACATGTATCCATAGCCTTCCAAGGAGTATATTGTAAGGTAGATCTAGATTAAGGACTTGACAAGTTATTTCAATTAATGTAGGACCCACTTGAAGAGGGAGTGTGACCAAACCTTTAGATTCTATTTCTCTATTGTCAAATGGCTTAATGGTAATTCTCTTTGTAACATCTAGAAGGACATCAAGGAGTCCCAACTATCTTATCATTTTCATGGTACAAAGATTCAAACCATATCCATTATCTATAAGGATCCTTTTTATTTTGTGATGATGGATGAGGGCTTCAATGTGTAGGGGTTTTTGTGTGGCTAGGCTCCCAATCATGGCTGGGAATTGTGATACATTCATTTTTTCAGGAGCACAAAACTCAAGAAGGGCTTTCTCAAGGATTTATTTATGAGCAAGAAAAGTGTGAAGAAGATCAAGGATAGATATCTGTGTGAGTCTTTCCAAGTTGTGACAATAGGTCATACCATGAAGCTGGTCTAGTGGAAGTTTATGGTGCAACTAGTGTAGTAGTAGCTTGGACAATAAAATGAGCTCTATGAGTGGTAGAATTATAATTTTTACCATTAAGTTTGATTGTGTATACATGGTTGTCAGATTCTTCAATTTGATCACATAGGGAATCAAAGCCACAAATGTCATTCTCTTCAATTTTTCCACATAATGAATCAAATCCCATGATTTTTTTCGTGGAGTAGTCATATGGCATGACATTTGATGACAAGGAATTTTTCTAATCATGTTTAGGAAAGGGTTGGCTATAGATATTAAGTTGAGCATTTGATGATGATGGTGCATGTCCCTCAACCTCAATCTTTCCATTGTTAATAAGGTCTTGGAAAAAGTTTTTCAATTTAATATATTTCTTGGTATCATGACCCTTGATATGATTATAATCACTATATTCATTATCCTTATACCAAGTGGGTTTAGTTTGATTATCTTCATAAGGCCTAGTGTTTGGAAACACCATTATGTTTTGGTCAATACATTTTCAAAAGATGACATCGAGAGGCTCTGCAAGAGAAGTGTATTGTTGATGTTGACATGTGTAGGAACTATTGTTGTTGTTGTTGTTATTGTTATTTTTATTTGTTGTTGTGTGGGAACAAGTAGGCCCGATTTTGATTTGGTTGCTACTATTGTGACGATTTGTTCTGATTATTGTTGAGATTTTATTGGTTGTTGTTTTGATTTTGATTGTTGCGATTGCCTTAATTATTGGATGCTTGGAAATTTTGGACATGTTTGGTATAGGTCACTCCATCATTGAAAAATCCTTCATTTTTGGTCCAAAACTTAAGTTTTTAATTATTAGATGAAGGGGTATAATGTTTAATGGTACCCTTTTATAAGAGCCCATCTTCAATGTTCTTCCCTTTCTTAATGACATAATCAAAAGTGGTAGATGAAGCCATTTTAAATTTGAATGACATCTTAGATACCAAGTTTCTAGTAAAGATGTCAGTCAAGTGTTGTTAAGGTATTTTCCAAGGCATTCTATTTGCAAGGTGTCTCAACCTTTGTAGGAAATTGGAAAAGGTTTCTCTAGTCCTTTTCTTAGTGTTGCACAAGTCACTTAAGGATGATTGATGTTCAATTGTATACAAATATTGTGCAAAAAACTTCTCTACATGATTTGAGAAGGTAGATATGGACCCATGAGGGAGGTTCATGAACCACTCAAGGGCGGGGTCTCTGAGACTTCTAGTGAAAAGTATCTTTAAATAATTCTCATTGTAGGAGACCTCTTGACATGTGACATACAATTCCTTAAGGTGTTGAACCATACATGTTTCCCCTTTCTATTTGTAAATTTTAGGGATCTCAAAGTTTGGGGGAAATAGTTGCATGTTGTCTGAATTATCAAAGGGGTAAGAACATATTTTATCAAAAGAGAATTACTTCTTTCACCCATTTTGCATGCTATACACAAGACTCTTGAGTTCATTGATTTGATTGGCCAATTCAAGTGAATTATGATGTGTAAGTGGTGGTCCAAAAGATTGTCCTCCTCTAACTTGTGAGTCTAAAAATATAGTTGATGTAAGTCCAAGTGTGGGAGGAGGTGTGTAATGACATGCTTGTGATGATGTGGGGATGAATGTCTTCAAAGAACTTGATGGAATAGAGAAAATGATGAATAATATTATTGTGTGGATACTTGTGGAAATGAAGTTTGACCTATATGTAGGATACTCACATACATGTGAGTAGATGTGTTTATTGTAGTATGAGTGCTATTTTGAGAGTTCATGTAATGCCCCACTAGGGAACTCAGAAGGACAAGCCATCAAATCAGTAAAAGATATGAGTAATGTTTTTTTAATCATAAATACGATATGCAT